>OX381721.1:63030286-63733442 GCA_947462335.1 Harmothoe impar | reverse complement strand
CTCCCTCCCCCCTCTTTCCCTGTATCCCTTCCTCCCTTCCCCCTCTTTCCCTTCCTCCCTCCCCCTCTTTCCCTGTATCCCTTCCTCCCTCCCCCCTCTTTCCCTGTATCCCTTCCTCCCTTCCCCCTCTTTCCCTGCATCCCTTCCTCCCTCCCCCTCTTTCCTTGTACCCCTTCCTCCCCTCCCCCTCTTTTCCAGTATCCCTTCCCGTCCTTCCTTGTATCCCTTCCTCTCCTGTCTTTCCCTGCATCCCTTCCTCCCCCCCCTCTTTCCCTGTACCCCTTCCTCCCCTCCCCTCTCTTTCCCTGTATCCCTTCCTCCCCTCCCCTCTCTTTCCCTGTATCCCTTCCTCAACTCCTTTTTCCTGTATGCCTTCCTCTCTTTGTCAAATTGACATGCTGTTCCTCCCTTACTGTCCATATTTCACAGTACACAGTGAATAGTTCCTCCACTTCTACCTGTATAATACCTCTTGTGAACATTAAGTAAATAGCTCCCGTCTCTACTCTACCCTCACCCGGCCGACTGCTAGATGTAGCACACGATAACCAGACAGCATTAAATATTCACCTCCAGTTAATGTAACATATGTACCCCCCCCCTCCCCCAGGGAGACATGCACCTGAGGGGGGGGGGGGGGTCTCAACCCTTAGAGTTGTCATTATTTAACCCTTTAAGGCTGGCCAAAAACATTGTACACTTGCTGTAGGGCAGGGTATTTTTATAGGAACTTTCTCTGGGCCGAGCCTTTGCCAAATTCCATAGAGTTATGAAGACTATAGTTGATGCTCGGCCATAGAGGGTTATTGCCCAGAGTAGATTTGTTGTTGGCACAAAAATACTTCATCCATTTTCTGCAGAAAAAAAGTCTATAGATGAGGATTCCTGAAAAAGTTCCCATTCGCTCACAAGACCTACTGTAAAAAAAGACTTACATACAGGCGGCTACTAATACGCATAGTCAGAAAGCCTGTGCGGCTAATATAGGATCAGGACAAAGTCACGGTGCAGCTTATATAGGAGTTCTAAGTGACCCCTTGTGCGGCTTATAGGATTCTTCCAAGTAAAGGGGTGGCTTATATACAAGTTAGGCGTATACACAAGGTTTTCAGGTTCTCCAACTCCTAATGTTGTTCATTATAAACACTTGCTTGAATGGCAGCATAGCAGTGCTATATTTACTTTTGATGTAATCATTCAGGCATCATGCCGACCATAGCTAATTGATGCACTCCCAAGGAGTCAGCATGATACACCCAGGCAGCACCAGCGATATGCATTAATGCATCATATAAAGAAATAGACATGCATCTTTGAGACATCACAAAGAAAAAGACAGCGTTACAAGGGAGACCAGGTTGCCACCAGAATGACTCCCCTCTTCAGGGGAGCCCAGGCTATCTAAGGGAGTCTAGGTGACTCTCTGGCTAACCTAGTAGAGTCACATTGGAGAGTCATACAACTCCCTGACTCAGCTAAGGGAGTTAAATAAAGACCAGGGTCCCCCAGAGAGCGGAGTTATTCTGGTGGCAGCCTGGACTCCCTTTTGACACTGTTTCTTTTCTCTGTGATCATACTGCCCTTAATAAGGTATGGATACAACTTATAACATCCATAAGGGATCTCATTTAGGTAAATTCGCGTATCACACCAGGGAGAATCCAGAAGGGGGGTCTGGGGAGCAGGGCACATTTGTGCCGACCTCTTGGAGCCTCTTCCTATGCTGCGAAGGTCTAAGCGGCGATAGAGCATTAGCCAAAATAAAGTTTGTTTCGCCCCCATCCTGTTCCTGTTCGCTGTTTCAAGCCTACCAGCAGGGGTTGCCCAGAACCAGCAAATTTCCAAGTTCAAGGTCATTTGGCTGTCCCCAGAGCCTTCCTTCGGAAGGATTTGGGAACAAGAGTAGGGTCAGGGCTCTCTTTCCTCTTATTGATATTTCAGGGCAATTCTACACAGAAAATCTAAATGCCCCGGCCCTTAGTCTGAAGTTACTATCCCAGGTTAGGCATATGGACATTGGCCAGGCATGAACAGGTGAGTTGGTCAGTACTGACCAACCTGACAATATTAACTAACCTAGGTTGGTGGTATAGTAAGCCAAAATGACTAATTTTGTACAGTTATTGTGACTGAGAGTTTGGTCGTATAGGGAGCAAAAGAATATCAGTGTAATGGCTATATACGATTTTCTTCAAATTCTAAAACCTACTCAATAGTATTACAAACAATACGACAGTATAGTATTTAGAATATTAAAGTTCACTAATGGGTATTAGTCTGTCAGAAAGAGATTCAATGTGACCCAACCATGGGCTTTTTGGGTGTATTTTCAATGGAGGAGTAAATCATACACAATTTTATTCCTAAATGACCATAATTATATTGGGCAATAGAATCAAATTTGTACAAAATCGTAGGGAACTGGGGAATGGATTAAATATGTTATTTTGTAAAATATTCTGACTCATTTCTGTGGAAATTAATTTTTCCATCCCATACACCGGATGTACTAACTTTAAGGGTCTGCTGTGCATCCTCACCTCAATTGGACTAAAAAGAAACTTTTTTTTAATTAAAAGAAAAGGTCTCACCTCAGTTTCCTCATGATATAGACAGACAATCTATTATTGACATTGTTAGTGGGGGGGGGGGGGGGTGGGTTCGGTACATCTTTGTTGAACTGGAAATCATGAGTCTAGTAAGGGTACTTAGGTGCACGGTGGCCGAGGTGTGGTGGGGGGGGGGCTACCTGGAGACTGTTTTCTTTAACAAGGGCGGGATGTTTAGCCTCTGTTTTGTGTTTGCTGGTCTTGATTTTGTGTTTGAAGAAATACTTCATCATTATATTGTTGGCACGTTGGGATAATGGATTTCATCCATGAATTTCCTCTGACCTTTGAACATGTATAGTGCCCTGAGGATCGAATTTGAAACCCAATATGATGTCAAAGTAGCTATAGGAGCCTGCCTATCAAAAACCCCTCAGACAATATTAAATCCCCTGCTCAAGATCACACAGCCAATATATATATTGGGCCAATGTAGCTATCATTTATATTGGTCCAACATTAGAAATAATATAATGGCCCTGAAATGTTCCAACATTCGGCCAACATGGGCTCAATATCAGCATTTGCAAGCATGGGCCAACTCTGGGCAAGCGGTCAACAGATTATCAGAATTCCAATGTTGGACCAATATTGCATTTGAAATGAGTACTTGCCAAGGGTGGGCCAATATTGTATTTTGTATATTAAATGTAAATGTATGCATTATCTACCATTGGCCATGGTTAGTATATCGGTTGTAACGGTGGCAAGCACTGCTGACATTGGCCCGAAGTGCCAATAATCTGACCTGAAGCCGGTCGAAGGGGTAACTACCCCGAGTGTGAGTACAACTGTTAGAGTAAGAGTACTATGTCCATTAACCCCCCCCCCTCTCCTTTACTGAACACAGTGAACAGCCTATCAGAGGGTGCACTAGATGCTGGTACATTCAGGTACCATGATACAAGTGCATACCTTGTTATCTCTACCGGCAGATGACAACTTTTCTCATGAGATAAATATTGACATAATTATATTGACATATCAAAATTGTCAATACTATGAATTGACATGATGGTAATATTCCAATAAAGTAAATGTCATTAGGCCTGTGTCCACTAGCATATATAAAGCCGTTTGTCGTCTGCTAAAACGTGAATTTGAATACAAATATGAAATATATGTTTTGTCTCCCTGTGGACACAGGTGGACGACAAAATTCTCAAATACAAAAGTGGGATAGCAATATGCAGGGGTCAAAAATGGACGTCAAACGTGGGCATTTGAATATCTAACATGTTTGATTTTTAGTGCAGAAATTGGAATATATGCTCTTTATTCTATTGTAAAACCTGGCCCATGTTTGCCCTGGGCAGTCTGGGCAGCAATTTATAACGCCTAGTGGACACAGCATACCTGCAGTTAAAGTAAAATATATCTACAAAATATATTCCCAGATATGTACATATTGCTGGACGTCAAAACGGCCATATTTTCCACTTTCCTTGCCGTATAATGGACACAGGCCTAATGACATCCCTAGTTTGCTACATGTGCCACCACCCCCCCTCCCCCCTGTTCCAGGCCCCAGGTGAACAGCCCAGGTGAGGAGGCAGAACGAGACACACAGAAAACCAGACCTGGCATGGGGACAGCAGGTTGGACGTACACAACACGGAGGTGTGTAGGGAGGTGGGGAGGAGGGGAGGAGATACAGGGTGGTGGGGGGGGGGGGGGGGGGGAGGGGAGGAGATACAGGGTGGTGGGGGGGGGGGGAGGGGAGGAGATACAGGGTGGTGTGGGGGTGGGGGGAGGAGGAGGGCAGATATAACCTCATGAGACTGGGGTACAGTACATGTACCACGGTACTTTATACCGGTCTATACGGTACAGGTCAGAGGTAGAAAGAGTGCAGAACGCTGTGTCTCACGAACATGGGCCAATGTTTTTGTCTATGACTGGGTGCAATCTATGACCGGGTGCAATCTATGACTGGGTGCAATCTATGACTGGCTAGCAAGGAAAAGGCAAATATAGGGGCTATGTAGACAGAAATGAGGTGAAAAGGTTAATGGATATTCCAACAATATATATTATGAATTTCCCGGCCTTTCAGTGGACATTTCCTGGTCAAAGACAACACGCAGTCAAAGACATCACCCGGTCAAAGATTGCACCCGGTCATAGACAAAAACATTGGCCCACGTTCGTGAGACACAGCCAGAAGGAGGTTCAAATCACGTGTAGGTTTGTTATCTCCAGTTGTTGAGAGTGGTACACACACAAGGAAAGTAAAGGAGTTGCCACGACTCTGACAGAGTCAGAGTTTGTCTCTCACATGACACAAAATGAGTTTGACTCTACGTTAAACAGCAGTTGACCCATCAAAAGATCAAAATCAATACTTAAATACATAAGTGGCATGCAGGTAGGGTGGATTCTGTACTTGTGTCAGGGTAGAGTGGGGGCAACAGGTGGATATAATTAGTGAACAGGCCAGGTGAGGCCTGGGAGAGAAGTGAGTAGGTGAGGTTATTATCCGAGAGAGGTCAAGTGTTGTCAGATCCACCACTTTTGTCCTCAGTGAGGGCCTCACATCACATTCTGCAGACCATTGGCCACATACATGAATTAGAGGCTAATATCATAGGTCTATATGTAAGCAGTGCCTTACATTGTATTTCGGACAGTGCCAAACCTTATGTTTATTTCTCCTACCCACAGTTATGGTGACTGAGCTCTAAACGGTTAAGGTTCTTTGAATGTATTGTATTGTTTACTATCATATTTAAGTCAGGTAAGTTAACAAGGGTCGGATGTTTAGCCTCTGTTTTGTGTTTGCTGTTCTTGATTTTTTGTTTGAAGAAATACTTCCATCAGATATGTAATCATCATTATGTTGTTGGCTCTTTGAGATAATGGATTTCATCAATGAATTTCCCTCTGATCTTTGAACATGTATAGTGCCCTGAGGATCGAATTTGAAACCCAATATGATGTCAAAGTAGGAGCCTGCCTGGCAAAAACTCCTCAGACTACATTAAATCCCCTGCTCAAGATCACACTGCCAATATATACATTGGGCCAATGTAGTCATCATTTATCTTGGTCCAAGATTAGAAATAATATACTGGCCCTGAAATGTTCCAACATTCGGCCAAAATGGGCTCAATATCAGCATTTGCAAGCATTGGTTAACTCTGGGCAAGCGATCAACAGATTATCAGAATTCCAATGTTGGACCAATATTGCATTTGAAATGAGTACTTGCCAAGGGTGGGCCAATATTGTATTTTGTATATCAAACACTGTACCGTATTCGACGTAATAAGCGCACAGTGCGCTTAAAATATGATTATGGACACCTTTTAGTAGTTAAGAGCTTAATTGGGGTAAAAAATTGAGATATCTTTGGTTATTTGTAGTCTAAATACCGGCCAAAAATGGGGGGTGTGCGCTTATTAGGGGATGTGCGCTTCTTACGTCGAATACGGTATGCATTATCTACCATTAGCCATGGTTAGTATATCGGTTGTAATGGTGGCAAGCACTGTTGACATTGGCCCGAAGTGCCAATAATCTGAGCTGAAGCCGGTCAAAGGGGTAACTACCCTGCGTGTGGGCACACGTGTTAGACTTAGAGTACTATGTCCAGTAACCCCCCCCTCTCCCTTACTGAACACAGTGAACAGCCTATCAGAGGGTGCACTAGATGCTGGTACATTCAGGTACCATGATACAAGTACATACCTTGTTTTCTCTACCGGCAGATGACAACTTCTCATGAGATAAATATTGACATAATTATATTAACATATCAAAATTGTCAATATAATAAATTGACATGATGGTAATATTCCAATAAAGCTAATGTCAATGACATCCCTAGTTTCAGCTTGCTACATGTGCCACCCCCCCCCCCCCCCTCCCCCCTGGTTCAGGCCCCAGGGGAACCAGGTGAGGAGGCAGAACGAGACACACAGAAAAACACACCTGGCATGGGGACAGCAGGTTGGACGTATACAACACGGAGGTGTGTAGGGAGGTAGGGAGGAGGGGAGGAGATACAGGGTGGTGGGGGGGGGGGGGGAGGAGATACAGGGTGGTGTGGGGGGGGGAGGAGGGCAGATGTAACCTCATGAGACTGGGGTACAGTACATGTACCACGGTACTTTATACCGGTCAGAGGTAGAAAGAGTGCAGAACGCTGTGTCTCACGAACATGGGCCAATGTTTTTGTCTATGACCGTGTGCAATCTATGACCGGGTGCAATCTATGACTGGCTAGCAAGGAAAAAGCAAATATAGGGGCTATGTAAACAGAAATGAGGTGAAAAGGTTAATGGATATTTTAACAATATATATGATGAATTTCCAGGCCTTTCAGTGGACATTTCCTGGTCAAAGACGACACGCAGTCAAAGACATCACCCTGTCAAAGATTGCACCCGGGCATAGACAAAAGCATTGGCCCATGTTCGTGAGACACAGCCAGAAGGAGGTTCAAATCACGTGTAGGTTTGTTATCTCCAGTTGTTGAGAGTGGCACACACAGAGAAAAGTAAAGGAGTTGCCACGACTCTGACAGAGTCAGAGTTTGTCTCTCACATGACACAAAATGAGTTTGACTCTACGTTAAACAGCAGTTGACCCATCAAAAGATCAAAATCAATACTTAAATACATAAGTGGCATGCAGGTAGGGTGGATTGTGTACTTATGTCAGGGTAGAGTGGGGGCAACATGTGTATATAATTAGTGAACAGGCCAGGTGAGGCCTGGGAGAGAAGTGAGTAGGTGAGGTTATTATCCGAGAGAGGTCAAGTGTTGTCAGATCCACCACTTTTGTCCTCAGTGAGGGCCTCACATCACATTCTGCAGACCGTTGGCCACATACATGAATTAGAGGCTAATATCATAGGTCTATATGTAAGCAGTGCCTTACATTGTATTTCGGACAGTGCCAAACCTTATGTTTATTTCTCCTACCCACAGTTATGGTGACTGAGCTCTAAACAGTTAAGGTTCTTTGAATGTATTATATTGTTTACTATCATATTTAAGTCAGGTAAGTTAACTTGAAAAACTTTTCCATTAACATCACTTAACCACACTAGTTAGATATAATGGACCTTTCTATAAAGAATTAAAATCATATGGCATGTAACAAATGTCTGAAGTATTGCTAGTGGTTCTGGCTTGTGGAAACGACCAGTACCAAACTGGTGCTGATTTCTGTCAAGTTGTACAAGGGCCAAGGGTTGACTGGAGTAGCTGGGACCCATCCAACAGGGTCATCATGACTTTTCTACCAGAGTCAACTAGAGTTGACTCTGGTAAAGAGTCTCCTCCAGTTGTGGAGAGTGTGTAACCTCCAGTTGTGGAGAGTGTGTAGGGTTGTTACCTCCAGTTGTGGAGAGTGTGTAGGTTTGTTACCTCCAGTTGTGGAGAGTGTGTAGGGTTGTTACCTCTAGTTGTGGAGAGTGTGCAGGGTTGTTACCTCCAGTTATGGAGAGTGTGTAGGTTTGTTACCTCCAGTTGTGGAGAGTGTGTAGGTTTGTTACCTCCAGTTGTGGAGAGTGTGTAGGTTTGTTACCTGCAGTTGTGGAGAGTGTGTACGTTGTTACCTCCAGTTGTGGAGAGTATGTAGGGTTGTTACCTCCAGTTGTGGAGAGTGTGTAGGGTTGTTACCTCCAGTTGTGGAGTGTGTTACCTCCAGTTGTGGAGAGCGGTACAGTACGCAGAGACACACAAAGGGGGTGTTTGTGTATATAGTTGTACTACCTCCTCCCCCTCCTACATCCCCCTCCTCCACCCTCACTGTCTCAGAGAAATAAACATTCAGGGACAAGAGCAATCCCAGCATGCACCTCTGTGTACTTCCGCTGCTCCTTTATCTCGCTGATAACAGATTTACATACGGGTACTTAGCTGTGGTAGGGTGAGGGAGCTAATACAGTTGGATACCCAGTCAAAGGAGGAGGGGGGGCGGTAAATAGGTGTCATTGGTTCTTGCAGCACTACTCTCCCTTCCCCTGGCCTTCCCCTGGCCCTCTATCTTCCTTCCCCTGGCCCTCCCCTTGCCCTCCCTTGGCCCTCCCCTGGCCTTCCCGTGGCCCTCCCTTGGCCCTCCCCTGGCCTTCCCCTGGCCCTCCCTTGGCCCTTCCCTGGCCTTCCCCTGGCCCTCCCTTGGCCCTCCCCTGGCCTTCCCCTGGCCCTCCCTTGGCCCTTCCCTGGCCTTCCCCTTGCCCTCCCTTGGCCCTCCCCTGGCCTTCCCCTGGCCCTCCCTTGGCCCTCCCCTTTCCTCCCCAGTCTTTTTACCTCCACATTTCTCTCCTCTTCCTCACCACCCTCCCTCACCAACCTGCCTTCCCTTTATCTATCTGTACACATGATACTTTATTACGAACACTGACCTGCTAAGTGTAGTAGTATGTGTAATACATAGCCAGTATTGTATGATGGGGTCACGTATGGGATGTACCAGCCCGAGGTGCATCTGGCTTTATAAGACAGATGCACCTCGGGCTGGTACGGGCCATACGTGACCCTAACATACAATACAAGCGTTATTAAACGATCAAAAGACATTTAACAACCCCCCTACCATATTTTGATGCTAGATTGCTGGTTTTTCATGCTAGATCGCCGAAAATCGACGCTAGATCGCCGAGTGTTTTGTTTACATTGCCGCCATTGCTCTGTGATCGTGTGACCAGCGTGCTGGCTTCCGATTGGTTCATAGCACCAAAAAGCGTACCACACGTAGGGGTGGTACGGGAAAGCATACCACACCCCCTGTTGGTACGTTTTCCCTTCTTTGTTCTTACATAAGATCGTACCTATAACGTTAGGTCGTGTAATAAAGTATAACACTGACCTGCTAAGTGTAGTAGTATGTGTAGAATCATGGCCTTGTGCTGCTGTGTGCGTCTAGCGGCGTGTTACGTATCTCCTCCTACTGCCCCCGTGTGTCGTGTGTCGCGTCATGTGTCGCGTCATGTTTTAGGTGTCATGTGTCGCATCACTCTGGACGTGTCTAACTCGGGTTTATAGTTAGTCCTCCAGGTGGTAGGTGTGTAACTTAGGTAGAGTGGCTGCAGACGGGTCAGAAGCCACCTGAGCTGTTTTGAAGGCAACTTCCGACCTAAGGCAACAATATAAGCGACTTGGTGACTTTTGGACTAAATTAACAATAGATTAGCGGGTCCAAAAAAGCAACTTTCCAACCTGGACCCCTTAATTCCGGCGACTTTCCTCCCTCAGGGGGGACTGGTGTGCACCCCCTATAAGGTTACTCCTGCCATGCCGTATACATGTAGTGTGCTGTGTGGTGGCTGTCCCCCAGGTGTGGGTTAGAGCTCCCAGGCCGTATACATGCTGCAGGGTGGGTGTACTGTATGCTGGCGGTAGCCGTATAGTGGTGGCTCCAGGTGTGCAGGGACGCAGGGGGGACGCAGGGTCTGCTCTCCACTCACTGCTCCAACTCACGGAGCACCAGAGCACTGCAGAGACACCTGGCGGCCTGACACGGAACTAGCCGTCAGGGGGGTGATCTAACTGTAGTGTGTGTGTGTGTGGGAGGGGGGGGGGGATGTGGGGGAAGTGGAGGGAGGGGGGGGGCTCTATGTTTATCTACCTCTGTCTATGTCTGTCTCTATCTCTGTGTGTTTGTGAATGTCTCTCCCTTTCTCTCTCTTTCTGTCTTTTCACCTTCTCCCTCTCTCTCCGCCTCTCTCTCCCTTCCTCTCCCCCTCTCGCCCTCTTTCTTCGTCTCCCCTTCTCCCTCTTTCTCTCTCTCATTGCCTACCCCCTCTCTCTCTCCCCCTCCCTCCCTCTCACCCTCTCGCCCTCTTTCTTCATCTCCCCTTCTCTCTCCCTCCTTCCCTCCTTCCCCCCTTCCCTCTTTCCCCCCTCTCTCCCCCTCTCTCTTTCCCTCTCTCTTCATGTCCCTCTGTCCCTCTGCCCCTCTCCCCATACAATATAGGTGCTACAGGTGTTACAGTACATGTATGTACACTGTAAATAGTTAGTGTAGGTACACAGTAGAATCTACTGTAGATTTACAGTAGAATCTACGATAGAATGGATTTACAGTAGAATCTGTAGATTTACAATTTACTCTTCTGTTTACCTACATTGAACTGTACATCTACAGTAGAATCTACTGTACACCTACAAAAAGGGCAACCAACTTTTTACAGTATGTATAAGGTATTACAGGGTTGTGGCCAGCTGGTGGGGCCTGTCTGGACACCTTCCACACCCAGGTACACCCAGGTACACCCGGGATGCAGCAGCTGCTACTGCCGTCCCTCACGCTGCATTAATAGAGTAAAGTACCCCTATTCCGGACAGTTAGTGATTATCTTCAGATTTCTTCCCAATGGATCAACTGTTTACTCCCAAACCTTGACATAATGAAGGCATGTATGTTTTATTACATGTGTCAAATCGGCTTTCCCACAGATCCATTATTTCTAGGAAATATTCGGACCTCTAAAAATGTCATAAAGGCACCTAATTCCGGACACATGGTCCTGATTCCGGACAGTCAAATGGTTCATGATATATCATGCAAAAATATGCAATTTTAATTATTCCTATTGGTCATTTGATATTTGTCAACACAAACCCTCTCAAGTTTCATAAACAAATAGTGATATCACCGCACATATCTAGGCAGGGAGCCTAAATACTTATATGCTTTTTCATGAAAGGTACAGCCTCCCCATGTAGTCGTCCTCATTCCCGCAGTATTATAACCTGATATTGATGCATAAATGTATGGATATACTGGGTAGACATGGTATGGATATATTCTAAATTGTACAACATAATTAGGACAGGCTTTATTCAATAACCAGCAGGTGTCCCGAATTAGGCACCCCTCAGAGAAATATTGCCTTAACTATATACATTGATATCTATCAATGTATATGCTATATATTTATCAAATAACTTAGACATTCAAGTAATCAATTGTCAATATAAAGATAGGGTTTACAGTTTAGCATGCAAATATTGATTTAAAGTGCTGGTATTAGCATTTCAGAAATGGTATAGAGCTTAACCAGTGCACTAGTCCTTAACACTTCCACCAGCCTTCCATCACCTACGATATTGAAGATGCATTTATATTTGGATTTCCTCCTTACAAAATGTTTTAAATGTATTGATTATGGACGGAAACATGTATGTCTTTCATTTTATGCTATCATAAGAATTCTTTGTCACGAAAAAGAAACCCTAATTCCCCCTTTATTAGTATATAGTGTTCGGAATTTGGTGCTGTCCGGAATAGGGGTACTTTACTCTACATGTTTAGGTGCATTTAACCCTTTACATACGCAACTCTAATTAAAGCTTGACCATCATGGTTGAAGTGAGGCCAAAAGCACTTTTGGATATAGTTCAATTTTGATTCACAAGAGGGCTCTTTAGGGCTCGGGGCTCAGCTCTTACAGGCACATGATAGGGTGAATATGTTGTAGCTGGACAATGCTCATGGTCCCCTGTCCAAACACTGCTGCCCTCTGGTGGAACTGTTATTTTAGTCCATGTATGGAAAATGCTGAACTTATTCCCTGACGGCCCAGCTTTAACCCTGTAAGGGTCGCATACTGCATTAATGACTTCTGTTTTTCAGTCTTCATGACGCGTGACTGGGGCTGCAGAGGGGTCCCCCTCCCTGAGGTTGGAAAATCGGGGAAATTAAGGGGTCAAGGTCAGAAAGTCGCTTTTTTTTTACCCCTTAACCTAGGGTTAAATCTTTACAAAAAAGTAGCTTATATTATTGCTTTAGGTCAAAAGTCGCCTCAAAAACAGACCAGGTCGCCAGGTCGTTATTGACCCATCTGCAGTCACGTTGAAATATCATGACAACCTTACTGGCCATCTTTACTACTGCTGCGTGCGATGATGCACGACTGTCCAGGTGTGTTCATGCACATCCTAAGGAGATGGCCGAAAATGCACATATCCCTATCCGAAAAGGGGTTCTAAGCTATTTTATGCCAATCAGAACAGTAATAATAACGTAAAACGCCACACGATTTGCATATCGCACATGATATTATAAAGCCACTTGTTGGTCCGAGGGGCCAATGGCTTACAATGTGGCGTAGAATGTGCCAAATGCAAATCAAGTGATGTTTCCGGAAAAGATATAAACCTGAAAAAAAAATCTGACCAACCAGTCCTTTCGGAAAATGTTTTCTGAAACACACCTGTTTTTTCCCCCTATTCTCTACCAGCAAGAAGCACATCACCCAGACTTTCTTTGCAGTGTGAGGCAAGATGCCGACATGACTCCTGTAGTGTGAGGCAAGATGCCGACATGACTCCTGTGGATGTCCTGTAGTGTGAGGCAAGGTGCCGACATGACTCCTGTAGTGTGAGGCAAGATGCCGACATGACTCCTGTAGTGTGAGGCAAGATGCCGACATGACTCCTGTGGATGTCCTGTAGTGTGAGGCAAGGTGCCTACATGACTCCTGTGGATGTCCTGTAGTGTGAGGCAAGATGCCGACATGACTCCTGTAGTGTGAGGCAAGATGCCGACATGACTCCTGTAGTGTGAGGCAAGATGCTGACATGACTCCTGTAGTGTGAGGCAAGATGCCGACATGACTCTTGTAGTGTGAGGCAAGGTGCCGACATGACTCCTGTAGTGTGAGGCAAGGTGCCGACATGACTCTTGTGGATGTCCTGTAGTGTGAGGCAAGATGCTGACATGACTCCCGTAGTGTGAGGCAAGATGCCAACATGACTCCTGTGGATGTCCTGTAGTGTGAGGCAAGATGCCGACATGACTCCTGTAGTGTGAGGCAAGATGCCGACATGACTCTTGTAGTGTGAGGCAAGGTGCCGACATGACTCCTGTAGTGTGAGGCAAGGTGCCGACATGACTCCTGTAGTGTGAGGCAAGATGCCGACATGACTCCTGTAGTGTGAGGCAAGATGCTGACATGACTCCTGTAGTGTGAGGCAAGATGCTGACATGACTCCTGTAGTGTGAGGCAAGATGCCGACATGACTCCTGTAGTGTGAGGCAAGATGCTGACATGACTCCTGTAGTGTGAGGCAAGATGCCGATATGACTCCTGTAGTGTGAGGCAAGATGCCAACATGACTCCTGTGGATGTCCTGTAGTGTGAGGCAAGATGCCGACATGACTCCTGTAGTGTGAGGCAAGATGCCGACATGACTCCTGTAGTGTGAGGCAAGATGCCGATATGACTCCTGTAGTGTGAGGCAAGATGCCAACATGACTCCTGTGGATGTCCTGTAGTGTGAGGCAAGATGCTGACATGACTCCTGTAGTGTGAGGCAAGGTGCCTACATGACTCCTGTGGATGTCCTGTAGTGTGAGGCAAGATGCTGACATGACTCCTGTAGTGTGAGGCAAGATGCCGACATGACTCCTGTAGTGTGAGGCAAGATGCCGACATGACTCCTGTGGATGTCCTGTTGTGTGAGGCAAGATGCCGACATGACTCCTGTGGATGTCCTGTAGTGTGAGGCAAGATGCTGACATGACTCCTGTAGTGTGAGGCAAGATGCCGACATGACTCCTGTAGTGTGAGGCAAGATGCCGATATGACTCCTGTGGATGTCCTGTAGTATGGTTGTTTTTTGTATCATGTATTTAGTTTTTTCTATATCAAAATAGTTTTTCACTTCCCTACATCATTGTGTCTGGAACATATCTTTACTTTCTAGTTCTAAAAAGCTGTTTCTTTAATCCTATATATCATTGTTCCTTCTCAGTGTGTCTCAAATTATGGAATCCAAGTTAATAAAAGCCTTGTCAAACTCAAACTCAAAGGTTGTTTTCCACTTCTGTGTCCCATACCGTAAAACCTGGCATATAAGCTTAACTCGCGTACAAGCCGCACCCCTTATTTTGATAGATTTTATAAGCCACATAGGGAGGACTAAAAATTGTTTTTTTGCTACTGTAGTATACTTATAAAAACTCTTGTATAAACAGCACCCTATATAAGCATGTTTGGTATCAAAAGAAAGCCGCAGCTTGTACATGAGGTTTTACAGTAGTTGTTTTCCTCCACTGTGTGATTCAGAAGTAGTTTCCTGTTGTGTGTCTGCAGTTCCCCCTGTGTTGCTGCAATCAGGTCGCTGTACACTGATAACCTTGATGCTCTTGGACTTAGTCAGTAGTGACTATCCAAGGTTACCGTGAATTCTAACGTAGAAGCTGGAGCTAGTACCTGAGTCAGATAGCTATAGGTGGTGGTGTGGCTTTTAGGATCAGCACATAGTCAGGATTCGGCTTATACGGAAGTTTTTGCTACTATGGTACAGTATTAAAGTCACCATAATCAGATCATTAGTGTGAATTATACTATCTGCCTAAAGTTGCGGTTCCTTTTATATGCGGGTTAGCCTTATACATGAGAATTTACGGTAGTCATAAGGATATTTGTTAGAATAATGAACTGATCATATGCAAAAATGATGAGGCAAAGAATGTTGAATGTGACCATACTTCATGTCCTACCTACTTATTTAAATATTATTCTCCGGAATTCAGCTTAGATTTCAGTTATAAATGCTCAATTTGAGACTTTTGGAGTGTATGCTCTGAGTCATTGAGAAATACACTGTAAAAGGCTATACCTGTATTCATGAGATCCTCTTAATTGCCTTTTATTTCCCATCAATGATATTTTATTGTGCCCCAACCTTCAAATGCAATATTATAGAGACATTTTGAACTCATTACCGTAAAACCTCGCGTATAAGCCTAACTCGCAAATGAGCCGTACCTAGACTTTGGGTCGATCCTATAAGCCGCACTGGCGATCTGATTATGGCGACTTAAGTACTGTACCATAGAAACAACACCTCGCCCATAAGCCGCACCCCGACTCTGGGCTGATCCTATAAGCCGCACCGGCGATCTCACTCTCGTACTAGCCGCGGCTACTACGAGAGGTTTTATGGTAAGTTGAATTTAAGATATGGGGAAAAAAATGAGACCATGCCACTTTACTCACTAGTGACTGAGTATTCAGCCAATACTCACCAAGGTCAGGATATCAGTGCAGCTTGTTCTCATTGACTTGTTGTGCTCGGCGGCGGCCATATTGATTATTTGATAATGCGGGTGTCATTAGGACGTTACATCCCCCGCGGCCTCCAGCCCCGCCCGCTCTGTGTACCTTATAAGGAGTCACGCTACCCAGGCTGTGGTTACCTTTTTTCTAAAGTCTTTCATTAAGGTTACAAGAAATGTTTTTGAAATTGGCCATGTAGTTATGAAAGTCAATGTTTCTTAAAGGTATCTACACCTTGAATTGTAATCATAGCCTAGCTGATATTACTTTGTAGTCGGTTAATCCTTTAAGGGTGTGGTCATTTTTTTAGCAACAGGGGGGGGATTTGGTGGAGTTTTTTTTTGGAGGTGTTTTAATCATTTTATTGACCACAGAAGATTTTACATTGTTGGTTGCTTTCCATCCTTGGTATGGGTATCGATAACTTAATTTCTTATACTCAATGAACATATTCATTATAAGTTGTGGTGAAATACCGTACATTTTTACCAATACACAGTCAATGTAGATTAGGGTAGCACTCAGCATAGATGATTTTAAGTGCTAACCTATAGTATTTATCACGATATACGATTTGGGGATGGTACCAAAAAATATTGGACCCCTCTTGAGGGAGGAACGTTTATAAATGATAATACCCTGATTTCCCTTGTCATCCTCCACTCCTCCCCCATGTCTCTCCTTGTTGGCGAATACCTTGGTAATTATCTTTAAGTAGATAAATGTGCCACCTCCCCCTCCTTTAATTTCAAACCACAGCTGAAGGTTTTGTTTGTAGAACGTTCTGCTCATGATGTCGTCACTCTCTGCTTTGTAACCATGGCCATCAACAAGTGTGAGGCTAGTTACTAGGGTATTTTAGTAACTGTGGTTACTGGGGGTATCTAGGGGTACAGATCATTTGGGGATTTTTAACTGTCAGCTGTTTTATCTTAGAGACCCTTTAGGCTGGGTTTAGTCATTATTTAAGATGCCTTGATTTAATGAATAATTATATAGGGCAGTACCAAAGAGTAGGTGCTTTGGGATTCAAATAGGAAGAGCAGAAATACTTAGGTGGAATAAAATACTAGATTCTGAGGGGCTATTTCTACAAAACTAAGGGCTAGACCTGTATTTAGGGTTGCCAGAGAGGTGTTGGGTGGTAATTATGAGGATGACAACCCAGTGCTATGGGGTGTCGGTGAGTATAAATCAAGTTGGAGGGATCGATATAATTGATTTTCATAATAAGAAAATCTCCATGCATCCACTCATCATACCAACCCTACAGGAGTGATACACTCATGAAGGGTTGTAATGATGCTTATGAGTTACCTGCCAGCCTTCCAGACAAAGGAACATGCAGTAAAAGGTAAAAAAAAAGCCAGCCTTCCAGACAAAGGAACATGCAGTAAAAGGTAAAAAAAAAGCCAGCCTTCCAGACAAAGGAACATGCAGTAAAAGGTAAAAAAAAAAGCAGCCATCCTAGAAGTTGTATATATGGGGGTCGAGGTGGTGCAGTCAGTTGCTCTCGCCCGAAAATTGTCAGGTCCTGGGCTCAAGGCTCACCCTGAGGTAGCTCGCTATCCTTCAGATGTCGTAAAAACAATGCACGATTGATGAAACTTTGCCTCGGTCCTTGTGCTTTGCCCAATTCGCCTGCGGCGAATTGGGCAAAGCACAAGGACCTCGGCTTGGGTGAGGAGATCAAAGTTGAATTAAGAGTACATTGTTATAGTTCTGACACGAAAATATTCAGTAATTTACTTCAAAAATGCAGACAAAAACAAAGACATAGACAGGAAGTGGCTATGGGTCCCCTGACAATCCAAGATGGCGGCGCCCATGTACGATGACAGCGTCATATTCCGATCATGTGATCAAAATCAACTTCCGGGAGTGTTAGAATGGTAAAATGAGGCGCACCAGAGATTTATCTCGCTGTCTGAAAGTTAGCAGAAGGCAGTGACAAATCTTGGAGACAGACATGTCAGAAGAGTAGCGACCATAGGCTGGAGCTGCCCCCCCCCCTTGGACACTTTATGTGCATCCTGGAACCTGTATAGCCCCTAGGGATGTCATCGATACTCACTATATCGACAAATCGTTATTCTTAAAATGATGATATAAATCGAATTGACATCGATACATCGATATATATAATCAGCTGAATTTCAGCTTTCTAACAGTGAAAGGATTTCTCAGATACTCCTATTAGAGGCCAGGCTATGGTAATTTAAGCAATATGTGACAAATCTGCAGGAAAATGGGCTTGTAATCAGGACATTCCAGATCTAATACAACAAATATAGCATACTTATATATCTATATAGACATAGACTGAGAGCCTGGTCCTCTGTGAAATTCTGTGTACCGTATGTATTATCATCATTTACTGTAAAAATTAAGTGTTTCTTTATTTTTTTGGGGGGGGGGGGTATAAAAACAACATAATATAACTTATCCAAATATCGACATAATTATATCGAAATATCGGGACCAAATATCGTGATAATTGGAATCGGAAAAAACTGGATGTCAATGACATCCCTAATATTAGCCCCATGGTCCTGGTTTCTATCAGGTACAACCCCAAACAGCTGACGGACCTGCAGAGAGATCAGCACCCAAATGCGCTAATTTGAGGTCTGTGCTAAAACGGGCGGATACGGTATGCACTGCCACTAAAAACCCAAAGCTCTCCGACACCTCCATGACAAGCCATGACACTTACTTTTATCTACACACTCAATAAAGTCAGCGTCATTGTCGCTAAAACCACTCTCACATGAAAGTCAGGCAGTACCTGACTTTCACATGGGTTAACACCTGGACTTTGGCATCTACATAGAACTATTCTGATATTTTTGTCATTTTGAGATTATTGTTTCGCTAAGGTGCTGATAACAAAATACACTTGGTACACACCTTACTGGGTGTAAGAGTAAACAGGGGCTCATGGGAAATTAACTCAGAAGTGCTGACCGGGCATGTTTCTGCGTGTTCCTCCCTTGTGTCAGGAACCCTTAGACCCATTCAGCCGTTGAGTATTGATTCTCACACTGCACCGCTCAGAAAGTAGTTCTGCCAAGGGACTTTTTTTTAAACAAGTGTTAAAACACCTGCTCAATAAGATAGAGGCAAGGTGTGTGCACCCCCAGTGGTGAAGTATCCCTACAAACAAAATCTCAAAAGGAACCCGTGCCATTCTCGTGTCAGAAACTTGAGAAATATATGTCTTCATTCTACTTGTAGAATGTCTGGTTATTTGCACAAGTAAAACTCGGGAAATACACATCACCATCGAACATCGTGACTCGGAAGGTCCACTATTCTCGAGAATCTCCATTGACTCCACTTGGGTTGATCCTTCTACATGGGAGACAGTTGACTCCTTTCCATTTCTCAGTTCACATATGGGTCAGAATTTTGAAAAATGTCTGGGGCCAAAAGTTAAAAAACAATGAAAATTCAAAAAACTCAATTCATCTTTACACAAGTTTATTACATTGAAAGACATATATCTTAGGTGTCTGCAAACAATAATTGCATGCTTTAACTCCCAGGGGTGCAGTTTTGATAATGTGACCCTACCCAACACTAAACAACTTCCAAGTTTAATCTTATCCCAATTTCGGGAAGTTGGGAAAAGCCACTCCTTGAAAACTTGAACAAGCACACACATAATGTGGAATACTACAGATCCATCTGTATGTTTGAGTTAGAGTTTGACAGGACAGTTTCTACAAATCCATCTGTATGTTTGAGTTAGAGTTTGACAGGACAGTTTACTACAAATCCATCTGTATGTTTGAGTTAGAGTTTGACAGACAGTTTACTACAAATCCATCTGTATGTTTGAGTTAGAGTTTGACAGACAGTTTACTACAAATCCATCTGTATGTTTGAGTTAGAGTTTGACAGACAGTTTACTACAAATCCATCTGTATGTTTGAGTTAGAGTTTGACAGACAGTTTACTACAAATCCATCTGTATGTTTGAGTTAGAGTTTGACAGGACAGTTTACCTTGATGGGATATACCAGGGAGACACTACTATGATCAGCCGACACAACTAGACGTGCTGCCATCTGGTGTCAACCGTCAGAACCTCAGTGGGAACAGGTGGGAGTACATTGTAGACACTCAAGGCTAAATGTGCAGTCAGGAAGGTCTCAATGTTCCCAGTGGGAAGCTCTTACAATTGATATAGTAAATTCATGTAAAAACTAACCACTGTAAACCTGGATGATTCTGACATGGTGGAATTAGGATGAAACATGTGAATTGTAACGAAGGTGACACATGGCTGTGGGCATGCTTTCGCCCAGCTAACACAAATATGTGATTTAATTGATATACTCACAGTGAAACCTTGCATACAGGCCGCGGCTAGTACACGAGTCAGATCACCAGTGCGGCATATGGGATCAGAACAAATTCAGCATGCGGCTTATGGGCGAGTTTTAAGACTTATACCTTGGTACTATAGTCAGCATAATCAGGCTTCAAGGATATTACCAATGTCTAGGCGTGGCTATAAGGCCAACAAAAAAAAATAGTTTCAGGTAATATGGAAAGAAAATTTAGGGTCGGTAGGTCGGATTTTTTTTCTTACTTTTCTTTTTTAACATGAAAGTACTACCCCGGCTCTCCGAGGACCCAAAAATTGACCAAAAAAGGGTGAAAATATAGAGATTTCTTCAAAATTGCATAAGAAAACCTGGAGTCGGCCCTGTTTTGATAGGGTCGGTCGGCTGACCTGAAACAAACTTTTTTTTGGCCTAATAGGCGAGTTAGGCTTATATGCGAGGTTTCACCTTTTTTTATGAACATTAATAACTAAGGGTAACCAAACACTACCAAAATCTGGTCAATTCAATCATCTTGTATGTTCAATGATTATGGTTTATGCCTCCACAATGAATGAAAACATCTGCAATACAGATACAAACTTTCATGAATACCGTAAAACCCTGCCTAAAAGCAGACCCCGTCTATGAGCCGTATATGGAAACGTTTTGACCTTTAGGAGAACCCCGCCTATAAGCCGAATGTGACTTTTGGAGTCTGGGGAGGCCTTTGGCCAATGCCCATATTCCTACCAAATTTTAAACAATTTTTCAACCTTTTTCAGTGAAATACTAAATGTCATGAGTTAAACACATATAATTCACGTGAAAAACATTTGTAAGAGCCTTAAAATGGACTTAAAGTTCATCAATCTTTATGATAATAGTTTACTATTTTCCCACTCAAAATTCTCAAATAAACATTTGGAAAACCCCGCCCATCAGCCGAATGTGAGTCTTGGGGAGAAAATTTGGCTGGGCTCAGCCCAAAGAGCAAACCGCAAATATAAATTCAACTACATTTGAAAACTTTAATTTGTGTCCGTGATTCTTCAAAATTAGTATTTTAAGCAAAGTTGCTATGCTGTTATATCAAGATGGGTGAACAAAAGGTTTTCATCAACTACTAAATGGCATATTTCACAAGTACAACAGTACTGTTCCTATTTGACCACTTCCCCTAGTACTCACTAGATGGCACCACTGAGATAGTTTTCCACTGCAGCTGCCACAGGCTGTAACTGAGTCCTGCTGCCATTGTATTGTGTATGTATAGTATATATGTAAAGGTCTGGCACTCCTAGTCCCCGGTCATCTATCCACTTGAGGCGGCAGCACTGTTCATGGGATTGTAGGCAGACCGTGGCACCATCTAGTAGAAATCTAGGAACTACAAATCTCTGTACTTCAGATGGTGCCACGGTCTACCTACAATCTCATGTACAGTGCTGTCGCCTCAAGTGGATAGATGACCAGGGACTAGGAGTGTCAGACCTTTACATATATACTATACATACACAATACAATGGCAGCAGGACTCAGTTACAGCCTGTGGCAGCTGGGCTGACATCCATGGTTTGACAGGTTAGTTCATAATTCTGTCACTACGTGGCAACTACGCATCTCCCCCCGCCCCCCCTTATGCGGCTGTGTGCACACAGTGGCGCTATTACGTAACACTATGCACAGGGCTGGGTGAGGGTGACTGAAATAGAACAGTGGCCTATCTAGCATTTCGATATTGGCCTGTCACTGTGAACAATTAATGCAGCCCTGCCTCAACCTATATCATTGTGTAGTGAGTTGGTGCCATCGTGGTTTCTCCGGGGATCTGAAGATCCGCTGGTTGTACCTGGTTGCCGGTGATTGTGACATAACCACCTGTAAGTATGAGCCTTTCCAGAGACTCTACTGAGCGTACCGCCATTTAGAGTTGACTGGGGTTCGAGACTGGACACAGGGGGGCTAGAACAATGGCACCCCCTGGAGTATAAAAGATGCAATACTCTATGTGATTGAGTCGCGCCATATATATATATAAAATACTTAGTACCCTAACGTTAAACAAAGCTAGAATACAATAGTATTAATTGATACCCAACCCTGAGTCATTTGTGATGTTCATCACACATCCCATCTTTACATGTACACATACAGACAACGCCCCATGCACCGAATGACCCTCACCTCATAATCATAGCGCTCATGTGGGAAGGTCATGTTTTGCCCTCAAAAATTGACATATCTCCCACCCTCGTTTCTGGAATCTTGCTTTGAGAATTCCTGGTCGAGGGTTGGATTTTCTTTTTACATAGTAAACATGTGCGGGACCTGCTCCTGAGTTGGGTGTTCCAGGCTTAGATCACCATGAAATAATGAGCATTAGTTTCAATCTGACACAAATTTCAGTGATTTGCAAAGTCTCTTGCAGTCTAAAATCGGTATTTTTCTCAGACTATATACAAAAGCCTCTGTGGGGAAGTACAGAAGTCGTCTATTTCACATAGAGAGGCTGCAGATTGTGAATGCAGGTATCCGGGTCAGCGTCCATCTCAACAATCAGCCAGCCATGTCCCTAAAGTCCGCGCAAAAGTGATACTAACATCTGAATATAAGGGATCCTAACGTTCCGGCACAAGTGATACTAACGTCTGATCATGTATAGGCCTACTTAGTGTTTGAACGTTAGCATATGAACGTTAGCGTTTGGACGTTAGCGTTTGGACGTTAGCGTTTTGACGTTAGTGTTGGGACGTTAGTGTTGGGACGTTAGTGTTGGGACGTTAGTGTTGGGACTTTAGTGTTGGGACGTTAGTGTTGGGACTTTAGTGTTGGGACATTAGTGTTGGGACTTTAGTGTTGGGACATTAGTGTTGGGACGTTAGTGTTGGGACATTAGTGTTGGGACGTTAGTGTTGGGACGTTAGTGTTGGGACGTTAGTGTTGGGACTTTAGTGTTGGGACGTTAGTGTTGGGACTTTAGTGTTGGGACATTAGTGTTGGGACTTTAGTGTTGGGACATTAGTGTTGGGACGTTAGTGTTGGGACATTAGTGTTGGGACGTTAGTGTTGGGACGTTAGTGTTGGGACGTTAGTGTTGGGACTTTAGTGTTGGGACGTTAGTGTTGGGACTTTAGTGTTGGGACGTTAGTGTTGGGACGTTAGTGTTGGGACTTTAGTGTTGGGACGTTAGTGTTGGGACTTTAGTGTTGGGACGTTAGTGTTGGGACGTTAGTGTTTGGATGATAGTGTTGGGACGTTAGTGTTGGGATGTTAGTGTTGGGACGCTAGTGTTGGGACGTTAGGACACAGGCCTTATGTAATTCATAAGTAACGCCATTACACATTCATTTATTATCATAGATAGTCAGATTATAAAGAAGGACTGAACGGCAGATCGGATAAATCCGAGTTCAGATTTGGATTGTATGTATTTACATACTACATCTAATGTACCTTAATAAAACTCTATAAAAAAAAGAAAAAAAAAGTGTTGGGACGTTAGTGTTGGGATGTTAGTGTTCAGACGTTAGTGTTAGGATGTCAGTGTTTGGATGATAGTGTTGGGACGTTAGTGTTGGGACGTTAGCGTTCGGATTATGAATGCTATTGCTGATACAGACTTCTGACATTATGGCCTTGTATGATTGACACAATACCTTACAATCATGTAAGACACCACAGTAACCAGCCCCACAGACACAATGGTGGCCTCATGTTACAGCATTGTCTGCACACACACTGCCCACCTGTACAGAAACATCCCCACCAGCCACCACCCTCAGCCGCCACAGCTTAAAGTGAGAATATCCCATATGTGGGACAAAAAATGAATTTCTCTAATAAGGCCTCTCCAAATAATATCCGTGTTTCTCATCACCATGCCATGAGAAATATGACAAAGGCACTTCTTTTTTTTTGCTGAGGGCTTAATATTTAATAAATAGTATTTAAAAGATAAATAATCTTTGCAAGTTGCCAATATGCATGTTTTCTCTATCCCATCGTATTTGCAGCACTCTAAGTTTCAATTTGGTATGTAATTTGCCCATATTTGTCCATTATTATCATGTTTTTACATTGAAATTTGCACACAAAAAAATTAAAAAACACGTCAAAACACTATTTTCATGATGCGCGCGGTGATGAAAAACAAGGATATTATTTGGAGTGGCCTAATGGGCCAGAATGTTCACAAATGTACTTGATTTCCTATCTCCTTCATCCCCCCTGTATTCCAACTGATTTTGCTGAAATTTGAAATAAATGCCCAATATATGGTCATTTGGGAACAAAATTGTGCACAATTTTCCCCCTTTGAGATTACACTAGAAAACACCCTGGTTAGACCCCATGGGACCCACTTTCTGAACTGTTACTGCCCATGGATATCATTTTAATGTACCCCAACCCATCAATAATATACTTTTACACTGTAACGGGTTGACTATTAGTCTAACTGTTATTGTTGTATATCTATTATATGTTGTTATGATGTAAAACAACACTATTGTATACTAAACTGTTTTATTCATCCAACTAGTATCGTCGGTTCGTTACATATACCGACTCCTCTAGTTCGGTTATATACGGTAGTGTACCGGTACTACCCTCGGTTACCTTCGGTAGTAATTATATAATCGTTTTACATAACTAAACCTAACAGGTGGCGCTGCTAGTACGGTCACGTGGCCTACGCAGCGGTGTATATAAGGTGACTGCTTCCCCATTGGAAGTCAGTCAGGTTTGGGACAGTCGTGACATGACCACCCTGTGCTCCGGGCTTAACTCTACGCTGTAGGGTTACTTCCCTGTATTATATATCTGTTCTGATCTTGTATATCCGATGGTTATACTTGTACTATAATACTCAAGAGTTTCCTTCGTAATAAAGTCGCCGTATATTAAAGTCTAATTTACCTTGTCTGGTTTTTGATCTCATGTGTTACACTCGTAGTAAGAGACCAACTACAACACTATTTGGAACACACTTATGTAGGATTTAGAATTTGGTAAAAATCTGATATACCCTCTTTAACCCTGTATAGACACAAAGATTTTACGTCATATTGCACCAATGCAGCCCCGGTGAGTGACTTGCCAGTGCTGCATTGAAGCATTATGCAGACCTTGTGCAGAGAGTGTCTCAACCCAGTAGGATTGGCATGGTGCTTGGATGCTGCACTGGTGATGATGACAAGGGGCATGATGCAACAATGCATTGTGCTGTCCTTAAAGGGTCAATAAGATACAGTAGTTAACCTACAGCCCAAGCTGGCACCAACACCTGCACACAGCACTTCAGAGACTGTGCACTAAGGCCGCTTAAAAAAATAAACTGGTTTCTCATCACCGCACGCATCGTGATTTGGGGAAAACTTTTTTCTTTCTTTTTTAGATTTTTATGGCATATTTGGTATCAAATTAAAGCCTAGACTGTCAGTAATGCAGCGATCTGGGGATAACTTACAATATAACACCTTTTGGGGATCATTAAACTCTTAACTACCAAAATGTGAAAGTCATTAATGAAAAGTCTTACTTTTCCTATACATTTTAGCCTTCGGTTAAAAGATAAAAAGATGAAATAAAATAAAAAACGCAATCGTCATATTTTTCACTGCGGGTGATGAGAAACAACTTTTTTTGAGTGGCCTATCTGTGAGTCTATTCCCTGCTAGAAGCACAGCCTGAGGTCAAGGTCAGGTGTGCACTGACCACACCCAGAAATGCCTTAACAGAACCATGCACACCAGAGTACTGGACATGGGACACAGAGAGCATTCAGTTTGTACCAGGCTCAGGCTGAGAACTGTCACCATGGAGACCTACAGCAGACACTCTTACACTCTAATAACGGGAACATGCAAAAGAAGTTACACACACAGATATGTAACACATTTTTGGGATTAACACACTTTTGGCAAAGAGTATAGTGTTACACCAAAATGTGTGTTAAAAGTGGCAGTAGAACAACGTGTTGGTAAGTGTGTACACGTAACACACTGTTCTTAGAGTGTACTGTACTCTTTGTACCAGGCTTGGATCGTCGTTCTGACCAGAACTGAACTTTTCATCAGACATTATACCTTTGTGTAATAATTATAGGTATCTTTTCCATTCTTTATCATTTGTGACATTTTGGTTATCCACTACATTTATTTACCATTAAAAGTGATATAAGTGGGACCGTAAAAGTGGTGCTACATTGGTGCATTTTGCCGACCCTTCGAATTCGGCAGTGTCTCAACCCCACAGGGTCGGCATGATACATCATACAACCATGGGGAAGATACATTAATGCATAATGCATTATGCCGAGTTAGATATATCCAAGGCTACATGACAAATCTTTATTAGGAGCATTAGCATTTTACCCATGATGCAATATGTAAAAAGGAAAAAGCTTAAGGTTACCCTCTGATTTTGGCCATTTTACCCATGATGCAATGCTTTGAATGTGCATCTATAAATAATGCTGCAGCACTGGGCTGCTACGGGCATTATTTCTGGGAAGAGTGGTCATAGAAAAAGATACCAGACACTAGTATGGCTGGAAAGCTGTGAATATGTAGATTATAGACCTGGTGAGTGTAGAACTCTAGGAAGGGGACAAACTTGGCACTTCTAAATTGAAAATAAAAAGTTGGAAATGAGGTTTAAATAGGAAAATATACATTTTGAGTAGTATAGTATGTATCGGAACGGGACTATAGTTAAGTACTGTTTATTACTCAATCGACCTGCAGCCAATCAGAGGCCTCCCTTTTGGCGGGAAATTCAAAAGCAGCCAATGAGAGGCCTCCCTTTTGGCGGGAAATTCAAATAGGTCACGTGACCGGAAGTGACCTACTTCCGGTCACGTGACCTTTGGGCGGGAAATTCAAATAGGTCACGTGACCGGAAGTGACCTACTTAAGAGGGTCACGTGACCACCATGTTGGCGGGAAATTCAAATAGGTCACGTGACTGGAAGTGACCTACTTAAGGGGGTCACGTGACTACTAGGTTGGCGCGAATTTCAAAATAAGTCACTTGAGATTTTTATGGATAAATAAATTTTAAAAAAGAAATAAAGCAAGCTGAAAGCTTGCTAAAAAATAATTTAAAAATGTGGCTCTTTTTTTTAGGGGGGGGAGGGGCACTCTGGGGGGCACTCTTTAAGATGCATGGGGGGGGAGGGGGGGAGGGGGGGAGGGGAAGGGTTTTTTAAGAGTGAGACTCGCTTCTCTGCCCTCTCTTTTAGAGGGCAGAGAGGCGAGTCTACTGGTTCGTCTACTTACAATGAAATGTATCATGATTGCGTTTATGATGATGTGCATCATGATGTGACTATCTTACAACTTTATAAGAAATAAGCAAGGTCTCTCTCCTATACATGGGCGTACTTACACTGACTATTTGTAAACTAATGAATGGGACTTCCTCGTTAAAATCTACAACTCTTTCAATCTTAAGGCTTTTTTTGAGTTTATTCTTTTGTTCAATTTTGGGCCCACCTCAAAAGAGGAATAGGCCCTCGCTTGCTCATCAGAGCTGGGGTGTAGAAGGCCCCTGCCCTGTCGGGTACGTTCTGAGATAGATCGCCCTCTGGTACGTTTTTGGTTAGTTTGGAGCTCTCAGTCGACTGTCTTATCCACCTTAAAAAAACCAGACTTTCGGTGTCTCATGATAAAACTGGTGCCTTATACTAAGTGCTGGATTACTTTCTCATTTTTTTATTGTTCTATCCGATGCTTATTTAATTTTTGCACTGATAAAAACGGCTAGCTTGTACAAACACGCGGTCTATTTAAGCGTTAAGTGTAGAAAATGAACAGAACAGTGCACAGAAAATAGAGCTACCGACTACATTTCGCCCAGTCACTCAGCGGAGAACAAAAGAACTACTGACGTAGTGTACCCGCTATTCCGACAGTTGGTGCCACCGTTATACTTTTCCCGCGTGCGACATGAAGCCCTGGGGTGGGTACTGGCTGTTTGGTTGTAGGTACCGAAACATAAAAAACTACAGCCAGCCCATGTCATGGTGAGACAGCTCTCTTATTCCCCCTTGAGTAGCGTCCGTAGGGCCTATGACAAAACCTAGTCCCGTACACTGAGCAGCTTCAGGTCTGAAGGCTCATACAGAAAAATGTGTGGGTGTGTGGGTGTGTGGGTGTGTGGGTTGCTTTACGCCTTAGTTAACAGCTATGGTCATTTCAAGGGCGGTGATGGTGATCGAATCTATGGCCCTTTTACCGAGACAAGGGTTTCTTTTACATCCCACACTACATAGGGGTGTGTGGGTGTGTGGGTCTGTGTGTGTCTGTTCGGTCTGTGTGTGCACGCGTCTTGCACTCCGGAACATGTTCAGACACGTTCGAACTTGCTCGGACGTGCCTGGACAGGTCTCACACGCCGACCGTGTCTGAACATGTTTTCACCTTATAGCTGCTGCCGATGCTGCTACCGCTGCTGCCGATGCTGCTGATGTTAGTAGTCGCGTCGACAAAGAATCGTCATTTGTCACACTTAAGCCTCTAGTTAAATGCGCGACAGGTAGTAAGGCTACCAACGCGACGACCGGATCGCGCTCTTGCTTAAAGGTGCACCTCAACTCAGTGCGCCTTTAACACCCGTCCCAAATAGGTAAAGTTCCTGACGCAGCACAGCACCTCCCACCAGTAGCCAATCAGCGCGCCGAACGCCGGACACACCCCCACCGTGTGAGCCTCTAAGTAGGTCACACGAACCATACTAAGATGCCGACAGGACTAATTGGTCCGTCCGCGGTGGCTGCGAGAGATTGCGCGCCGTCTAAATTCACTGCCATGATTGGCAGAGGGGGGGGGCTGATTACCCCTCGTCGGATGAATTGCGGCGGAACCACAATCAATTTTTTGCTGTTTTAGATAAAAAGAGATCCAGAGCTATCCGCTCGTCCAAGAATTATTTTTCTATCAGCCCGGGATCACCCCCAAATTCAGGCCTAAAGTCCAAAAACCCAAAAAAAATTTCCTATGGGATTTTAAGGTTGAAGCGTTTTTTGTGACCCCAAGGAGCAGCTCACGGGTTCGAACCCTGTAAACGCCTTGACGCGCTTTCGTCGCCTAAGGCGCCTGTGGCTAGACGTCTTGACTAAAACTTAGTGAGGGTTCTAACCCGGAACGTCTATATTAGCCGCCTAATTTCTACTAGCCCCGAAAACGAGAGTATCACATCTATATAGGTCACCCATGTTAGCCTTGGTTTAAGTGCGTGCAGAACCGTGTATTGTGCATTTATGCAGCATACAGATATGGAGACATGCTGCTACAGTGTCAAATTGATCGACATTGTATGTAACTGGACATGAAGAAGGATATTTTTACTTAGTTTTCTAAAAAGAGGGTAGTTCTCGGTACTCCTCCAGCAGCAGTGGTAGGGGAGTCGGACAGGTACTTAACCCTATTTATAGGGGCGCTAAGGTAGGGAGTTTGATAAATTTTTGAAAAATGAGTTAAAAAATACATAGTGGTTCCATTAGTATAGATCTCTATGAGAGCTTTTCAGATCTGCTTAGATCCAGAAATATCATGGTGAATGCATCTGAACATATTTCCCATTTCTGTGATCTAGGCAGGAGAGGGGCACTTTCACAGCAGTTAGGGGTTCTGTAGCTCTGGCCCTAGGCACCCTTCTAATTCAGACAGAACAGGTTTACTTAAAATGGCTAGGGTCATTGTTGGGCAGAGGCACATACATCTGGATTTCACATACGTCTTCAAGAACACAATTACTAACATCCCCATGGTAACAAGTTTTAACAACTCATATTTATTTATTACATTTTGACATGAAGAATGTCACCATAATATTGTAGGCTACAGAAAACAGAGACTCTTATCTTTCTCCACTAATGACTCCATTCATGTTGACTGCCATGATATTGTGATTAAAATGAGGGGTTTGTGTTTTTTTATAGCTCAAGAAATGAGGTCAGGAGGGCTATTTTTATGCAATGCACCAGTGGGGGTGCTATTAGGAAGGGTGCATATTTGATCACAGAAACGGGCAGACTACAGCGGCAGCGCTATTTTGAACTCTCTAGAGGCTAAGGGTTTGAGATGAACGTGTCCCATGTCGCATGTCGATTTTTAAGAAATGACCATGTCACATGACCCTAAGTGAAAAAGGCGTTGTCACTAGTGTCACTAAGGGGGAAAATGTAGGGGCACCGTAATTGATACAATCGGACTCTTGGGACCATAGACTACTAGGAATTTTTTTTTTTAATTTGACCACCCGCAAGGCCGGAATTTGAAGGAAGAGTTGAGGCGCCTACTTATACAGTAATTGAGAATTTTTTATTCATGTCACATGTCGATTTTTAAGAATGGTCTAATGACACAGATAGCGCTAAACTTAAAGACCTACTCCCCGCCCCCTTAGTCTTTCTATACTGAATCCGGGACTTGCCGGCGAGGCCGACAAAGGGCTGACCTAATGAGCTCACAGCTGGACTAGATACCCAATGTTTTGGATTGGAGAAATCAGCAGAGCAATAAAAGCGTGGTGAGGCTGGTGTTATTTTCAAGGGTGGCCCCTGTGAGTTGTAAAACAAGGTTTGCGTATAGTCTCCTGCAGTTTAAATCTGTTACCTCCCCCTTTGTCGGCCTCGCCAAAATCCTGGGAGATTCACTTTAAACTTAAGGCTTACCCTTTTTTATTCTTTGTTTATTGTGTGGCCCCTAAAGAGGGGCCGCGGTGTTGATTAATTACACCACATGTTAAGCAACATAAGATCAAACCTCCCTCAAAAGCGTCAAGGCTCAAAGTCCTGTTGGACGGGAACCCTGTGTGGCATTTCAAGACGAATGGTTGAGTGATCTGTTGCAGATGCCGTTCCGTGAGAAGTTCTGACTTTATATAGCTTTTATATCGCTTTAGTTATGGTGTAGTATTTTCAATCTCGCTATAGTTTAGTTGATATTTCAAAGAATCTGCCTCATTCTATCAGAAATACACAACGTTGACATGTTTCTTATATTCAATATATTAGAAGTGTGCTTTGTTGCTTATTATAGGTCATTATGCGTTTAAAATGTTCGCGAGTATCGTGGAAATGTACAAAAACCCTATTGTGGCGCCATCTGACGAAAAGAGCGGAGAACTATACTAGAGCATGTAATCGCCAGACCAGCAGGCGGCAGCAGAGTGGTCAAAAGACAATCTCGTAGTAGTAGGTCCACTTGGATGTTGAGTAGCCGCCCTTGTGGTTGTAATTACCTAGACTAGTTGACCCTGCTGGCCTGGTCAAGTGAAATTAGTAAGGAGACCGCCCATTAACGTGCTCCACAGTCTTTAGACAGTTAAGCCTATAGTCAAGACCGGAGAATTTGGCGAGACGCCCCTCTGGGAGGTCATAATCCTCAATGTTAGGTGTTAGCTCATTAACATCAGATACCATATTAACAACCCATTTAAAATGGTCATTTTAAGAGCAACTCACCCTATTCTGACAAAATCCTATTAGCAGGTAACCTCTGTATAATCCATACTGCAAACATCTGCTACTTCGAGCGTCTGCCTCATGACTGATAGTGTACAACAAGACGAAGTGGGCAGAGATAAAAAAAATTGAGGCTCTTTATATAGCCGAGAGAGCGGCTAATCTGGATGGTCTAAGCTTGTTTTCACCTAGAGCCCCACCCTCTTCCAGAGAGGAATCAAATCGCTTTTCACCTGAACCCTTCCACCCCTAATCCCTCAGCATGAAAAGAGAGATAACGAGTGTAACGTGCGCTACATGTATATGGGATTATAGCTGGTGAAGAGATAAAGCCGGGTCACCACCTGCGTATACAAAGACTACAGGGGGTGATTAACGACAGGTGTGACGCGCCAGCCCGTGGACGGATTATCTTTTAAGCTGACGCTTATTCAACTAGCCAGCCGACGTCCCGCGCCACTCACTGCGGCAAGAGGAGGTGCTTTTGTTTTACACTTGAGCCGCTTACCACATCGTCTCTACCTCACAGACAGACACATGCCCCCTGTAGCTTTTTTTTGTATACACACTCTAATCTCATAACCTCCTGATCCGTTATACAGGTAACGGGTATTCTCTTTTAAATAGCTGCCAGTCAGCCTGCGGCAGCTGAAAACGACGGTAAGTAGCTTAGCTCTAGAAGCAAGAAGACGTATATAAGGAGGCTGACACGTGTATAGGCGCCTTATAAGTCGGCAAGGGGTAAATACTAGTGAAAAAGGAAGGCAGGTGTGCAGGTAGCTTTCTAACAGACACGTGTGTGCACTAAGCTGCTTAAGTCTAAACCCACCTGCAGTAGTCAAGTAGCATGTGAAAACTTACTTAACAGATCACTTAATTGAGTAGAGTCTTTTCAGCCGTTTAAGAGGATTATCTAGGACAGGGTACATAAGGAGTGAAACGCCGCTCTCACCCATCACACTTTCTCGACCCGCCCTTCATCATCGTAGCATCGTCCACTCCACGCTCGCTCAGCATGTTATGAGGGTTATTTCTACCTTTACAGCTTCTTTTCTTATCGAAGTGTCGACGCTACAGAGCATCGAAACTCTCCAAATGAGTCCAAGAAAGAAAAAGCAACTCCCACTAGAAGCAAGAAGAGAAACAGTGCCCTATGATGCATGTGAGGTAAAGAAACATTGGAAGGACGTCACCAAGGAGCAATGGATAGAAGCATGCTTCAACTTCATCGGAACGGAAGTAGTTTCATTTGGACAGAGGGAGAAAATTTTGTTGGAGCTATTTTTCTTAGCTCCGTATAGTTGCCCTGACTGTAGTGGTGAAATTCCTTCAGGTTTTTCAGGGTTCGGCATACAAGTTATCTGGTCTTTGAAGGAGCTTCGATATATGCAACGCACTCACGAGGAGATTGTTCAGAAAATGACGGAATTCGAAACAGGAGAAGACACAATATGGTGCGAGGAGACGACATATGCGGACGATGATCTGGAGTACATCATTTGTAGCCCGTTGGAACATTATGTTAAAGACTTTGAGGACATGCTAGCCAGCACTGCGATGACCCCGAAAGAGAGATCCCTTACTGCACAGAAGGAGGCCAAAGCTGTGTTGGAAAAGCTCAAGTTTGGTCAAGGATTCACTCTTCAAAGCAGCTGTGTGAGTGTGATAAAAAGTCTTGTGTTGAAACATCCGGACATGAAGTTTTCGCGTGCTGTTGACACACTTCCTTTGCCTGAACTGATGATGAACATGATCGACCCCATTGTACCAACATGTTTCGACTCTGCCAATTGCCCCATGTATAAAATGGTTTCAAGTTTTGCCTGTGGCCGATGGCTAAACGATCCACTGAAGTCAGAAAACCTCCTTGATTTAGTCGACTGACTAAATGTATTTTCTCATACTAGTATTAGTAGCATTAGTAATAGCGGCTACTCGGTCTCGTGCAGCACAAGCAGCAGCATCTGTCAGCAGCATCCGTGACATCGTCAGCAGCAGCAGCACAAGCAGCACAAGCAGCAGCTGCTGCAGCAGCTGCACAAGCAGCACAAGCAGCAGCATCTGTCAGCAGCATCCGTGACATCGTCAGCAGCAGCAGCAGCAGCAGCAGCTGCACGAGTAGCACAAGCAGCAGCATCTGTCAACAGCATCCGTGACATCGTCAGCAACTGCAGCAGCTGCACGAGCAGCACAAGCAGCAGCAGCTGTCAGCAGCTGCAGCAGCTGCACGAGCAGCACAAGCAGCAGCACCGACAGCAGCAGCAACAGCAAATCAGCAGCAGCAACAGCAGCAGCAGCAGCAGCAGCAGCAGCAGCAGCAGCGGCAGTGTGGACCGCTAAATTCGAGATGGTGACATACCTGTTTCTTAGAATCGACATTCGACATGAGGCCTAGTGACATTTGACATGAAGCTTGAAAAACATAGTGACAGGTGACATGAGCAATTCTTAAAATCGACATGAGATATGAGCATAATTAAGCGACATCGACATGCGCCATGGCTATTTTTTTTTTTTTTTTGAAGACAACCACCATAGCCTCCTTATCCAGACCTCCACTAGTAGTGCTCTATAAGCGCAAGCTTTGCCTTAAGAGAGCTGTGGCTGTGAACCCTCTCCTCCCTCCGTACACACAGGTAAATATCAGAGTCAGCCAATGTCGCCAATACTACTCTCAAACAAGAGTCAGGCGCTGCTGGACTATAATAGATGGGTCAAGGACTGTTCTACTGAGGGTCAGGCTAGGCCGGACATTCAATAACGGGCTGGACTTTGGCAAATTTGCTTGAAAGTCTAGCCAGCAAGAGATGCACATCATCATAAACGCAATCATGATACATTTCATTGTAAGTAGACGAACCAGTAGACTCGCCTCTCTGCCCTCTAAAAGAGAGGGCAGAGAAGCGAGTCTCACTCTTAAAAAACCCTTCCCCTCCCCCCCTCCCCCCCTCCCCCCCCATGCATCTTAAAGAGTGCCCCCCAGAGTGCCCCTCCCCCCCCTAAAAAAAAGAGCCACATTTTTAAATTATTTTTTAGCAAGCTTTCAGCTTGCTTTATTTCTTTTTTAAAATTTATTTATCCATAAAAATCTCAAGTGACTTATTTTGAAATTCGCGCCAACCTAGTAGTCACGTGACCCCCTTAAGTAGGTCACTTCCAGTCACGTGACCTATTTGAATTTCCCGCCAACATGGTGGTCACGTGACCCTCTTAAGTAGGTCACTTCCGGTCACGTGACCTATTTGAATTTCCCGCCCAAAGGTCACGTGACCGGAAGTAGGTCACTTCCGGTCACGTGACCTATTTGAATTTCCCGCCAAAAGGGAGGCCTCTCATTGGCTGCTTTTGAATTTCCCGCCAAAAGGGAGGCCTCTGATTGGCTGCAGGTCGATTGAGTAATAAACAGTACTTAACTATAGTCCCGTTCCGATACATACTATACTACTATTTTGCTGCAATTCAACTCATTGACTATTCATTGTGTCTTGACATGATATCATGTAATAATACATGAATCTGACAAATAGTAGGTCAAAGGTCAAAGGTCCAAGGTCCAAGGTCAAAGGTCAAAGGTCAAGTATCTGGTGTTTGGATATGATCTGAAATCATAACCTTCCATACGCAAAGTGCAATATCTATTATGATACAATTTTTATTCATGTGACCTCTAAAATAAAGGTCAAGGTCATTATGGAAATTCACATAAGAATGATTGTCTGGGTCTGCAATCTTCACGCACACAACTGGTCACTGCACAGGTCTGAGTCTGAGGTACATTTTCATTTGGACATTTATCAGTGAGTATCAGCTACAGTATTCCTTTCTATTCAAACCACCATAAAGAGGTATGGTAAATGGAAGACCCATTGTGGGTTTATTGAATTTAGGCAATACATACAGGTATACAGGATACAAGGTTAAGGTCAAAATTAAGTCCATGTCTTGTGAAGATAAAGGGGCGTAATCACTGAGCATGTCCCATTCACATTTCTAGCACTGTTTAAGTTTCTATGTGGTTAAATGTGAGTAGTGATATTGCCCCTTTAGGGAGTGATACTTTTTTTAAGAGGGCAGAGGGGGGTTTGGTGCGTGAGGTAGTGAGGAAATCCTAGTGCCCCCACCAAACCCACCAATCACCCCCCCCCCCCCTGTGATGCAAAAATGATAAAAAAAATTATCACACCCTTAACAGCTGATATGCAGTAAGCTGAATTGCACCAATATTGTGCAGGGAGGGTAATTGTGTTACATGGAGGAAGGGGTTAAATTGTGCTATTTCTGGTATCCATGCTATTAAGATAAGGCAAATAAATAATCACAGAAAAATAGTGACATATATGTATCATGAGGTCATGACCTTGACATCACACCATGACCTTGACATGACCACAACAGGAACATATTTCATACACTGCAACTAACATTGTATTAGGTGATAAAGGTCACACTCCATACATCTGATCATATAGCAATTGATCAACCTTTGACCTTGACCTTGGACCTCAAATATCAGATTACATTCACTGCAATGCTACTTTATTCCCATGTGAAAAAATATGCATTCAAAGTCTTTACTTGCTTTGATTTGAATTTTTTCTCATTAAAAGCTAATTTTCCACTTTATATTTTCAATGTACAACTGCCAAGTTTGTCCCCCACGTAGCCTTTTACACTCACCAGCGTTGTAATCTACGAATTCACAGCTTTCCAGTGGTACCCAGTGTCCAGTATCTTTTTCCGTGACCACCTGTGAGGTGATGAACACCTCCATGCTTCAGCATTAAAACATATTTTTGCAGTAAGGGGGAACATATACATAGGCACTCACCAAAAAACGATTAGTTGTGTTGCCCACATGCTAAAGAGAAAAACTGTGTAGGGTCTGACACACTTTTTGAGATTTACCGTTTTCGACCTAATAAGCGCACATCCCCTGATAAGCGCACACCCCCTTTTGTGGGCTGATTTCAGGCAATAACCTCCCTAAATTATGTCAAATTCTGAGCCCAAATAAAGTCTTTACTTTTATAAACGTGTTTGGAATATTCTCCCGATCACACTGTGTTCTTATTAGATGGAATACGGTAATGTAACAGCAAAACAATTGGTGAAAATAGGGGTGTGGGATCTGAGTTATCAGAATTTCACTTTTGTTTTAATTCCTTTAGTATAATTTTTTTTGAGCGCACTGTGCGCTTATTACGTCGAATACGGTATATCTTTTTGGTTACGGAATTTTTCCAAAAGTAATATAATTTTTTTAAATGTCCATACAAAACATAAGGCCGGCTTGGGAGGTAGGGTAGTTCAAGGAAGTACTGTTTTTATATAGGTATAGTTCTAAACCTGTGTGGTGTAAATGGTCGGGTGAGTCACCATTTCCATAGCAACCTATACAGTGGGCGGATACGGGAGATACGGGTGGCTGATGTAGGATTTAGGCTGACATCATCATGACGTACATTATTCAGCCAAAGTAAATATCTGACATAAGCAGTGCCGTACCATTTAATCAAACAGTGTACCATATGTAGGCTAACAAACTAAGAGAGTGTGTAATTATTAGTTACAGGAGAGGGGTAAAAATTTCCGACCCCTCATGAGGAGGGGCCTAAACTATTCTGACCCCTCTTTTAGCAGAAAAGCCTGCTCGTTACTAGTATAGTTCAAAGGGGGGGGGGCTGAAGTTTTTCGACGTCTTTGGCGAGGGGGGGTGTGAATTGTTCCGCACGCTCTCGAGTGGGACATAACAAATGTTTGCCCCTCCACGCGAAATCTCACCACAGCCTCCTGTAATTAATAAAGACTGCCTAATCGGGGGTAGTGCATATTTGCATAAAAAGTGATATGCGACCATTAGATAATGATAACATTAGTAGGCCCCCAGGAGTAGGCCCTTTTATACAATTATACAGACCTCACAAGTTTTGATGAAGGTTTTTTTTCTTTAAAGAAGGCCGCAAGATGGGTAAAATTGATTAGAGCCTGGTTAACCCTTGTGACAAAGGAAAATACCTACCTAAAGTCGACAAGGGATTTCTTATAATCAAAGTGACAAGACTGAAATTGACATTAGAAAAAGAAAATCGGTGGAAGGGGCTAGACATCTCTTAAGGACTTTCTACCAGTAGTACAGGTTCAATCTGTGTCATTCTGCATGTATATATGTTAAATTCTTCCTCCCCCTACCCCCCCGCCACCCCACCCTGCAAGCAGTGGTTAGAACAGGGCATCCATCTACAGCTTGTCTAGCTCTGTGTATGTTTATCTACATGTAACTTGTCTAGCTTCTATAGCTTGTCCAGCTCTGTGTATGTCCATACACTTATAGCTTGTCTTCCCCTGTGAATGTTTATCCACCTATAGCTTTTCTAGCTCTGTGGATGATTATGTTGTATTTGGGTTAAATGAATAAACATTTGTGTAGTCACTTGCATTACGACTCCTTAAATGGTCTAGATATATGGAATACTATTAAATAATACATAATAGCATTCATATATATATAAATATATATATATATATATATATATATATATATACATATATATATGTAAATATATATATATATATATATATATATAATATATATATATATATATATGTATATATATATATATATATATATATATATAATATATATATATATATATATATATATACCGATATCACCCGGTTTGTGAGGTCTCAGCTGTAACCCAGTGATGTGGGATCCCATAGAACTAACAGACATATAAAGAAACTAATTGCAGTTTTGTATACCTCTAAATTAATAGAAACAGAATCTGACAAAAGAATTTCGAAATTTGAACTTTTTTAGATGTGTAATATTGTGGGATCTCCTTGTGGGGTCCCGAATGACCTTGAACTATGACCTCTGCCAGGACCCCACAAATGATTTAACTATATGTATCATCTGACATAGTGGGATCTCTTTGAAAATTTACTTTACAGAATCATTTGGGGACACATTTACTATTATGGACTAACCAGATGCATGCATGCAAGATATATATTGATGAAAAGCACAAGAATGTGATGGTTGACATAACTTTCTATTCTGCTCTGGATTATGGGGTCTTGTATCTGTTTAAACCCTCTATTATGGGGTCTTTCCTATTCATTCATTTTATTTGAGTTTTTTGATAGTAGTTTGTTTGTTTGTTTGTATTTCATTTATTTATCCTGGCAGGAATGATTGACCTGGTAGGTCGTATTACTCATACACCAGCATCTGTTCCGATATGCGGAAATTAATAAAGGCAAATAAGCCTATTCTTTTGTTTATAGTAGGGAAACGCCCGTACAGGGGCATGTTCCTACTATGTATAACTTACCTAGACAGTCATTATAAAGTATATGGGATTAGAATTTGTTACTATAACTAATGATCAGGTTGACCATACTAAGGTTAGTGTATACATGGCATACAGTGTATTTTCTTCTTACAAAGAAAATAGAAAAAATAGAAGCAATAGAACCCATGCTAGGTAATAGCTATGGGTAGGAGAGAAAAAAAAAGGGGGGGGATTGCGGTGGTGTTTTAATGCAATCCTAATATATCTAGACTGAATGTACTAGACATATTTTTAGAAAATAAAATATATAAATATAATTCCCAGTATATGCTGACGTGCTTCATCAGAAGCACGCCACCATATAGTTGGGTCCATATGTGCAAGGGCCTATTCAATAAGCTATTCTTCTTCTTATGGTATTTCTGGGTAGGGTGCACTGGGTATACCCGCAGTAATAATACTGGTAGGTGTTAGTGTATGGGGGGGGGGGGGGGGTTTGGTGGCTGGATGGGGAGAGGGGGGGGGGGCTCAACGCTCAACCCTGGGGATATCTGGAAAGGCCTTGATTTTATTCTTATAAATATCATCGTTCCATTGTTTAAATTGCTGCTCATCATGTATAGCTCTAGTCTCTATCTCAAAAGAATTCCATCTAGTGGCAAGCCTATACTCTAAGCTTTTTCTATAAGCAGGGTTTAGGGGCCTATTGACTTTTAAGAGTCTTTCATCATGGGCCCTGGTCCTTATGGGTCTCCTATCAATACGGGTTATATCCAAGGATTCAATAAATGCTTTATGGGATAGATGCTGCTCCCTTCTGTCCTCCATGTAATTTAGATCTGCTAATTTTAACAGCTTCTCTGTGTTTATGGTACCACGGTGACAGAGAGCTGTCCTTAATCCCTTATTTATGGCATTCTGCAATTTGTTTATATGAGTTTTATTGGCAATCATATAGCAGATGTCCCCATAGTCAGTTACAGGGAGAATCATTGTTTTCAGGACATCAACTGCTGCCTTTTCCGTCATATTTTTCCTTGCATGCCTAAACAGATATGTTTTGTAGTCTACATTTCTCTCTAAGACATCAATATGTTTCTTAAAGTTAAGTTTATTATCTAGCGTCATTCCAAGGTATTTGTATGTAGGGGCAAATTCTACTATGTCATTATCAATCTTTAATGAGGGTTTGGTCCATATATTGTCAAGAGATTTAGTAGAAAAATTCATGGCTTTGGTTTTTTTAGTATTTAGTGAAAGTTTGTTGTCTAAACACCATTTTGCAATTTTATTAAGGTCAGAGTTTATTTTTCTTTCCATTGTAACATCTAGTGGGGAATGACTTATATATATAACTGTATCATCAGCATAATGTTGGCATTTTAAATGATCAAGTGCAAAATTCATATCATTAATATATAATAAAAATAGTAGAGGTCCTAGTACAGATCCTTGGGGGACGCCACATGTTAGTAGTTCTTCTTTTGAGATGATGCCATTGGCTTTTGTACATTGTTTCCTATTGGTTAAATAGTCAGAGACCAGTGCTACAGCACATTGGTCAAATCCTATCTTTTCTGCTTTATTTGCTAGAATTTTGTGGTCTAAAGTATCAAATGCTTTTTTGAAGTCCAAAAATATAGCTGTTGTGCAATGTTCTTTATTTAAACCCTGATAAATGTTGTTTGTTAGCTTTATAAGACTATTTAACGTGCTTCTATTTGGCCTAAATCCATCTTGGTTTTCATTTAGAAGGGTTTCTTCATTTAAGTAGGTAATGATTTGCTTGTGCATAATTTTCTCTGTTATTTTTGAGGGTAGAGGTAATATGGAGATAGGACGTAAGTTACTTACATTAGCTGCATCTCCACCTTTGGGTAAAGGCGAGACAAGGGCTTTTTTCCAAGGTACAGGAAAGGTACAAGAGTGAATAACTAGGTTTACAATGTGCGTCATTAGGAAGGGAACTGCCAGCATTGCATCTTTAAGTGCCTTAGTACTAATATGTTCTACTCCTGATGATTTATCCACTTTGAGTTTTCTTACTAGTGAACTTATTTGGGCTTCTGTGCAAGGCCTAAATGAGAAGACACTATCTGTTTCCTCTCCCTGGAAGGTCCAAGGGCTGGTCATATCTTTTGCCAAATTTGACCCAATATTTGCAAAAAATGAGTTTATGAAGTCAGCAGTGTTTTCATCATGTACAGGGGCATTATTGGCCTGGTTTATTAAATTAAATTTAATATTCTTAGGCCTTGGATTTACTAGCTCACTTATAGCCTTCCAGTATTCCTTAGGTTCCTTTTTGTTATTATCAAATTTTTGCTGAAAATATCCCTTTTTGGCATCTCTATGTGCATCACGAGCTAAACCCTGGAGGAAGTCAGAAATTCTACCATCATCAATGTTGAGCGTTCTCCTATATTTGTTTATAGCATAATTCTTATCCTTAATGAGGGCGATGATGTGTCTGTCTAGCCACGGTTTCATCTTCTGTTTAAAAGTAAAATTCTTTATAGGGCAAGTGATATCTAAAAGGAAACTTAGTTGCTTTATATAAATGTCCCATGCCTTTTCAGGGCATCGGCAATTTAATAATTCTTCCCAATTAGAGTTTTTTATGCCCATAGTGAAGCTCGGGGTATCATAGTTCATATAACTTCTACCTACAAAAGACAACTTCTCCATAGGAATAAAGACATGTTCACGTGTCATGTACACTAACTCATGGTCACTAAGACCCGGTGTAATTATGCCACTTGTTTTTACATGAGGGGAGTTAGTAAATATGAGATCAATAGTGGTGGGTTCACCATTAGGGTTATAATGTGTGTGACCTTTTATAAGTTGGTCGAAACCTAAAGTGGCCATGGTTTGCTTAATCTTTTTGCCATCTCCCTCATTGGTGAATTTGTAATTTATGTTGAAATCCCCCAGGACAATTACCTCATTGTTTCTATAATATCTGAAAAAATGTGTTAGTTTGTTAGTTATTATGTCAATGGCTACATTTACTTTTCCTGATGGTGGCCTATATACATTAAATATTGTTAGTTTTTTGTTATTTCCTTTTTTGATTGTAAAAACCTGCATTTCAAGGTCTTCTACGCTAACACTGTATGCTTCTGAGACATTTTGACCAATGGTTATGTCCTCCCGTATGTAGGCCATGAGGCCACCACATTTTTTGTTAATTTGGCGATCAAGGCGTATAAAATTGTACCCTTCAATGTAAAGATGGTTGTCAGGAACATTATCCTTTAGCCAGGTTTCAGAAATTGTGAGACAATCTATAGACTTACCACTCATGAAAATCCTAAATTGATCAAAAGTTTCCTCCGAGAAAATACTTCTTATATTAAGATGGCAGACATGTTGGCCTCCAGATCCCGTTAGGCTAAGAGAAGAGACCCCGGTCCCTCACACCACCAGCCACGCCCCCCAGGCCCACACCATTAAGGTTTCCCAGTGCACCCTCCCTTATGCTAAGGCGATATGTCAGGACTTTGCTTCTAAAGCTGCCTGAGTTACTATTGAATGATGGTAAGAAGTTCATTACCAAAGTTCAAAAGAAGGGGGGGGGGGGAGGAGTGGAGAGGGGGGGGGGGCACTCTATATATTGAGATGTAGGTTCGGATATTCTTAATGTAGGTCGTATTTGGATAGAAAAGAACAGAGATAAGGATAAGGAAGGAAGAGAAAGACATGTAATAAGAACAGTTATATAATATTTAATTATAGTAAATTATGATAAGATTATAAACAGGAGAAATGATTGAAATGATAGATGCTTTACATAATATATTCTGAGAGAGTCCATTTTTTACCGGTAGTCATTAAGTGACCTAGTTTATTTATGTGAAGAAAATACCGGTACAACGTCATCTATCCATTAAAGCATAATTCCAGGTGATTAAACCTTGAGAGTTCCTTGAGGAGATTTTCGAGACAGGATACACAAAGAGTGAAAATCTCAACATCCATACATATGTATATAAATATACACACACCCACATCAATCTTATGTGAATCTGTATACATAGCCAACATGTAGTAGTAGGCTGTTGTGTTTGTCTACCGCAAGAACTGACCTATGTACAACGTTTTTATAGAGTCAGTTTGTTAGTTTCTTAGCATTATGTTAGTGCTGGGGTTCATGTCGTGTTATCTATTATATTATAAGGGTGAAAAGTATTCGGTGATATAGTCATATGACTCCGGGCAATTGACCCTTGGTATGTCTACACCGTGACCCTTGTGTATATAATTTGAAAAGATAAGGTAAAAAAGGGGGGGGGGGGGGTGGGTAGGGAGATGTTAGTGTTTACACAAATCATTAGTTTTCTATACCGGTATGGTGTATGATATCTCCCTGTTGCTAATCCTTGTTCAGTGCTAGTTGCACATTAAACAAATAGTAACAGGGGATATTCTGAGGTCGGCTATTTAGGTAATACACAGTTAGGGAGAATATGAGCGAAGAAACCAATATAATACGTCCAATTTCTATATGTCCATACGTGTATTTTGATTAGTGCTTGCGTCTAGTGCTAATTACACCGTATGACACGTCATCCAATTAATGTAGATCTCTTTGTGTGTTTGTGTCTAGTGCTAATTACACATTATGACACTCCCACCTCAGCAGTTCTTGGCGAGATCCTATTATGTGGGTCAGTCGGTCAGGCTACTTGCAGCGCTCACAATATACCTATGGCTGATCAGCTATGTAAGTGCCTCTTCAACATCCTGCAACACCCCCTGACACTCTTTTGTTGTCATCTGCATCCTGCCACGTCCCTGCCCTCAGTAGTTATCTACACCCTGCCACAAACCTGACATCCTCAAGTCGGCATCTACACCCTGCCACACCCCCTGACATCCTCAAGTCGGCATCTACACCCTGCCACACCCCCTGATATCCTAAAGTCGGCATCTACACCCTGCCACACCCCCTGATATCCTCAAGTCGGCACCTACACCCTTCCACACCCCCTGATATCCTCAAGTCGGCATCTACACCCTGCCACACCCCCTGATATCCTCAAGTCGGCATCTACACCCTGCCACACCCCCTGACATCCTCAAGTGGGCATCTACACCCTGCCACACCCCCTGGCATCCTCAAGTCGGCATCTACACCCTGCCACATCCCCTGATATCCTCAAGTCAGTATCTACACCCTGCCACACCCCCTGGCATCCTCAAGTCGGCATCTACACCATGCCACACCCCCTGATATCCTCAAGTCGGCATCTACACCCTGCCACACCCCTGATATCCTTAAGTCGGCATCTACACTCTGCCACACCCCCTGACATCCTCAAGTCGGCATCTACACCCTGCCACACCCCCTGATATCCTCAAGTCGGCAACTACACCCTGCCACACCCCCTGACATCCTCAAGTAGGCATCTACACCCTGCCACAAACCTGATGTCCTCAAGTCGGCATCTACACCCTGTCACACCCCCTGACATCCTCAAGTCGGCATCTACACCCTGCCACACCCCCTGATATCCTCAAGTCAGTATCTACACCCTGCCACACACCATGACATCCTCAAGTCGGCATCTACACCATGCCACACCCCCTGATATCCTAAAGTTGGCATCTACACCATGCCACACCCCCTGATATCCTCAAGTCGGCATCTACACCCTGCCACACCCCCTGACATCCTCAAGTGGGCATCTACACCATGCCACACCCCCTGATATCCTCAAGTCGGCATCTACAACCGGCCACTGCCCCTGAAGTCGGCACCTACACTTTGTCACACCCCCTGACATCCTCAAGTCGGCACCTACACCTTGTCACACCCCCTGACATCCTCAAGTCGGCATCTACACCCTGTCACATGCCCTGATGCCCTAACGTCTGCATCTTTCACCGTGCCACAACCCCCTGATGCCCCACAGTTGGTACCTATACCCTGCTACACCCCCGGATGTCCTAAAGTTGGCATCTACACCCTGCTACACCCCCAAATATCCTCAAGTCGGCATCTACACACTGCCACACCCCATAATTGTCCTTAGGACTGCCAGTACTTTCTGGAGGTGCACTGCCATAGCGTATTGTTTCCAATGCAAACGCAAAATCTTGGCTTTCAGGGGGCCCTTTTTACTATACTCATTGGCCCGCTATGGCAGTGCTAAGGATAATCCTCAAGTCGGCATCTTCACCCTACAACACCCCTGACACTCCTCAGTCGTCACCTACACCCTTCCACACCCCCTGACACTCCTCTGTAGTCATATGTACCATGTCATTCCCCTGACTTTTCTCAGTTGTCATCTACACCCTGCCACACAGCCTAATGTCCTAAAGGCTGCATCTACACCCTGCCACATCCCTTGATATCCTCAAGTCGGCATCTACACCTTGCCACACCCCCTTGATATCCTCAAGTCGGTATCTACACCCTGCCACACCCCCTGATATCCTCAAGTCGGCATCTACACACTGCCACACCCCCTGATATCCCCAAGTCGGCATCTACACCCTGCCACACCCCCTGATGTCCTAAAATCGGCATCTACACCCTGCCACACCCCCTGATATCCTAAAATCGGCATCTACACCCTGCCACACCCCCTGATGCCCTAAAGTTGCCATCTACCCTGCCACACCCCCTAATGTCCTCAAGTCTGCATCTACACCCTGCTACACCCCCTGACACTCCTCAGTCATCATCTACATCCTGCCACACCTCCTCAAGTCAGCATGATGGACTCCTGTCACACCCCTTATATCCTCAAGAGGGTCTATCAGAAAGATTTGTCAGTCGTCATAAGGCCCCCCAAAAAAAAGTTGTGTTCAGGTATCCCTAGCGACCCTATTTTTTTGGCCCTACCCACATTTTTTCTTTTCCTTTTTTTTTCTTTTTTGGAAGGCTTTTTTGTGTTGCAAAAAAGAACACTTTCTATTTACTGAAATTCTTTTCTGTAAAATCATACAAAATGGGAGGAATTTTGTCTCGAAATCCTTTATAAAAATGGTAAAAAAAAGTCGTCCTCTACACCCAACCACTGCCCTCATACACCCTGAAATAACCCTGATATCCCAAAGTCAACATGTACACTCTGCCACAGCCCCTGATATCCTCAAGTCGGCATCTACACCCTGCCATGCCCCCTAATATCCTCAAGTCAGCATGTACACTTTGCCACATCCCCTGATATCCTCAAGTTGGCATATACCCCCTGCCACACACCCTGACATCCTCTGTTGTCACTGTATTTAGACCTGAGCTTGTGGGATCCTTAAAAGGAACCTAGGATCCCACAATATGTATATATGTGCATATATATTAGCGTGTGCCAGTTCTGCTCCTGGATAATGGGATCCTTTGTAATTCTTCTACATGGTTTGTGGGATCCTGACATTGTACCATAATTATTATGGTTATGTGTTTGGAAAAATAATGCTTAACCAGTCTAATTTCATTTTTCATTGATTAATTCCATATCTGGTGGTATTAGACTGTATATATAATATTTGTGATATCTTCCTCTATTATGAGATCCTGATATACTATACTCTCTGAGGCAGCTTGACCTTCATGTGCTCACTGAGGCATGACCACACAGGATGTATATATATATACTTTGGCTGTGGTTTGTGATGGGTAGAGACACCTGGGAGCAGGTTAGGGAATCAATAATAAACTTGAAGATATTGTGGGGTTTTCATAAAAAAATGTTTTAAACCAAAAATCTTTCCATATCATAGAACATAGGATCATTTTAGCCTGGGTGGGTTGTGGGGTCTTGCAAAAGATTCCACAATTTTGGAATGACCCCAATACGTGGGTCTGAGAACAGCGAAAGATCCCACAAACCGGGTTGCATGTATGTATATATATATATATATATATATATATATCATCTTACAATGTCTTATGCTGAAGAATAGGGAGTGTAGATATTTCAATTACTCTTCGGGGGGGAGCTAAAGTATTAGGCCTCTTTTCAGCAAAAGAAAACACACACCAACGTATAAAAGGGGACAAAAAGGGAATTTAGGGACAGAAAATACAAAAATGCCTACACCATCTCTCATCCCTGCTGCCATTAATCTGGAGATCTTCACTAATATCATTGTGGGGCACCTTAACACTGGATGGTGTATAATGTGAGTCAGGCCTATGGCATGTATACAGCCACATACACACCACCTTACAGTAGACCACACTAGGGACAGACACAGGAAGACAATGTTAAGTTAGAGCAGCCTCTGGTTACTGTGTAAAGGTAAGCAGCTTATAAGGATGTCAGTATTACATAGACTAACACTGACAGGGATAAAGCTAGAGTCAATTGTTTCAATTGTTTCAATTGGCCTTGTTTTCATCCATGTCTCTGCTTGTATACATACATGTGTAACTTCTACCTGCTCCCTTACCCCATTCCTTGACACCTTTCTCCCTCTTCCCTGCCACCCTGCCTGTCTGCCTGCCATATTCCCTGCCTCCATCCATGCCTCCCTGCCTCTGTCCATGCCTGCCTGCCTCCCTGCCTGCCTCCCTCTCCCCCTCCCTGCCTCCCTCCCTCCCTGCCTCCCTGCCTCCTTCTCTCCCTCCTTGCCTCCCTCTCTCCATGCCTCCCTGCCCCCCTCCCTCCCTGCCTCCCTGCCTCCTTCTCTACCCCCTGCCTCCCTCTCTCCATGCCTCCCTTCCTGCCTGCTTCCCTCCCTGCCTCCTTGCCTGTCTACCTCCCTCCCCCTCCATGCCTCCCTGCCTCCCTCCCTGCCTCCCTCCCTGCCTCCCTCCCTGTCCACCTGCCTCCCTCCCTCCCTGCCTGCCTCCCTGCTTGCCTCCATACCTGCCTGCCTCCCTCTCTCCCTCCCTGCCTGCCTCCATACCAGCCTTCATGCTTCCCTGTCTCCATTCAATTACTAATGATCATCTAACAGAGGTGCCATCAGTAAGATATTGTCATAGGTATGCATCAGGGGACACTAATTATCATAATTGATATCAGTACCTGAGGGATCTTTTATTGGGGAACTGTAGACTCTACAGCTACTGCATGGATATATTAGTCTGAAGGTAATATTGTGTCCGGGAGAACACAATGTGTTTGTGGTGTATGTATGTACAAGTTGGAAGTAGACGCATGACCCAGTTGTTAACCTAGATTCACTGGCCTCTCGTGGTTGGAAGTAGGCAAGGGACATTTTTTCCCATTCAGGTCAGGGGCCACTTAGAGACATCGCTATCGAGTTATGTGACAGAACCACAAAATACACAGTCACACTCCCCCTCCCCCTATAGTAACCCGCAGCAGGTTTATGACATGGAGGGGTGGCGGGGGAGGGGGGGTGCAAGGAGTGAGGGAAGCAATGTATGTTATTACTAGTTGGGGGGCCAGGCAATTAACTGGTAAAGGGGTTGTTGTGGTGACCAATAGTTTGTACAAGGATTGGACTAGGATAATTCGAGGGTGCCGATTCCATTTCTTCCATGTGCAAAGTGATATCTGTGTCGCAACAAGGTCAAATTCAAGGTCAAAGGTCACGGTTTTGTTGTAGAAATGAAGCTGAAATGTCTGTATTCATTTTGGTACAACTACAAAAATATCATCAGGTGAGGCTTATTTATCTCATTGAGTCATTCTCACATATACACATTTAGGTTGGTGTGGAGACCAACACTTTGTCTGAATATTGTATCTGGGTAATTTGATAATGCTGATTCCGAATCTGCTGTGTGCAAATTGATATCTGTGTTGCAACAAGGTCAAATTTAAGGTCAAACTTCACGATTTTGTGGTAAAAGTGAAATTGAAATGGTTGTACAAATTTTGACAAAAGTACAAAAAATATTATAGGTGAGGATTAGTCCTCTTACAGAGTTATTCTCACATATATGGTTGAATATTTGGTAGGCTATAGTTGACCTTCATTGGGTTTCAAGTCAATTATCCTCAAGTTATGGGAGTGGTGAGGTATTATCAAACAGGAGCGGGAGATGGTGGTGGACACATCTGGACCCCTGGTGGTATCATGCAGGGGGGGGGGGGGGGGCGTTGTATTGTAACTGTTTTAGGGAGTGGTCATTATTCATCCACAGGGGAGGGGGAGGGATTGGTGGGTAGGGAGTGCCAAATTTCGAAACTTCATTTAACATAACTTTTGACCTACAGTCAACAGTTTCTTGACTGTGAAGAAAATTTTCTGAGGAAGCAATTTCTCCAAGGAATTAAGTTAAAATATGATGGAACATATAAATGCAGTTGCCAGGCAACTGTCTGAGGAGTTGAGGGATCCGAGGCAGTAAATGTTTGAGGTAGTGAGGGGTAATTAGATTAGACTGAATTAAGATCATTATACAGGTGTAAACTGGGCTGAATAATCTACAATCTGGAGAGTGATCACAATACCTGATGATAGATTTTAATGAAATGTTATTACAATCATGGGAGGTATGACACATTTCCCTGAATATTATTCCACTATGTATAGTCTGTACTGAAAGCTTCTCTGTTTGATATTACTTCCAGATGGCAGATTCCAGGATGCTGCGAGAGGACTGGGAAGAGCTGCTTGTACAGACAAAACCAGAACTACTTCTGAGGATCGAACTGACGCCATTGTTCTGGGCCTCCCTATGTAAACATGGAGTCATCGCCACATGGGAAGTCGGGGAAATCCAGGTAACATTGAGTTTTTTGACCAAAAGGCATTAATTGTCACTTGATCCTCGTGGTTGCTCTTCTTGAGTTTATGTGTAACTCTATGAGTGAAAATATGAAATATTGTATATTGTACCGGACGCTTTCTTATGATACCTAATATCGTAAAGGAAGAAGTCAAGTCGGTTCAGATACTGATAGGTTGCAAAAGAGTTTATTATTAAAGGAAAAAAAAATACTTTGTTCTAAGTCCGAGTTCCATAGACTCTGGAAGCGCTAATTAGGTAAGGTAGGATCACCGTTTAACCTCTCAGGTGAGCAGCCTTAAGCTAGCTGGCGAGTTCCACTGGACGCCGGCTATCTATAGGAGGCCAGACCTCGCATGCATGCACGATCCAGACCACCTCACAACCATAATAGTATTACTAAGCAACCTAGCCCCTACACCATTGATTAGTGTCCTCTCTATTCAGCTGTCATGTTTTTAACTCATAGATAGATTGAATTATCTGATGCTTCATTAGTCATTTCTCTTTATAACAGAGAGCAGGAACAGCTTCACCACACAACCAGATAGATGAACTCATCAACCATGTCATGCGGGCGACCAACCAGAGATACACCGGCTTGTTGAGGGCCTTAGTCGAATCCGGTCAGAGACACATTGTGACACAAGTATTAGAGGAGGATGTTCCAGAAAGTTGGGCTGTCCTGGAAACTTCTACTGAGGTAGTTATCAACTCTACTCCTCTGTGCTTGTATTGTCACAATTTTAGCAGTTCCCTAAATAATTAACATGTTTTAAGTGAGTACCTAAAACAACATTTAAACATGTTTATTTCCACCCAAATAGTAATTTTGAATATATAAAAACAGGTTGCAATACTCTGAAAGCTAGAACATTAGAGCCATGAATAAAGTTTTGATGTGTAGGATATTGGCTATATGTAAAGGCTACTGTGGTCGTACTTTATTTCGCTGGGTATATATTTTCGCTATATTCACGGAAATGAAAAATCCGCGAAATTCTTATATGCTTCAGTATGGAATAAATACCCGCGAATAAGTCTTTTTTGCCACCTCAGCGAAAATTTACACCCGTGAATATAAGTACTTTCACAGTATTTTTCAGACTGCCTCATTAAAGTAGCTGTGAAATGTTGGATGAAAGGATCATGCTGCCCTTACATTATGTTTCATGAAACTGTACTATGTTGTGTGATGGAGCTTCTATACACTAAAATATTGTCATGGATGTAACTTGAGAAACCTCAATCTCAGTTATAACTTTTGTTTTGGGAACAGGCATCATCGACTGAGGGAGTAGGGGAACCTTTAAAGCTGCTATCAAAAGATGTCCTGAGAGGTAAACTAGATCGATGTGTTAACTTCCCCTACTTCACTAAACTAAGTATTATCCACACATTAATAAATAGTCAATAATTTCTTAATTCTTCTGAGGACTGTAAAACTGTGTTCCATGTTAAACATGTCTTGGATATTCTAGCAAAGAAAACAACTGAAAGATTCTTTCCATTATTAAAGTTCCAAAATATATCATGCACTACTATTTCTTCTTTGTAATTCCAGTCATCAGAGAGCACTGCCAGTCGTACCAGACCAGCCTGATGCGGCGCCATGTCTTTGACTTCCCGGGTGACGCGGGGGATGACGTTATAGACATCTCCAGCTGCATCATAAAAGTTGATCCCTGTATGAAGGACCATACTCAGTGAGTGCTGCCTTCAGATAACACTGGCTTAGAATAGGTTTAGATCATACGGGCCATTTTTTTCAGTTCAGGTCAAATATTCAACAAAGTGAAGCTTAGTTAAAAGTACCAGATGCACTAAATAGTGATACTATATTTAATAGTCGAGTTAATCTTAATCAGTGAATATTACCTTTTGTGGATTAAGAATCAATTTTACAGATTTAAGAATGAATATCAACAAGAAAAAACTTTTGGTAACTGATTGAGCCCACTCTCAATATTAATGCAAATATTTTACATTAGCTATCCAGATTTCCTGCTTTAATCAAAGCCTAGATTCCTAGAGTGTTCTCCTCAGTTTAAAGTAGAACAATTCGACAATTTTCAATCAAGAAATATTGCTTAAATTTGTATCACCAAGGGTACATAATATGTACTAAATCTTTATGACAATAGTTGAAATCTTAACATTATATTTTGTCTATTTCAGAAGGGTGTCTCCTATCCCAACAGAAGACATTCTGGAACAGCTTGATGACGAGTTCCCTCCCCGAGTGATCCGCCTTTACGGGGATCCTGGGGATGGAAAAACGAGTCTGATGAGGCACATTGCACATCGCTGGAGCATTGAATTCCCAAAGCTGATAGATAACGACCAGTACCTCACATCACATCCCTTTGCCTGGACGACCATGGTCTACCTCCAAGCTTCTGATATAACAACCACAGTAGAGGATGCTGTGTGGGATGCTCTTGGATGTAGGGAGTCACAGATTCTCATGGATCATGTTAGGAAAGGAGACAGGGTAGGCCTATTGATGGATGCAATGGACGAGCTGCGGGATCCAGCAGCGATTAAAGAAGTCCAAAAGTATGTGCATCAATGCAAGCTGAAAGGTGGTCCCACAATATTGATGTCAGCCCGCACTGACATTTGTCCAATAGATGCAAAGGACATTGATAGATTTCTGACATTACAAGGATTTTCAGAAGAGCAGGGTCTGGACTAAGTTGAGCGCTATGCAGAGATGCATGAGAAAACATCACAGCAAAAAGTTTCCAAGGAAACCCTCATCAGTTATGTGGCCAAACACCGACAAGATCTTCAACCCATACTGAGTAATCCTCTACGCCTTTACATATTTTGTGGGCTAGCCGTGAGAGGAGAAATCAAACTGGAAGAGGATGGCCAGTTCAACATTCCCCAACTCTTTCACCGGGTGGAGAGATATCTCCTCAAGAGGTCGCCAGCACAAGCCACAGAACAAGAATCAAGTGACTTTTATCGAATGTGCCTTTGGGGGCTATTGGCAGGCATGAGAGAGTTTTCTGAGACTCATCTTGTCCATTTCAATGTCTCATCAGCGTACCATGTCTTCCTTCAGAGGTCCGACAGGAGGAGGAGTGAGGATGGAGAACTTGTTCCCCACTACACCTTCTCCCACCAGATGTTATGGGAATACTTTGCCGCCTGCTACATCCAGACCATGAGTACAGAACAGAAGGAGGCATTCCTTGTAACTGTCTGCAGGAGTAAATACCTGAAGAATCTTCAAAAAATCGTGTTTCAGATACTTCATCAAGATTGGAGGGCCAATAGCAAGTTAATAAAAATGATGGTTCGTTGTATTCTTGCACTGCAACTTTCAGAGGGGCCTCCGTCAGAAGGTACACATTTGTTTGGTCTGGTCAACCTCCCAGCAGAACATGGCTCATCCCCAAAGGACAAGCTGTACCACAATGTGCAGGAAGTTAGTACCACAGATACATCAGTCTGTCAGCAAGTCAATGATGCATTTGACAACAGAGCAGAGCTGCTCAGAAAGAAAGCTGTCTTCCATGAGATGGAGGAGAATGGCACCATTCGGCATGTGGTAGACTGCTTACAGATCTGTTCTCATGAACAAACGAAGGAGCTGCTCCAGGAAACCATCTTCCACTTATTGCCATGCAGATACACATCCCTATCCACAGCCCCAGTGTAAGTACCCAATATTTAACATTTTGTATGTACTGATATTGGTATATAGTGGTAAGTATTGTGTGTCTTTTTGAGTTTATAACATATTTATTCACTTGGTGATGTTATCTATACGATACAAGTCAATGGACCAGCAGTCCCAAGGGTAATCATATAGTTGATCCAGAGATGTTCAATGAATGTTCAATATAGGCACGGAGCATCCGCCTGTCCATCAATCATATCATATACATCATATACTGCATACAGGCAATACAGGACTAATTGATACAAGACAACAATGGTCAGATGGGCCTAATGAGGCATCTGTTACAACATTATACATGTAATGTGTGTTAATTTACAATATTGCACATATATTACATTCATGATTGGATTTCTAAATGAATGAATACAAGGATATGATTGGGTTAGTCGGCCAATGGTATGCTACAATACCTCCCTTAGGGGAGGCACTATAGCATATTTAGTTTGGTGCTAAATAAATGTAACACAGTTACTTTCGACTTGGCTCTGAAGGCCTCATGGTCAGCCAGAAGTCTTACAGAAGAGTTAAGTGTATTCCACAGTGTTATAGCCCTGTATAGAGGACCTTTTATTCGGCCTTCAATGACCGTCTGTTGGAACGACAGGCCAAGGTCATGCAAGTTGTGATTATCACCATACAAATATTTATGGATCAACAATTACAGTTGCATGTCAAAACGAACACTTAAATAATCAACATTGGCGTCTGTATGAGCTGCAGAGGTTTGTGCTGGGTTTGTACAACACCATTGAAAAGAAAGCCAAGGTATTCTAGGACTGGCAATATTGTCTGTTTGTATACAAGAATGGCTGTACATAACGACATGCGTCGTCTGATGTTACCAAGCATATATATAACATCGGTTAGAAGCGCTGCTTACATTTTTACTTATAGTACTTTTGAGTGTTATGTTATCATCCAGGATTATGCCTAGGTATTCATAACTGGTACAAGTTTCTAATACACAGTCACCCATCTTAATTTTTACAGATTGTTGATAGTTACTGGGGGGATTAAACATAAGTGTTTTGGTTATACCAGTGTGTATGACAAGACCACTGCTGCCAAACCAGTCGAAAATGCAGGTTGCATCATGTTGGAGCTTGCCAGCCGCTATATGATAATTAGGCGAGGTAGTATAAAAGACAACATCATCGGCGTTCATGATTATGTTACAGTGTTGCAGAACAGTAGGCAGGCTATTGACATAGCAGATTAACAGGAGGGGGCCTAAGCCTTGCCTTGCGGGACACCATAGGAGACAGGAAGAGTGTTAGAAGATATGCCATTACATGTAACTCTCTGGGATCTCTGGCCCAAATAGGCAAATAACCAGTCGGTATACAAAGGGGGCAAACCGAGACTCTTCATTCTTGATATAAGTTCTAGATGGTGTATGCTGTCAAAAGCCTTCTGTACGTCCAGGAAACAGGCGAGCAGGCATTCACCTTTATCTCGGGCAGTATATATGTCATTTATGAGCTTAAAGACTGCATCATTTGTTCCTCTGGACGCACGGAAGCCATATTGATATTTGCTTAGAACATTGTGAGATTCGAGTGAATGTATACTCTCTCATACACTATGCGCTCCATAATTTTGCTGGGGGCGGGGAGGAGGGAGATGGGGCGCCAGTTACCTACATTCTTTAAGTCCCCAGATTTGGGAAGGGGAACAACATTAGCGCAGGCCCATTGTTTTGGGAAGGTAATGGTGTGAAGGCCGTGGTTAATAATTGAGGTCAATTGTGGGGCTAGTATTAGTAGAGCATCCTTTAAGACGGCTGAGCTTATGTTGTCAAGTCCACTTGATTTGTGTACTTCAATAGCCTTTACCAACTCAAGGACTCTTGAGTATGGGACATCGGTTTCTGGGCCTAGGGCATAACTACCATTAGCTGGTTTGTTAACTTTGGATACCTCTGGCAGGTCACCTAATGCACTTAAACAGTTTCGAGCTAATATTAGTGAAAAACTCATTGATATAGGTGGGGACAGCAGGACCTCTCAGTTCTGTGCCCGAGTCTAAATGGTTTAGGACAATGTCTGGTTTGTTAGTACCAGTTTTACCTAGTAGCAGAGCAAGTTCTCTCCAGAATTTACTAGGATTGTCCATTAAGTCATCCAGTTCATCCCGGAAGAATTTGTCCTCCTCCTCTATCATGATCTACACTAAGGTCTTATACTGACTGACTTTGATAACTTGGATTATGGATCCGCCCATGAGATTTTTGGCAGTTTGCAAAAAAATGTTTTATTAGCCTACCAAATTTGAGATATTTTGCAACATATTTTCATTTGATAGCCCCTGCCCCCTGGGAAATTTGGGACTCAGCTCCCCCTGTAGAGAAGCTTCTTTTTTTTTTGACCCCCGCCCAAAAAATATATTTGCTGTAGAAGCCTGTAATCCAGAAATGAGGTGGCCTTACTTGTACACTAAGTTTCACCGTCCCCCTGTCTTAAATTATGACGCCTTCCTTTAGATATACAGATACAATGCTAGATTATGTCAGATTTCTCCCCACACTAAACTGGAAAGTATTGATATAAAAACAAAACCATCCTCCACGTGTTGCCATGCCAAGCAGATGGAGTGTAAGTACCCATTAGATATCATATTTGCATACATTATTGTTTGTTGACAGTGATGAGTATAGGTTCTCCACTATGAAAGATTCCGTACCCTACCAGCTGGTGCGCATGATATTGACATATGTAATGTCACACTATCAGCCAACAAATGCTACACAATGATAACAACACAGCAGGATTATATAATTCTACTTTTAATTACCCCGGGTTGTGTTGGTCGATAGTTTTTACCTTACAAAAAACATATTAAATGTGTACATATTAAACTATGTGGTTGTATTTTCCCCATATATAACACATCCGACTATTTATATGAGTCATAATTGTTAGCTTCATGGGTTACTCACCTAGGGGTCATAGTCTAGTGGTTTGTTTGCCCACGAAACCTGCTTTATAAATAGAAACAATCAAGTATATATAACCTTCCATTATAGGGAAAAGGATTGTTGTCTGCATGTGCAAGCTTTTCACCGAAACTGTCCCTCCAAACCCCTATCCCTCCTCCACCAAATACACACACACAATCCACCTGATCATCCAGCAGTGACCACTCAGCTCATATCGCCCATAGAGAATACACTGAAAGCTGTAACCATTGAATTAGTAGTAACTTGAAGTAGCTCTAGAGGTTATTTCACACTGGCGTTATGTCCACTGTGCTGCACCATTTATGTATCTCTCATCCTCATGTGACGAGATTAGGGTGCTAACACTCTGCTTGGAGAGTTGAAAGTCGGGATGTAGATTAGTAGGCTTTTGTAAGATTGTAAAAAAAATTATTCAAACAATGCCACAATTCACACTGCAATTTGAAAGGCTTTCTCATGATGGCCCCACATACTGCATGGTACAATGGTTTAATGCATGCCTTTATATTCAAAGGTTGCTGGTTCAATCAACATCTTTGGTCATTTTATGACTATTTGGTAATATTAGACAACGGTCCCCATGTGGTCTGCCGTCAAACTAGACAATGTATCTGGGCTAACAGCGACACAGTAAATGAAAATGGCGTCAAAGGTGGCCGTCTATGTCATAATAATAGGTCAAATATATTTGAGTTCACCTCAAAACCTTTTACAAAATACCAAACAGTGGAAAGAAAAGTAGGGGGTCCCAAACCATTTTTTAAGGTATGGAATATTTAAAAGAAAAGCATTTCTGTAAGACTAAAGTGACTATCTTGTGAGTAATTTTAGTAAAAATATTGTCACTTTTTGAAAGTTTCCAGAAACATTCTTTGAATCATTTCTGAATCAATGAAGGGAATTTCAACCAATGGTCCCATGCATAATTCAGTAGTTCTATGTGATTGAAAATAAAAAGTAATAGTTATCATTAAATCGAGACATAGTTTAGATGTGATTTTCAATCAGCCCAGTGGTATCAGTAGATCCATGGCGTATGTGAGTATGAAGGCAAAGACTTGTTATAATGGGAAAAGGATGAGAAAAAGCACAATGGTCCAGAGGGACTCATTGTGTAAAGACAATTGTGCAAAAATTGTTGCAGTGCACAAATTGACCATACTAGATATCCACCTTAAAAACATATATGATAATCAACCAGTTGAGAAGTAGCCTAGAGGTATATCCCAATATGACTCTTTTAGCTCTGTGGTGCAATGGATCAGGGCTTCTCTCCAACACCACAGGTTATTGGTTCGATCCTTGTCCAATTTACATGTAAAGGCCTAGTGTAAGTATTGCTTGACTCTCCCTCCAGAGATTGGGCCCCCCTCAAACCCAAGATTTTGTGCATCCCAGGAACTTGTCTCTGCAAACTGGTAGTTCAAACCTCCCCCATACTGCGCCTCCACTGGTTCTATGGTTTCACTCTCGGGTTTGATTGCGTGAGTAAGCATGTATGCTCACTTGTGATAACTGATGCCTCACAGTATGTCCCCTCCTCTACAGCAGCCCTCTATGAACTGTCTGTCTACCACCCCCCCTCCCCCCCCCCCCTCAACAACACACACCAATCTCTCATAACTCAGCAGTAACCACACAGGAATGGCCGCTTCATTCCATCCAGTCTTGTCCACCCACCTGATTCAATATAGCATCTGTTTAATCATTAATATAATGATTCTTTAATTATTCCATATTTTCCTCTAATAGATGTCCACATGCATGTGTTTCAGGTGTTACCTACAGACTGGTGCCACTCAGTGGGGTGAGGTCGAGGATGGAGGTGACCGTCTCTCAGTGAGTACCTGCACACCTGTAGATGCTGTAGAACTGCTGACTCAGTATGTGAGGATGTACCACAGCAGCACCTCACACCCTACATGGAGGGGTGCTGGCATCTACCTACATGAAGAGGACTTCACCCTGTGGGGTGACCCCCCTGCCTGTAGCTGGTGTAAGGAGGAGTGGGGACCACTGTTCAACAAACTGGTGGGACTGCAGGTGGAGGGTCTACTGCTGTATATGGGTGACAGAACACCACTGAGTGGAGTGTTGATGTACCTGTCAGACCAAGCTGCAGCCCTACACAAGATGGAGATCAGAGTGCAGTGGGGCAGGATACAGCTGAGTGACCTGGTGACCCTGCTGCCTGCTTGTCATCAGGCAGGACTGCACCTGGTATTAGAGTGGACATACATTGTGGTTCCCCGTGATGAGGAGGAGTCCACACTGAGGCAGCAGAGGGACATGTTGTGTCAGCTTAGACTCCCACATGCAGACAGGTTTGGCCGGGATGCAATGCTGCAGCACACAACATGGCAGACTGAGGATGGACAGAAGTATCATTGGTTAAACTGATGTGTTATAACAACACAAATAATGGCTCATACTGTGTACAAAACTGATATGGTTATTTGTTATCCTGATACAGAGGGTAACCACATTAGGCTATGGAAACATGTGATATGATATTCTCATGATATCCCCATGATTCTTCAAATGTCCCATTGCCATATATATACCATATATGTCGCTCTATCGAGAAAAAGACTGTTCAGAGGAGCAATTTTCACCAGGTTTGTAAGGCATAGATTACACATTTAATGGATGTGAATGATCTGTTTTTGGCCGATTTTGTAACTTGTGAATGTTAACTGCTGGCTATGTCTCATGGGATTGGGCCAATGTGAATGTCTTTGACCGGTTGCCATCTTTGACTAGGTGCCATCTTTGAACTCCTGACATCCCTTACATATCAAAGAAGAAAATAATTTTTCTTAATTCTTTTTTTTATTGTGTTGGGTCAAAGATGGCACCCAGTGAAAGATGTCACCTTGTCAAAGACGTTCACATTGGCCCAATCTCATGAGACATAGCCTTCAGGTTGTCTTTCTGACATGACCACGAGTGTTACATGATGTATACAGAGAGTGGTTTATCACGATCAAATGTGCGTTACTTTCCAGTAAAAACACATGTGCATTTTGATGTCCATTCATTCATGTAATCACAATTATCTGATTGATTTCAATAAGAAATTTGCATGCTTATATCTTATATCAAAGAAATTGTAAAAAAAACTGTAGTAAGTAAATTTTCGCATAGAAGCTGAGGCAATTCTGATTGCCAATGCAGCTTATAGGAGCCCAAAGCCAGGGTGCGGCGTGTTTATCATGTGAGATTTTAGATGCATAATAATATAGCAGCAACTGACAAGAACCCAATTTTGCACCCAAGCGGCTGAATGTTCTGTGTAACCAAAATGTGAAATAAACCATTGCAACCTGTCCATTTGATTAAACTGCTTTGACTGTTTCTTTCTCTTCACATTTTTTTAGACAAATTAGACCCATAACATTACAGTAGATATAACCTGATGTATGGAGTTGAATTTGCCTAAAAGCTAGCACAGGTATGTGCACACCAGGCTCCCATACAAATGTGCACCCTGTGCATGTTGTTCTCATAATGGATTTGCACCTGTGCATGGTGTTTCAATACAAATATTGACCCTGTGCATGCTGTTCCAATACAAATGTGCACCCTGTTCATGGTGTTCCAATACAAATGTGCACCCTGTGCATGCTGTTCTAATATGAATGTGCACCTGTGCATGCTGTTCCAATACAAATGTGCACCCTGTGCATGCTGTTTTAATATGAATATTAACCCTGTGCATGGTGTTCCAATACGAATATCAATCCTGTGCATGGTGTTTCAATACAAATATGCATCCTGTGCACGGTGTTCCAATATGAATGTGCACCCGGTGCATTGTGTTCCAATACAAATTTGGAACCTACCATGTACATGCTTGTGCTAACTTTTAGGCAAATTGAACTCCGTACTGATGCCCCGATGGGCTTATAGAAATAACATATATATATATATATATATATATATATATATATATTAAAACGCAAGTCTGATCAGCCATGCAGCTTATAGGCTCAGCCCAAACTCAGACTTATACGCAATTAAGCTTACATATATGTGAAAATGTACGGTATCAATGAGTATGCTCCATAATTTTTTTGAAAATTCATGAAACTTTCAAACTGTTTTCAGCTCAATGTTGGAAATGTCTACTTACATGTGGCTGTGTCTCACGACCTTGGGCCAATGTTTTTGTCTCTGACCGGGTGCCAGCTCTGACCGGGTGCCAGCTCTGACCGGCCTGAATAAAATCGGCTTATTAAGGGCAGATGGAGAATTTGGCTGAAAAGGTTAATGGATGTTATAACTCTCTAAACTAGTCATTAGTTGCCCATTCTTATCATCATCTGCCCTAAATAACCCATTCTTTTTCAGGCCGGTCAGAGCTGGGACCCGGTCAGAGCTGGCACCCAGTCAGAGACAAAAACATTGGTCCTAGGTCGTGAGACATAGCCATGTATGTGATAGCATCACGGTTTGTGTTTACACCATAACTATGAATTATATTTATTGAAAATATATATTCATCATGAAAGAGGCCCTAGCGGAGGCAATAAAATATGCAGAAGCTAGGTTGATATATCTACTTTTGTATTTTTTATTTTTAACCTTGATTATCATGAAAAATACTTCTCTAAATATTTCCTGTTTAGACTTGCATACTGAGATCTATAATCTGAAGGAAACTGTAGGTCCAATTTCCAGTCCAAACCATTCGCAACCGACCCCTAGCTAATTAGGCAATTCCTGACAACTTTATGCACATTTAAGACTGCATGCAAGACCTTGGCCATTGAGGGTTGTCTGCACCCTTCATGCATGTAGCAGTGATGTTAAGGATCAATGTTATATTCAAATTATTCAATTTCAATACAACTACAACACTTATCTAACGACATATACTCACATTAAAGATATAAATGCATTCAAAAAGGAGTTTGGATAACGCTTTACTCTTTATACAATTAGATCACTTTGATATAAAATAAGTACAGATTTGATGAGATGTCATCTAAAGCCCCAGCCACACTAGGCTGTTTTGAGCAGATCCGACCCGACCCGACCGGACAATCGGGTCTAATTTACCTGGCCGGTCTGATAGAGTTGTGCATCCCAAACTCTTCCAACTGTCGGGTCAGGTTGGGTCGGGTGAAATCACCTAGGTGTGGCCAGGACTTAATGCCTCAGGGTATTTAGTTTCAATGACACTTGACCCCCCCCCCATACTTACACAAGAATGTCACCTATTCAAGACCCCTGCACTTCAGCCAAGATAATAATGTGCGTGTGTATAATGAATAAACTGTCCACATTGGTGATGAGATGTACCTTTTACAAACAGAGACTGAGGTGTAAGTTCTGACAACAAATCACCAGTTTACACTTTTGTAATGGTGTCCAGGCCCCTTTTGGAGCTTGGTCCAACAGTCTATAGGTCTCATAGAGGGTAATCCCGATTCTGGTCAGAAGTGAATACTGCAAGAGCACTGAATGGTCCATAAATAGTTTGGAAATGATGCCAATATTATGAAGACCTACACACATGCTGCTGAGTGTCTGCCAATTTCAATCAAATAATAGGAAAGGGATTCTCAGTGAGTTTCCATTTTTTTCAAAGGCTAGATTGGGAATCAGTGAAAATGCAATTTATTCAGTGCAAATTCAGGCGAAATTCAGGTGGTTTTACGATACAAACCAGTGTTCTGATTTTCCGTGGTCAGTAGCTAATTTTGTGGGAAATGTTTTGAAGAAAGGATGTATCTTTCAGGTCAATGGTGATTTTCAGAAATTGTAAATGTCCTGGTTGCAGTTATCGGGTTTTCCGCTATATTAAAGTATATAGTAGAAGCAGTTCCTTCTCTGAGACCTATACAGGGACTGAGGTGAGAGTTGTGGGCCTGCTCAGACAGGTGCTGCCACCTAGCAGACCTGAGCCACACTACAGCATGGATTCTTGTGCTGCCACCAGGCAGACCTGAGGCACACTACAGCATGGATTCTTGTGCTGCCACCTGGCAGACCTGAGGCACACTACAGCATGGATTCTTGTGCTGCCACCAGGCAGACCTGAGGCACACTACAGCATGGATTCTTGTGCTGCCACCTGGCAGACCTGAGGCACACTACAGCATGGATTCTTGTGCTGCCACCAGGCAGACCTGAGGCACACTACAGCATGGATTCTTGTGCTGCCACCTGGCAGACCTGAGGCACACTACACAAGAAGGGCCTAACAGAAAATATTGCCTTGACAAAAGGTATATACTGTGTAATCAGTAGATGTGGCAGTTTATAGGTTAACATTTTAATAAAGAAAGAACAAGAAAGAAAAGGGGATTATGGGATAGACCGCCCATTTATAGCAAGACTACCCCTTCTATTAGGAGATATTGGCTTGCCATCTAGGAGGATAGAGCAACATTAAAACTAGAAGGTATATGCCTAGGACTATGACGTATCCCACTCACAATTTTAGTACTGCTCTAGTCTACTATGTGGTAAGTGTGAGTGGTGAGAATGCCTTTCCCTGCCGCTTCACTATTGAAAAATTGTTCCAAGCCACCGGGGGCATTGCAGATTAATGTGTCCTACCAAAACCGGCACTACACTACAGATAGTGCCCTGGTACTGCATATATGCAGTATCGGTTTTTGGGTACTAAAATACAGTACTGCATATATGCAGTATCGGTTTTACAGTGGTACTGCATATATGCAGTATCGGCAGGGAAAAGGTTAAGGACTAGGCAGTATATGTTTTTTGTCAAGGCAGTCTTTTCGGTAAGTCCCAGCATGCCCACACTACAGCATGGGTACTTGGAGTTAATACAAGTCACTGGTTCAGTGTGCTGTTTACGTACAACCATTCATTATAACATCTGGTTAAGAAGCGTTTTGTTGCGTCTCTAGCCTCTTCTTGATGAGCCGGCTGACGAGTCGTGCCGGGTTCCACTCCCACTCGGTGAGCGTCTCCTTAGAGGTCGTCACCTGGTCTCCGTCAAACCGGTTCACGATAGCCACACACACCACCGCACCTACAATCAAGCATTGCTTGTTAGTAATGTTCTCATATTTTAGTATATAAATGTATATATTGATCCACAAAAGTTGTTATGATTCAAGTTATTCTTAGCTCAGTGCATCACTGAGAGCATAAGCTTTAATCCAATACCAAATATGCCAATATTTGTCAAAAATTGAAATATACTTTCTATTAAGAATGTGTTAAAAAAATAATGATGATTTTTATGATGTGTAGACTGACGGGTCAAATTCTTTTGGTCCCCCTGTGGTAAGGGGTCGACTTTTTTTTGGTTCCCCACCCTTAGCCACCCTTTTTTTCTAAAAGGGGTGCAATGTTTTTTGGTCCCTCCTCAAATCTTCTTCAAGGAGTCAAAAAAAATTCCCCCAAGATCCATCAACCCCCCTGTTTAAAAAAAGAGAGATATAGACAAAGGTGCACGAGTTTTTGGTCTGTTGGAGGGTTATTTCACGAGTTGACCCTCGGGCCGTATTTCACGAGGCTGCAGGCCGAGTGAAATGCGGCCCGAGGGTCAACAAGTGAAATAACCCCCCCAACAGACCAAAAACAAGTGTACCTTTGTGTTTATTTTTTACCTTTTTCTATTCAAATTAAATTATAAGGGCCTCTAGGGGGCTGAAGGGCTTAAACTAGTCTTTTTCTACATCGTTTAAATGTAAACAAACAGCCATTTTGATGACGTCACAAGGCCGTTAAATACGGACATGGGTTATTTCACGGGGGGTGTGAAATACGGCGCTCTTTGGTTAAATCAATGACATTGCAGTATTTCATAAAAAATAAATAACAAATAAGTCAGTTGACCGGGTGGACCCGGGTGGGTTGACGAGCAAGCTTTTTAATCACTGAAATTGGATCTATATAGAAAGAAATGAGGGGAAAATATTAAAATATATTATAACACTATATTTTACAAATTCCCATCCATTTCCTTCTAAATAGTCGAGTAAAAAGCTTGCAGGTCAAATGCGTCACCTGGTCATCGATATCACCTGGTCAAAGATGTCAACCGATCAAAGACTATCAAATCATAAGGATCTCCTGAGACATGATGGTGACTTACTCTTTATCTTGGTTATTCAGTACTGTTAATTTTGTCATAGATGTACTTCTTGTTTGAATATTTACAAAATTCTTTCAGTTTCTAAAAGCTTAGTTCATCCCCTACATCCCAATATTTCGTCTGAAAAAATCTGGTTTTGGGAGAGGTGTATTTATGTGGAACGTGGTAAAGGAAGAGTTAAAGCTGGGCCGTCAGGGAATGAGTTCAGCATTTTTCATACATAGACTAGAATAACAGTTCCACCAGAGGGCAGCAGTGTTTAGACAGGGGACCATGAGCATTGTCCAGCTACAACATATTCACCCTATCTTGTGCATGTAAGAGCTGAGCTCCAAGCCCTTAAGAGCCCTCTTGTGAATCAAAACTGAACTGTATCCAAAAGTGCTTTTGGCCTCACTTCAACCATGACAGTCAAGCTTTAAATCGGAGTGCGGCTTATACTGGAGTTAGGGTTATACATGAGGTTTTACGGAAAGTCAGTTATCATGACTTACTCTTTATCTTGGTGTGGTGGCACATGGCAGCGAAGCAGAGTGACTCCATCTCGATGTTCCTGACTCCCTTGTTGTACGCCTCCTGCAGGAATGCCATCTTGTCTGCCTCCGTGAACTCACAGATCGCCCCGTCCAGCCGCCCCTGCCCTGTAACGTTATATAACACAATATATAATAACATATTTAATAACATATTATCGCACATTATGATACATTATAACACTTTTTGACACACCGTGTCTGAACTCACAGATGGCCCTGTCCAGCCGGCCCTGCCCTGTAACGTTATATAACACAATATATAATAACATATTTAATGACATATTATGGCACATTATGATACATTATAACACTTTTTGACACACCGTGTCTGAACTCACAGATCCCCCCGTCCAGCCGCCCTGTCCTACAACATTAAAACAGATGTGTGTGTGAACTCACAGATCGCCCCATCTAGCCTCCCCTGTCCTGTATCATTATATATGATAATGCATTATATAATGTCATATATAGACAGAGCTGCAAGCTAAAGTGGCCGAGTCACTGGTTACTGCATGAGCCGTACTTGGGCCGTATTGCACGCTGGCCGTAGGCCTAGTGCAATACGGCCCAAGTGCGGCAAGTGCAGTAACTAGTGAAGAGGGCACTTTAAAGTGACGCTCTGTATTTATTTCAGGGTTTATCCATCTAAAATAGATGTACAGTCCATTTATCTTTACTTCCGCTGTGTTTGTTTACTTCCGTTTTGAATTTCCAAATAGTCACGTGACCCTCGGAGCCTGCAATACGGCCACAGCGTGCAATACTACTTAGGGTTATTGCACGCTACCTTTGCGAACGGCACTCCCATTGGTTCAAGCTTGACAGCCCGTATTCACCATGAAATAAAATGTTATATTGTGACACATAGTGTCTGAACACCGTCCAGCTGCCCTGACCTGTACATAACATATATAACACATTATATCACATTGTAACACATTATGACCTGTCCTGTCATATAATGTTGCATTGTGACATATGGTAACATATTATGACACATGGTGTGTAAACTCACAGATGGCCCCATCCAGCCTCCCCTGATCTACAACATCAAAACAGATCACCATAAAACATCATGTCACATATGTAATATTATATATAATGCATTATATAATGACATTTATTATGCCATATTATGCCACATTATGCCACAATATGACACATAATGACACGTTATGTCATATAAGGGCACGTTATTACACATTGTGACATAAAGTGACATAGTCGTACCTTCATAGAAGTCGTCGGTACACATTGTCTACCCTAACACCACCTTGAAGTCATTATGACACTTTTAAACACATTCTGACACATTGTGACCCTATTTGAACACATTTTGACACATTATGACAATTTTAAAACACATTTTGCACATTATGACACTTCTAAAACACATTTTGACACATTATGACAATTTTAAAACACATTTTGCACATTATGACACATCTAAAACACATTTTGACACATTATGACACTTTTAAACACATTTTGACACATTATGACCCTATTAAAACACATTTTGACATATTATGACATGTTATGACACATATGTCTGTTTACAGTACCTTCGTAGAAGTCATCGGTACACATTGTCTACCCTAACACCACCTTGAAGTCATTATGACACTTTCATGACACATTATGTTGTAGTCTTACCTTCGTAGAAGTCGTCGGTACACATTGTCTTCCCCGCCACCACCTTGAATTCATTATGACACTTACACATTATGACACTTATATGACACTTTTATGACACATATGCTGTTTACAGTACCTTCGTAGAAGTCGTCGGTACACATTGTCTTCCCCGCCACCACCTTGAAGTCATTATGACACTTACACATTATGACACTTATATGACACTTTCATGACACATTATGTTGTAGTCTTACCTTCGCAGAAGTCGTCAGTACACATTGTCTTCCCCAGTACCACCTTGAAGTCATTATGACACTTACACATTATGACACTTATATGACACTTTCATGACACATTATGTTGTAGTCTTACCTTCGTAGAAGTCGTCAGTACACATTGTCTTCCCCAGTACCACCTTGAAGTCATTATGACACTTACACATTATGACACTTATATGACACTTTCATGACACATTATGTTGTAGTCTTACCTTCGTAGAAGTCGTCAGTACACATTGTTTTCCCTAACACCACCTTGAAGTCGTCGTCCGGCCGCTGTAGAGTCTGCAGCTCCTCTGCCAGGTCCCTGTCCATGATGGCCGGCCGGCGCACCTTCTTACCCAGGATCGCCTTTTTAAAAAACAATTTCATCTTTATTATTCGTGTTAAGTATGAGAAATGCTCATTTTTTAACAACAGGTGGATTGGGGAGGAGGGGTAAAAAGTTTGGAGCCCTTGAGGCTTGAGTGTAAAATCCTGCACGTTAAAATGCTATGATGCTACCCACCCGGATCGCCTAACCAGGACAAATAGGGTACAGTTTTATAATTTTGTCAATTGATACCCTAGGTCCCTAATGACCAGAAAATATGAACAAGGATAAATAGGCTATCATTTCAAAATTCTGTAAGTTGATAGCTTAGACCACTAAAAAATGTCTTTTTATTAACAAGGACCAGAAAATATGGGTTGCTTGTTTTTTCTTTTGTTTTTTCTTAAACATGGGCTAAAATGTGTACAATAATGTTTATCTTAACCAGAATTTACATCTTGGTAGTTGATTATTTATTGATATTTAAATTTCGAGTAAATGTATTTATATTGCATTGCATTACTAGCAGTATTAGCTGTAATTTGATACCAAATATGGCAATGTTTGTCCATTATTATCATTTTCATTTTCATCGAAAACTACCAATCTATGTAGGAAAAATGATACAAATATATTAGAACACGCAAAATATAGAGTTCTGGTACAGCATGGTCCTGGGTTCAATTCCCAGTGTTTCCAAAATGTTTTTGGAGAACTGTGCCCTTCACGGCAGCCATATTCAAGTGATAGTACGGACCATTTATCAAAATTCATCAAATATTTATTGACAGAAGTGTAACTGCATATAACTACTGTAATAAAACCTGGCTACACAAGACTCACATACAGCAATTGCTGTCAACAAAATGAGGCAGAATGACTCACCATTTCTTGGTATGGCTCCAGGATACCATTGACTGCTGCTTCCGATACAACCAGACTACCCGGCTCTAGACCTACAAGGTTATGAAGGGCCGTCATGAATCAGTCAAATGTTTATTTTGTTATATTGGGTCCTGACTCTGATGGGCTTTGAATATTTGAGAACTGAGAACTTTCTCAAGCAGTAGGTAAATGTAAACAATGTAAACAATCAATGCTCCCTTACTTAGCCCCCGCAGGTAAATGTGAACAATGTAAACAATCAATGCTCCCTTACCAAGCCCCCGCAGGTAAATGTACACAATGTAAACAATGATTGCTCCCTTACCGAGCTCCGCAGGTAAATGTACACTATGTAAACAATGATTACTCCCTTACTGAGCCCCGCAGGTAAATGTAAACAATGAAAACGCCGTTACCAAGCCCCCCGCATGTCCCAATGTAAACAATTAATGCTCCCTTACCGAGCCCAGCGCATATCCCAATGTGAACAATGAATGCTCCCTTACCGAGCCCCCCGCATATCCCAATGTGAACAATGAATGCTCCCTTACCGAGCCCCCAGCATGTCCCAATGTAAACAATGAATGCTCCCTTACCGAGCCCCCTACAGTCCCAATGTAAACAATAAATGCTCCCTTACCGAGCCCCCCACATGTCCCAATGTAAACAATGAATGCTCCCTTACCGAGCCCCCTACAGTCCCAATGTAAAAAAGAATGATGCTCCCTCACCGAGCCGGCCACAGTCCCAATGTAAACAAACACAGCGACATAACAAGCTTCCTGCAGGCAACATGCACCATGAATCCTTACATATAAGCCTAACTCAATGTATAAACACACCAATAACTTTGATAAGCCAAAGAGGGGGTCTGAAAATTGCTAATTTATTACTGTAGTATACCATCAAAAACTCTTTGAGCCGGATCCAATAATATATGACATAAGCAATGTACTAAGGCCCTGGCTGGTCCCAATGTGAACATTGTAAACAATGAATGCTCCCTTACCGAGCCCCCCGCAGGTCCCGATGCGTATAAAGATGACGTCCTGGATGCAGCCGGCGTGGTGCACCAACTTTATCATCTCGTGCAGCATGATGGAGGCCGACGGCATCCCCATACCATGCTGCAATAAACAACACGTATACATGACGGCATCCCCATACCATGCTGTAATAAACAACACGTATACATGACGGCATCCCCATACCGTGCTGTAATAAATAACACGTATACATGACGGCATCCCCATACTATGCTGCAATAAATAACACGTATACATGAGGCATCCCCATACTGTGCTGTAATAAATAACACGTATACATGACTGCATCCCCATACCATGCTGTAATAAATAACACGTATACATGACGGCATCCCCATACCATGCTGTAATAAACAACACGTATACATGACGGCATCCCCATACCGTGCTGTAATAAATAACACGTATACATGACGGCATCCCCATACTATGCTGCAATAAATAACACGTATACATGAGGCATCCCCATACTGTGCTGTAATAAATAACACGTATACATGACTGCATCCCCATACCATGCTGTAATAAATAACATGTATACATGACGGCATCCCCATACCATGCTGTAATAAATAACACGTATACATGACGGCATCCCCATACCGTGCTGTAATAAATAACAGGTATACATGACGGCATCCCCATACCATGCTGTAATAAATAACACGTATACATGAGGGCATCCCCATACCGTGCTGTAATAAATAACACGTATACATGACAGCATCCCCATACTGTGCTGTAATAAATAACACGTATACATGAGGCATCCCCATACCGTGCTGTAATAAATAACACGTATTCATGACAGCATCCCCATACTGTGCTGTAATAAATAACACGTATACATGAGGCATCCCCATACCGTGCTGTGGGAAGAAACACGTATACATGACGGCATCCCATACCATGCTGTAATAAACAACACGTATACATGAGGCTTCCCCATACCATGCTGTAATAAATAACACGTATACATGACTGCATCCCCATACCATGCTGTAATAAATAACATGTATACATGACGGCATCCCCATACCATGCTGTAATAAATAACACGTATACATGAGGCTTCCCCATACCATGCTGTAATAAATAACACGTATACATGAGGGCATCGCCATACCGTGCTGTAATAAATAACAAGTATACATGACGGCATCCCCATACCATGCTGTAATAAATAACATGTATACATGATGGCATCCCCATACCATGCTGTAATAAATAACACATATACATGACAGCATCCCCATACCGTGCTGTAATAAATAACAAGTATACATGACGGCATCCCCATACCGTGCTGTAATAAATAATACGTATACATGATGGCATCCCCATACCGTGCTGTAATAAATAACACGTATACATGAGGGCATCACCATACCGTGTTGCAATAAATAACATGTATACATACATGACGGCATCCCCATACCATGCTGTAATAAATAACATGTATACATGACGGTATCCCCATACCGTGCTGTAATAAAAAACACGTATACATGACGGCATCCCCATACCGTGCTGTAATAAATAACACGTATACACATGACGGCATCCCCATACCATGCTGTGGGGAAACAATCAACTATTGTTAGGGAGATTGATGAAACACGAGAAACTCTCTTGGTTGTACACTGTCTAGGTATAGATGCATACATAATTCAGATCAATGATTTTAATCACAGTTAAAAACAGTTTCTCAATAAGGAAGTGTTGTCCTAGATTATTTTATCATGGGTACTATAATATTACTCACAGCCATTATTCTTGTATGTAAGCATGAGTTTTTGACATTGTAATTAAAATCCTTTACATTCTTGTACCGCAAATATATTGTACTTATTTGATCTGTTCTAAATCTAGTTCAGGTTAAGTCCAGTTACTCTGATAGTCAGATACATACCAAATTGTTCTTACAGTATTGGTAGATCCACAGTTATGGAAAGATGTCAAAAATAATAAGTGGATGTCATGAGCTGTAATTAACACAATAGGGAAACTCATTGCAGCTTAAGTGTCTCTCAATTTCTATCATAACAATTATTAAAACCAATGAAAACAGTACTCACGCTGGCGAGCAGCACCGGTCCAACCTTGTAGAGGGCATACCTGTCGGTGGCTGAGGCTATGTTGGTGAGGTCGTACCCGGTGGGCAGCGCCATCTTGAGTTCCTCTACCAGGAAGTGAGCTGTACGCTCCATCCTACGGGGACTGCCCCCCACCAGCACAAACTGAGGGAAGTAGGGAAAGGGTAAATACATGATGTAGATTTATATAGTAAGTGTATAGGACTGCCCCCCACCAACACAAACTGTGGGAAGTAGGGAAAGGGTAAATACATGATGTAGATTTATATAGGTAGTGTATGTGTAGTGCCCCCCACCAACACAAACTGTGGGAAGTAGGGAAAGGGTAAATACATGATGTAGATTTATATAGGTAGTGTATGTGTAGTGCTCCCCAGCATTACAAACTGTGGTAAGTAAAGAGTTAAAGGTTCAGTTACCTATACAAGTACATATAATGTATGTGTGTAACCAAATGTCAGGTGGTGGGGGATGGACTATAGTCATACCTCACTCGTTGAAGCTGGGTCATATCACATAGACTTTTAACTTGTATCTATTTGGTGAAATACAGCCATAATGATTCCTACCTTGACGTCGCCAAACATGGCCTTCAGGTCGTGGTCCTTGTTGTTTAGGGCGAAGTGGTACAAGTGGTCATGTTCCATGAGGCCGAGGTTGGCGTTACGCAACATGGTGATGGGTCAGATCTGTGAAAAATGGAAATAAAGCAGTTTAGTTAACTATTTAACCCTTTAAGGGCAAAAGTGTTCTTTAAATGGTACAAAATTTGTCACATTGTAAAATAAAGCTGTTTATTTCATGATTTAACCCTTCAAGCAGTGGCGGATCCAGGAATTTTGGTAAGGGGGGGGGGGGCGCTGCAATACCTACAGCATTGGGGGTGTTGGACCATCTAAATTAAAATGTATAGAAAAATAGGGGGGGGGCGCGCCCCCCTTGCGCCCCTCCCTGGATCAAGGGCAGCATAATGCTTTAAGTGGCACAAGTGGTGATGTTCCATCATGCTCATATGTGTTAATGATTTAACCCATAAAATGGCTGCATAGTGCTTTAAAGGGGCAATCTCATCACTCCCACTTAACCACATAGTACATTAAAACAGTACTAGCATTGCGAGTGGGATACACCCTAAGTGAAGTTCCATGAGCCCGATGTTACGCAGTATGCAGATCTATGTGTAAGATCTGTCATGATGGGAAATAAAGCTGTTTAATTAACTATTTAATCTTTTAAGGGCAAAAGTGCCCTTTTAACGGGACAAGATTTGTCATGTAAAAAAAGAGCTGTTTGGTTCATGATTTAACCCTTTAGGGGCCATCCATAAATGACGTCACACTATTTTGGGCCATTTTCAAGACCCACCCACCCCCCTGTCACACTTTGTCACACATCAGCCAACACCCCCTAGATAATTATGTCACAAATGTGCAGACTTCCCCCCCCCCCCCATTCGAAAAGTTTACCGTAAAACCTCGGGTATAAGCTGCACTCCTAACTTAGGACAAGCCTATAGGCCACACAGGGGGTCTGATTATGGAGAGTTTAGTACTGTAATCTAAAACCTCTCATTTAACTTGCACACACACTGTGTGCCGATCCTATAAGCCGCATCACCGATCTGACTCGCGTACTAACTCTACGCAAGATTTTACAGTAGTTATATAGCGTGTCACAGTTGTCCTATCAAAGACATGGTGACATGGTCATTTTTAAACATCAACATGAAACATGGAGCTTAGGAGACAGAAGGAAAAAGATAAGTGACGTGACATGGAGTATTTCTTAAAATTGACATGGGACAGGACAGGCTCTTAAAGACGACGTGGGACATGGGGATTTAAGTGACAGGCGACATGGCCATTTCTTAAAATCGACATGAGACATGGGAACCCCCCCCCATCTATATCCCCTTGTTAGGTCTCTCAAAATAAAGCTGCTTTCTCATCACTGTGCAATTTGAGCAACAGCTTTTAGCTGCTTTTGTCTAGACACTTCGCAATCTGGAGGAAATAATGGCTTTCCCTCACATGCTTACCGGTACCTTAGGCCCTAATCATTTGATTAAATAGCTTTTATTTCTATTTTCTAAAGTGTGACGTCACACTGGGCTTGACACCCCCCCACCCCCCTGTCACACTTTGTCACACTTGGACCAACACCCACCCACCCCCTCGAGTGTGACATCATTTATGGACGGCCCCTTATAATGCGTTAAGTGGAAGAGGTGGCCGTGTTCCATCAGGTCGAGGTTGTTGTTATGCGGCATGGTGATCGGTCAGAACTGTGGAAATTGGAAATAAAGCTATCAAATCAACTATTTAACCATTTAAGGGCAGCATAATGCTTTAGGTGGTAGAGGTGCTCCATGAAAATACACTAGAAAATCCCATGGTTGGGGGACATTGGAACCCTTTGTCATGTATTAAAACCCATTGGTGACATTTAATTGACCTCTATTCTCTAAACATAATATGTCTACAGTGTTTGGAATATATTTAAGTCAGATTTAGATTTTAAAGACAAATCGGATATACCCACTTTAATTAATCCATGATTTAACCCTCTGCGTGCAGCATAATGCTTTAAGTGCTACAAGTGGTCAGGCCAAAAAGAAAGGTTTGTTTCAGGTAACATGTGAGAAAAATGTAGGGTCGGTAGGCCCGATTTTTTTTTAATTATTTTTTTTACATTATTGTACTGGCCAACATTTTTATAAACCCTAAAATTGACCAAAAACGGGTATAAATTCCAGGTTTTTTTCCCTCAAAATTGCATAAAAGTGTAGGGTCGGTCCTGTTTTGATAGAGTTGGTCGGGTGACGTGAAACAAACCTTTTTTTTTGGCCTCATGATCCATGAGTCCAATGTTGGTGGTACATAGCATGGTGATGTGTAAGATTTGTCAAATAAAGCAGTTTACTATGAAAGTACTTCATTTCGCTGGGAATATATATTTTCATGGTTTTCGCATAAATGAAAAATCGGAATTTTCATATGATTAAGTATTGAATAAATATTTGCAAATTTGCCAATTTTCACTCAATTTAAACACATGAAAATAAGTACTTTCACAGTAGTTCATGATTTGAGCCGTTATTGGCTGCATAGCGCTTTAAGTGATACAAGTGATAATACTCCATCCCATCAATGAGCTTTGTACAATAAGCTGTGTGTAATAGAGCTGTTTTATAAAAGTTATTGATTTAGCCCTCAGGGGTGTCGGAACAGGGGGGGGGCATAGCCCCCCAATCCTAGACATGGGGGGGGGGCCAGAGAATCTTTTGCCCCCCCCCCCCCAACATTGTGGAAATGCTAATGAATTTTGTTCATTACTCTTTAGTTTTATAAAAAAAAAATCCTCAAATTGACCTTAAATGCACCAAATCATGTCAAAATTTTCAAAATTCTCCTCAAGGGCGATGCCCCCAGACCCCCCAATAAATTGTTCAGTGTATAGCTTTTAACGCTCACAATCGCGCAGAGGGCTCAGGTCTGTATGATTCAGCTGTCAAAATGTCTCAAATTCAATATTTTATATTAAATAGGAGTAAGAAGCGAAAGTCCATTGCCAATAAAGAATTAGTATTTATTTCATGGTGAATACGGCCTATCAATGCTTTGGCAATGAGAGGGCCGTATGCAAATAAAGGGTGAAATAACCCATGGGCATATTTCACGCTCTGCCCATATTTCACGCTCCCAGGGGTCGCCAGGAGGTCGCCATGGGGTCGCCGTGGAGTTGCTAGGCTACTGAGGGACAAGTGACCTGCGCAGAATTCAAAATGGCTGCACCACCGAAGTAAACAAATGTCGTGGAAGAAAACAAATACCGTGGAAGAAAACAAATATGCACTGCACATCTATTTAGGTTGAAATACCCTGAAATGAATACAGAGCGACACTTAAAAGTGCCCTCGGCAGTAGTTACTGCACGAGAGCTGCCTGCCCTGTATTGTACTAGGCCTGCGGCCAGTGTGCAGTACGGGGCAGGCAGCTTGAGTGCAGTAACCACTGACGAAGGCACTTTCAAGTGTCGCTCTGTCTATATATTCATGGGTGGATGTATGTGTGGGCACCAAATCAAGGCATATAGAAGAGAAAACAAATTACATTAGAACAGAGGGCAAGATTCAATATGGCCACCAACATATCTGCCCAAGCTGCTCAGAAACCAAGAGCTGATTTAATGTCCCTTTTAGGGCCGCTGCTACCTCTGGGCAGCATCTACCCAGTGTGCACACAATTCAGTTCAAGGTTGAATCAGTGTTAAATCAACATTGAGTCAACATTGTCAACCATATCTCAATGTTGATTCAATGTTCTGTGCCCACTGGGTAAAATACCCTTGAAAAACCGCTGCTGCAATGGGGCAGCAACAGTGCTGCCCTATGGCAGCAATACCACTAAATTCCAGCTCCTGCTATGAAACCAAGAATGAGAATTTTTGAATCAATCCAACAAAATTAACTTGAGTACTACATCCCCTTGTCAGAAAGGTGTAAATTATGTCTCCAAAACAATTTATTTTATTCCTTGGCCACTATCCCAGGGAGCGCATACTTGCAAAGTTTCATATTCCCATGGCATAGGGCCGATGGTTAAGTCCCAAATCACACTTTTCAAGGCCAGCAGTTAAAGGGCACCGGGTATTTAATAAGCACAATAATAAAGTATAAAATGCCCGCAGCGTCCTTTGTTGGATATTGTCTAAAGTCTACAGTGCAGATGGATGGCACATAATGTATTGTGGATACAGCCTTAACCCACAATATACACCAACATATACATACCACACAAGACCTCTAGATCTGTATCAACATAGTCCACACTATTGACATACATTGTATCATGGTTCACGAGTTGAAGCCGGGTCATATCGTGTAAAGCCGCAGGCTGAGGGTGATATGACACAGCTTCAAAGAGTCAAGTGTGGTGCAAGGACATGTCAATAAGTGGTATCGTTTTTTTTCATTTATTACCATCTAATAAGTTTTTTCTCTCATTTATTACATACCATCTAGAAATGAAGTATATCGACAAAGTTTTAGACAATGGGAGTATGGCGCTCCGATACATTTAATATAGAGGATGCCGTTTCCATCATGGGTATTATGAAATAAAAGACCTACCTTTTATACAATAAATGTGATGTAAATACATGTCGATAAGTAGTTTATGTATTATGCCTTTACCATCAAAGAGTAAAGGAAATCAACAAACCCATAGACCATGGAGTAATGAGCTCTATACAGAGAATCGATCAGTGCCACAACTGTCTGTGGCATCGCGCACCAACCCCAACATACGGGTCTCCTGACGGGCAGATTGCCCATTCTCTACCATTGAAATATGGCTATAAATGCAAATATCTCATCTTAGATAAATATAAAGTTGTGAATATTGATAGCAAATTCCGTCACGAGTGCATAAATGTTCATGGTTTGTTGGTACGATCAATATTAATGATTCTAGGCCATGAAACGTTTTTTTTTCCCGTAGCAAAAGGGCAGACTCGCCCGTCAAAGGTGAGCGATATTGGGTGCGTTTACAGTAGCGCCATCTGGAGTTTACCAGGGGAACCGCTTGTAGTTCAATCGTATAGGGGGAACATAGAGGATCCATCATGAAATATAAGACTTACCTTTTTATAAAATAATAACAAACTCCCTGCCATCTCCTATATAGCTTACACAGAAACAGAGTCAAAAACGGTACCGGTATATATGTGTTACTCCCCCAGTTGACTCCCTTAAGCACCTTGGGCTCCGTTAGACAGGGGAGTCATTCTGGAGGCAACCTGGACTCCCTTTTGACTCTGTTTTTCTCTGTGTATAAACCTCCCAGTCAGGAGTCAGTGTGTGTCATCCCCCCCCCCCCACTCCCTCCTAGACAGGACAGGGGGCATGCGGCTACCATAGCTTTAACAGAGCATCCATCATGAAATAAAAGACCTACCTTCTATAACCCTGCAGCCTCCTCTAGCTTATAAACCTCCCACACTGAAAAAGTAAACTCGTCTCCAGACTCGTCAAAGTGACTGTCATAAAATAAACGAGTCAAAAGTTGTCTAACGTATCAGGTTACCATCCCACAAATAGAATCTGGAGCTGGCAAATGTCGGGTTTTGGGCTGGCACATACCAAGTGGGTCTTCTAGCTCCAGCTAGAGGACCCGCTTCCTTGTCACTTAGACAAGTTTTTGACTCGTTTATTTTATGACCGTCACTTTGAAGAGTCTGGAGACAAGTTAATTTTTTGAGTGCAATGAGGTGTCTTTGTGTGTCACCTGTATCAGGCTTCTGGAGGCCTAGACAGGATGATGGAATATCAATAGACTTATCCATCATAAAAAAAAAGACCTACCTTCAATAGAATAATAGTAAACTCCCTGCAGTCTTTTTTAGCTTATAACCTCCCAGTCAGTCGGCGTGTGTGTCACCTGGTCGTGGTGGGTCCCTGTGGTAAGGCTTGTGTAGACATAGACAGGGCACTCAGAGTACAGACCGACCTTTACCCTGTAGGGGCTTAACGGGGGGACTACAGCCCCACTCACATGGAGAGGGCGGCATGATGCCTTCATGCATCATGCCGTGGTCATCATGATGCATCAATGCATCATGCCGCGGTCATCATGATGCATGAATGCATGCATGATGCCGAGGTCGCCATGATACAATGCCTTGGTCGTCATGAATGCATGATGCGTTAGTCGTCATGATGCATGAATGCAGCCCTAGCGAACAACTCACCAGGGCTGCATTTAAGCATCATGCCGACCCTATGGGGTTGATCCACTCACGTAGGGTCGGCATGATGCACCAATGCAGCACCGGGTTAAGGGTTAAGGCATTAGGGGTTGCAGAAAGTGGAACTAGATATTGTCGAGCTAGAATTTGTCGCCATGATTCACCAAGCCAGCACCGGGGAGTTACTGCATTTATGCATCATGCCGACCTTTCAAGAGTGTATCAACCAACTTGGGTCAACATGATGCATTGATGCAGTTAAGATGGGTGATAATCGCAAAGGCTACATTCATTTATGATTATGACAAACCAGCATTATTAAAACACTATGATGCCCTTAATATGGGGTTTCTTAATTGTAACACAAACAGTCAAGTAAAAATCTATTTCAGGAGTTATAGTGTTGCTATACCCAGCTAACAATAAAACGTTATTTTACGTCCAAATAACGTCATAAAATTTCATATCACGTTATCCCATAGTAAGGAGCCTTAGAGAAACGTTATTTAACGTTATATAACGTTATAAAATGTTGTATAACGTTTTTGTCTACTGGGTATAGGAGGACAAGATGGCGGCCCCCTGGTGGTGACCAGAGTTATCTCCTTATCTATCCCCACAAACCCACGGGAGCCGTGTGTATCTATCTCTGTTTGTTTGTGTGGGGAGGGGAGCGGGGGGGGGGGTTATCAAAAATTGACCTATTAACTAAACCCTTAAAGGACGGCATAAGGCTTTAATGTATCGCCAGGGCTGCATGCATACAAGCATCATGTTTACTGATGCTTACCCTATGTGATTGAGACACTACTGAAGGATCGGCATGATGCACGAATGTACCTTAAAGGGTTAATTAACCATGTAAGGGCTGCATAGCATCCTAATCAGACCTTTATCGATATGATGCATTCTTACATCCCCAAAATCAAACCACCAGGGCTGCATTCAAGCATCGCGAGGAGCCTACGGGGTTGATACACTCCCTAAGGGTTAGCATGATGCCTGAATGCCAGGGTTGCATGCATGCATCATGACATCAGAGGAGATATGACATTAAAGCAGTATGCGGCCCTTACAGTGTTAACAGACCAGGAGTAGATAACGGGTACACAGGATGTAGTGAGACTGCTAGTACAGCTACCATATCTGGTTACCGGATGTAGTGAGACTGCTAGTACAGCTACCATATCTGGTTACCGTAAAACCTCGCGTATAAGCCGAACTCGCATAACTATAAGACTTAGGGCCGATCCTATAAGCCGCACCAGAGATCATGATTATGGTGACTTTAGTACTGTACCGTAGTAGCAAAAACTCTCGCATAAGCTGCCCCCTGACCATGGGCCGATCCTATAAGCCGTACTGCTGATCTGATTCGTGTACTAGCCGCGGCTTATACGCGAGGTTTTACGGTATTCGGTAACGTTTTCGGTGTTGCCAAAAAAAAAATAGGTCGATTTCTTTCAATTTTTTTAGCATTTATTTTTAGGGCCTTTACAGTCTTGATACTATTGGAAGCAAAACAAGACTTGCCTCCACTTTAACAGTGATAAATCGGATGGATTGGATTGGATTGTTATTAAGTAGTCTTTAGCTGGGACTCCACTACCCGATTTTCTCACGAGCCGATCATATGCTGGTCCCCCTACTTATCCTATATATTGGGGAGACAATCAGATCAGAAATAGAGTGATAGGGTTTGTTTATATTTACATCACATGTATTATGTGTACAGTTTTATTAGGTTAAGACACAGGTCTAGAGATTGCATCATTCAGATTCATATTATTTATAAACAGAAACCTATGGCAGGGCCCCTGGTTAAGGAATGTATCAATAAAATCAAACATGTTAATTATCGGATTGGGATCTAAAATCGGCCTGGGTTGCAAACTCGGGACATAAATCGGGACATGTATAGCCTTGGTAATTCTATTTTCTAATTGTTTATAAACATAAACATTATTTATGAACATAAACCTATGGCAGGGCCCCTGCTTAAGGAATGTATTTGTTATGGTATTTAAGTAAGTCAGATTCGTGATAATAGCGCCGATTTGTGAATAAAATCGGTTACTGGAGCCTCAACTTTTCCCGTTTTCCTACACCAATCCACATTCCTAATTGTGTCTTTGAGATAAGATTTAAAAAAAGAGTTCCAGAAACTAAAAAGATAAAGATCAGGCCAATAAAATCGCGCCAAATTTAACTGTATAGATGTTGCATGGTTGCCGAACACAATCGTGGTGGGTAACTCGCCGCCAATGCATTATGCACTCTGCTTGCCCCCCTGTCCCCCTGTCCCCTATGTCCTCCTGTCCTCCTGTCCTCCTGTCCCCCTGTCCTCCTGTCCCCCTGTCCCCCTGTCCCACTGTCCTCCTGTCCTCCTGTCCCCCCCTGTCTTCTTGTCCCCTGTCCCCCTGTCCCCCTGTCCCCCCTGTCCCCCCTGTCCCCCTGTCCTCCTGTCCTCCTGTCCCCCTGTCCCCCTGTCTTCCTGTCCCCTGTCCCCCTGTCCCCCTGTCCCCCTGTCCCCCTGTCTTCCTGTCCCCCTGTCCCCCTGTCCTCCTGTCCTCCTGTCCCCCTGTCCCCCTGTCCCCCTGTCCCCCTGTCCCCCTGTCCCCCTGTCCCCCTGTCCCACTGTCCCCCTGTCCCCCTGTCCTCCTCTCCCCCTGTCCCCCTGTCCCCATGTCCCCCTGCCCCCTGTCTTCCTCTCTTCCTGTCCCCCTGTCCCCCTGTCCCCCTGTCCCCCTGCCCCCCTGTCCCCCTGCCCCCTGTCTTCCTGCCCCCCTGTCCCCCTGTCCCCCTGTCCCCCTGTCCCCCTGTCCCCCTGTCTTCCTGCCCCCCTGTCCGCCTGTCCCCCTGTCCCCCTGTGCCCCTGTCCCCCTGTCCCCCTGCCCCCCTGTCCCCCTGCCCCCTGTCTTCCTGTCGTCCTGTCCCCCTGTCCTCCTCTCCCCCTGTCCTCCTGTCCCCCTGTCCTCCTGTCCCCCTGTCCCCCTGTCCCCCTCTCCCCCTGTCCCCCTCTCCCCCTGTCCCCCTGCCCCCTGTCCCCCTGTCCCCATGTCTCCCTGTCCCCCTGTCCTCCTGTCCCCCTGTCCTCCTGTCCTCCTGTCCTCCTGTCTTCCTGCCCCCCTGTCCCCCTGTCCTCCTGTCCCCCTGTCCCCATGTCCCCCTTTCCCCCTTTCCCCCTGTCCCCCTGTCCCCCTGTCCCCCTGTGCCCCTGTCCCCCTGTCCCCCTGCCCCCCTGTCCCCCTGCCCCCTGTCTTCCTGTCCTCCTGTCCCCCTGTCCTCCTCTCCCCCTGTCCTCCTGTCCCCCTGTCCTCCTGTCCCCCTGTCCCCCTGTCCCCCTGTCCCCCTGTGCCCCTCTCCCCCTGTCCCCCTGCCCCCTGTCCCCCTGTCCCCATGTCTCCCTGTCCCCCTGTCCTCCTGTCCCCCTGTCCTCCTGTCCTCCTGTCCTCCTGTCTTCCTGCCCCCCTGTCCCCCTGTCCTCCTGTCCCCCTGTCCCCATGTCCCCCTTTCCCCCTTTCCCCCTGTCCCCCTGTCCCCCTGTCCCCCTGTCCCCCTGTCCCCCTGTCTTCCTGCCCCCCTGTCCGCCTGTCTGCCTGTCCCCCTGCCCCCTGTCTTCCTGTCCTCCTGTCCTCCTGTCCCCCTGTCCTCCTGTCCTCCTGTCCTCCTGTCCGTCTGTCCCCCTTTCCTCCTGTCCTCCTGCCCCCCTGTCCTCCTGCCACCCTGTCCTCCTGCCCCCCTGTCCCCCTGTCCCCCTGTCCCCCTGTCCCCCTGTCCCCCTGTCTCCTGTCCCCCTGTCCCCCTATCCCCCCGTCCCCCTGTCCCCCTGCCCCCTGTCTTCCTGTCCCCCTGTCCCCCTGTCCCCCTGTCCCCCTCTCCCCCTGTCCCCCTGCCCCCTGTCCGCCTGTCCACCTATCCCCCTGCCCCCTGTCCTCCTGTCCTCCTGTCCTCCTGTCCTCCTGTCCTCCTGTCCTCCTGTCCTCCTGTCCGTCTGTCCCCCTTTCCTCCTGTCGTCCTGTCGTCCTGTCCCCCTGCCCCCTGTCTTCCTGTCCCCCTGTCCTCCTGTCCTCCTGTCCCCCTGTCTTCCTGTCCCCCTGCCCCCTGTCCCCCTGCCCCCTGTCTTCCTGTCCTCCTGTCCTCCTGTCCTCCTGTCCCCCTGTCCCCCTGTCCCCCTGCCCCCTGTCCCCCTGCCCCCTGTCTTCCTGTCCTCCTGTCCCCCTGTCCTCCTGTCCTCCTGTCCTCCTGTCCTCCTGTCCGTCTGTCCCCCTTTCCTCCTGTCCTCCTGTCCCCCTGTCCCCCTGTCCTCCTGTCTTCCTGCCCCCCTGTCCCCCTGTCCCCCTGTCCTCCTGTCCCCCTGTCCCCCTGTCCCCCTGTCCCCCTGTCCCCCTGACCCCCTGTCCCCCTGTCCCCCTGTCTTCCTGCCCCACTGTCCTCCTGCCCCCCTGTCCTCCTGTCCCCCTGTCCCCCTGTCCCCCTGTCCTTCTGTCCCCCTGTCCCCCTGCCCCCTGTCTTCCTGTTCCCCTGTCCCCCTGTCCCAATGTCCCCCTGTCCCCCTGTCCTCCTGTCCCCCTGTCTTCCTGCCCCCCTGTCCTCCTGTCCCCCTGCCCCCTGTCTTCCTGTCCCCCTGTCCTCCTGCCCCCCTGCCCCCCTGCCCCCCTGCCCCCCTGTCCCCCTGTCCCCCTGTCCCCCTGTCCCCCTGTCCCCCTGTCCCATGTCTTCCTGTCCCCCTGTCCCCCTGTCCCCCTGCCCCCTGTCTTCCTGTCCTCCTGTCCCCCGTCATGTGACGTACATGATCGGTTACACATTGAGCCCCCCCCTTGGCCCCTATAAATATTTTGGGAGTTTTTTTTTTCTAATTAACTCCCCAAAGATACATTACAGCCTGTAGATATGGTTAGGAAAGTTAAACATCGTAGTGCAGGGGGTAATAGGTGGATTTTGTAGTCTGCCGATCATGTACAGCCACCGATCATGTACGGCCACCGATCATGTACGGCCACCGATCATGTACGGCCACCGATCATGTACGGCCACCGATCATGTACGGCCACTTTTTCAGTTGCACTGATTTGGTGAGAGTGAGCCATATATATAAGTGTGGATTTTGGTGTGCCATCTAGGGGAACGAAGCAGTAAGACTACGCGAGATATCGTTTTTAAGACAATGTTGGATATGCGTTTTGTCAAGGCCTGCTTTTCAGTTCGTGCCAGAGTGCTTGTTATTGTGTGTGAAAGGACCAAACAACACCAGCTGGTCACCGCAGGGTCAGGGAGATAGAGCAGCAACATACTACACCAAGTCTCCCTGATGGTGGCTAGACACTGTATGCAGGGTTACATGCAAGGCTGTGTCTCACGAACTTGGGCCAATGTTTTTGTCTATGACTGGGTGCCATCTATGACCGGGGGCCGTCTATGACCGGGTGCTGTCTATGACGGGCTATCAAAAAATGTTGTTTGGAGGGATAAAAATATAAGAGATATAAAAATTGTAAAAAAAAATTTTAATTGTTTTTTTTTATTCCTCCAAACAACATTTTTAGATAGCCGGTCATAGACGGCACCCGGTCATAGATGGCCCTCGGTCACAGACAAATTCATTGGCTCAAGTTCGTGAGACACAGCCTCAAGCAAATTAACTAGACTCCCTGCTGATGGCTCTAATTAAGGGAGTTAAGGGATCATTCTTTAACAACAGGGTAGGAGGGAAGTGGGTTTGGTGGGGGGGGGGGGTGTAAAAAATGTTGGGGGGGAAACATTTCACCTGCTTTCAGTAAAATAGCCTACGCATTACTATGCTTTAAAGGGCCAGCACACGCCGTTTTTGAGCCAGGGGTTAAAATGTTGACTCGTCAAGATAGTGCGGAATTTCAACGCAGCCCCTGATGTTAAAAAGTGACTGCTCCCTAAGTATGTCAAATTAGGGCTAAAGAAATGAAACAGAATTTTTACCATGGCCACCATAAAACGTATAAGCCGCGGCTAGTACGTGAGTCAGATCGGTGGTGCGGCTCATAGGATCGGCCCAGGGTCAGGGTGCGGCTTATACGCGAGTTTTCGCTACTATGGTACAGTACTAAAAGTCACCATAATCAGATCTCTGGTGCGGCTCATAGGATCGGCCCAAACTCAAGGTGCGGCTTATACGCGAGGTTTTACTGTATGCTTCATGTGCCACTATCATTACAATGAATAAACACAGCGATAAACATGCATGCTGTCGTGAAAGGGTTAGATAGTAGCAGGGGTAGACACTGACTCTGGCCCGGGAGCCAATGGCCCGTTATTCCTGGCCAGGGCCCGTAGTTTTCCACAAAATTAGCTTCCTATGGGCCCGGGTGGCCCACAGGAATTGGGCAAGGAAATCCATGAAACATGTGCTTTTATAATCATAGGCATGAAGCATGTCGTTGGGGAGCTAAAATCATAAGGAACCTGAATATTCTGATTACAATTTGATGTGACTTAATCAATGATGTTTTTTTCTTTGAAAAAAAGCAAAAGATTTTGTTGGCCCACAGATGTAGGTATGGGCCCGTAGATTCTTGAAGTTGTGAGCCCGGGTGGCCCATGGCTGAAAAAGTTTGTGTCTACCCCTGCTGTTTTTTCCCCCATTTTTTTTTTTTTCAAGATCTTTTTTTTTTTTTAAATCACATTTTGGCCCTCTTGGGCCACTGTACGGAGCTGTCTAAACACTTAGAGATGTAGTATAGTACAGAGATACGGCAGTGTTGAGATAAGGCAGTCAATGGTGCATGGATACTGATACAGTCCTCCACAGCATCTCCCATCCACCACCAACAATGTGAGTTCTGCATTTATATTTACATGTAAATATTACTGAAAATCTGGCTTCTGTTTAAAAACAAATATTTTACACTCTAAAACATGTGTGTTGTGGGAACATGCATTTAAAGAGTAACACACTTTGAGTAGTGTAACAGAGTGACACACTTTTGAGATCAACACACTTTGAGTAGCGTGCGGTGTGTTACAATACAAAAGTGTGTTAAAAGTGCCTTCAAAAAACCATGTTAACATAACACACCTTTCTTAGAGAGTAGGAAAATAATACAGCTACAGTACTGATGAAGTTAATGCATTAAACCTAGCATGTGCGCATTGTATTCCTACCACTAGGACCCCTATAATGTCATTCATTCATAATCTGATAAATAATTTAATCGATATGGCTGTCACCGTTAGAAAAGACGAGATTCTCTCGTGATTTATTGTATCTCGTGACAATTGTATTTGATCTATAAAATTTGGTGTCTTAAGAATATTGAACAACGTCAAAGTGATTAAGTACTACAAAAATAATTATTCACTCACCTGGTTGTAGAACATTGTGCTCTTTTGCCCTTATGATACGTGAATGCAGCCTAGTAAGGTACTGTGTCATGATGACCCTATTTGGTTCCCAAACATTGCATTTCATAATTGGTCAAAATATTGCCTTTTAGTACCATGATGAGGAGTATTATGAATAATACATATATTAGCAATTGGACTAGTACTAATGTGGGCAGGTGGAGGCGCCACCTGTCCCTCACTACCGCGGCCAACAGACCGTGACCGCGGTTTGGATTCAAATCAGACGCTCAATTTTTTCTGATGAGATGCCAAAATCAAACAGATAAAATGCCATAACATGATAGATTTGACACGGTCAATTATGATTTGTGTGAATTGTAGAGTTCAATAGAAACGTTTCTATTCTTGTACTTGCAGATGTCAGACGAGTCGACGTGGCCACGGGTCCTGCCCCAGGAGGTGCACGAGTTTGTAAGTATGCACGCTGTAGGCCACAGAGTACTTTCATTGAATGATGCATTATGCTCTTTATCATTATGATGCACCGATGCACTGTAATATTGGGTTAACATCAGCATAACATAAGGATGGCATCAGTATGACATCAGTATAACATCAGTATAAATTCAGTATAATATCCATATGACATCAATGTGATATCAGTACATTAGTACAGTACCAGTTTACCACAAGTATATATCAGTTTGAAATCAGTATGACATCAGTATGACATCGGTAAAGTAACAGTATGACATTAGTATGACATCACTATAGTATCAGTATTACATCAGTGTGACATAAGTATGAAATCAGTGTGACATTGGTATAAGTACAACAGCAGTATAATCAGCATAATGTTAGTACCATATCAGTATGATATCAGTTTACCATCAGTGTAATATAATTGTAATATTAATAGAATATTAGCGTAGTATCAATATAATGTCCTTGCAATATCAGCATAAAATGTAATATCAGTATAATATCAGTAAAACATCAGTATAATATCAGTATAATATCAGTATAGTATCAGTATAGGATCAGTATAATATAAGTATAGTATCAGTATAGCATCACTAAAGCATCAGTATAGCATCAGTATTCAATCAGTATAGAATCAGTATAGGATCAGTACAGCATCAGTATAGGATCAGTAAAGCATCAGTTTGATATCAGTGTAGTATCAGTATAGTGTCAGTATAATATCAGTATAGTATCAGTATGATATCAGTGTAGTATCAGTATGACTTCAGTATAATACCAGTATATGTTCCCAGGTAAGTAGGTGCATGCATGCAGTGGGAACAGCAACTGAGCATGCAGAGAACCTGGCCACTGTGTTGATGCTAGGTGACATCAGGGGGCACTACAGTCACGGCATCAACAGACTCGGTGAGTAGTGGGTGATAATAGGGGGCACTACAGTCACGGCATCAACAGGCTAGGTGAGTACTGGGTGATAATAGGGGGCACTACAGTCATGGCATCAACAGGCTAGGTCAGTACTGGGTGATAATAGGGGACACTACAGTCATGGTATCATCGGGCTAGTAAGTAGTGAGTGATAATAGGGGGCACAACAGTTACGGCATCAACAGGCTGGGTGAGTAGTGGGTGATAATAGGGGATACTACAGTCATGGTATCAATGGGTGAGTAATGGGTGAAAATAGGGGGCACTACAGTCATGGTATCAATGGGTGAGTAGTGGGTGATAATAGGGGACACTACAGTCATGGCATCAACAGACTCGGTGAGTACTGGGTGATAATACGGGACACCACAGTCATGGCATCAATAGGTGAGTAGTGGGTGATAATACGGGATAATACAGTCATGGCATTGTTGGGCGCTATTCACCACTTTGCGCAGAACGCCAATATTGACATTGTGCGCAGCGCAATTTGTAAATAGCGCAGGATCAGAGCCGTGCAGAACGCCAATCTACGTGGAATACATTTATAAGTCTCTGGGTCAATTTCACCCAAATTAGTTGAAATAAAGGAAGGACGCCATGAATATTGATGGATTGTAAGTTTTCAACTAATCCAGAATGACATATAGGCATAGGCATTTTATTCTGGGTAAAATAAGTTGAATAGAAACTCGCAGACATTTGTACTCAGCGCACTGCAGATTGGCGTTCTGCACCGATTGGCGAATAGCACCCAACAGCATCAACAGACTGTGTGAGTAGTGGGTGATAATAGGGGACACGACAGTCATGGCATCAACAGGCTAGGTGACCTAAAATTGGGCTAATTGAGAATCCTGAATTTGTCTCACAAAATGGTTATGGCTTAGTCTCACCAAAACAATTCAAGTCGATGACTGGGTGCAATCCATGGGCGGCATGAAAGAAAATGACTTAATTAGGGAAAATTGATGAAATTGAACCCTGGTATTCCAGTGCCTTGTTGCTATGTTCAGCAGTTGCTTGGTAACAACTGTTGTATACATCTTCCCTTTATTCAGGTCTGTACGTGAGAGACGTAGATAAGGGTTACGCCGTGAAGGATGGGAAGCCGTCTGTAATAAAGGAGAGTGTGGCCACCGCCTGGGTCGACGGGAACCAGCTACTCGGTCAGTCTGCTATAGTTAAGGTGGCAGGGTCAGATTTTTTAAATGTGTAAGGGAAGCTAGGCCCTCGCTGAACTAAATTCATGTTTTAGTGAGTGGAATACAAAAAATACAATCTATCAAGGTTATGTATCTCCTCAGGATAAAAATAAACGAAATAACAACAACAACAATGATCTACGCAAGTTGTGAATATGCAGGTTTTATGGGAGTGCTCATTTATTAATTACAGGGGGGGTGGTGAGATTTAGCACAGAGGTGCAAAACATTTTTATGTCCCCCTCGACAGCGCATGGAATATTTTGCACCCCCCTCACCGAAGGCACCAGCAATAAGGGCCATAATTCCCCCCCCCCCCCTCCTTAAGAGGGTAGAATATTTTACGTCCCCCAAATCCCACCATCCCCTGCTGTAGCTATTATATGAACACTCCTTATTTCCTATTTCAAGGTCCAACTGTAGGCAAATTCTGCATGGAGCTCGCAATGAAGAAAGCTAAAGAGGTTGGAGTGGGGTTTGTTGTAACCAAAGGTAAGAATCATCCTCCTGTGAATGAATATAGAATGATTTTGTTTAAAGAATGAAGTGTCAGGAATGATACTACTCAGAGAATACATCCTGAACAACAGTAGAAGGCAGTTGGATTAAGGCCATAGTGTTTAGTAAATAAGCAACTCGAGCAGATTGTATTGCTGATACTGAAATTGTCTTACTGTCTTAATTCTGTTTCAGGATCCAATCATTACGGTATTGCTGGATGGTACCCACTCATGGCTAAGGACCAAGGACTCATAGTAAGTTAACTTAAAGGGACATCCCAGTGTCTATGCCAGTGACATATAGTGTTTCTTTCCTGAACTAATTTTTGACTGGTGCTGCCACCTAGGACTATGTGGGTATTTATGGTTCATGGGTAGTTGCGCCATATGGTATATAAAATTTGGTTACCAGACCTATAATCGTTTGCATTTTGGTTACCACCTAAAGGACTTTTGGAATGGATGGGATTCGGTCCAGTGCTCTATGACCAGGGCTAACTTGGCAAGTGATGATTGAACCTCGTTAGTAGGTTAGTGCTATTCAGATAGTGGTAGGCCAAAGAACAAGGACTTTCTTTTACATTTCTTTTTCTAATTCTGCTGTGAATCTTATGTTTTCCTATGACTAATTGTTTTTATTGTTTAGACATGTTACAGATGATCTCATGTATACATCAGAGAAGATTGGTAAAGATATTGTTGGTCAATTTCTCACAAAGTAGGAAGATGTTGAGAAAATAGGCTCCCCTAGATGGCTATAGTATAGGGTGTTCTAATTTCAAATGTCAATATATCAAAATGTTGCCTATGAACTATCTTTTTTTTAGCTTCTATTACATCATCATATATCAAACTAACATAGTGCTTAGCGATTTTGAAATATCATTGGTAGATCAGAATATATCGAACACTGGGATACCTCTCCAAAGGTTTTTTATTGTATATTTTTGTTGTGTCAAAATTTCACATCCCCCCCTGATGTTTGGAGGAATGTGTGGCGGAAATCTCCCTCTGGTTTGGTGTCAAATCCGGTCAAGGAAGGGTCTACCCCATAGTGTTGTCCCAGGGTCCACTTGGACCAGCCAGTTTTCTTAAATTAAAATCAGATAAATTTGCTCACATACTGCAACAGATGATTCAAGTAACCATTACAAATGATATAGTTTATGGCTGTGTCTCACGAACTTGGACCAATGTTTTTCTCTCTGATCAGGTGCCGTCTCTGACCAGGTGCCGTCTCTGACTGGGTGACATTTCTGACCGGGTGTCAGAAAATGGTGTTTTAAAAGAAATTATACTCATAGTATATATATATAAGGATTTGTAAAAACTTCATGACGGTTGTTATATAATCATAATTATAATTTGCCTCCTATTGTTGGTATTTTGACCTCATCATGCCAGACTGGTCAGAGACAGCACCTAGTCAGAGACGCCACCTGGTCAGAGACAGCACCCGGTCAGAGACAAAAACATTGGCCGAAGTTTGTGAGACACAGCCTTGTAGTGATTCAAACCTAGTGTGTAGTACTAATCTTTCAAACACTAGTGTGATATAATGAAGACCTTGACCGCTGTGTTTCATTTATATATATTAAGCATAACTACTAGTTCCATACTCTGCCACTATGGCACTGAGCACAATCAATTTCAATGATTATGTATATAAAGGGCCCCAGACGGGTAAATTCGACAAGGCGACAAGCCCCTGTTTTAAGCCTTATGGACAAGGGACAAGGCCATGCTTTGGATGGGTGACAAGGGACAAGCCTGCTTCTTTTAACTGACAAGGGACAAGACCCAGTTCTTAGGATCGACAAGGGACATTGGCGTTTCTTAGGATGGACAAGTGACACAGCTACCTCCCGTCCTATATAACGGCACGCATACAGTGGCGTTAGCATAACAACCACTGGATGCTGTGCATTAAAGACTATCCGTCTATTCCACATGATCTCTTTGTTGTCTCTTACAAACATATATTAGCAATCATCCATTCCTTCATGATGGCCTAATATGACACTGGAAGTACTAATGACTTTATTACCATCTTTCAGGGATTTTCCTTCACCAACACCTCCCCATGCATTGTGCCCACACGCGCCAAAGAGGTAAACAAATATCTGTAACCAGTGATAAACAATATAGCATTTTAGATTTAAAGTTTTCTTGCAAATTGTATATTGTTATAATTTTTGGTCAAATCAGGATAGATAGATAGATTTACACAATATGTTTTACACAGTATATTGACAAACATAATTCAGCTTAACAAACCCTACTAAACTCTCTTAGTTCAGAAAATCATTATGAAATTTTAGTTCAAAAATATGTGACTGGACATTCGGTCCTGCCACACTTGTGAATCTGCTGGACCAGTGGCAATTTAAGTGGGCATTGCCACTGTCCTGCATATACTAGTAGTTGAGACTGTATGCGAAAATAAATGGTAACGATAAAATATATATTTTAGTGGATAATACAATTTTATACTTAGAATGCATAAATCATTACATATTTGTGGCCATCCGGTCCTTCAGAAATGCAGCCAGTCCTGCAACATTAAAAATGTGCAGGACTGAATGTCCTGGGGGATCAAAAAGTTGTCGCAAAGACTGATTATGTGTTCCCTGCTTGTAGCGCCACCTGGGCACCAACCCCATCTCCATGGCTGCCCCTGCCGGGGACGACAGCTTTGTACTGGACATGGCCACCAGTACGGTAGCCATGGGCAAGGTGGGTGCAGCTGGTACTTACTGACTGAAACCATTCTAGGAAAACTACAAACAAAATCTCGAGCAGAATGCTTCTTGAAGATTTTGTGAACATTTTCTTGTGTTACATTTCCTAGGATTTTTGTTATTTGCACGTATACAACTCAGAGAAAAATAAAACGAAACACGGTGAAATATTCGAGAAGAAAGTCCTAAAAAACGCTGTGTTCTGCAGCTAGCTGTGTCGCTCTAGTGCAGTCAGCCCTATCTGACACTAGGAGGATGTAATATAAGAATTAAAGGAACCACTAAGTCCAATTCAACTTGATTATTTTAGACGGATTTAACATAAGAAATCTAGAACAGTGCCAAGATATAAATTTTCAGATCCAGAAACGGGTTATACTATAGGATTGTCCTGAGTTGGGGTGGTGGGTTATATGCAAGATGCGGGTTATATGCAGGAATGTACAGTAATTTTAATTCCATATAATTATTTCAGATAGAAGTAGCAGACAGGAATGGTACGCCGTGCCCGGCCGCCTGGGGATGTGATGGCAACGGTTTGGTACACACTATTAACCACATATTTAACCGCAAGACTAACATTTAATTATTTCTTAAAACCTTGAAAAAGGAATACAAATCTCATTAACTTCAGAGACTAGTAAGTTCAATGAATATCTCTCTGATATTGTAATAACAATGTTATGGCATCTATTTCTTTCCATTTCCATGAATATTTCATCATATTCAATAAAATGTAAAGGTTAGTAGCTGAATCGTATAACCCTTAAAGGACGGATGTCGTTAAAAGATGACATTTGTCGTCATGATGCACTAATTCAGCCCCGGCAAGTAACTCGCCAGTGCTGCATTGGTGCATCATTCCAAGCGTTCGGGAGTGTCTCAGAACTTCATCAGGTTGGTATGATGCTTGAATGCAGCAATGGCATCCTGCAGGCATCGTGCCGGGCTTAAAGGGTTAACAAACAAATTTATATTGGCTTCAAGGGATCCCTTCATCCACATTTACCAAGGTTTAGAGACTTCCAGAGGAGGAGGGAAGATGGAGATGCAATGTTACATAATGCCACATGTCTATTACCACTCATGGTTCTATATCAGATCTATTTGTTTTAGAATCAAAGTATGTGATTCTATCACATCTAATATAGAATAGAGTGTGGTGGTGCTTGAAGATTCTTATCTAGTGTTGGTGGCACCCCTCGAGGCCCTCACACCAGGAGGGGCGATAGACACATGTGGCATTATGTAACATTATATTTCAGCTTCCCTCCTCCTCTGAAGGTCCCTAGACCTTGGCAGCCCTTTATGTGGATGAAGGGATCCCTTTAAATGAGGACATTCATGCAGTTCCTTCACAATTTGTACCAGACTGTGAGAGTCTCTCAAACATTTAGTATTAGTTTATTGTTTATTACATCTATATCCTGTCCATCTTTAAGCCGTGTACGAACCCCTCGACTGTGTACAACGATGGTGGTCTCTTCCCACTGGGAGGGGCAGAGAATACAGGTAAATTCATGATATCATATTTACTTAAAAGACGTATATGATGCAGCGTTTAGTTGTTTCTTACCAAAATTTCAGTTTGACGGCATGATGCACCAATTCAGCCCTGGTAAGTAGCTTTCCGGGGCTGCATCGGTGCATCATGCCAACCCTTTAGGAGGGTCTCAACCCTGTAGAGTCAGCATGATACTTGAATGCAGCACTTGCGAGTTACTCACCAGGGCTGCGTTCATGCATCATCAGGACCATGGACATGATGCATTAAGGCATTAGGCTATCCTAGATGACTCACTAACTCACTACAGGAGGGTACAAGGGCAGTGGCTTGTCCTTAATGGCTCATGTTGTCACCTTCTATGACCCTCTATGACCCTCTATGACCTTCTATGACCCTCTGTGACCCTCCATAACATTATATGACCTCTACAGGGGGCTACAAGGACAGTGGTCTGTCCTTCATGTGTATAGCGGTCACCTTCTATGACCTCCTATGACCTCCTATGACCTTATATGACCTCTACAGGGGGCTACAAGGGCAGTTGTCTGTCATTCATGGTGTATAGCAGCCATTTTGTCACCTTCTATGACCCTCTATGACCCTCTATGACCTTCTATGACCCTCTATGACCTTCTATGACCTCTACAGGAGGCTACAAGGGCAGTGGTCTGTCCTTCATGATGTATAGCGGTCATGTTGTCACCTTCTATGACCCTCTATGACCCTCTATGACCTTCTATGACCCTCTATGACCTTCTATGACCTCTACAGGAGGCTACAAGGGCAGTGGTCTGTCCTTCATGATGTATAGGATTCACCTTCTATGACCTTCTATGACCCTCTATGACCTTCTATAACCTCTACAGGCGGCTACAAGGGCAGCGGTCTGTCCTTCATGATGTATAGGGCTCATGTTGTCACCTTCTATGACCCTCTATGACCTTCTATGACCTTCTATGACCTCTGCAGGGGGCTATAAGGGTAGTGGTTTGTCCTTCATGATGTATAGCTGTCATGTTGTCACCTTCTATGACCCTCTATGACCTTCTATGACCTTCTATGACCTTCTATGACCTCTACAGGCGGCTACAAGGGCAGTGGTTGTCCTTCATGATGTATAGCTGTCATGTTGTCACCTTCTATGACCCTCTATGACCCTCTATGACCTTCTATGACCTCTACAGGCGGCTACAAGGGCAGCGGTCTGTCCTTCATGATGTATAGGAGTCACCTTCTTTGACCTTCTATGACCCTCTATGACCTTCTATGACCTCTACAGGAGGCTACAAGGGCAGCGGTCTGTCCTTCATGATGTATAGGAGTCACCTTCTATGACCTTCTATGACCCTCTATGACCTTCTATGACCTCTACAGGTGGCTACAAGGGCAGCGGTCTGTCCTTCATGATGTATAGGAGTCACCTTCTATGACCTTCTATGACCCTCTATGACCTTCTATGACCTCTACAGGTGGCTACAAGGGCAGCGCTCTGTCCTTCATGATGTATAGCGGTCATGTTCTCTGACCTTCTATGACCTTCTATGACCTTCTATGACCTTCTATGACCCCCTATGACCCTCTATGACCCTCTATGACCCTCTATGACCTTCTATGACCTCTACAGGTGGCTACAAGGGCAGTGGTCTGTCCTTCATGGTGGAGATCCTGTGTGGAGTGCTGGGTGGCACACCGTTTGGACCCCACATCCGGTCCTGGCCCGCCGAGGAGGGGCAGTCAGGCGACCTGGTAAGTGGATACACATTATATTTTTTTGAAATACAAGATGTCCTATTCTCTAGCACTGGAGGGCCGTATTCAATGCCCCCATTGAATACAATGTGGCCGTATTCAATGGGCTAAGAAAAATTTGTTTTTCCTTCATTAAATGGCTCCAAATAAAAAAATAAACACAAATGCCAACTACATTGATACCGATCTGATGTATTTCACGAGTTTGGGCTGGGGCGCATCCCACAAAGTCGCAGGCTGAGTGGGATACTGCCCCAGCCCCCACTCATGAAATACAACAGAGACGGTATCAATGGGTGTTGGCATTTGTCGATATATTTCACATTCACTAATATTTCCATTCCTGTCAGTCAAAGCTCACTTACTGCAAACATGGTATCAATAGGCCTATCATTATAAAGTCACATTTTATTGCTGCATTGGTAAAACAGAGATATAATTGCTGAACTACTGAAGAGACTGTGTCTGTAGACCTATGCATGAAGAAAGGGTGACATTTCCATAATGAATTTATCTTTAGGCAAAAAAAAAAAGGTTTGTTTCCAGTAACATGGCCCCAGAGCATGAACCCGGCCGGTCGGATTTTTTATTTTATCTTATTTTATTTTTTTGGTTTAGGCCACTTTCCAGGCCAACTTCTGAACTTCCAAAATCGTATTTTTTGGGTTACTTTTTGCCTGAAAAGCGTATTTGGTGTACTCCCTTAACCCCAAAATCGTACTAAAATCGTTGGATATAGTAGAATCCCCATGGAATTGTCTGTAATAGCTTCTTTGCAACTATTTCATATCATGAGATTCACAGGGCAATTATCTTTAAAATAGAATGAAAGGTTGGCTGTTATATTATGACTTGTCTTCAGAAATTTTCAAAAATGTTATCAACAACTTTTCTTAAGGTCCCCCTTTTATGCTGCATAGTAAAAGTAATTGTCTTAGAATTGGACTGCAAAAATAAAAGCACAATCGTTTTGATGTAGATCAAAATGCTTGTGATTTAGAAGCCAAGAAAAAATATATTTGAATATCAAACAACTTTTTGTTGTTGTTTCAGGGCCAATGCTTCATAGCTGTTGATCCTAATTTCTTTGCACCAAACTTTGAATCACGACTTGGAGAATTCATCGACTGTACAAGGAACCTAGAGCCGGTGAGAAAGCATTTTATAAATAGGTCTTGAAATATCTCGGATTTTTCTAATTCTAATATGATGGTTTATGTTTCATTCACTTCATCAAATTTTCCAAAGCTCAAAGATCTGGGAAGCACTCTCACTGGATGTTAAGACAATGTTTTACTTAGCTATAATTCAAATATTTGACGAGTTACTTACCAGCACAGGAGAGTCAAAAATCTTTAAAATGTATTTCCTTAAAGACCATATTTTTTCTCTTGATATAAGAAAATGACATGACATGAATGGTAATCCAATGCTTATATTGTTCAGGTCAATTATGATGACCAAGAGGATAATATTAAAGACATAATACTGTGTCTATGCAATGTTGAATATTTTCTATATTAATTTGATTTAAACCCGGTAAGGATGGATGTCGCTAAAAGATGACATTGCACCAATGCAGCCCCAGCAAGTAACTCGCCGGGGCTGCATTGGTGTATCATGCCAATCCTTCAGGAGTGTCAAAGAGGGCATTTGTCATCATGATTTGTCTGCATTGGTGCATCATGACGACTCTTAGGGAGTATATCAACCCCATAGGGTCATCATAATGCTTGAATGGAGCACTGGTGATTGTGTATATGCTAACACCGTCCTAACTCGCCAGTGCTGCATTCATGCATCATCACTGACAGCAGCATCAGGACATGATACATGTACACACCCTGCAGCAATCTCCCAGCAGATTCTTCCATTCGTTTCTGACGGCACTACTTCCTTCTCTGCCAAAAGCCATACTTTTTAAATATGTATTTATATAACAAGCCAGAACCGAACACAAGTGTTCGGTTCTGGCTTGATCTCTCCATATAATCTTTAGATTATGATGATCAACTGAAATTAAAGGCATCCACGGCAGTGGAGGATGACAAATAAGTTAGGGCAGGTGGTCAGATATTGTGCCAGTTGCTACAATGCTAGGCACAGAATGTTTGGAATTGCTGTTGCTAGTGTTGCTAGGTAACAGAGTGGTTATAGCAACATGGCAATAGTTCCATTAGAATCCCCAGGGCTTGTATACTGGGGGTAGGTATGGTCAAATACCTTCTATTCCCACTTATTGTGCCGGTTGCTAGGCATGGAATGTTTGGAGTTGCTGTTGCTAGGTAACAGAGTGGTCATTGCAACATGACAATAGTTCCTTTAGAATCCCCAGAGCTTGTATACTGGGGGTAGGTATGGTCAAATACCTTCTATTCCCACTTATTGTGCCGGTTGCTAGGCATGGAATGTTTGGAGTTGCTGTTGCTAGGTAACAGAGTGGTCATAGCAACATGACAATAGTTCCATTAGAATCCCCAGGGCTTGTATACTGGGGGTAGGTATGGTCAAATACCTTCTATTCCCACTTATTGTGCCGGTTGCTAGGCATGGAATGTTTGGAGTTGCTGTTGCTAGGTAACAGAGTGGTCATAGCAACATGACAATAGTTCCTTTAGAATCCCCAGAGCTTGTATACTGGGGGTAGGTATGGTCAAATACCTTCTATTCCCACTTATTGTGCCGGTTGCTAGGCATGGAATGTTTGGAGTTGCTGTTGCTAGGTAACAGAGTGGTCATAGCAACATGACAATAGTTCCAATAGAATCCCCAGGGCCTGTATACTGGGGGTAGGTATGGTCAAATACTTTCTGTTCCCAATGATTGTGCCCTATTAGGGCAATTGTATATTTGGGTGATTGACAGGCGTGTACTCAGGTCATCTGCTGACCTGGGGTCACACCTGTCAATCATCTTAGGATTTTGATGAAATTTTCATCACAGCAATGATTGTAATAGGTGCCCTACACTGGTATTTGAGGATTCAACATAAATGTAAAGTAACATATAGGTAGAAATATATATTTTCTAGCTCTGTGCGAAAGGGGCAATGCCATTTAAAGAACAGGAGTTGCATAAAATCACTAAAACCTTTTTTGCATGATATCTATAAACACTTGTTTAATTTATTATGATTAGATTCAATTATGTAAAGGAAGGTGTGGACAACAATCGTTTAAAATTATAGAACTATTAATCATGTTTTTATCGGGGAATTTGGGCATATCCCTGGGAACTATTTTTGGTGTATGGAAATGGCAGTGTGAGATGGCTATAGGAGAGCAGAGAAGTAGTACCCCTTTCTTCGCTTGTTCCACAGGAGAGTTCCTGAAGTCCAAGCCTTTTGGCAGCCTTATTTGAGACTGTGCTGGGAGAGTGACCCTGCAGCCCTAAAAGGGTTCATTCATATTGTAGTTGATATAATACTATGGGAGATGGATTTCGGATTATTGTTTAGGCAATCTTGGATTTTGACCTGACAGCAATCTTGGAATTTGAAAACATCAGAAATCTTGATAGGCACCCTTTTCACATGAGGTTTGGGCACGTTGCCAAATGTCTAACCCCGCTTATACTCCGTCTAGGTATTGGGTCTATTGTTCTCACTGTAGGTTTTATTTCATATTCTTTTTCTGGCACTCTGAGCGGAGATTTTGGAAGTGCTGTCCGGAGGTTTTGTGACTGGAAGTGCTGCCCGGAGGTTTTGGAAGTGCTGTCCGGAGGTTTTGTGGGTGCTGTCCGGAGATTTTGTGAATTCTGAGCGGAGATTTTTGGGCCAAATTCATTTAGAAAAACCAGGGTACCTAGTGGGACTCGAACCCATGTGGGTAAGACGCATGTACCAGCGCCTTGACCACACAGCCACAGCGCCTGCACATAGTGTGGGACCTGGAGAACACCTACTGAAGTTGCAGTACAAATTATAAAAACATAAACACAATTTTTGACAAAAATATCTTTGTATAAAATTTTTCATGTCATTGGGGCGCAGAGGATACACTGTTACTTAGATACCATAATTGACCCCAGGGTGTCTTCACAAAGAAACCGCTATATGCTTCAATTCTTGGATGAATTTATACCGTTCTGCATCAGGTAAATTACAGGTACATTGATGCAACCCCCTCCCCCCAAAAAGAAAAAGAATTGGTGAAAAGCAAGAGACTCTTGTAGGACTCAAATACATATGGGTAGGACTCATGTACCAGTGCCTAGACCACACAGCCACGGCGCCTGCACATACCTACTGAAGTTGCAATACACATGAGGGACCTTTAGCAACCACGTAAAAGCTCATAAAACGTGGACGTAACGTAGGTCTTAACCATTGCTACCAATACACGTAAAAGTGCCTATGTCTGCATTTATTGAGCTACGTTGGGTTTGCTAAAGGTCCCTATTATATACAGTGGGGGAAAGATAGCACATAAGCCTATAGTCACAATGACCTTGCATCGTTCACAAAAGGGACCTAATTTGTTAAATTGTATTGTGAAGAATATTATTTTACATTCGTTTCACATTCGAAACCAGCCAAAACGATTTTCATGTGATTCGAACATATGTAGCTCACATTTCTCACCCACCATGCTAGCCATTGAGCCACGGGGACCGCATAGATTGATAGGTCTAGCATTAGTCTATACATAGTTCTCTCTATCTCTCTGGTCTATATAATCTCAAAGTGACAATTACCATTGCAGGTTCGAATCCCAACCTGACCGTTTACGTTTTACACTTATTTATTCTGCAAAATCTACCCATTTTTCCTAGCGAATTAGCACAGATTATTTAGGTGATGGAGTATAAGCTAGAAAACCTCCTTGGGGGTGTAGTATTTGCTGTAAAACCTCCTCGGCTACGCCTCGGAGGTTTTACAGCAAATACTACACCTCCGCGGAGGTTTTCCATCACATAGATCCTTATAGTGATGGTACTTTGGTATACAAATCTCAAATTTAACATTAACTTTTTTTCATCCGATACGAGTGAGGCATATAAAAGAAAAGCCACGCCCAGGCGACTTCAGGATTTTTAGCTCTGATAATAAGATTACTATTCCTACAAATGTCAGCCGTTAGGTATCCTATTCCACTTCCAAACTTACAATTCCTGTACTATAATAGTCCTTCTGCTACCCCAGAGTTCGGGTAGCAGTGAGGTACTTATAGCTGGAGACCCGGAGAGGAAGCGGATTCAGGACGCGGAGCTTAAAGGGGGCATCCCCTACCACCCCCACGTACTCACCGCCATGGTATGTTAAACTTTTTTTCGCAATTTAAATTAAGAGAACTTAATATCATTGACAAGTATTGGCATTGGTTACCAGATTAAAGCCTTTACTGTCATTGTTATAGTAGGTTACATATAATTCACATTTTCCCCACTTTAATTACTAAAACTGCTAAAATATGAATTTTAGTCAAGTGCTATAACTTAATTTCCTAGGATAAACTGTGCTTATTTTGCCCTTTTTAATTGATTTTCATGAGAAAAAATGTTCAAATTAGTATAATCATTTATCAGTTTAAAGGTACTAGTCGTAATTTTTTAACAATATGGGGGTGGGGGGTCATATTTTTTTTCTCAGTTCCCCTGAATAGTGGTCAAAAGGAGGGGTTTCAAATAAATCTGTGCTGGCGTAAAGTGGTCCCTGTCCTCCACCCCCTCCCCCCACCAAAAAAAGAAAATCCATCATTCTCCATACTTAAATACTTATTATTTCATAAAATACCTGATACCGTAAAACCTCGCGTATAAGCCTAACTCGCGTATAAGCCGCACCCCTAACTTTGACAGATTATATAAGCCGCAGAGGGGGTCTGGAAATTTGGTTAATTTGGTACTTTAGTATACTTATTAAAACTCTCGTATAAGCTGCACCCTATATAGGCAAGTTTGGTATCAAAAGAAGGCTGAGTCTGACTCGCGTACTAGCCGCTGCTTATACACGAGGTTTTACGGTACATGATATACTTTGCCTAAAACAGTCTTTCTTGTTGTAGGATAAGCTGGCAGACGAGTTGAATGTAAAGCGGATGCCGAGGAATAAGGAATAAATAGATAAATAAAGAAATAAACAGATAAATAAAGAAATAAAGAAATAGATAAATATATTTATAGAATTTCTGTCTATTACAATGTCATTCTTGAGCAATTATAGTTAAGCAGTAATACTTTATACTTTATTGAATATGTGTCAAATAGATGTCAAAATGTTTATAAGCAAATGTTTTAGGTTTTGAAAGAATGTAAAGAGATCATCAAGAATATAACTACTTCAATAAAGAAAGTAATCCCACTAAGTCTGTTGTTGATCTATTATTTGTTTATTTCCTTTGGAACAGCATCAATTGTCTGTAAACCATTGAGTACATGATATTTACCATTCTGACATAACAAAGACAACTGTCACACCGTTATATAGCACTGTAGAGATACCTGTCACACATTGACAGCACCCTCCTCTTACTGTCATACCATTATAAAGCACTGTAGAGATACCTGTCACACATTGACAGCACCCTCCTCTTACTGTCACACTGTTATATAGCACTGTAGAGATACCTGTCACACATTGACAGCACCCTCCTCTTACTGCACTGTCACATCACTGTCAATCTCACACTTCATCTCCCCTAGTCTAAACATGGAGAGGTCTAACAAATAAAACAACATTTGTATAGATAGATAAAACATGATATATGAGGGACTCATTTTGACTGGATTTCCCAACAGTTTGTGTTTACTGGTATGTAACATCTCAATGCAACAGTGATTCCGCATTCAATTGATATCCTGCCGGAACAGGTCAGAATAAACTTATTGATGTACCTGGTCCTAGATAAACCACACATCATACTCAGAATACATAAAAATGGCATGAATTGTGATACAATGCTCATGGCTGTGTCCCACGAGATAGTGCCAATGTGATAGTCTTTCACTGGGTGCAATCTTTGACTGGCTTGGTAGAAAATGCCTTATTTAGAGCAGATGAAGATATAAATGGGCTGAAAAAGTTAATGGATGTTACAACACTTTGAACAAGTAATTTTATTCGATCTAAATATCTATCTGTCCTAGATCAAGCCGGCCAAAGTTTGGAGCCAGTCAAAGACTTTCGCATTGGCCCGATCTCCTGAGAGCCTCAAATTGTTCAGGTTGTTATTAACACAAAAATTGTACCAGCTGTGGTGGTGATTATCTGTCTCATTAATTTCATATTAATAAATCAATGTTGCTATGATTCAAATTGCACGGCTGAGGAAACTGACACAGGGATTGGATGTCACTTGATGGTAATGTCAGTGGTTTGTATGACAACATGGGCTCAGTTCCCATGGAAACAGAGCTTGTTTGTATAGTATCAAAATGATGTGCTCGATCAATGGGTCGGTTTGGTAATGAATACACCCTGAATTTGAAGCTTGTGCTCTGCAGCTTATATATTTTCATCTATATTGTCTTAACATGGTATTATGATTAGTCATCATCTTATGAATCATCCTAGCTGTATATAATACAATATACATAACAACTAGAACACTCAGTCATTCCTACATAGATGGTACATGGTCTACACTTCTCAACTCACCAAATGTATGATTTGTTATATCCATGTCCACTTCAAACTACATTTATTCCACAGTAATTATTACATTACAATGTAGTATATTGAGTTTATAGGGGATTGAAATTGGACATTTGGTATGACCCATTTTTGAATGATTTGCACCAATAAATGGCATACAGTGTCAAGCTGTTGGATACAGTACAATCAGGTTACCCATAATGATATCAGATTGAAATATTCTGACCTTCCAGACTGCTTATTTTCTGGGATTTTCTGTAACTATATTAGATTGAATATCATCTATAATGCATCATGAGTTGTGAACATGTCAACGAAAAACAACAACATTCTGGATCGGTACGTTGATAATCATGACAGTGTAACGGTCGCGGAAAAATCGTCTGGAGAAAGCGGGACTCGAACCCACGACCCCCTGACTCCGGAGCCAAGTGCTCTACCACTGAGCTACTTCCCCTTCTGACAATCTAACAGCGCCGTACGTTACTGGGTCGGTTCGGTAACCACTGCCCTTACAACAACAATGGGTTATACGTGGGTTATACCAAATATGAGTGAATAGCACCTCTTGGTGTCTGACTAGCCCTTTAACCCTTTATAGACACACCATGTTCACTAAAAGATGACATTCATCATCAGGTGCTGCATTGGTGCATCAGGCTGACTCCTGAGGACTGTCTCAGCCCCTTAGGATTGGCATGATGCTTGACTGCAGCAACAGCAAGTTACTTGCTGATACACCCCCAAAGGGTCATCATCATGATGACAAATATCGCCTTTTATCGGGATTCTGCGCTAGAAGGGTATAAGATCTGGACACAATATAGTGAGGGTATATGACTATAACAAGGGCTGATATGACTCTAGTGGTTGTGGCTACCACTGCCTGCTGTAGGGGTGGCTGCATGCAGCACTGGGACAGAATTGTACTTCAACAATATCATACACTGCATGAGACTTGGACTTTAAACAGCATTAAGTACCCCAATAAAGTCTCTTAAAAAAAAGTCATACTTCACATAATGTACTTTAAGTGTCCTGTGATATCAAAGAGTCCCATCAAGTCCAGATTTTATTACAACTTAACCATTTTTTAACACATGCCGTACACCTTATTGTTTTTATTATCTTCCTGGTGTTTGTTTGTGAATAACTGTCGCTTTTTTATTACTATCTGGTACGTGAAATGGCAATAGGAATTGATAAACATTAGTTGAATTTTACCCCTGATCTTAAGCTAGGCCTTTCCCAACATGAAACTTAGACGTGTTAATTGATGATCAAAGTCCACCAATCATGCAGTGTTTCTGGACAGATTTCACTTCAATTTCATCAAAAAGACGGTTAATCGGCTTGTCCGCACGATACATTCATACTGTTTGTATGATAAAGCACTACAACAAAATATTCAACAACAAACCAATAAAACTGGTGTGGAATGTAGAAATAATACTTATATGAATAAGGCCCAAAATAAATGTTTATTTCAGGTTACCCAATGATAGGAAAATATGGCCAACCCTAGAAAATTTCATCTGATTAAAAACAATTGTCCAAGCTGGAGTCCAAAAACCCAAGGGTTCATTTCTCAATCAAAGTTGAAATTCATTTATCTTATGTCAGATCTACCTACCCTAGATCTTCGCCCCATGTAACCTGAAACACCTTTACTTTACTTTTACAACATGCACAGAGATGGGTTAGTGCTAGGACTGTCATCGATACCCCCTAAATCGATACACCAACATTTCCGGAATTCCGATTATCGCATCGACAAACGCATTATATCGATACCCCTTTTAAACCTCCAGGTAGTCCAGGAATTTACCTTTCCAAAAATGAAAGCATCGTGTAAAAATCCCAACTAGAACTAACTTATTTACTAATGTTAGTGATGTACATAAAATGCCTAATATCTAGGGGAATTTACTGCCGAATGTGAATCAAAATATATTTTGATGACCAATATTCTAGAATTATTCGGACGTCCATATTATGTGGAGAATCAGCACCCTGTTAATATAGTGTAGACTACCAATTTAAAATAGTAAACAATTGAAAATATCAATTTTTAAGCATATTATAACCATTGATCTCCAATCAAAATAAATCGATATAATCGAAAAATCGAGACTAGAATGGCGATAATCGGCATCGAAATAAATTGGATACCAATGACACTCCTAGTTAGTGCATTTACCGTATTCAATGTTATAAGCGCACACACCCTAATAAGCCCACACACCCCGTCTTTGGTTGATTTTTATACTAAAAATAACCAAAAATATCTCAATTTTTGACCCCATTTAATGTCTTAACTACTAAAAGGTGTCCAAAATCATTTTTTAAGCGCACTGTGCACTTATTACGTAGAATGCGGTACTTATATTTTTGCCAAAAACAAAGATTAGCCCATGATGAATGTTTACAGCCCTATATCTGATTCGTGACTCTTCATGATTTATGAGTCAACACTTGCAACTTTAGGCCAAAAAAATAAAAGGTTTGTTTCAGGTCACCCGACCGACCCTATCTAAACAGGGCGGACCCTACGTGTTTTTTATGCAATTTTGAAGAAATTTTTATATTTTTATACTTTTTTGGTTAACAGAATTTCGGGAAAAAATCCCCCCTTTTTTACACTTGTTTGGGTCAATTTTAGAGGGGAAGTAAAAAAAAAAGTTTAAAAAAAAAATCCGACCCACCGTCCCTAGAGTTTCTTCCCATGTTACCTGAGACAAACTCATTTTATTTGGCCTTAGCAGCAGTTATTTAAATGGGCATGGAATAGCCCCACTTGTCACATTAAAAGTACTAAATGAAAAGAAACACACATCACCTATAGTTAAAATGATAAAGACATTTGGTTACAACAAAGGCTATTGCACTCAACCTCGGGGGAAGCTATCAGAAACATATTGAGGTGTTTGAAGTTTCGTTACAAAATGGCGGCCTTTTGCTGCTGGTCAACAACAAACTTGCACCATTCCCATAGACGTAATTCAGTAGGAGTCAACATAATCACACCTAGGCCTAGATGCTTAACAGCATGACTTATCATTTGCTCACACAAGACTTGCACTTATCTGAGAACTTTTAGATATATGAGTGACCACAAGAGTGCTTATTTTTAACGACAGGGGGTCGATGAAAAAAATATTGACCGTGAGGTAAACAATTTCAAACCTTCGTTGGAATGGGGGGAGGGGCAATTTTCACCACGTTTAAGTGAAAAAGCCTGCACGTTACCATGCTTCAAAGGAGACGCAGGCGGCCAGGGGGCTAGGCAAAGAACGGTCATCCCTCTATGGGAGGGGGTAAAAGATCTAATCGCCCCCTTCCCCCCTGTTGTTAAAAAGTAGCCCTTCCTACAGTAGTTACTTAACCCTATGAGGACGGCACTAGCGAGTAACTCACCAGTGCTGCATTCAAGCACCATGCCAACCCTACAGGGTCTTTTAGCGACATCCGTCCTTAAAGGGTTAAAGATATGGTATACAACATAACTGGCTGATTGATGATGGTACATGTAAGGTTATGTGACAGCGTCAATAACAGTATTCTAGCATGTTCACAAAATTAACATCACTGGACTATTTCAAATTCTAGCTATTAGTGTATGAGCACCAATGTCTATATTCTCGTTATGTGTCGATGCGAAATGTAAAAACAAGTTAATTGCGCACCGATGTTGAGACTAAATATGGTCCAGCCATTGCTTTATAATATTTCATGTTTCAACAACACTTTGCTCTTATTCTACAGGTATTCACTGATGGAAAGGTTTTCCCCTTTTTTCTATTCCTGTCATACAATGATTTATGGATTAATAAATAAATGAAATAATAAAACAAAATAAATACAGCTGCATTATTCATCCACCTAATAAGTAATATGATCCACAGGAGACATTAACTTGCCATTTTGTTCTCAGTCCTTTTGTTGGTTGACATTTCGCGCTGTATGCGACTGGTTAAATAACGGTAGTGCTGATTGTCCACTGAGCTCAGATTACAGCGAAACTCTGATAATCTCTTTTCTTATTCAAGTATTCAATGAAACAGCAATACAGATATAGCTATGGACAACCACCTGGTCACTTGTATGAGTAGGGACATGCTTTTATTTTTTTGAAATACAAGATGTCCTATGCTTTAGCACTGAAGGGCCGTATTCAATGCCCCCATTGAATACCACATGGCTGTATTCAATGGGCTAAGAAAAAGTTGGTTTTCATTCATTAAATGGCTTCAAATAAAAAAATAAACACAAATGCCAACTACATTGATACCGCTCTGATGTATTTCACTCGTGGGGGCTGGGGCGCATCCCACTCAGCCTGCGGCTTCGTGGGATACTGCCCCAGCCCCCACTCATGAAATACAACAGAGACAGTATCAATGGGCGTTGGCATTTGTCTATATGTTTTTTTCTTTCTTCAAAATACAAATCCTCTCATCTGGCTAGTACAACATCTTCATCCACAGTCTAAAATACACAAACACAAATAAATGAAATTATACACATCTTGGAAAATAATCATAATATTAAAAACATTTGTTGAGTATAAATGTGAAACATCTATGCATTCATTCTGAGCTAAAATGACACCAATGAAGAAGCTGCTTTACTGGGGGGTACAGACTCTAAGATATGTCTAGTTATTACACAACTTTATATCAATACCTGGCTATCCTCAATGGAGTATACATTATATATGATGTGAGACTAGAGTTGAGGCTTCCATCACAAAATGATGGAGAGTTTAGATGTGTATAAGTTCAAGCAGACAGTGTCTGAACCTTTCTCTATCATAATAACAAGGCCGACCCTACGTTTCTTTATGCAATTCAGAAGAAATTTCCGTATTTTTGCCCTTTTTTGGTCAATTATAGGGTCTTTGAAGAGGCTGGTTAGTACCGTCATATTTTTAGAAAAGGTTTTAAAAAATTCAAGAAATCCGACCTACCAACGCTACATTTTCTGCCCATGTTACCTGAAACTAACTTTTTTTTGGGGCTTTCGCACAAGACGCACCTTCAGCACTACCCAAGTAGCTGATTAGAGCTGGACTTCAGTCATGTGTTATGTCAAAGTTCACGACAGATTTATGAACCATGAGCAGTTCTTGATATTTTTTGTCTACAATATGTACTGAACAAAAAACCAGCAAACACAACCCTTTTGATTGATAAGTTAACAGAGATGCCAATCCATGGTCGACAAATGGCAGGAAAGCTTGCAGTATTGTTCAACCTTTTGCAAGAAATTGGATATTATTTAATACAGAAATTCTTGAGAAAAAGCAGGAATTTCTGCTAAAACTGAAGGAATAGCATAGCAGCTATGTTAATGACTGCCCTTCATGATTTATACAGTTTAAAAAAAGAGATGCCAACCCATGATCAACACAAAGCAGAAAATCGTGCAGTCTTGGTCAGCTTTTTGTAGAATATTCATTATAATTTGATATAGAAATTCCTGTGAAAAACAGGAATTTCTGCAAAAACTGAAAGAATAGCACAGCATCCATGTTACTGATTGCCCTTCATGATTTATACACTACAAGTCCCCCCCCCCTTGTACAGCAGCTTCCCTGTGACTATAACATACCCCCGACACCCTCCATCCTGTATCATACATTGCACAATCCGGCTGCAGCGCTCCTCAAGCACACAGCACAGATCAGTAATTTCCATATTTATGAGCAGAGGACCGTCGTCTCGCAGATCCCCGTGTTATGATCATGTGACCCGTCAGCTGACGTGTGACCTTTGACCTCAGCCTGCACCTCCCCCAGCGCCCTGTGGTAATAATGACAACAGTAGTAACCCCCTCCCCCCGCCCCACACTGCCACACATACCGCCATGGCTGCACAATTGACGCTAATGTCCAATATCACTTCTCACAACAATCCTTATTGGCTAAATATTTTTGCTGTATTTAATCGGTGAGTAGGCTACCAGTGTGCTTTGGTATCCGGAGCTGTAGTATCCAACCCCAATTGTTATAAATGAATTGCTTCAAGTATAATACTCTCACACTAGTCCAATTATGTCAATATGGTGTTGTTTGGTGATTGGTAGTTTGCTCTTTTTGATGCAGATCAGGATGCTGGACTAATATGTTGGACGTCAGTACAGTTTGTACAGATATAAGCTTGAATATCTGTTCTTGATGAGGGGAGTGATCAGCTTGATTCATTGATCCATGACATCCTGCAAGTCATTGCAGCGAGTGATAAAAGCTGCATGTAACCATGGGTGATAATAGAGGAAAGGTCCTATTTCTCATGTAGTTCAGAATGAAAGAGTAAATGTTTGTGTTTTTCGTTTGCAAATATTAGATGAATACTCCTATCACCTACTGCTGTTTTACCAGTGTGATTATCTCAGGTGAAATAATCCTTTTTGCGTGGTATTTCAGATTGATGATTTAGATGAAGTACTCCTTTTTGCGAGGTATTTCGGGTTGGCCAGTGTGTCCCATGGCGACGGCGGCGTCGGGGTTGTCGTAGCGGTCGGCGTCACGAGCCTCGTTGGTGTGGTACTCGCCTTGCTGCTTGGTGAACAACCGGCGTAGGAGGCAGAGGGAGGTGAGGAGAAGGAGGCATACACCCGCACCCAGCGCTGGAAGTATACAGGGAATCACTGTTAAAACTACAGTCATTTATTACAGTACACAGATAGTCACTGTTTAAACTACAGTAAGTTATTACAGTATACAGAGAGTCACTGTTAAAACTACAGGCATTTATTACAGTACACAGATAGTCACTGTTTAAACTACAGTAAGTTATTACAGTATACAGAGAGTCACTGTTAAAACTACAGGCATTTATTACAGTACACAGATAGTCACTGTTTAAACAACAGTAAGTTATTACAGTATCCAGAGAGTCACTGTTAAAACTACAGGCATTTATTACAGTATACAGAGAGTCACTGTTAAAACTACAGTCATTTATTACAGTACACAGATAGTCACTGTTTAAACTACAGTAAGTTATTACAGTATACAGAGAGTCACTGTTAAAACTACAGGCATTTATTACAGTGAGGCAGAGGGAGGTCAGTAGAAGGGGGCATGTATACAGGGAATCAGAATCAAAACTACAGGTCATTTGTTACAGTGAGGCACAGTGAGGTCCGGAGAAGGAGGCATACACCCCCACCCAGCGCTGGAATATACAGGGAATCACTGTTAAAACTACAGTCATTTATTACAGTTGTACCGGCTAGGGTTATGCAGGGTTTATAAGACGGGTTCTGTTGGATGCTGGATAGAGGCCCCGCGATCACATCGGCTGAATAAGCCTACTGACCCGTTCCGAACTCTATAGGGAGTTTGCACTGCTAGAGCTTTGCCTGTCTAGGTTACTGAATAAACCTATTGATTCGCAACCTATCACACTTGATCCGAACTGTGTTGGCTTTGTTCCTTTACTTAATACTATAACAATATTATAGAGGACCAAAGTATCGTTTATTACACAGTACATAGAGATTCAGCGTTTAAACTACAGTAGTTTATTACAGTGAGGCACAGCGAGGTCAGGAGAAGGAGGCATACACCCCCACCAAGCTCTGGAATATACAGGGAATCACTATTAAAACTACAGTCATTTATTACAGTGAGACACAGTGCTGATTGTACTCAGGGAATCACTGTTAAAACTACAGTCATTTATTACAGTGCTGCACAGTGAGATGAGGATGCCAGAAACCAGTATGGAACGTCAAGCTGCTGAAAATACAATATGCCTGGGGTCTCAGTTTACAGAGAACTAATAGAGGCAATAATGAGGTGAGGCTCAGCGACGCAGCAGTAACAACATCAGCAGCAGCTACATGCATTGTAAAGTGCTGAATGGGGAATTACTGCAGAAAAGACAATGTAGTGATCACAATATGACGCGGCAGGAGACAGCTAATTATTACAGATAGGCAAACAACAGGCTGAGCCCCTTAAGGGAGTGGTCATTTCTAACAACAGGGGGGGTCGGTGGATTTTCGCGCGAGCGGGTCGAAATTTGTTGGTCCCCCCCTAGGCAGGTTGAAAATGAGCGCGGCCGACCCCTTTGAGCCATATAGTAACGCGCGGGTTTTTTCGCTAAAAAGGGGTGTAATCTTTTTGGTCCCCTGCTCAAGAGGGGTCCACATTTTTTTGGTCCCCCCCCCAAATCCACCAACCTTCCCTGTTGTTAAAAAATGACCACTCCCTAAGGACGGCTTGTTGCTAAAAGATGACATAATGCACCAAAGCAGCCCTGGCGAGTAACTCACTGGGCTGCATTGGTGCATCATGCTTACCCTTCATGAGTGTCTTAATCCCATAGTGTTGGTATGATGCCTAAATGCAGTGCTGCCGAGTTGCTTGCCAGGACTGCATTCACGCATCATGACGACCAAGGGCGTGATGCATTTATGCATTATTCTGTCCTTAAATAGTTAAGGGCCGCATATTGCATAAAGAATGCAGTACCCCCTTGGTCGTCATGATGCGTGAATGCAGCATAGAGAGTGACTTGTGCCAACCTTATGGGGCTGATTCAGTGACAAAATGATTCTTAATTCGGAATTGTACCAGCTCCATAGGGTTGGCATGATTCCTGCAGCATAGGCAAGTTACTGTCAGGAGCCTCATGACTGCATCATGACGGCCAAGGAGTTACTGTCAGGAGCCTCATGAATGCATCATGACGGCCAAGGACATTAAAGCAGTATGTGGCCCTTAAAGGGAATTGCTAGTTTCTACACAGAAGCCACCTGGTGGCAAAAATCGAAGCTCATGAAAAGTATTCTTAAAGCTGCATTCATATTCCAACATCACTGCTAGGACACCCATAGGATCCTATAGTTAAGGCAAAAGAAATATTTTTCCAAAATTCATGTCTTTCTCATTTCAACCGTGGCCCCCTGTTTTATTGGTACTAAAATGTTTGTATAGATGTCTATTTTACATTCCTAGGTTTAGTTACAATATCAATAGAAGAAGGGGATTATCCATGACAGATAATGTGAAAATGTTGTTTTCCTATTCATTTCTATAGTTAAGGTACTCCTTTGCTCAAATGGCCGTATCATGAATGTTAGTACCGTGACATGGCAATTTCTTTCGATTTCCTATTAGATGATACATTAAACTATCATAATCCTGAGTTATATGCAAAAGTCAATAGAACATCAGTAATCCTGCGACAAGTAGCGAGTCCCTTTAAGGATTAACCAGCAGAGAATAACATCAAGATAAAGAAACAATGTCCACACAATGGTATTAGCAGCAGTCAGCAAATCTTGGATATAATTAGAAATATCGTTTACTGCAGGCATTAGTCTTCTTAATTAGACAGTTAGCAGAGAACGGTTGGCAGCCGTAGAGACGTTGCCAGCTCTGAAATTAGATACCGTAAATTATGGTATAGAAGCCACGACTTGTACCCGAATCAGATTCTGCTTTCTCTTAATATCAAGCATGGCTATATATATAAGGCACTAGCGCATTAGTTCATGGGGGCCACCATCTTTACTCAGAGCAATGCATTTTGGTAAAGCCCCTGACTCCAGAGCAGTGCATTATGGGTGAATTTCTTATCAGTACCTTTGTTCCAGGTGTGAAAGTTGGGGATTAACCTGATAAGGAGATAGGGTGTAGCTCCTGACTGAAGTACCAGGATGTGCTAGTGCTGCATAGGGTACGGCTTATACAAGAGCTTTTATAAGTATACTATAGATCCATGCCTCAAGAAAGGGTGACTTTTCAGAAAAGTTGTTGAAAAAGATTTTGATCAATTTTGTCACTGTGACCTACAAATTCATAATATCATCTCAAAATCCTGCATTCTAATTTACACTGTTTGGAGGAGAATTGTCCTGTGAGTTTCCTGATATGAGACGTTTGCAAATTTAGCCATTACAAACAATGTTGTGAGGATTCTGCTAAAACCAACGTAAACACAGCTTTATTTTGAAAAAATCACCACTTCTTGCCGCATGGGTCTATAGAGTACTAAATGAACAGCTTTCAGACCCCTAAGGCTCACAGGATTTGTTAAAGTTAGGGGTGCAGCTAATCCGTGAGTTAGGCTTATACGTGAAAATTCATAGTGCCTCTACAGCTCAATGACTCTCCTTAAAGCCCCAGCTCTCCTATAAATAGGGCTACCTGTCCCGACTGCGCCCTGACTGTCGGTGGAGGGGTACCGAGACCTGCGGGTTTAAAGGAATTGCTGGAACCTTGTGTATGTCAGAAAAACAACATTATATTATGTAGCTTGTGCTGCCCTCTCATGGTATATGTCAAAAGATATGTATGAAACACTATCTCACCCGCTCCACACACTAGGGACCTTTAGCAAACCCGACGTAGCTCATTAAACGCAGACGTAGTAGTGCTAATGGGATAGGCTACGTCTACGTTTATTGGGCTTTTACGTGGTTGCTAAAGGTCCCTAGTGACAGGTAGTAGTATAGTGGTTACCACGTCCGCCTTCAAATCAGAGGGTTGGGTGTTCGATCCCAGCAGGTCTCAAGACATTTTCTTTGATAGAAGGGTGCCAGTCAGTTTACTGGCGTTATTTTTAGTTACCCTCTCATACCATAGTCTTTCTATGACATAATTGATCACCGCAACATGCCCTTTTCTTCACATTTTCTACTTCCTAATATAATAAACTATTTCCATGCATAGTTATTTGCAGATATCAATAGAATATCTAGATCATCTAACAGGTAAAATATTCCCTTTAACAAGATTTACAGTGGAAGGCAGCATTCTGCTTGTACCAATGTATCCCCTCTGTTCTCCAGCAACTAGCTTAGTCAAATCTCGTGGACGAGCGTGGATTGGGAGTCATGACCCCTGAACTGGTAAGCTAGTATCTTAACCACTCCCACAATCTTGTTAGGTGACATAAGGAATATTCAACTCCCACTCATTCAAAAGGTTATGACCCTTAAATCTGCCGTTTTTTACATGCAAGGAACCAGCTTCTGTTATAGGTCTCACCAGGTAGAACTATTGTATCCCGCTAGTGCAGAATACTGCAAAGTACGCTCAGCACTGAGCCACATCGCGGTCAATACAGCGACCGGCAACAAGCAAAACGGGTGTTCAATTTCCAGGTCACATTTTCCAGTTGAATGGTTGCTGCAATACGCTCAATACATCCTGCTATAAAGTTGTCTGTATCAGTTACAGTACCGTATTCAATGTAATAAGCTCCCTGCGCACTTAAAAAAATATTTTCAGTTCAAAAATCTGCTTCAAATGTTTGTTCTAATAAGCGCCCCCCATGACTGTCCTATTCCGCATTAGCTAGATGTCCTGTGTACAGCGCCATGTTGATTGGTACCATTATAACTAGTCTAACCTCCAGCAACCAGCTCAGCCAAATCTCAGGTCCGAAATTAGGGTACAATCAGGGAGTGAGTATTGTGAGTGGGTTGTACCTGGGCATTACTTATGTCACCTGTCCCTCATAGAGTAATGGTTAGCATGGTGGATTCATGATGCAGAGGTCCTAAGCTCGAATCCCTCCCAGGCCACATCTTGTCACCATACCATTAACAACCAATACCTTTTCTTATTTATATACATATAGTTCCTTTGAAGAAATAGGAATAAAAAATTTGCTCAAAGACTATTTATATTTCTTTGATATCATTTCAAGGTTGTTACTCACTTCTACCTATCAAAGCAAAATATATTTGGTATATAAGAATGTAAAGTCATGGTATGGTCACCAAGCTATGACTTGACAGTGATTTGGTTGCTGGTGACAAGGTGGATACAATTGGTACCAGAGCAACACCTTGTGGCAGCACCAGTATCTCGCTAGTGCCTAATAGGGCACCTGGCCGGTGATAGCAGCGCCGCTAAGTTGGGAACCTTCAGTACAGGCCCTTGGCCGCTAGGTAGAGCAGCTAACCGGGGGGTTGTGACATCACAGGGCAGGCCACTATTGCTTATGTCTGAAGTGGTCCCCAGGACTAAGCCCTTCAATGAGTAGGCCTAGTTACTGAGGGCCAATGCTATCTATTCACATGTATTCAGGGTAACACAGACTGAAGCAATCACTATCCTGGCTTAGGACCCATCTAGAGGCAACCAAAGGAAGCACTGGGGGTTGGGCCATGGCCGCGCCCATGGCCTAACCCCTAGGATACAGATTACTTGCCCACCCCAATGTCATCTAGAAGGCTTCTACACACCCCTATGACTTCACACTTGGCTTGGTCTTAACACCTGCACACGTGTGAAGTGCTCCATGTTACACATATGTGTGAAAATCAGTAACAAATTCGGAGGAACACATTAAAAATGTCTGGAAAAATCGAAAAAAAGGAGGGGCACTTATTAGGGGGAGGACGCTTATTAGGTCCAATACGGTATAGCCTTGAAGGACGGCATCATGCTCTGATGTCCTTTGTGGCCATGATGCACGAATATGCAGCCTTGGCCTGTCTGCCTTTGAGCATCATGACCAACACTTCACGTTTGTATCATCAAAGATGGGGAGTTACTTGACAGGGTTGGTTTATGCATTTGTGCATCATGACGATGAAGGGCGTATTGTATTTGAAGTAAATTGCAATCCTATAAGCTACACCAGCGTTAATCTAAAAGATGTCATTTGTCGTCATGATGCACTAATGCAGCCCTGGTGAGTAACTCGCCAGTGCTGCATTGGTGGATCATGATGACCCTTCAGGAGTCTCTGAACCCTGTAGGGTTGGCATGATGCATGAATGCAGCCCTGGCGAGTTACTTGCCGGGGCATCATGACGACCAAGGGCATGATGCATTAAGGTATCATGCCGTCCTCAAAGCGTTAAAGCATTATGCGGCCCATGAAGGGTTTAGAAAATGATATAGAGCGCCCAAACAGTGGCGTAGGAAAAGGGGGGACAACAATTTGTCAGGACCCTATACTATAATACACATAATTCCCAAATCGTTCCTCTCCCACATAGGAAAAGGTACGGTGTGCATGGGTCTGGGCCCCTAATCAGAATTAAAGGGGATTTAATACTACTTTTCCATAAAACTTCAATATAAGCGTGTAAATGCGCCATCATGTATAAAAGCCGACACTGAAAACTGGTTGGAGTGGGCCCCCATGGGCCCCCCAATGAAGATTTGCTTCCTACGCCTCTGCCAAACAGATGGACGTGTACAGGGCTGGTGCTACATGAACCGTGTAATCTGTAACCATGACAACCGGGCCGTGAGGCTGGTTACCCTTTAAGGTAGGCATGATGTATTAAAGCATCATGCCCTTAGTCGTCATGATGCATGAACGTAGCCCTGGTGAGTAACTCGCCAGTGCTGCATTCAAAGATTATGCTAACCCTACACGGTTGAGACACTCCCATGGGCTCATGATGTACAACTACAGCCCTGGCGAGTTACTCGCCTGTGCTACATTGGTGTATCATGACGACAAATGTCACCTTTTCAGCAACATGCGACTTAAGACTCTAATATACAACCTCTTTAGCATCAGTATGATACATGAATGCAGCCCTGGTCAGTCTAATCGCTAGCGCTACATTCATGCAGCATACTGAATCTTCAGGGCTAATACTACCGAAGGGTGGGCTGGCAAGTACACTGAAAAAGTGAACTCGTCCCCAGACTCGTCTAAGTGACTGTCATAAAATTAACGAGTCCAAAGTTGTCTAACATATCAGGTTACCATCTCACAAATAAAATCTGGAGCTGGCAAATGTCGGGTTTTGGGCTGGCACATACCAAGTGGGTCTTCTATCTCCAGCTAGAAGACCCGCTTCCTTGTCACTTAGACAAGTTTTTGACTCGTTTATTTTATGACCGTCACTTTGAAGAGTCTGGAGACAAGTTTATTTTTTGAGTGTAGCCTTGCCCAGGCTGCATTCATATATGATGACAACAAAGGCCATAGCACATAACAGCACCATGCGGCCCTTAACGGGTTACCAAATGGGGTGTAAACGTCCATTGTTGCCGCTGTTGTTGTGGCGTTATCTCATTGATTCTAGACACCTGGTACAGCGGGGCGGATGAAAACTGTAGTTCGGCCGAAAAGATTATTAGGTGTGTTTCAGCTCTCAAAATCTAGGTTGGTTGGATGTGTTGTTTTTTTTTGTTTTTTTTTTAAATTCAGGCCTCAAAGGTAGCCTGAATATGTGACTTGGGAACCATGGCCCCGCCTTGTGGGACTCGGCCTCGACTCATGGACTATCGAATTGACCCAAAATAAACCCAAATGGCCTAAACTTTTTCTTCTTTTTCAAAATTGAATAAGGCCAAAAGAAAAAAAGTTTGTTTCAGGTAACATGGGCAGAAAATGTAGGGTCGGTAGGTCCGATTTTTTTTTTTTTATTCTTTTTTTTTTAACATGAAAGTACTAGCCGGTTGGTCCGAAGACCCTAAAATTGACAACAAAAGAAAAGGGTGAAAATTTGGAATTTTTTTTGGCTTAAATGATTTTTAGGTTACCACTTGCGTCTTATTTTGTTAACGACTCAACATGTGCTAACGCTTAAAGGACATCAAAATGCCTTGCAGGTGTGTTACTCACCAGGGCTACATTCACACACCATACCGTTAGTTTCGATGTTTTCTGTAACTATATATCTGAGCAGTAGTCATGAGCCCTGATAGTCCATATGTGACCATGTTTAGTGCCAGGAATGCAATTCTGCTGCCATGTCGTATTAGTGACTCACTCTACAGGGCTGCATTCATGCATGATATCGACCTTTTGCAGGATCCCAAAGGGTCGGCATGATACAGCAATGCGGCAACTGTTATGACAAATTAGGGGGTCTAGATGGGGGGTCCCCATGTCGCCTGTTGATTTTAAGAAATGCTCATGTCATTTGTCAGTATCTTTGTATTTCTCCTGTCATTTGTCACTAGGCTCCATGTCGCCTGTCGATTTTAAGAAAAGGCCATGTCCCTTGTCAATATCTTTTAATTTCTCCTGTCATTCGTCACTAGGCCCCATGTCGTCTGTCGATTTTAAGAAAAGGCCATGTCGCCGTGTCGATTTTAGGGGTATACACCCATTAATTAACATCAAACCTTAGTCATCACCACATTCATACTCAGAAAAGTCAGCGTCATTGTCGCTAGAACCACTCTCACATGAAAGTCAGGCAGTGCCTGAATTTCATGTGAGTGGTTCTAGTGACAATGACGCTGACTTTTCTGTGTATATTGTTCTGAAAGTGTGGGGACTTGGATTACTTGTGCCTTGATGATAAACTGGCAAGAGGGTATCACCTGGGTAGTCCCTGGGTACTCACCTATATATATATATATATATATATATATATATATATATATATATATATATATATATATATATATATATATATACCGAAGTTGTCAGATGGGGATGAAGCTCAGCAGTAGAGCATTGGCCCATGGGTCTAGAGGTTGTGGGTTCGAATCCCACTTTCTCTAGATGACCTTTCCGCGACCATTACAGTCTAGTATTTATTCATACCCTTCACCTACAGAAGAAAACGTTTTCTAAGGGTTCCCCTCCTCCTATTGTAGCCCTAGTCAATATCACCGTACAACAACCATACATTTTAAATCGATGAACTGTTTCTAAAGCTAATAGTTAGCATTGTAGGCAAAGTGTATCAATAGGTACTAAAACAGTCCTCTTTTGTTAATATATGAATCTACCTTCAATTTCGCTTCAGTGACACAGTCTTTGCAAAAACGTTTTCATCCCACAGGACATTCAGTCCTGCAGATTTCAATGTTGCAGGACCGGCTACATTTTTGAAGGACCGGATACCAACATATCTGATTCAGATATTTTAACTAGAAAATATATAAATTGTATTTGTAATATTTCATGGCCAAATAAGGATAAATACATGTATAGTTTTTACACAGTATATTGACAAACACATTTCAGGTTTAGAAACCCGACTAATTCATTTTAATTCAGATAAGCTCAACCTGTGACTTGACATTCGGTCCTGCTACACTTGTGAATCTGCTGGACCGGTGGCATTTTAGGAGGATATTGCCATCGTCCTGCTAAGACTGGTTACAAATAAAGACATGACAGGAATGGCTCTGTAATATAGGTATGTACCACGTCCATTGTACTCTAATCCCCTATTATTCACTATTCAGTTGTGGCTCATAAGACTCACAAGAAAACCAGCATGTAGGGTAGCATAAGATGAGGGCTTGACATGCAACAACAACATTACCCGGAGGGTGGGGGGAAGTAAGAAATACAAGAAATATTGGATTTTACGAGCGACCGGGTAAGCTATCACTACATGGAGTATTATAATTACTATCGTAAAGCTTTGTATATTTAACTTGCATAACTGGCATATTAGCCGCGACCCTTATTTTGGCAAATCCTATAACCCTCAGAGGGGGCCTGGAAATTGTGTATTTAGCACTATAGTATTTTTATATCAGGGTGCGGCTTATAGATGAGCTTATAAGCTCACCTATAAGCCGCACCCTGGTTTTGTCCTCATCCTATTAGCCACAGTGGCGATCTGACTTGCATATACCTATACGGCCCAGGGTAGATTCACCCAAAAACGGAGACCTACCTTATGTCGGACACCTTTAGCATTAAAAAGCATGATTTATCCTAAATTATTTGAAATTTGTATGGGCATCACAATAGAAGGCAGATGTTTTTCTTACCAACAAAGGAAATGGCATGTCTTTAAGCTAATCATATATCTATATAATCAGGTCCTCAAGTGGGCCTGTTTTAGGGTGAGGAGCTAATGTTAACCTTAAGTTGGACAGGAGTGTTGTCACACTAAATATGGCTGTTTAATCCACATCTAATATATAAATCATGAGCTTGATAGAAATTCATATGTATTCTGACGTCCACAGTAACAGAAACATATTAATTAAAAAACAGAAACAATTATTTAGAGACCTTTAACTGATAAGATGTAATTACACCCTGAGCTGGACACAACTGTACTTTGAGTTTTTCTTTTTGTCTAAAATATAAAAGATGCAAAACTATTGGTATCCCAGTAGATATCATCAAATCTATATCACTCAAAATATATTTTCAGATTGACGGGGCCAATTAATACCAATTTTTATCAGAATAAGAGAAGTATATATCGAATTTCTACATTTGGTATGTTCAATAGTACTAAAAACATATTCCAAAGGTAAATGTGGTAAATATCTTTAATATTACATAAAGGCTCAATAAATCATAGTATATCTGCTATGTTAGTAAGACAGATCATTCACTATTATTCTAAGAAAATTATAGAAACCCAAACTGTAGCCCAGAGAAAAGGAGTCACATTGCCACTGCCAACGAGTGTCCGTAAGCGGTGAATCTACCCTATACGCGAGGTTTTACAGTAATCCATAAGGCGTGGGTTATGACTCATTGGTACTGGTACATGGGAGACCAGCATCCCCCCACACACACACACATATGTACCCCCTTCCCATGGTGGGCATGCAGCACGTGTGTAACCTACATTGTGAGGCATATCGTATCAGATACAGTGTTGGGGAAACCTTTTTACGCGCACAGGCCAATGTGGCCTGTATAGCCAGATCATACACAGGCCATCTGTCTTCTACATAGGCCATATGAAACTGCTGTAGGGTATTGATGTCATTTAGCTCAGTTAAAACTCAATTTTGTTAAAATATACAAAAAAAAATGTATTGAAAATGTGTAAATTAATTGATAATTGTGGCCTGTGTCTAAGGCCCTTACATCGGCCATTATAATGTTACATCGGCAAAAGCCGATGTGTGGCGATGTCATTTCGGCAACACTGTAATTATCACACATCATCTACTGCTATAGCCACCCTCAGAGCCGGCCTGTAGGTCTGCATATTGCAGCCATTGTGTTCAATTCAATTTCAATTTCAAGGGTTTTTATTGCCAACAATAAAGTACATTTTCTTCAGCGGCAATAAGTGGCCGGCCAATCCTTCGGAGATATTTTAAAATTCGACTTTTGAATTTTGTGTTGGATATCAAATCATAAAATTACCTAGTATTTATTGATCTTTGTTTTTTGTCTACTGACTGAGTTGGACTCTGCATATGTTAAAACATATCATTTAGATAGCAATGGGAGACTTCTGCTTTAGGAAGAATCCAAACAACCCAAACCCCCCTCCCCCCTTCACCACTCCTATTACTTCCCATGTCCATGGTCGATCTCCACGATCTAATCCTTCTTACCAGCTTCCCTCCCTCCCACCATGCCTCAGGCATTTAGCTCTTTAAGGGCCGCAAACTGCTTTAATACATTATGCCCATTTGTCGTCATGATGCATGCATGAGTAAACCCATCAGGGCTGCATTAATGCATCATGACATCCCTACAGGATGAATGTAGACTCCTGAATCCAGTTTCATGCATCAAAGCAGTGTCAGCGTGTTACTCGCCGGCAATGCTTTAGTGCATCATGATGACAGATGAACACAAGCATTAAAGCATCATGCCGTTCTTAAAGTGTTAGACTGTGGCGACTGTGTACAAGAAACCTCTAATGGTCCCGGCTACATTTTAACCCTTTAAGGACAGGGTGTCCCTAAATGACGACATTTGTCGCCATAATGCACAAATCCAGCCCGCGGGCAATTATCTCACCAGTGCTGCATTGTTGCATCATGCTGACCCTTAGGGAGTGTCTCAAAATCATAGGGTCGGCATGATGCTTGAATGCAGCACTGAGGAGTTACTCATCAGGGCTGCGTTCATGCATCATGACGTCCAAGACATGATGCTTTAATGGGTCCTTACAGATGCATTAATGCATCGTGCCGTCCTTACAGATGCATTAATGCATTATGCCGTCCTTACAGATGCATTAATGCATCATGCCGTCCTTACAGATGCATTAATGCATCGTGCCGTCCTTACAGATGCATTAATGCATTATGCCGTCCTGACAGATGCATTAATGCATCATACCGTCCTTACAGATGCATTAATGCATCGTGCCGTCCTTACAGATGCATTAATGCATCGTGCCGTCCTTACAGATGCAGTGATGCATCCTGCCGTCCTTACAGATGCATTAATGCATCGTGCCGTCCTTACAGATGCAGTAATGCATCCTGCCGTCCTTACAGATGCATTAATGCATCGTGCCGTCCTTACAGATGCAGTAATGCATCCTGCCGTCCTTACAGATGCATTAATGCATCGTGCCGTCCTTACAGATGCAGTAATGCATCCTGTCGTCCTTACAGATGCATTAATGCATCGTGCCGTCCTTACAGATGCATTAATGCATTATGCCGTCCTTACAGATGCATTAATGCATCGTGCCGTCCTTACAGATGCATTAATGCATTATGCCGTCCTTACAGATGCATTAATGCATCGTGCCATCCTTACAGATGCATTACTGCATCATGACGTCCTTATTGATGCATTAATGCATCATACCGTCTTTACAGATGCATTAATGCATCGTGCCGTCCTTACAGATGCATTACTGCATCATACCGTCTTTACAGAAGCATTAATGCATCGTGCCGTCCTTACAGATGCATTAATGCATCATGCCGTGCTTACAGATGCATTAATGCATCATGCCGTCCTTACAGTGTTAACGTGGGGACGCTGTGTACAAGAAACCTCTAATGGGCCGGGCTGCATTTTAAGGCGGTGGAAGACGGATAGACACTGCAGGGCTATAGGATGTTGTAGATGGGAAACCTTAGTAACTGCCTCCTTCCTAGGGTCCCCTTCCCACTCAATAGTAGATCTAATACCCCCTCCCACACTTCTGTCAAACTCTTTAAAGATGGCATAATACATTGATGCATTAAGCGCGTACCTCACCAGTGCTGCATTCAAGCATCCCCAGGGAGTTACTCACTTGGGTCTATTCATGCATCTTGACGACAAATGTCATATTTTAGTGACATACGGTTCTTTAAGGGATAAAACTGCACAATGCCCTATTGCCATCACGATGCGTGCAGCATCGGTTCCACTTACTAGGGATCTACCCATCATTATGTATACATGAATGCATCCCTGGCGAGCAAGGGCGTGAACCTACATCTCCAAGCACAGTCTTGGTGGTTGGGTGGGTATTAGAATGAGGGTGCGTCACTAGAATTCCCCTGTCTCCTTTGAGCATCCCATTCTGATGAGAATACATGTACTTAAATGCATTGAAAGGTGACATAATTATCATAAGGCATAATAAAGAATTTTCCTGGTATCCAAATTTGCAAATAATTTTTAAACTAATGATATAGCCCCTTTAATCAAAGTTCCTCATCTGCCTTGCACCAACCTTGCTGCGGGATGTACCTCCATAGCCACAGCACTGTGGGGGAGCGAAATCTTGCAGAGAACCATGCAAAGCTCTCCAGTGTACTGCACATAGTGACGCACCCTCATCCTACTAATAAGTGGGTCACGGGACTGCTATAAATAGCTTCAGTTGCGGCCCATGCTGGCGAGTGACTCACCAGAGATGAGGCGGGCATGATGCATAAATCCACCACTGGCGAGTTACTCGGTGGAGCTGTATTCTTGCACCATTACGACAAATGGATGCAGCGTATTAAAGTGTGCTGCCCTAGGTGGGTGAAGTGGTTAGCCTGTTGAGGTCACCATGAGGCACCTACCTCCCGTCCTTTAACCCATTGAGGGCGGATGTCGATTATAATCAACATCCATCCCTGGCCGGATGTCGATTTTTTACTACACCATGTGGGGCCGGATGTTGACTATAATTGACTTAACTCTATGGGATTTTGGAAAAAAAGTGAAAAAAAATCCGGCCCCCTGGTAGTGGAGGGCCAATCGTAGGAAAATCAAGCCCCGTAGGAATTTCATGATCATTTTAGTTTCTCTACTGGAATCTATGCTTTGAAGGGTGCTGAAAAAGATAGGATGACCGCTCCAATTTACAATTCACTTTTTAGGCCGTTTCTAGGCAAATCAAAAAAGTTACCATAGCAACCAGTTAATTTGGGCTATAGCTCTACAGGAAATTGAGCTATCCAAATTCTAAAGATACCTACCCCCCCTAAATTGAGTCCAAGGAATGCACTGGTATCAATAGTTTTTATCTGTGCCCATTGGTTGCCTAGCAACGAGCTCTTATTGCTATTTTTCCATAGGAACCATGGCAAATATGATAGTATGGCAGAAAATATAAAGATAGATGGGTCATGTACGTCAAATGCAACAAGCTGCACTATCCCAGGATACTTTAAGATGATAACACTCTAGTATAGCAGCACTAGTTGCCTAGCAACACACATCCCATGTATTTCTTTCCCTAGCAACCTCTACAATATCCAGGTATCCGGCCTAGAATGGTCAATAAATATGATCAGATACTGAAATGCCTAACTTGGTGTGGCTATCAAAAACTATTTTTGATGTATTCACAGAAAGGAACAGATTATTTTGCCAAACAGTCGCCAAGCAACAGACATATTTTGATAATTGTGCATAGCAATCATAGGCAAGACAATAGTAGCTCATACGATATTAAGAGATCCAGGCCATATCCATTAAATTGCACTGTACTGAGCTGTTTTCTGTTAGAAAAATCTGCTAAGCAATGCAAATTCCATGCATAATTTGACCTAGAAATCAGATCAGTAGAGATACATAAGAAATCAGTGGTATCAACTAATGCTATGGTACATGTATTAAGCTCATTACATTTAGTTACTTTCTCATTGCACTGCCAATGGAGATGTCTCCAGTCATTCTGCTTGTGACACAGCTGTATTCTTTAGTCAGCTTTGGAGTACTCACTTGCTTATTCACTAAATCCATAGCATATCCCCCCTACCATTATGAGTATCTTAGAACTGTTTGACTCACTCATAATAGTACATCAAGGTTTCAACCTACATGGGGAGAGATGCTGTAGGAGGCCAGGACATGGATCTAGGAAGTTGTAGACCAAGAGAATGGCAATAAGAGTGAATAGAAATGTGACACATGTCTTTGGATGAACAGGGAATGAGGGCAGGACATGTCTCAAAGAATATACAAGGAGGGAGGATGGATGTTTCATAAATCCATCAAGGTTATACATGAAGAGAGGGCAGCAGGAGGGCAGGAGACATCTCTAGGAGGATATACAGAGAGAAGGATGCAGAAGAAGGATATGTCATGGAGGCTGTAAAGCAATGGGGGAAGTTGTCACATGTCTCTGAGAGGCTGTACAGGAAGAATGAGTCCATCGGGTGAGTGCTAGTGTAGGACATGCACCTGGGAGAATGATTGAAGTATTTGCAGAAAAAGAGGGCCAAGATCATCTGGGTTCTCACTAGCAGGCCTGGACAAGAGTAGTCTAAACCCAGGTCTTGGTAAGGAATAATGCAGCCCATCAAGCAATCTGTACTGGAGAAATATTGCCTATATTATATGTGTTGCTACAAACATTAATATAATTTACCTTGGCAGATATTACAGTTAACTACCTCTACTGTGATTACTATCTGAAAGTGCTTGCATTACTGGGGTGGTCAAATTAGAGAGAGTCAGTGTCAATGATGTAGAGTTTTAGAAACATTAATCTAGTATTTCCTTTATGCCCCTCCCTCTGATATATGACTACTAGTCAGGTGTGTGAGTGCAGGATGTGTGGGTATTTGTCCCTCTAATGTGTGACTTTTAGTGAGGTGAATGAGTGGAGGGGGCCTAGAGCTACCCTTCAGATGAATGAGTGAAGGCAACAGGGCTTCTGGTCGTCTGATCCCTGAATGGGTAAGGGTAGCTGGGAATTCTGCCCCCATCATCCTCTAGCCCTGGTTTTCTATGATAATTACTTTTATAAAAGGTTTACTCATGTATCGACTCATCTGGCACAGTGGACATATAAGAGGGAGTAAAACATGATTTGGAACTGAGACCTTATTGGTCATAGGGTGGGGTGTTTTGCACAAGAGGGGTAGTCTTATTAGGGGGAGTTTTGTATATTCAAACCAAGGGGAAAATGTTTGACACTTTTCAATACTGGTCACAATGGAGAGGTGGTTGTGTCAGGAGGTGGTTGTATTGGAGGGAGTTAAATGTACCTAACTTGTTGTATGTACACTGCTGTAACCATTGGTTTATCTATCACGGTTGCTTGTATCTTAAAATATGAAGGCATACTGTTGGGCAAAGCAACAGTTTATAAATACAAGCATCAGGCATAACACAATAGTACAAATTTACAATAGTTACTCCATGTTAGGCATTCCATCATAAATATTACCCACTGGATGCCAAGGACCTGGTTAGTGTCTGATTTGCTTGTCTGATAGGCTTGTCTGATAGGCAGAATAACTGGAGACATCTCGATTAGCAGTGCAATGAAAAAGTAACAAAATGCAATGAGTTAATACGTGTACCATAGCATTAGTTGATACCACTGGATTTCTTATGCATCCCTACTGATCTGATTTCTAGGTCAAATTATGCATGGCATTTGTATTGCTTAGTAGGTTTTTCTAACAGAAAATGGCTCAATACAGTGCAATTTAATAGATACCGCCTGAATCTCTTAATACAGTATGAACTACTATCATATTGCCTATGGTTGCTGTGCAAAAATCATCAAAATATGTCTGTTGCTTGGCAACTGTTTGGCAAAATAATCTGTTCCTTCCTGTGAATACATCAAAAATAGTTTTTGTTAGGCATTTCAGTATCTAATCATATTTATTGACTATTCTAGGCCGGATACCTGGATATTGTAGAGGTTGCTAGGGAAAGAAATACATGGATTGTGTGTTGCTAGGCAACTAGTGCTGCTATACTAGAGTGTTATCATCTTAAAGTATCCTGGGATAGTGCAGCTTGTTACATTTGACATACATGACCCATCTATCTTTATATTTTCTGCCATACTATCATATTTGCCATGGTTGCTATGGAAAAATAGCAATAAGAGCCCGTTGCTAGGCAACCAATGAGCACAGATAAAAACTGTTGATACCAGTGGATTCCTTGGACACAATTTAGGGGGGGTAGGTATCTTTAGAATTTGGATAGCTCAATTTCCTGCAGAGCTATAGTCCCAATTAACTGGTTGCTATGGTAACTTTTTTGATTTGCCTAGAAACGGCCTAAAAAGTGAATTGTAAATTGGAGCGGTCATCCTAACTTTTTCAGGACCCTTCAAAGTATAGAATCCAGTAGAGAAACTAAAATGATCATGAAATTCCCACGGGATTACAATTGGCCCTCCACTATGGCTAGAATTAATTTTTCTTGGCCGGCCTTAATGGGTTAATGGCCTCACCTAGATGTAAGATAGCAACGACTGTTGGTGGAGCCTATAAACATGTGCCGGACACGTGACTACTTCAGAGTTTCTGATTGGCCACGTAGCTGGTTGCTGGTGATCACTGATGACGTGACTGAGACCAGCAGTGAGCTGGTTGCTGCAGTTTTAGTCTTCAAAGCAGGTATCAATATATCACCATTTCTGTGGGAGTCCCAGTCAAAATGGCCGACAAGATGGCAGCACTGTACAGTCCGTCCTTGGGAATGGGCAGTCTATAGTCTATAGGTAGTCTTTATACTCTGCTTGGGTGTTTGGTCTATTGTTCTTACTGAAGGTTATATGGCATATTCTCCTCTCTCAGACCACCGGCTGACCTGGAACAGCCTGGGTGGAGTGACCTAGTTCATATAACCTCCTCAGGAGGTCATGTGTATAACCTCCTCAGAATGACTTCATTATAGGAAATACGGAGAAAAGGAGGGGAATTTATTGAGGTTTCCCCTTTATTTCATGTGAAGAAAGAACCTTACTACGCTTAAGCATTAGAATGGCCGTTTTCCACACCCCCGTGGAGAAACTGATGCTCATTTTCCATGGGCTGTTTCTTCATGATGACATCACTAATATAGCTATGAAACCAATCTTTAAATGAATCAAAGCCTGGTCATCTTAAATGTCATTTTAAAATATAATTCATCAATAATTACATAAAATAAACACAGAGATCCACTCAAATCAGTCTGAATTCCTGGTCTCTCCACTTGTGGTACACTTGGCTCCGTCTCATGTGATATCATCCAAGTATAATCCAATAATTCATTCAGACAGGTCTTTTTCAATACCAACCTAGAGGCTAGACCATAGCAATCCCAGTATTATAGTATAGCGTCCTCAATGCTATTTGTGCGGGTGCTGATCTGACTGGGTGGGGGTGGAGGGCTAGGGGAGGGGGGGGTGGATTAAGGCACAAAGATCTATTCATGACATTAACCGCTAGCGGTTAGCTACCCACAAAGCACAGAGTGAATTGTCAGTGTGAAGAAACCACACAGTTTCAACACACTGAGAGGGAGTGTGCCTAAGCCATAGCAATCCCAGTACTGCATCCCCAATGCTTTCTGTGCGGGGGCTGATCTGACTGGGTGGGGGGGGGGGGATGGGGGGGGGGGGGGGTGCTGGATTCGAGGTCGGTAAATCGTTACTGTTTGACCCACACCGCCGCCAACCCTCCTCCTCTCCCTCCAACTCCCCTTCCCCCCCTCTCCTACTCCCCTCAGCACACACACTCCCCTTCCCCTCCTCCCCCTGCAGGCTCCAACCTAGAACACTGCGCCTGACAATTCCCCGATATCAGCATGTTCTCCATATCCTGTCACATAGACTTATAGGATGGTGAGCTTCCCAAATATAATGTTAACCCTATAAATACCTTAATGTATAATGCCTTTGGTCGTCATGATGCATGAATGCAGCTCTGGTGAGTAACTCTCCAGAGCTGCATTCAAGCATCATGCCGACTCTACAGAGTTCAATCATGCACTGCCAAAGGGGTCGGGAATTTACTCGCAGGTCGCACGCCCCTCGCGACGACGTTGTCGCCGGGACTCGCAGCAGCTGATCCACTGCTGGAATGTTTTGTCCGTGTGTAATCGCAGCAAATTCGCGGCAGTGGATCACCAGCTTATCATGACAATAATTGTCATCTTTTAGTGACGTCTGTCCTTGAAGGGTTCAGCGAGGATTTTAATGGACAGTGTGGAAAAGGGCATGGCTAGGGACGAATCATGTATTGCTGCTGGGGTTAAAAAAAGGGTTCTCAGTGGAGGGAGACTAACATGATTTGCTTGGGGGTCATAACTTAATAAATACTCGCGACCGCGCATAATCCCATGCTTGTGCAATCTTTTTTTTTGGGGGGGGGGGAGGGGGCATTTTGCAAAAGCATAACTTGATTGGGGTTGACATTACTTTCAGCTAATTGGAGGGAGGTCCAAAAAAGAATTGTCGATGTGGGAAAACCTAGCAAGCCCCCCCCCCCCCCCCCCGACCAGTACCGGTAATAATTGGCTCATCCCTTATATCAGCCCACACACCCACACACACATTGTAGACTGCAGCACTGTAGTATAATCCGTGCCTCTCAGCGTGGGAAGGACTGCAACTATATTGTGTAAAATGGCATGGCTGGGTCGAGCACAATGAATTGTGTTTCTGGTAACCTTTTAGGTTTGACTTTGTTTACAAAGACAACAATTTCTAAGTCTATATATATTTATGTTTGATTCAAAAATATGATAAAGTAAAGGATCGACATCAAATATTAATTATTTAGTGAAAACTATGTACAATTTTCAGGTAAACGTTGTAAGAAAATTTATTCAAATTTAACAAAGAAATTGTAAAATCTGTCAGAAAAATAGTTTTAAATTGTCAAAGAATATGAGAGTCGACCCTTTTAAGCGTGATTGGGGTGGATTGCTTGAAACACATCCTTTTGAAAAGTCACCCTCTTTTGCTGCATTGATCTATAGCATATATCCTGGTACCTGAGGTAGTCGGGGGCTAAACTCCACCTCCTTATCCGGTTAATCCCCTCCTTCCACACCTGCTACAGGAGGACTGATAAGAAATTCACCCATAATGCATTGCTCTGGAGTCGGGGGTCTAACCGGAATGCATTGCTCTGAGTCAAGATGGCGGCCCCCATAGCCTACTGTGCTAGTGCCGTATACCCACCCACACGTACATCCACCCACCTGGGACTACAAGACTGTAACGTGAGCCGCCCCGCAGTGTGTTGTTTTACAGCGTCCTGTTTTTGTAGTCTATGTGTACCAGCTACCACTCAGGGCACACTTTTTTTTTAAAGTCTGTTTTTCCTAAAAAAAATTCCTTCCTTTTTTTTATAGTGTGGCCTTACAAGGCACATAGTTGTTGGGGCAGAGGATAATGATGTCTCCGCCTCTCTCTGTCAGGCCCATATCAGCTCATATTACAGCTGTCACCATAGCCAAAACAGTTGAAAGAGCTAAGTTATCAAGTGTGGCATACAATATACTTGGAATATTTTGCGCCCTCCTCCTCGCAAAAAGGCATCAAATTATTTCCATCCCTCCCCCCCCCCCGCCACTTTGAACTATAGTAACACACAAGCTTTTTTTTGCTTTAAAGGGGCATAATTTTTTATGCTGCCTCTCTCCTCCCCCCCTCCCCCAGGAGGGGTCGAAAAAATGTTCGCGCTCCCCGCCCCCCTGTAACTAAGGCCACTCAAAAAAATAAAATGGTTTCTCATCACCGCGCGCATCATAAAAATCAGGTTTTGGGGAAAACTTTTTTTTTTTTTTTGCCAAATTTTGATGAAAAACCTCATCAAAATGGATAAAAGTAGTCATATTTGGTATCAAATCAAAGCTAATACTTCCAGCAATACAGTCGTATAGAAATAACTTACATTTTCCCCACTTCTAAAGATCAATTCATTCTTAACCAATAAAATGTGAAATTTGGCCAAAGAAACCCCGTAAATTGTCCTATACATTTTGGCTTGCAAGTAAAAAAAAAAAAAAAAAAAAAAAAAGCCTCCCTCGTCAGATTTCTCAGACCTTGGTGATGAGAAACCACTTTTTTTTTTTGAGTGGCCTAATGAATGAACACTCCCTTACGTTCAGCTGCCTCCAGTGTTACCGCAGTAGCTTCAATAAGCCCACATGTGCCTTTACATTGTGATTACACAAGGTAGGCACTTATTCAAAGTATAGTTTTAATTAGACATTTCAGTGTCCCCCTACCCCAGTTGCTTATATACAAGACCGTCATTTGTCATCTGGCTTGCATGATTTGGTAGTGTTGAGATAAGCACTGATAACAAATGTCACTATGGGTACCAGTTGTTCCAGGATGCACCCTACAGTGAAGGCCAGGGAATGATTTCATTGGTCTAAAATATATCCCGCTAGGCGCCTATACAGATGAGTGGCTGTCTCATGGCTGTGTCAATTGACGAGAGGTTCATCCCGATTGCGGAATATGCTAATTCGGACCAATACAAAAAATGTGAATACTAACTAAGGTAGTGATGATGCCATGGCTCTAAATTGTATCAGGATAGCGCCTGGTGACCTGGTTACCGCTTAGCTCAGGGGTAGGGAGCAAACTTGTACCTATATAGGGCGTGATCATTTTTTAACAACAGGGGGGGTGGTGGGTTTTTTTACCCCCCCCCCTTACGGCCGAAAATTGGCTCGCGCGCGGGCCCTTTGAAGCATAGTTACGCGGCTTTTTGGCTCAAAACAGGTTAAATTATTTTGACCCCCCCCAAAAGGGGTCCAAATTTGTTTGCCCCCCCCTGGTCAAGGGGTCCAAATTTTTTTGCCCTCCCTCCCAAACCCACCATCCCCTCCCCCCCTGTTGTTTAAAAATGATCACTCCCTAAGTGGGGTATATAGTGGGGACCAACCCAACCAGCTTTAACGCTGTTGAGTTAAATCAACATTGAATCAACATTGACAACTATCTGTCAATGTTAAATCAATGTTTTGTGCTTTGGTCATCATGGCTGCATTGATTCATCATGACGACTATGTCCACACTGAAAATCCATAAGTTTAAGGGGCTAGTCAGTATTGGCTGTCACAAGTTCGACACAGAAGTATTCGTCTTTCATTAGTCACCATGACGAACTTATATTCAAAAATGACTAAGGTAAAACTAATGCTTTAGTCAAAACGACTAACCCTAATATAGTTAAGAAAGAAAAGACTAAGGTGGGTTAGTCAGTTTGACTAACCTGACAGTATGGACTGACACGGATTGGTCGTATAGGGATACAGAAAATGACTGAGAGACTCTTAGTCATTTTTTGCTCTATATGCCAAACCTATGTTAGTCAATGCTGTCAGGTTAGTCAAATTGACTAACCCACGCTAATCTTTTCATTTAAGGCGTAATAGGGCTAGTCATTTTGACTAAGGCCTTAGTTTTGCCTTAGTCATTGTTGAATATAAGTTCATCCTTTTGACTGATGTGCCTTTGACAAACCTGGGATGGCCACTAAAGACTAAAACTTGAGGATTATTTGTACACATCCAACGTTAAAGCATTGTCCACAGATTGCCATTTGTCCGTATCACACTCTAACGGATGAAGACAAAACGTAATAACAGACAATAAGTTAGAGTTGAATGCGGACAAACCACAAATTGCAGACCCTATATTGGCCAATTCGGTCCAATTGTGATATGTGAACAAAACGGGACACCCTATGTCCCGACGCCACTACACATTACATGATGGGGGCACTGATCCAACAAAACAGGAAATCCAATACAATGTATCCAATGTATGTGCTCATTATACAGCTCGTCAGAAACCTTATTTTTTTACTTCAAAAATATCCTGAAATGAACTTAAAAACTACAGCACCAACTCATTGGCTTTGCTTTGACTCTTACGGAAAATCAAATCAACTCTAAAAAAAAAGCCCCAAAATTGCCTAAATTAATTCAAAATTGATGACAATCGCTAGGCCCTGTTTTGAGGGCAGGGTCGGGTAACCTGAACACACACCTTTTATTAGTCCTTAATTATAGTATAGTATAGTTACTACACGGTTGTGTGAGTGGTGTGGTTGTGAATCATTGATGTATGTTACCATGGTAACACATAAAGACGACAATAATGGTCGGTTCGGTGTTAATTTCACTACGTGTTAGCTGTCACTATATCATGTAACCCTGTAAGGACGGATGTCGCTAAAAGATGACAGTTGTCATCATGATGCAGCAATGCAGTTCTGGCTAGTTACTTGACAGTGCTGCATTGCTGCATCATGGTGACCCTCTGGGAGTGTCTCAACCACATAGGGTCGGCATGATGCTTGAATGCAGCACTGGTGAGTTACTCGACCCGGCTGTATTCGTGCATCATGACGACCAAATGGGTAAATCACACTAAAGCGCTATGCAGCCCCTACATGTGGTCATAACTCCATACACATGTTTAACTGTTGCTGCGTCATTAAATATGTCAGGCCGCGTTTAGCCACGTGACACGGACGCCGTCCACACCTGTAACTTGTAAGGTAGGTTTACTATGAGTGGGACACGGATATTTCTAATTTGGCCAAATTAGAAAAAAGGTTTGTTTCAGGTAACATGGGAAGAAACTCTAGGGTCGGATGGTCGGATTTTCTTTTTTTTTACTTTTTTTTTTTTAACATTCTCTAAAATCGACCCAAAAAAGTGCAAAAATGGGAAGACTTTTGTAAATCTAAATTGACCTAAAAAAAAGTGTGAATATAGAAAAAAAATCTTCAAAATTGGATAAAAAAACGTAGGTTCGGCCCTGTTTAGATAGGGTCGGTCGGGTGACCTGAAACAAACCCTTTTTTTTTTGGGCCTTACTCCGGCATGATAAGACTTGTACTGGTGACTCATTGGCAAAAATGACACTTAAACGTAATCATTATTCACAAATAGATACATCAGAATGCTTGAATAAGCACAAATTCAAGTGTCCGTCTCATGGTGAATCTACCCTTGGCCAAAACAAAAGGTTTGTTTCAGGTCACCCGACCGACCCTATCAAAACAGGGCCGACCCTACTTTCTTTTATGCTGTTTTGAAGAAATTTATAAATTTTACACTTTTTTTGTGTCAATTTTAAGTTTTCAAAAAAATTTGTATTTTTTCCATCATTTTTTTCACTTTTTTTTGGTATCCTAGAGGGGCTGTAAATAAAGAAAGTTTACAAAAAAGAAAAATCCGACCTACCGACCCTGGGTTTTCATCCCATGTTACCTGAAACAAACTTCTTTTTTTTGGCCCTAGGTACACACCCAACACACAGATCTGAACACGCCCATTAAACACCAACACCTGGCAGATGGTCATTACACCAGAAGTACTCATACATGCATGCATAAGGTGTCAAATGGAAATGGCACTTTAATAATGGACCCTTTAACCCCTTAAGGATGGCATGATGCCTTTATGTATCATGCCCTTGGTCGTCATGATGCATGAATGCAGCCCTGGCGAGTAACTCGCCAGTGCTGCATTCAAGCATCATGCCGACCCTACAGGGTTGAGACACTCCCGAAGGGTCGGCATATGCACCAATGCAGCACCGGCGAGTTACCGGGGCTGCATTGGTGCATCATGGCGACCAAAGCATGATGCTTTAAGGTACCATGTCGTCCTTAAAGGGTTAAGGAACCCTTTAAAGGCAGCATGATGTGTTAAAGCAATAGTAGTCGTCATGATGCAACAATGCAGTGCCGCGGAGGAAATGACTGGCGAGTTACTCACCAAGACTGAATTCATTGATTATCACGACAAAGTGCATAGCACATTAAAGCACTATGCCGTCTTGAAAAGGTTAAGTTTGGCCACACCTAATTTTAATTACTCCATCTGCAATGACAATAAGACTATGGGCAATATAAATGTATACTATAGTTTAATAGTTTATCCAGTTTTCTGTGGACTATTGCAGCATGTGAAGAGACTCTGCAGGGCTGCATCTATGCAACCTACCGAGAGAAGTGTATATATATAGACGAAGGTTCACGAGTTAAATTCCCCACTGAGGGTTATTTTGGACGAATGGGGAAATAATACAAACTATACAAGTGCTCCTTTGTGTTTACGTAATGTCATTGTTAGCAATATTTATCAAAATTTCACTCAATTATCTAAAAAAACAACACCACTTTTCTACTGATTTAAGCATCAATTGTACCGATGTGACAGGCCGTCAAATATGCAAGAGTTGCATTCATGACGACAAAGGCCATGTCACATTGTGCTACTGAGTGGTGGCAGTATGAGTAGTATACAGGGGGTGGGACGGTCCGGTCCAAGTACCAGGAGCCTGTCACCATGCAATGTATGTAGGCCTACCTATACCTCCCACACAGGAGTCTACCCTATACATGGTGTGAGTAGTATATGGGGTGGGACAGCACGGCCTTAGTACCAGGCACCTGTCACCATGCAATGTATGTACTAGGTCTCCTAGGGGTTAGGCCATGGGCGCGGCCATGTCCAACCCCCGGTGCTTCATTTGGTTGCCTCTAGATGGGGCCTTAGTCAGGATAGTGATTGCTTTAGTCTGTGTTACCCTGAAGACATGTGAATAGCATTGGCCCTCAGTAACTAGGCCTACTCACTGAAGGGCTAAGTCCTGGGAACCACTTCAGACAGAAGCAATAGTGGCCTGCCCTGTGATGTCATAACCCCTGGTTAGCTGCTCTACCTAGTGGCCAAGAGCCTGTACTGAAGGTTCTCAACTTAGCACAGGTGGTGCTGCTATCAACGGCCAGGTGCCGTATAGGGTGGCACCAGGACATCAGGACACAGTGCTATGTTAGAGTTACAGTAGGGCTTCATATGTTATGGACTTGGTAAGGCTAACAAGGGGGTGGGGGGGGGGGCATGATAACACTGGTATTGGTGTAGTATTTATCTAGATGAATCACATGTAACACGATGTGCTTGGACACCTGTGTTGTCCTGTGTTAGACGCGTGTAAAGCTGTATGTGTTATTTTTTAATTTTTAATTTTATTTAGAAAATCATAATCATCTTCATAATATTCATTAGATTTGTAACCGTTATTAAGCTAAGTCCTGGGAACCACTTCATGGCCTAACCCCTAGGAGCCCTATAATGTGGTGGTCGTGCTGTAAGTAGTATAGGACCTTGTGCCGTCAGGGCTTTGTAGCAGGACACTCTACAAGGACACTGCGGGTAGTGAGACCAGAATTATGTCATTATATGCTGCAAACCAACACTATACTCTACTATCCATATACATTAATGCCGTAGTATATTTTACTGTCAATGTGCACTTTTACCATAGTATATACTGTAAAACTACAGTATAATCTACTGCCCATGTACATTAATACCATAGTATATACTGTAAAACTACAGTATAATCTACTGCCCATGTACATTAATACCATAGTATATACTGTAAAACTACAGTATAATCTACTGCCCATGTACATTAATACCATAGTATAATTATACTGTAAAACTACAGTAGCCTACTACACGGGGCTGTTTGTTGAGAGTGTATCGGCCGATAATGCATTAAAATCGGCTAATGGATTATGGCCCTACATACCACTGCTCAGCTACCTTTACTTCTAACAGTGTAGTAGTATTTTAACAGTGCGCGTGTTTGTATGCAGGTTCAGCATTTTTTAAGAGCATGCTTTAGTCCTGGTGCCGAGGTCTAGATTGGGCTACCATTATAGTAACTACATGTATTATAGTTTCTGTATTCTTCATAATGTATCCTTAATAGACCCCCCCCCCCCCCCTTGAATATAGTATGACAGTGACTTGTATACAGTAGGTCTAACCCTCCTACACAGGCCTATAGCACAGTCCCACCAGCACTGGACACCCCAAGCACAGTCAGCATTAACACTAGGCCTAACACTAGGCGGCAGTAGGCCTAACACTAGGCGGCAGTAGGCCTGCCTCAGGCCGGCTGCAGCACTGCACCGGCCGGGGTGGGACTAGGGCAGACTCACGGGAGCTGCTCTACTACTGTAAGCTACTCACACAGTATATACACAGGGCTCCCCCTACACGTGACATGGTGTTATACCAAGGGGTAACCTCACCCCTGTACACCACTACATAGACACACACACATAGATAGGTGACACAGCAGGTCATTGAGATGGAAGTAGGCCTACATGTAGGCTGCACTAGGCCTCCATGTAGGCGGCAGTAGGCCTACATGTAGGCGGCAGTAGGCCTCCATGTAGGCGGCAGTAGGCCTACATGTAGGCGGCACTAGGCCTCCATGTAGGCGGCACTAGGCCTACATGTAGGCGGCACTAGGCCTACATGTAGGCGGCACTAGGCCTACATGTAGGCGGCACTCAGGCCTGCCTCAGGCCGGCTGCAGCACTGCACCGGCCGGGGCTAGGGCAGACTCACGGGAGCTGCTCTACTGCTGTAACCTACTCACACAGTATATACACAGGGCTCCCCCTACACATGGTGTTATACCAAGGTGTAACCTCACCCCTGTACACCACAACATAGACACACACACATAGATAGGTGACACAGCAGGTCATTGAGATGGCAGTATAGGCCTACATGTAGGCGGCACTAGGCCTACATATAGGCGGCACTAGGCCTGCCTCAGGCCGCTGGTAGCTCTGCACGGGGCGGGGCCGCAGTGTGAGGGAGAGCAGCTCCCATACCCAGCCCCTACATACACACACACAGGCTCCCCACACACAGAGGGTATACACACGGGGGTATGGGGGCACCCCACCCTAATACAACATAGACATAGACACACATAGATAGGTGACCCTGTAAGTCAGGGAGGTAGACTAGAGAGATAGGTTACACTCACACAGCGCCGTGACGTGACCGACGACTGCAGCTAACGGCACGCCCGCCGCCATCACTCCCTGCTCTGTGACGTCACTTCCGGCACGCCGCGCTCACGGCAGCGCTGCACGCTCATTGGTGGAGGCGGGCGGCGGGTGGAGCAGCGGCCACAGCAGTGCAAGCTGCAGCTGCTACTGTAGGACGGGGGAGGGGGTCCAACTGCTAACTGTATCAATCCTTGATGCTCACTTTAGTACCTTCATTTACCTTGTGCTTATTGTATAGCATTATATGAGACCTGCGTTTATTTAAGTGGATCCATTGATGTTATTAGTTGTTAGGTATCTCTATACATGATGTCCTATCCCAATGGGCACAGAATTCAGTTTAACATTGAATCAATGTTGAATCAACATTGAATCAACGTTGACAACCATTTATCAATGTTAATTCAATGTTCTGTGCCCACTGGGATGTCACTATAAAGGAGAAACCCATGCCACTAGCTATATAGTGCAGCTAACAGATTACATTGGGTATTCATTAGAAGTGTTAATATACCAATCAGGGAGGGAGATGAATGTCGACATTTTGTAAATGTAGACAGCAATTTGTGCCTCTTAAAGGATTTTTGTGAAAGGGGGTTGAGGGTATGCCCCAAGATAATTTTAAATGTAGACTTGCAACGGTGTATTCTGGTGCAAGATTGTGATATTCATATTCATAATTATCACTAAGCCTAATGTCACCTGTCGAATTCAAGAAATGACCCATGGCATGTCACATGTCACTATTGTGGTCATGTCTCATCCCGATTTTAAGAAATGCCCATGTCGCCATATCGAATACAGGGGTCTAGGGCCATTCTGTTCACTGAAGTTATCAGTTGCTACTACACAATGTGATATTACAGTTGGATACACTTAGACAACATTTTCTATATTTGTGTAGGACCTGCGAGCCCCCTGACTGTGAGGGCTCATATTGACACCTACAGGAGGAGAAGTGTTTCTATTTGAGTTATTAATGTTCAAGATGACTACAGCTATAAGACTCCCATAGAGAACATTCTACCCAGGCCCTCTGTCGCTATAGAGTACCTTGGGGTATTACTGGCAGTGGGGGTATTACTGGCACCCTGGCAGTGTTGTGTGGATTTCTTACTAGGCAAATTGGCTCAGGGTAGCCAATGAGAATTCAAGACAGTTTGGGGACCTAACCTCTTACCCTAAAAGACAAAAAGAATTGAAAATAAAACTTTGTGATTAAGACAATTCCCTTCAAAATTATGATCATTTGAGTCATTAAGCTCAAAATTGGTGCAGCTATAGGTTTTGCCAAGATGTAAGAGGAATTGGATACAGATTCACAGCTTCACCTATATGCATTTTCTTAAACCTTAAGCAGGATTCCATGTCCAATCAATGTCCTCTGTCTGCTAAAACAATCATTTTTGAACTGGGACTAAATGCCCCCAAGATGGCAGAGGTGCCAGTAATACCAACAGATTTGTACAGTTGTGGGTATTACTGGCACCGTCTTGCCGACATCCTTCTAGTTAAGATGGACATCATAATAATCAGTTATTGATTATTTCCTCAACACTGCATTGTAGATTTATATGTTTGGTTTAAGAGCAAAGCTGTTTCCCTGGTAATTTGGATTCTCTGGATATCCAAAACAACATTCACAAATAATTTCACTGCAATTGTGTGAGGTCCAGGTTTGTGTTTGTGTGTATATTAATGACATATGAGTGTGGCATGTCAGGATGTCTCTGACTTTAATTCCTTCATGGACGACACATAATTATGTGTCCCCAACATGGTCGGTTTATATTTTTGTAAAACTATGGCTTTTCTAAGGAAAGCATTAGGGTACCAGTAATACCCACAGTCATGCCAGTGATACCAACAAAATGCTGAATTATTCCAACATAAATATTCATATGACAACATATATTATTTTGCTCATAACTGATGGAAAATGTGACAAAGTCCAAACTTCATGGATGGGAAAAGAGAAATTTTCAAAATATCTCACAGAAATCGCATCAGGGGGAAAAAAGCCTTCGGGTGCCTGTAATACCCCACGGTGCTCTAGGTTCTCCCAGACAAGGTATACAAATTGCAGGTGGATGGTGTACCACTAAATGCCTACAGTTTGCAGTGTTGATACACTTAGCAGTTGTACAGTGGGCTTGGTGGTGGTGGGAGGGGGGAGGTGAGAAGAGGAGCAGGGAACTGTGCAGGTGGATTAGATTATGGGTAGGAAGAAAGGCAAATCACCTGGGTCAGGGAAAATGTAAGGAGGTGTATAAAAGATGGTATAAAGTACTTTAAAGAAATGGCCCAGAAAGGGATAAACATCAACAGTGATCAAGGAGACAGAAGTTTGCATGTATATAAATAAACAAAGGCCCATGTCTATGTGGTATTTTGACTCGTTCTTCTCGAGGTGGGGCTGGGGCCTTATGTCATAAAGACGGCTGAGTGGGATGCGGCCACAGCCCCACCGAAGGAAGAACGAGTAAAATGACCACCTAGCCGCGGGCCTTTGCATATACTTCATTTGCAATTCAAACTGCAATAATTTAGGCTATAACGACCGAAATAAATTGCTGCTCTGATGACGTCACAGGCCATAAAATACAGCTACATCGTATTTCATTGGGGGCATGAAATATGGCGATTTCAGTACATAAGCATAGTAATGCTTGTAAGGCATGAAATAAAGGCTACCTTGTATTCCTGTAGGGGCCACAGAGGGTTGGATGGGAAGTATGTGGCGGGTGGTGGTGGTGGTGGGTTTGGGGAGGGGGGAAAGAAGAGCGGGGGAGTGCTGGTGCATGCAGCTGGATTAGATTACGAGAAGAAAGAATGGTAAATAGCCTGTGTCAGGCAATGTCTAAGAATGCATACATAGACAAAACTCCACACCCTCGACATAGATGCACATCATACTTCACGAGTTGAAGCTGGGTCATATCACACGATGCCGAAGACTGAGTGTGATATGCAGGAAAAATCGAGACAAATTGATAATAGTATGTATGAAACAATAAAGCAAAGAAATCACAAGATAGTCTAGATGTTGTCGAAGTTATGATGACGCCTGTTAATGCACAATACTATACTCAATTATTTTATATTCTATACATCCAGTCTCAATTTAACTAAAGCCCTTTAAGGGCCGCATAGTTCTATATCGTCACCTTCAAGAGTGTATCAACCATGTAGGGCCGGCATGATGCATGCATGGATATGGCTATGGTTAGTTACTGCATGGCCAGGGCTGCATTCATGCATCATGACGGCAATGGGCATGATGCATTAACATACTATGCAGCCCTTAAAGGGCCCAGGATATCAGCCGCAGGAAAGGTAAACAACGTGGTAAGAATGGAAACCATACAAAACCGGAAGACGAAAAGATACTTTATTTTCCATATATAGGGGAGAGAGGGGCACGTTGACCACCTGGGCACATTGAACCACGTGCTCTCTTTGCTATTCCTTTGGGAATTTTTCAGCAGTTTGCCTACCATACTACCCCCTTATATAGACAGTTCAGAGCAGCAACATCATATCTATTTTGGGATGCTGAGGAGAAGCTCAGACAACATGAAAGATTTAAGCCATTGAAAGTAAGAATTTGCAATTGTTAAACTTTTCTTCTTATGTTGTTACAAAACATTGCTGGCGTAAGATCTATATGGAGGTCAAAGTATATATCTGAATGCTTGTGTAGAACCTGATTTTAATCCTGAAGGTGTTATGTAATTTGAATTAAATCAACCTTATCTATGATGGTCGGCATGGGGTACATTGAACCACAAAAATTGGGGCACCTTGAACCATGCTCAAAGTACCAAAATCTCTGTCTTGAAGGACTAGTTCCATTTTTTACCACATATGTGCTTGTGCAATGCATAGAGGGACAAAATATCACCACATTTCACCAGAGGCCAGACTTTTTAAGGTCTCCTTGTCAGCTTGTAGGCAATAGATGAGATGATATTGCTCAGTTCCATCTCTGGGTCAACCATAAGCTAACGCGACAAGTAGGCCTATGGGTTAAACCACCCATAGTTCATTAGAATTCAACCACACAGAAGGGAACAATATAAATATACACTTTCGTTATACAAGTATGATAAGAATACATGTTTTGTTAGTTGTGATAATAAATCATTTCATAGGATATTTATAGTGTGTTTATTCTCAGATGTATCATTTCTCAGAAGCAGAACAGCCTTTTATATCATAAAAGAATACAATTAAAGATTTACATGACACATGCAAATAACAGCAATCCACTGAAGATGGTTTATATTAATCGAAAGGAAACTTTGTAAGGCTCTAACCCAGTGACTAAACTAGAAGCTACAATTTAATGAATTGTGTGCATTAAAAATGTATTTTTCATGTTCGATCCTATGCAAAAGTAACAATAGCAAGAATTTCAACCTTAACTTTCAATAATAAATCAATATTGCTGATTGTCTGAACCATTCAAGATATGTGGTTCAAGGTGCCTCAGTGGGTGGGTCAACCTGCCCAGGCCATAGGGCACATTGAACCACCCAAAGATTTTATTTTCAAAAATCAAAAGAAATACAACAAATGACCATGCTTGCTTTGCCATGGGTCATCAAATAGCGCAATGATATAAGGTAACTGCTAGATATAAAATCAAAGTTCAGATGACCTTGATGAAGTCAGGAAAAAAATAAATGTGCATAAGTGGCTCAACGTGCCCCTCTCTCCCCTACATTTCTTATTCCCCCTTCTGGTCATAAACCAACTATGTAAGAGTGTTTTTGTCTTTAACAAATAAAGTCATGAGAAGAACGAAAGTATTAAATGTGAGAATAGTGGAAACAATAAGGCAAAACTACATTTCATTTTCCGGCCAATATTTCCCCTTACAGTAATAAACCAACTACACAGAACTTTATTTTCATATTATCATCTTTAATGTAAAGGTGATTCATGCTAAGGCCACTCAAAAAAATGAAATGGTTTCTCATCACCGCGCGCATCATAAAAATCAGCTTTTGAGGATTTTTTCTTTTTTTTTTTGCTTATTTTTGATGATAAAAATGGACAAATATTGGGATATTTGGTATCAAATTAAAGCTAATCCTGCCAGTAATGCAGTGGAAAAGAAATAACTAATATTTTCCCTACTTTTAAAGATCCATAAATTCTTAACTACTAAAATGTGGATTTTGGTCATGAAAAACATCCATTATCCCACACATTTTAGCCCGGGAGTAAAAAAAAAAGCAAAAAAAAAAAAAGCCTCCCTCGTCACATTTTTCAGACCTTGGTGATGAGAAACTTTTTTTTTTGAGTGGCCTAATTGACCCGTAATAGGCCACAGCTAGTACACAAGTCAGACTGTCAGCGCGGCTTGTAGGAACAGGACAAAGTCAGGGTGCGGCTTGTGCACAAGTTAGATTTTTACGCAAGGTTTTATGGTATTCTTGAGAACATCACAGTCAGATAAATTGTTGATTTAGCACCATAAGGTATGATTTACAAAAGATGAAAAGTTCCCCTGTTCATCACTGTGAAACTATTGTAGGGGCACGAATAATACGTGTACATATAGGTCCCTGGAGTCAGAGCGGGAAGTGCCTCCAACGGACACTAGGTGGCAACACCTATGCCACGTCCTTTCGGTTATCCGGTAGCGGAGCCAGGCAGGGCACTCCAGACGGCGCTACGGAGGAGTGCCACGTAGACACTGCTTGGTCCGCGCTCAGGGTATATAAGAGGCCGAGGTTGGCTACCTCAGGGAGTTCGTCCCAGGACGAGCTCTGACCCACACCTTTCGTACCTTCGCTTTGATAGGGGCACCTACACCCCTCCCACATTATGGCTCCTGCACCAGCCATGCTGGCTCAGGGCCTGACTGTCCGGTATTGCTGAACTTCGAACTATCGATAGAATCCTGTGTGTCTTCGAATGGTTAAAAGACCAAGTGAACCAAGTAGAAACCTTCGTGTACTTTTGAGGCTGTGATCGAATAAAAACCTGTTGCATTCAAACCGAATTTGGAACCTGTGTTCGCGTTATACGTAAACGAAACCCCTACACTATCATACAGAAATAAAGGTTTCAATCTTTCACCGATGCAATATTCAAACTGAGTTTTGAGAATATGTCAACAGCCTTTAACAAAATAATATTAATACAATATATAATATCCCTGAATAGTATATGATTGCTTTCACATTGCACAGTCCCTTACCCTATTCATTTTTTAGATGAAAAACACAGTTCATTTTATATGCAGTGCCCCAGTGATCTTCCACCCAGATCAAGCAAATTGAATTCCCTAAAGATTTGATGATGCATCAATGCAGCACCAATGAGTTACTCGCCGGAGCTGCATTGGTGCATCATCATGATAAATTTCCCACAAAGGATCATTGTAAACATATTTTATTTTGCCCTGGGAATATTTTTGCCAATTTCATGGAAACTTTTAAGCAAATTCGCAGAAATGTATACACATGGAAATATGTATGTTTATAGTAACAAGCACTAGTAATAACAGGAGGCTTGGGCAGTATCCTACAAAGCCGCAAGCTGAGAGGGATGTGCCCCAGCCCCCACGAGTGAAATACGGCAGAGAGGTATCAATGTACCATAAAACCTTGGCTATAAGCCGACTTTGGCTATAAGCCGAATGTGAGTTTGGGAGTAAAAATTTGGCTTGTAACAAAAGTGCTTGAAATTAGTTTTCACTATGTTCCTACATTATTAAAACCTTACCTATAAGCCGAATGGGAGTTTGGGGCTTAAAATTCGGCTAATAGCAAATAAAAACGCCAAATTAAATTCGGCTTATAGCCGAGGTTTTACGGTAGTTGGCATTTGCATTCTTTTTTCTTTTTTGAAGCTATTCAATGAATAAAAGACTTTTTCTTAGCCCATTGAATACGGCCACATTGTATTCAATGGGGGGCCCAGTGGGCACAGAACATTGAATCAACATTGATAAATGGTTGTCAATGTTGATTCAACATTGATTCAACATTGATTCAACATTGAACTGAATTTTGTGCCCACTGGGGGGGGGGCTTCTGATAGCTAAGCAAAGTAAATCTTATATTTCAAAAAAATAAAGGTGTTAGGGCGATGAGATTTCGCGCGTAGTGTGCGAAATTTTTTGACCCCCCCTAGAGGGGTCGAAAATTTTTACCCCCCCGGCAGGCCTAAAATCGCGCGCGTTCGCGCCCCTTTGTAGCATAGTAACGCGCTGGCTTTTTCCCTCAAAACAGGTTGAATTTTTTTGACCCCCCCACAAGAGGGGTCTGAATTTTTTACCCCCCCCCCCCCCGGTCAAGGGGTCCAAATTTGTTACCCCCCCCCAAATCCACCAACCCCCCCAATGAGCACTCCCTTAGGTACAGAGTCCGTTGACACATTTCTGGTCGGGCGTGCAGCAGGTCCTGTACCCCCCTGAGTACTAGGTACAGGTGTCAGGTACAGGTGTTAGGTACAGGTGTTAGGTACAGATGTTAGGTGCAGGTGTTAGGTACAGGTGTTAGGTACAGGTGTTAGGTACAGGTGTTAGGTGCAGGTGTTAGGTGCAGGTGTTAGGTACAGGTGTTAGGTGCAGGTGTTAGGTACAGGTGTTAGGTACAGGTGTTAGGTACAGGTGTTAGGTACAGGTGTTAGGTACAGGTGTTGGGTACAGGTGTTAGGTACAGGTGTTAGGTGCAGAGTCCGTTGACACATTTCTGGTCGGGTGTGCAGCAGGTCCTGTACCCCCCTGAGTACTCACAGCAGGGCTGTCCGGGGGGGCACGGGGAGTCCCTGCAGGTCAGCGGGGGGGTGGTGGGCACTGGGGGGTCATACTTACACCGTGCCCCAACACAGTGTGTCCCCGGTGATATCAGGGATACAAATAGGTCTAGTACTGAAGCCTGCTGCATGGGGGCAGAGTAGTTATATGGGCCGGTCCATGCTGAGTCAAATACGGGTGTGGTGGGTGGGTAAAATGGGGCGCCGTCGGTGAACACGAGCTTACAGCCGGTCACCGCGCCGGTGCAGGCGTCATCGTGTGTCACACTCTGAGCATTCAGTGCCATCCACTTGTGGTACCGCGCCGCTGTGACATTATCTGATGCATCCGCTAAATACCGCAAGTGCCTCACGAAGATACCCTTAAAGACGAGATCATCTTTCCCGCAGTTCCTTGTGATGTCACACGGCTCGATGAGAACCCCGTGTTTAGTCGACTTTAGTACAATGGTGGCGTTAGCGACTCGGTGCGCCAGGTCCATGTACCCGGTGTTGTTGAGGATGTGTGAGAGGTGCACGAGCCCCCCGGCCAACACTCCGCTGCTGTAGGTGGGGCCATAGTTCTCATTCCTGCTGCATGTAGACAGGCTGATACCTACAATATGGGAAATAAGTGTGAGACAGGCTGACACCTATAATATAGGAAATAAGTGTTAGACAGGCTGATACCTACAATATAGGAAATAAGTGTTAGACAGGCTGATACCTACAGTATAGGAAATAAGTGTTAGACAGGCTGATACCTACAATATAGGAAATAAGTGTTAGACAGACTGATACCTACAGTATGGGAAATAAGTGTGAGACAGGCTGACACCTATAATATAGGAAATAAGTGTTAGACAGGCTGATACCTACAATATAGGAAATAAGTGTTAGACAGACTGATACCTACAATATAGGAAATAAGTGTTAGACAGGCTGATACTGACAATATAGGAAATAAGTGTTAGACAGACTGATACCTACAGTATGGGAAATAAGTGTTAGACATACTGATACCTACAATATAGGAAATAAGTGTTAGACAAGCTGATACCTACAATATAGGAAATAAGTGTTAGACAGGCTGATACTGACAATATAGAGAATAAGTGTTGGACAGGCTGATACCTACAGTATAGGAAATAAGTGTTGGACAGGCTGATACCTACAGTATGGGAAATAAGTGTTAGACATACTGATACCTACAATATAGGAAATAAGTGTTAGACAAGCTGATACCTACAGTATGGGAAATAAGTGTTAGACAGGCTGATACCTACAGTATAGGAAATAAGTGTTAGACAGGCTGATACCTACAGTATAGGAAATAAGTGTTAGACAGGCTGATACCTACAGTATAGGAAATAAGTGTTAGACGGGCTGATACCTACAGTATGGGAAATAAGTGTTAGACAGGCTGATACCTACAGTATAGGAAATAAGTAAGGGTAGAAATGCCTACAGTATAGGATAAGGGCACTCCAAATGATATACTTGTTTCTCATTACCAAGCCATGACAAATATGACGAGGGCGCTTTTTTTTTCTTTTTTTTTCTTTTTTTTGCTTTTTTTTCCTAGTGACCAAATAGGTAAATGGGGATCTTTGTCGAACTAAATTCATATTTCAGCAATCAAGAAATTGTGGATCAGCAAACATTGTAGACATGCATATTTTCTCTAGCTCATTGCATCCGCAACACTGTAACCTTTAATTTGATATCAAATATGCCCAAATATTTCCATTATAAACCGAAAATTGCAAAAGGAAAAAAAAAATCCCCTAAAGATGATTTTGGAGATGTGCGCAGTAATAATGCAATCAATTTTAACCTGTCTGCCTGGGATGGGGTGAAAATTTGTGGCACAAATTTGGCACATTTCTAAACATCCCATCTGGGCACTTAACTGAGAACTCACACACTGCAACATACTGAAGGCTAGCAAGTACGCAGTTCCAAGTGGAATTACCGATGCTATGCCAGACATACAAACAATCTATATGGCCGCTCATGTGAGTGATATTACGTTTTTAGAAGTCAAGACAGTGTAATCAGTAGCGTTGCAGAGGTCCTAAACCCATCCCAAAGCATGGTCCCCAGTTGCCAGCACAGATCCTGAGTCCCCAGTTCCCCAATAAACGTGTAATAGTGTGTGTGTACATACATGGGGGTGCAGAGGGGTCCCCCCCTGAGGTCGGAAAGTCGCCGAAATTTAGGGGTTCAGGTCACAAAGTCGCTTTTTTGGACCCTTTATCCTATAGACACTTTTGGCCAAAAGTCGCTAGGTCGCTTTTATTATTGCCTTAGGTCGAAAGTCGCCTCCAAAACGGGCCAGGTCGCCAGGTCGCTTTTGACCCATCTACAGTCACATACATACCATCAGCTACGAGCCAGGTGTGGTTGTTGATGATGTTAGTTCTGTCTATGTGTGTGTGTGTGTGTGTGTGTGTGTGTGTGTGTGTGGTGTATGTGTGTGTGTGTGTCTGTATGTGTGTGTGTGTGTGTATAATGTGTGTGTGTGCGTGTGTGTACATACCGTCAGCTACGAGCCATGTGTGGTTGTTGATGATGTTAGTTCTGTCTATGAACCTCCAGATGTCTCTGGCGCGTGTCAGCAGCTGCTGGTCCCGCTGCCCGGTCAGGTTGTACAGCTTGGCCGCCAGGTGCAGCATCTGGACGTTAGTGATGGTCACCTTGCTGTCAAACTGCTGGTCAAACCACATCCCTCCATAACACGCACCACTCGCGTCCCAACCCTGAAATAATGTATATAGTGTGTTAAACCACATGCCTTCTTAACAGGCCCCACTCGTGTCCCAACCCTAAAACAACATAACAGTATGTTAAAACACACTACAGTATAAGTAGTGTATCATCAGGACACTAGTGATGGTGACCTTACTGTCAAACTGCTGGTCAAACCACATCCCACCATAACATGTGCCACTCGCGTCCCAACCCTGAAACAATGTATATAGTGTTACAATCCACATGCCTCCATAACACGCCCCACTCGCGTGCCAACCCTGAAATACAGTACATAGTGTTACAAAGAGTAGGTTAAAACACATGCCGACGAAACACATGCCACTCACGTCGCAACCCTGAAATATAGTATAGTGTGTTTAAGACACTGTGGTGAAACAAGCATCATTTGTGTCCCAGCCCTGAAATAACATAGAGCAGCCTATGCTGAAATACGCACCACTGGCATCCCAGCTCTGAAATACATGCTGCAAGCTGCAAGCCAAAATGCCTGAAACAGAGCCACAGGGCCACATATAGGAAGAATAATTAGATCAATCAACTATCACAGCTGTGCCCTTTCACATTGAATATAGTAACTTTTTCACACTATTTAAATCTATTTGAATTGTTAAGTAGGTTTAGTTGGCTGACTAACCTTCTGCCAGTTCCAGTTGAATATCTCCTTGGCCCGCTGCAGGAAATCCTTATCCCCCAACACCTCGTATATACGCAGGTAACTCAATCCATACCTGGAGGGGAAAAGTTGCTGTTATGTTATATGCTGTCATAATTATGATCATATAGCAAATGGAAGATGGGTGAAACTGCTGTACAGGCATCTAAGGTACAGCTACCAGGCCATGTCGTCAGAGGAGGGCGAAGGGTAGTACCGTAAATTCTCGCGTATAAGCCTAACTTTCGTACAAGCCGCACCGATAACTTTGAAAAATTATATAAGCCGCAGAGGGGGTCTGAATATTCCGATTTTGGTACTGTAGTATACTAATAAAAACTCTCGTATAAGCCGCACCCTATAAAGGCATGTTTGGTATCAAAAGAAAGCTGAGTCTGACTCGCGTACAAGCCGCGGCTTCTACGCGAGGTTTTACGGCAGTAATCACTGTAAAACCTTGCATGTAAGCCTAACTGGCATATTAGCTGCACCCCTTTGACAAACTATATAAGTTTCAAAGAGGGTCTGAAAATTACTTAATTAGTAGACAAGACTAAAAAATAATGTATTTAGGTATCAAACATCGTGAAGAAAACTGGGTAGGTCGTTCTTTTTTTGTGGTTTTTTAAAGGATGATTTGATAAGTTTAATTTTTTATTTTTGACCTTAAACAACTTCCTGAATGCAACATTCTTTCCCAAGTACCTACCAGGCCATGTCGTCAAAGGATGGGGAGGGGTAGTAGGAAGCTGTCACACCTTGTCTTCTTTCATTTTTGTAATGACTTTTCTTTAGGATGATTTGATGAATTGAGTATTTTTTGCCCTAAATGTTTTTCCAAAGTAGGCCCAAAATATGTTTAGGGTGTGGGTACCTGAATACAATTTTCAGGCCTAAGTACCTACCAGGCCATGTCATTAAAGGAAGGGTGGTTTCGTAGGCCTCCAGGAGCTGATTTCTTTCTTAAATACTTTTTGTTATGTTTTAGGATGATTTGATGAATTAAGTATATTTCAAAGATATTTCTTTTCATTTTGGCCCTAAGGACTTTTTTCTAAAACATTTTTCTTCAGGCCTTAGCACCTACCATGCCATGTCGTCAAAAGATAGAGTGGAGTAGTGGGCCTTTTATTCCAAATTTTTTCTTCAAGCGTAACTACCTACCAAGCCATGTCATCAAAGGATGGGGCGGGGTAGTAGGAAACTGTTACACCTACCAGGGCATGTGGTATTTCTTCATTTCTTTTTTATATACCAAATTAAAATTTTGTGTTTTATAGAGGATGATTTGATGAATTACGCACAATATTTTTTGCTCTAAAAACCTTTATTCCAAAGTAGCCCCCCCCCCCCCAAAAAAAGCCTTTTCTGTTAATTTTTGGCCCTAAAAGCTTCTGGAATAAAACATTTTTCCTTCAGGCCCAGGTACCATGCCATATCGTCAAAGGAGGGCGAGGAGTATTAGGCCTCTAGGAGCTGCTTTCTTTTAAAATCATTTTTAATATGTTTTTTGTAATTTTGGACTTTTTTTCATAAACCTTTTTTTCTTCACGCCTACCAGGCCATGTCATCAAAAAAGGGAGTGGGGTAGTAGGCCTCCAGGAGCTGATTTCTTTTTAAAAAATGTTTTGGATGATTTGATAGATTAAACACATTTATAGGTATTTCTTTATATTTTAATTTTTTTTTCCTTCAGGCGTAACTACCTACCATGCCATGTCATCAAAGGAGGGTGCGGGGTAGTACGCCTCGAGGAGCTGGTACAGGTCCCGTAGAGACTTCCTGACTGTGGTGACGTAACGACGGTGACGGCCGTACGCCATGAAGTTAGCCATGGTCTCCAACACACAGCCATCCTGCCAGAAGCCGTCAAACCCATTCCACACCTGGAGGGTGTATAATGATATACATTAAACCCTCACCACCTCACACATATAATACTGTATATACAGGATGTACAATGATATACATTAAACCCTCACCACCTCACACATATAATACTGTATATACAGGATGTACAATGATATACATTAAACCCTCACCACCTCAAACATATAATACTGTATATACAGGGTGTATAATGATATACATTAAACCCTCACCACCTCAAACATATAATACTGTATATACAGGATGTACAATGATATACATTAAACCCTCACCACCTCAAACATATAATACTGTATATACAGGGTGTACAATGATATACATTAAACCCTGACCACCTCAAACATATAATACTGTATATACAGGGTGTACAATGATAAACATTAAACCCTCACCACCTCAAACATATAATACTGTATATACAGGATGTACAATGATATACATTAAACCCTCACCACCTCAAACATATAATACTGTATATACAGGGTGTACAATGATATACATTAAACCCTCACCACCTCAAACATATAATACTGTATATACAGGGTGTATAATGTTATACATTAAACCCTCACCACCTCAAACATATAATACTGTATATACAGGATGTATAATATGTATGAAGTTAGCCATGGTCTCCAACACACAGCCGTCCTGCCAGAAGCCGTCAAACCCATTCCATACCTGGAGGGTGTACAATGATATACATTAAACCCTCACACCTCACACATACAATACTGTATACAGGATGTACAATGATATACATTAAACCCTGACCACCTCAAACATATAATACTGTATATACAGGGTGTACAATGATATACATTAAACCCTCACCACCTCAAACATATAATACTGTATATACAGGGTGTATAATGATATACATTAAACCCTGACCACCTCAAACATATAATACTGTATATACAGGATGTACAATGATATACATTAAACCCTCACACCTCACACATACAATACTGTATACAGGATGTACAATGATATACATTAAACCCTGACCACCTCAAACATATAATACTGTATATACAGGGTGTATAATGATATACATTAAACCCTCACACCTCAAACATATAATACTGTATATACAGGATGTATAATATGTATGAAGTTAGCCATGGTCTCCAACACACAGCCGTCCTGCCAGAAGCCGTCAAACCCATTCCATACCTGGAGGATGTACAATGAGGTATATGGATGTGTCTCACCAAATCAGGCCAAGTTGATAGTCTATGACCGGGTGCAATCTATGACCAGGTGCAATCTATGACCGGGTGCAATCTATCACCAGCTTGGATAAAAACCAGCTTTATTTAGGGAAGATGAAGATATAAATGCTGGAAAATGTCAATGGGTGTTTTAAGACTTTAGATCACCCATTTTATTTCAATTTCTATCTACATCTGCCCTAAATAAACCATTTTCTTTCAAGCCAGTCATAGATTGCACCTGGTCATAGATTGCACCTGGTCATAGATTGCACCTGGTCATAGATTGCACCTCATCATAGATTGCACCTGGTCATAGACTTTCAACTTGGCCCAATTTCGTTAGACACAGCCATATGTTAAAAATTATGTTTCATAGGCATACAAACTACTGTGGCTAGAACTGCCTTCAGCTAAGTCACCCAGTGTGTCAGACAGTGACAATACATTCTCAAACCCATTCCACACCTGGACGATGTATAAGGCCATTCAAAAAATAAAGAAGTTGTTTCTCATCACTAAGCAGTCAAAAACACGACAAGGGCATTTTTTATTTACTTTTTTTTTTACTCATAGCTAAATACATGTGAAAATTTGGACTTTTCATGATCAATTTTCACATTTTAGTAATTCGAAGTTTATTGATCAGTTAAAGTCGTTATAATGCAAGTTACTATTAGCTGACTGCATTACTGACAGCATAAGCTTTAGTTTGCCATTATTTTTCCAATTTTAACATATTTTTCATCAAAAATGTAAAAAAAAAAAAATAAAAATAAAGTTTTTTATGATGCGTGCGGTGATGGGAAACAGCTTTTTCTATTGAGTGGTCTTATGATTATTTTTTTTGAGATACAAGATGTACTATGCTTAAGCACTGGAAGAGCTGTATTCAATGCCCCCCATTGGATATAATATGGCCGTATACAATGGGCTAAGGAAGAGTTATTTTCATTCAATAAACGGCTTTAGATAAAAAATAAACACAAATGCCAATTACATTTGTGGGGGCTGTGGCTTCCTGGGATACTGCCCCAGTCCCCACGCATGAAATACAGCAGAGGTCAGTATCAATGGGCGTTGGCATTTGTCTATGTGTGAAGCCATCTGACCCATACCACACCTATAGGATGTACAATGATGTATGTGTTAAAAGTTATTTTTCATACGCATACAAAGTAGTGTGTATGGAACTATCTTCAGTTAAAGCTTGACCCTAATGGTTGAAGTGAGGCCAAAAGCACTTTTGGATATAGTTCAGTTTTGATTCACAAGAGGGCTCTTAAGGGCTAGGAGCTCAGCTCTTACAGGCACAAGATAGGGTGAATCTGTTGTAGCTGGACAATGCTCATGGTCCCCTATCCAAACACTGCTGCCCTCTAGTGGAACTGTTATTTTAGTCTATGTATTGAAAATCCTGAACTTATTCCCCGGTGGCCCAGCTTTAAGTCACCCAGTGTGTCACCCTGGTGTCAGATAGTGACAACATTCCCCAACCTAATATTTTCTTGAGACACCTAACATTCATTAAGACGCCTCAGGTCTCAGCGAAGGAAATCCTTTTACTATATATTTTGATATAGCGGAAAACACAATAACAGCTATTAGGGCATTTACAATTTCTGAAAATCACCCTTGACCTAAAAGATACATCTTTCCTACAAAACATTTCCAACAAAAATTAGCTACTGACCACGGAAAATTTGAGCACTGGTCTGTAGCGTAAAATCACCTGAATTCCGCCTGAATTTGCACTGAATAATTTGCATTTTCACTGATTCCCAATCTAGCCTTTGAAAAAAATGTAAACTCACTGAGAATCCCTTTCCTATTATTTGATTGAAATTGGCAGACATTCAGCAGCATGTGTACAAGTTTTCATAATATTGGCATCATTTCCAACTTAATTATGGACCATTCAGTGCCCCTACAGTATTCACTTCTGACCAGAATCGTATATGACTCTCAGTTTTCTGCGGGATTACCCTCACTGAGACCCTCAGTAAGGTCATGTGACTAGTCAGAAATAAACACCCTGCCTCATAAGCTGCAGAACAGACAACTTGTCTCTTCTACCTTCTTAACCATAGCTTATAGTATGAAGTTGTCCATGGTAATGTATAATGATGTATGAAGTTGTCCATGGTAATTTATAAAACGGTTGGCCGTGCATTATAGCCTCAGAGAAGTCACCTGACCGTTCATTATAGGGTAACAGTGCACGCTGGGCACAGGGTCACAGCAGTGGACAGTAAATAAACCCACAGGAAATCTTTAAAAACTCACAGAAAACTTTTTAAAAAGAGAGAAATTGTGAAATACATTTTATAAAGACAATAGAACACTCTTTCTTCATATCTCGACTCTCTGTGACTCTATAATGCACTCTGGTCCCAAGCCTCATAGGCCTAAAGGCTTGACACCATTGTGCATTATGGAGCAACAGAGAGTCTCGACTTGAAGAACATCGTTTTCTATTCTCTAAGTTTAATGATGTATGAAGTTAACTATGGCCTCCAGCACGTGAGACATGGCCCTGGGCTGCCCCTTAGAGGAGATCATACAGGAGTGTTATATTAACAGGACTCCCTAATGTAAGGTCAATGTCTGTAAACCCAATTCTCTATAGACCAATGCAGCATGAAAGGGTGACTTTTTCAAAATAAAGTTGTGTTTATGTTGGTTTTAGCAGAATCCTCATAACTTTGTCTGTAATGGCAATGTTTGCAAACATCTAATATCAGGAGGTTTACAGGACAATTATCCCTCAAGTAATGTGAATTAGAATGCAGGGTTTTGAGATTATGTTCATGTATTTATTGGTCATGCTTCAGAAATATTCAAAACGTTTGTGAAAAGTCACCCTTTTTTGCTGAATTGGTCTATTGTATTGACCAAAGTCCCTCAGCAGTGGATTAACCCTTCAATGACGGATGTCGCTAAAAGGTGACATTTGTCGTCATGATGCACCAATGCAGCCTTGGCGAGTAACTCGCCAGTGCTGCAAGATGACCTGATTAAGGTAACCTTATTAAGCAGACCTAATTAAGTGACCTAATTGATGTGACCTAGTTAAGGTGACCTAATTAATGTGACCTAGTTATCTGGAAGCTGAAGAGGCCTGATATAGGAACCAATTGTTCTTCAATTCTAATTAATGTGACCTGATTAAGATGACCTAATAAATGTGACCTAGTTAAGGTGACCTAATTAAGGTGACCTAGTTACCTGGTAGCTGAAGAGGCCTGATATGGGAGACGGGAACCAGTTGGTCTGCAGCGCCACCTGTGTGCGACACGCCCAGCCCGCCCACACGTCTCCCGGAAACATGGCCGCCGTGCAGTTACCGTCCTCACCCACCAGGGGGCGCCACCCGGCCCCTGCTACAGGGGGCGCCCCGGGTATGACGTCATTGTGTCTGGTTGCCTTGGTTGCAGGGTGTTTCCCAGCTGTGACGTCACCCAGACAGGTAGTGAGGATTCCCACAAAAAGGAGAAGTTGTCTTGAAGTGTTCATGTTCTGTGAGCTGCCTCTGGAGGGAGTCCATGCAGTGTTTTCTCTGTAAAAGTTAATCAATTGTAAAGTTAAAGGATTTCCTGGGTATGACGTCATTGTCTCTGGTTGCCTTGGTTACAGGGTGTTCCCCAGCTGTGACGTCACACAGACAGAGAGTGAGCCTCACCAGCAGTACCAGTGTTGTGTAGAAGTGCATGTTCCCAGTAAACACAATTACGTTGGTCAGACGTAAATTAACGTTGTTTTTTGGACTGAACTATGTAATTTTGAAGGTTTATCAACGTTAGAACGTTAAGGTTTGTTTACCAATCTCAAACCTGCAGGTCTGATTTGCGTAGCTCAGACATAAATCTACGTCCAACTTTGTAAACACATTGATATGATATTACATAGTGGGATTCAGACAAAGATATCGCAGACAAATTTACATTAACAGACACTATTTATACAAATTAACTACTATCATTCTTAATCACATTTCTTTCTATATATATATATAGTACATCTTTGTAGTTTAACTGAACAGCCTGACAGTATAGATCTATTGCATAGTTTTGGCTGCAGAGAGGCTTTGTATTTCTTCCATTACCACCAATGTGCTGTAATGTGCATATCAATGCATAATTCCTTAAGCTGCTGTCCATAATATATAATTATCAAATCGTATATGGTTCATTTGCATAACATTTAACTCATAACTAATGAGAAATTACTGTTTGAATGTGGTAGATTCGTTAAAGAGCTGTCATGTTCTCTCCACAGTTGAAAGTGCTGCCACCTAGTGTGAAACTGAGAAGTTATATACCCAATTGAAGTTGAAAAGTTACGTAGGTTAACGTAGATCTACGTAGATTTGTTACATAGATTTACGTCTGAATGAGGTAGATAAACGTAAATCAGACTTCTACGTCTGTTGAACGTAAATAAACCTTAATGTTTTGACGTCTACAAACCTTCCAATTTTACCAATCTCAAACCTTTGGTTGGAAAACTACCTAGAGAAACTTCTGAGCTACGTTGGAATTACGTAGGGTGTTTACTGGGTTGTTAGAGGTGCCTCAGGGGGTGGTCCATGTACTGCAAGTATAGGGCCCCAGACAGGGGGTAGCTGCGTCACTTGTCGATCATAAGAAATGGATCTTGTCCCTTGGGGGCCTTCCATAAAGTATGTATGCAAATGTTCTCCAGAAATTGACCCCCCCACACCCCTTGGTGCGTACATACTTTATGGAAGGCCCCTTGTCAATTTGAAGAAGCAGGTTTGTCCCTTGTCCCCAACCCTAAGCATTCCCTTGTCCCATGTCTATAATGGATAAAACAGGGTCTTGTCACCATGTCGAATTTAACCCTCTAGGCCCCTAAGTATGCAAGGGTAGACACTAACTTTTTCAGCCATGGGCCACCTTAGCCCGTAGCCTCAGAAATCTACGGGCACGCACCTATTATCAGCTATATGCTTTAGCAACAGATTAACAAATGGCTATATTAGTGACAATGACTTGACAATGGGTGAAATGAAAGCTAGTGTAGCACTGATGGTCTAAAATGACTGAAATATCCCTCTATGACATGGAAAACGAATATTGTTAACTCAAATATACTGTAGGTTAAGAAACAGGCCCCTGAGATAGCAGTATAACAACACAAAGCTAGGTTCCAATCACCAGGTTGGAACAAAAAAAAAACCTACCTTATATTATCCTCCTCTCATCTCACTCCCATGGTACCGGAAGTACTCTCACCACCAGGGGGCGGGGCTGTGGGTCACGTGACCTCTGATAGGGCTGATACCTGCAGACAGGAGAGAGTGACATCTACACTAGACCCGGGGAGGGGGGGGGCACTTGGTACATTTTGTATACACAGGTGTGCGGCTCGCAAGGGTGGTTTTTGAGCAAAATCCCTCTAGCCAAGGGTCTGTTTTCGGCAAAATCCCTCTAGCCAAGGGTCACTTTTTCGAATTTTCGCCAAAATTCATGCAAAAAGGGGCACTTTTGACTGAAATCCCTCCAACTGAGGGCCAATTTTCAGCAAATTTTGTCCAAAATTGCTCTTATCAAGAGGTGCATTTCCGTGAAAATTTCGAAAACATAGGCCCTTTTTACCTAAATCCCTCTAGCCAAGGGTTAGGGTTTGTCAGAGGCTCAACCGCACACCCATGTCAAAATAAATTTGAGTACCCCCCCTGGGACTAGACCTACAGCAGATACCCGGTATTGCTGATACTGCAGGTGATACCTGGTGCGGCTGATAGGGGTCTGTTGGCGATATACCGTGAAACCTCACGTAGAAGCCGCACCTAGAGTTTTGGCCGATCCTGTAAGCCGCAATGGAGATCTGATTATGGTTACTACTACTGTTCCATAGTAGCAATAACTCGCGTATGAGCCGCACCCTGACCATGGGCCGATCCTATAAGCCGCACCGCCGATCTGACTCGCGTACTAGCCACGGCTTATACACAAGGTTTTACGGTATAGCTGATATTGTCATATTGTAACGGTCGCGGAAAAATCATCTGGAGAAAGCGGGACTCGAACCCATGACCCTCAGATCACATAACCTGCTGCTCTACCAACTGAGCTACTTCCCCGTCTGACAATCTAACCGTGCCATATGTTACTGGGTCGGTTCGGTGCGCGGAAGGGGGTGGTAGCCACTTCCCTTACAATATTATGATATCACAATAGTGTGTAGACATAGTCTGGCACTCTATTAGCCTTGGTCGGTGTGGTATACTGTACACAGAGAAAAGCAACAGCATCAAAAGGAAATCCAAGATAGGGAGTCCCTTAGGTGAGTCAGGGATCTATGTGACTTCCCTTTTTAGCTCTGTGTCTTTTCTCTGTGTAGTGTCAGTGCCAGCCATATATATTGTTGCCCTCTCATACATACAACATGATACAACACATGGTGATGGGTACATGCTGGTATACTGACCTGATCTGTCACTGCTCCCTGGTCCCCCAGACACTCCACACCAAGTCTGGTGTCTGCTGCCATCAGGTGTCTACCCCCTCCATGCTGTAGCCCCACAGTAACCACATAACACTGTATAACACTGTAACAGGTGGTATACTTTGTGGTACTAGGTGAGGATGGACTGACACACATTTTGTTGTTGTGGCTGCTGGTAGCTCTCCAAGCAGGTTGCTAGTGCTGGTGTGTGGTTAAGAGGAGGCACAGACTGTGTTACTGGGTCAGGGGAGCTGGGTCATGCACCAGACTGACACAGTTTGGTGGTGGAGGTTATTATTTACACTGGCTCCCTCTGCCACTGGTATAATCTTCTTTCGGGAGTGATCATCTTTTAACAAAAGAGGGGTTGGTAGATTTTCAAGTGAATTTTTTTAACCCCCCTCCCCCATTATGGGTCAAAAATTGGCGCGCGAGCGGGCACTTTGAGGCATAGTAACGCATGGGCTTTTTGGCTCAAAACAGGTTAAATTTTTTGGACCCTCCCCCCATGAGTGGTCCAAATTTTTTACACACCCTGGTCAAGGGGTCCAAATTTTTAGGGAAAGGGGGTAGTCAGATGTTATCTATGGTCAATAGGAGCAGAGGTCCCAATGTCTTTTACATTGTAATTTCAATGGAGAGAATAGAATTGTGCACAATTTTATTCTACTTATTGACCATAATTGGGCAGAAAGATCTAATTTGAGCACAATGATATAATAATATATTTCCTTGAAAACAGAAGAGAGGTCATATGAAATAGAGTCTGGTGGTCCACAAAGCAGAGAGGGGGAAAGGAAAGGGGAAAGGGAAAGAGGGCATGGTTAAGGGAAGGGAAGAATGGAGTAAATAATGGAAGGGAGGAAGGTAGCTATAGGGAAAGAAGGAATAGAGAGAGGAAAAGAGGAAGGGAAGGAGGGAATTAATTGGGAAGGGAGAAGGGGAAGAAGCAAATTAATTGGGAAGGTAGGTAGCTATAGGCAAAGAAGGGAATGGATAGGGGAGGGAAGGAGGGAATTCATTGGAAAGGGAGAAAGGGAAGAAGGGAATTCATTTGGGAAGGGAGGTAGGGACTATGGGCTGGGGTATGTGGAAATGAGGGTTGGAGAGGGGGGGTGGATTGAGGCGCAAAGGGAAGATCCCTCCAAACAGAACTCAAGAATAACACAAGGTAACAACATGCGTACTATTGGGTGAAGCACAAGCAAGATAGACATGGGTGATTCTCGAGAATAGGGAACCTTCCTAATGACATGTTCAATGGTGATGTGTATTTCCCAGAGTTTTACTCATGCAAATAACAAGAAATTCCAAAAGTAGAATGATAAGGTGTATTTCTCGAGTTTCACTCGTTCAAAAAACAAGAAATTCCCAGAAATGTGACAGAAGAAAATGTCCACAAAACATTCCAGAAATATTCTGAAAATCTTGAGTCATGACAAAAGAATGGCACGAGTTCCCCTTGGGATTTTGTTTGCAGGGAAGGGACCAAAGGCGGGAGAAGCGGTACTCTAATTAAGGGGGGAAATCACAGACAAGAAGAATATCCGTATCACTGGGATAGTCGAGGGAGTGCCAACAGCCTCTGGAGAGAGCTATTGCTGAAGCAGTCGCAAGGTGCTCTGCATAGATTCTCTCTTTAGGGAGTGGTCATTAGTACACAACAGGGGCCCCTCTACTCTACCTTTGGTTTCTTCTAAATAACTCATCTGAGGCAAAAAAAATAAAAGGTGTGTTTCAGGCAACCCGACCCTAGATTCAAAAAAGGGCCGACCCTAGCATTTTTTTCCCAATTTTGGAGATTTTTTTTTTTTTTAATTTTTGTTACCTTTTTCCTCAATTTTTCCTAATTCGTTCAAGAATAACAAGCTCCCAGTAACCTCAGAGGCCTGAATAATTGACTAACATCAGAAAATGGCTTTCGAAGAGGTATATCCAACAACTTCTTGATATTCCTAGTCATTGTGGAGTCATTGTGGAGAGTCGCGCGTTGATTTGTCGATTCGCAACTCATTCCTAGTACTGTCTCTATGTAAAAAAAAAAAAATCAAAAAAAAATCCGACCTACCTACCCTAGACATTCTGACCATGTTGCCTGAAACACACCTTTTTTTTTGGCCTGAGAATGCTGCTATTTCTAATATGTGATTTCTTCCATGCCTTGGTGCCATCTGTGCCCACCGTATGCCCACCTGATTCCCACAACGGGACCCAATGTCCCTACCCATAGCCGGATACTAGGGCCATTCAAAAAATACATTTTTCATCCCCAAGCACTGAAAAAATAAAATTATTCAATTTTTTTTACTGTGGAGCCAAAATGTAAGCAAAAATATAGACTTTCCACAAGCAAATTGCAATTTGATCAATAAAAGTTGATACCAAATACGATATATATATTTGTCCATGGTTATCATATTTTTCATCAATATTATTTTTGAATAAAAATGTTTTCACGAAATTACGATTTTTATGATGCGCGCGGTGATGAGAAAGGTGGCCTAAGGTATAGGTCCACCCTGTGGCTATGTTATGTTCCTCTGTCTAACTATACAACCCTCTCAGTTGTTTTCCAGGCGAATGTCTGTTTTATGGGGTGGGGGGAGGGCACTCCCTATTTTTTCTATCAGTAGACTTCACCTGGAATTCGATATCCAAATCTATCAAAATTGCACTCCATTGAAAATTGATTCATAACCATCAGTTAACTGAAGCTTGACCATCATGGTTGAAGTGAGGCCAAAAGCACTTTTGGATATAGTTCAGTTTTGATTCACAAGAGGGCTCTTAAGGGCTAGGAGCTCAGCTCTTACAGGCACAAGATAGGGTGAATATGTTGTAGCTGGACAATGCTCATGGTCCTCTGTCCAAACACTGCTGCCCAAAACTACCTAAAATGGGTGCTTTTAGGTAGTTTTGGAAGGAAATAGTTATCATCCCTTTACGGACGGTTGTTGCACAGAAGCACAGAAGCACCCCTTTTCACATAGGCCCTTGTCTTAGCTCCAAAAACAGACTGATTCTCTTGGATTCGTGTTCACACATCTATGGAAACCAAACCTGAGAGAGTCCCCCCCCCCACTAGAGCTGGGCATGTAGGCCTACCAGTAGTCTAGCCTCCCTGCTATCAGTTATCATTATCAGTCCCTTATCTCGTCCCCTTATCACATAGCAACAACCAACATGGCGGGCATGGCGTCCCTACTACACCAACCACCCTCTGTGCTGCTACTACTACACTTATTACCGTGTATTATGGTGTCCATGGTGTCCATACTACATGTTTCTGCCAGCACCAACCCCCACTACCTGACTACCCTCACCAGCCCCCAGGACTGCCGCAGCGCCCCTGGTGACGGCCGACACGAGTACTTTGATGTGTCCAACCTAACCTGTGTAGCTTGTTCCCAGAACTCCACTATACAGACCGTGACCAACGACGGTGGGTGCCTTGTTTTCTTCTATTATCACTCATCTAGCAATGCACTATATGAGGAACACTGTAAAAAAAATTCCGTTAAAATAACGGAGATTCACTGGCACCACTGGGTGCCGGACTTTCACCGTTATTTTTACGGTCACCGTTTTTTCCTAGGTCACCGTTATTTTAACGGAACTGTCACCGCTATTTTTAAACAAGAAATCTCCATTATAAAAATTTTTAACAGTGATTCTCAGTGCCGCTAAAAAACAGTGATTCAGTGGCACCACTGGGTGCCGGATTTTCACCGTTATTTTCACGGTCACCGTTTTTCCCAAAGTCACCGTCATTTCTACGGAACTGTGAATCACCGTTATTTTAACAGAATACAAAACATCACTGTATTCTGATTCAGTGCGAAAACAATAATTGTAATGGTATTTTGTGTAATTTAACTGATTTGTCCCAGTGTTATTCAGTTTGTTTATCCCCCTATATCTAACTCCATGCTCAATATGGTTCCAAACCCAATTTGGTACCAATCAGCAATATCATCTTAGTGTCAAGACTTCAGACCTAATCATTAGGAATTAGTCTATGAAAGCCTTATAGAATGATTCATGACACTTTGTAATACCAGTCCATGAGCAGAAGTCACTCTAGGATGGCTACAGAGCAAACCTTACAGCTGTATCTGTATATATATATTTCTTATCACCACAAAAATGGGGTTCCTAGCATCTAGGAAAATCTCTTCATGAACCAAACTGCCACCTGGTGTGATAACACTGAAATCAATTAAACATAGCTTCACTGTAAAATAAACTGTGTTTCACTGTAAAAATAAACGGTGTTTCACTGTACTGGATTACGTATATTCAAAGTAAAATTGATTGATTTTACATTGCCTCACCGTAATCATATGTTATAATGAATCACCGTAAAACTTTACACTGATTCTCCGTATATTCAACGGAATATTTTTACAGTGAACATCATATCTATTACTTCGTATGATATTTATAATCAAGCTTGAATATTGACATGGCTGTAGAATTGTTCATCATATATATACTATAGAGCCTTGATGGGAAGCGGGGGGGCGTCACTATGTCCCATGTCGATTTTAAGAAATGCCCATGTCGCCATATTGTCACTATCTAATTTGTCCTCCTGTCCCATGTCATTAAGCCTGAAATGCTCCATGTTGCTATGTCGAATTTAAGGGTTCAGGGCCATCATACTGCATATATTCGTTTTATATGACTTTTTTCGGAAACACTGACCAGTTGTCATAAGGAGTCTGCATTCTCGGAAAGAGAAACATTGTTTCTGACTCACTCCTCTCAATATCTATCAACATCGACAGGTGCAGATTGTTTATTGATATTCTAACTTGTATATTCTTAGAGAAAAAAAAGAAGCATGGGGCCACCTCTCCATATAGTCTTCAAAGATATATCACATCAACTATTTGAGAGTTTCAGTGTCGATTTCATGTCACCTTATTGCCTGTGTCCATCCCTTTATTTCTAAATGCATGTGTTGCCCCTTAAAGGGACTTTCTACTTGTCGCAGGATTACTGATGTTCTATTGACTTTTGCATATAACTCAAGATTATGTTAGTTTGATGTATTATCTAATAGAAAATCAAAAGAAATTGCCATATCACGGTATTAACTTTCATGCTACGGCCATTTTTTTGAGTTTTGCAATGTGTATTTATTTCATAAATGATCTTCGAATACACAGACTTCAAAAAATGGTAGAACATAGCATCAGTACAGCATGTACATGTTGGATTTATACCACTGCAGGATGTTATGAGATTCCGGTGTATAGACCCGTACTGCTAGACACATATAGTGCATTAGTTCAATAATATTCCTTAGGTATAATAAACTTATACTCATAGCTACTTTGAGACAACAGTAAGTTTTAAGGTGATAACAGAAACTCAATTCTATAGGCACCTGAACAATGGTGCATCACAGAAAAAAAACAATTACCATTGAACATAATGATGACTTAGTACAGTGTATGCAGATATGTATGTTTACATTCTTTACAAATCAGGTTTTTATCAAAAGAGTACCTTAACTATAGAAATGAATAGGGAAAACAGCATTTTCACATTATCAGTCATTGATAACATCCTTCTTCTATTGGTATTGCAACCACACCTTGGGAATGCACAATGAACATCTATACAAACATTTTAGGACCAATAAAACAGGGGGTCACAGATGAAATGAGAAAGGCATTAATTTTGGAAAGAAATTTCTTTTGCCTTAACTATAGGATCCTATGGGTGTCCTAGCAATGAATACATGTGAACAATGGAGGTATACTGTCCAAATACCAAATACAAATAGTTGATTTAGGGAAAGTGGTCTATGTAGGAATATGAATACAGCTTAGAGAATACTTTTCATGAGCCTGGACATGAATACACACGTCAGCTGCGCACAGGGTATATATAGCTGCTGCCTGCCACCACCCAGCCAGTTGGACCTTGGCCTCACTGGGAGCCACATGGTGGTGTACAGTGAGAGACCTCTGTCTGACCAGCCCTATCCCCACCTATTGGTTATTCTAGATATACACTAAGATGTGTATTTTGTGAACACAAGGATTTGCCACACAATAAAGAGGATTATTCTTACTTGCTGGAGTCTGGTCATTTGTTAGTAGTAACACCTACAGTGGTAATGTCTGCAATATAGTAATATTTCATAGAACTACTGTACCAGGAAACATCAATTGATGGTTCACAGATTCATTTTGTTTGCTAATTTGAAATAAATCCTGCAAATGGCGGCCATTTTGGATTATTAAGTTCACTGAGCATAGGGATATTGAGACATTCAGCCCTAGAAACCATGATTTTGTCATACATTTCATATTGAATAGCTGACCTTCATCACATATAGGTCTGTTAATGACAGCAAAAGTATATTCAAAAATTGTCCTCAATTGGACTCAATCATAACAATTCTCAAAACAATTGTCAATATTGAACTCTTTGCAAGCACTTTTTTTTAGGTTCAATTAATTTAAAGATACAGTACACTTGATGGGATGAAACATCCATCGTGATAGGAATAGCCAAAAATTGTAAAAAAAATTTTACATTTCGCTGTCAACTTCAAATGTCCATTTCAAGGAGACCAGACTAGATACAATGTCCCAAATGGTCTCATTTGAAAGATAATTTAGTTTTGGAACTCCGACTCTCAATAGATTTAACGGAATATGGTAGCCTCTGTTGATATGGCGATTCTGCTGAAAAAAAGGAGTGAAAATTTTGAAATTTCGCCGTTTTAGAATGCTTGTTGCCATGGCAACAGAATTCACATTTTTCAAAACTTTGATTCTCTGATAACATACACATAATTATTCTATGATGTATTGGCTTTAAATAGTCATTTGTGTGCCATCTGGTCATCTAATAAATGCCATTCTATGAAAAGGTGTAGGGGAAGTTTTAGACTTTTTACCTATTCTTTATGACTGGAGCTATAGCAATTCCCTTTAAATGGTCTGTGTTGGGTGTTACCCATGTGTGAGCTTACCTCTGTCTGCAACCTTTGCAGGGTTGTGGTGCCGGTGTCAGGAGAGCTACAGACTCACCAGAGACCATGGAGGAGGAAGTATCACCTGTGAGGAGTGTCCTACTAACATGGTAATGTCACTTACTGTAAATATCTCTGCATGTATAAATATTGGAGGATTTCCCAAAAAAACACTGTTTCATGTATATTCAAATTTGTGGATCTTGTAGATTTGGCACTCTTTTACAGTATGTAGATGGTAAAATGCAGCACTGGCTTATTACCTCCCAGAGATAAATTCATGCATCCACAAATGATGACCAAGGGCATGATGCATTAATACATTATGCTACCCTTAAAGGGTTAATACGTCATGATCGTCACCTTTGAGGGTAGCATAAAGGGTAGCTCCCAAAGGCTCAGCATTATGCATTAATGCAGCACCGGCGAGTTCCTCACCAGGGCTGCATTGGTACATAATGACGACAAATTTCATCTTTTAGCGGCATCCGTCTTTACAGGGTTAAATGGTTAAATGGTACCGTATTGCTGTGTGTCTCACCAGGTGGCGTCGTCAGACGGCTGGACGTGTGTCACGTGTTCCGTACCGCCCCCCGTCATACCGCCTAAACCGGAACCCGCCTGCCCCTGGTGTCAGACCCCCCAACTAACAGGTACATACCGCCCCCCGTCATACCGCCTAAACCGGAACCTGCCTGCCCCTGGTGTCAAACCCCACAACTAACAGGTACGTACCCCCCCGTCATACCGCCTAAACCGGAACCCGCCTGCCCCTGGTGTCAAACCCCAGAACTAACAGGTACGTACCCCCCCGTCATACCGCCTAAACCGGAACCCGCCTGCCCCTGGTGTCAAACCCCACAACTAACAGGTACATACCGCCCCCCGTCATACTGCCCAAACCGGAACCCGCCTGCCCCTGGTGTCAGACCCCAGAACTAACAGGTACGTACCCCCCCCGTCATACCGCCTAAACCAGAACCCGCCTGCCCCTGGTGTCAAACCCCACAACTAACAGGTACGTGCCGCCCCCCGTCATACCGCCTACACCGGAACCCGCCTGCCCCTGGTGTCAAACCCCCCAACTAACAGGTACGTACCGCCCCCCGTCATACCGCCTAAACCGGAACCCGCCTGCCCCTGGTGTCAAACCCCCCAACTAACAGGTACGTACCGCCCCCCGTCATACCGCCTAAACCGGAACCCGCCTGCCCCTGGTGTCAAACCCCCCAACTAACAGGTACGTACCGCCCCCCGTCATACCGCCTAAACCAGAACCCGCCGCCCCTGGTGTCAAACCCCACAACTAACAGGTACGTGCCGCCCCCCGTCATACCGCCTAAACCGGAACCCGCCTGCCCCTGGTGTCAAACCCCACAACTAACAGGTACGTGCCGCCCCCCGTCATACCACCTAAACCGGAACCCGCCTGCCCCTGGTGTCAAACCCCACAACTAACAGGTACGTGCCGCCCCCCGTCATACCACCTAAACCGGAACCCGCCTGCCCCTGGTGTCAAACCCCACAACTAACAGGTAGGAGTACCATAAAACCTTGCGTAGAAGCCGCAGCTTGTACCTGAGTCACTCAGCTTTCTTTTGATACCAAACATGACTGTATAGGGTGCGGCTTATATAAGAGTTTTTATAAGCATAGTAAAGTACCTTATTCTGCGGCTTATATAATTTGTCAAGGTTAGGGTGTGGCTTATACGTGACTTAGGCTTATACGCAAGGTTTTCTGGCAGTACTTATACCCAGACCCCTGTACCAGAGGATATTGGAAACAGTCAAAGATGATTATTCTGCCACCTTTTGTATGTGTTATACACGCAGTTTCTTTTGTCTTTCTGGCAAATTAGCAGATTTCAAAATCAACAAATTCTAAATTGTAATGATTATACATGTATTTGAAATAATGACACATCACCACTGTATCTCTTGTTAAGATAGTATCACACATTGCTTAGTTTCCTCTCTGCCCCATTTGACCTTTATTTGACCTTGCAGCTGACCGTGACCTTGACGGGAGCTTCCTGTTGGGTAACATGACTGACCCCGAGCGGAGATGTGTGACGTGTAGGAACAACAGCAGCGCCGATGCAGGCAGTGCCAGGTGACGGAACTAAAGTAGAATTACAAATATTGGCATATTAAAGCTAATACTGCCAGTAATGCAGTAAGAAAGAAACTGTACGAGAATTTACAGTAACCTCAATGTCTACCTCAAGCAATAAATGCTGCCATCTTGAATTTGCATTCAGAACTAAGTATAACATTCTAGATTCCGGAGCAAACACTAGCAAATCCATCCACGTCGCTACGCTATGCTACTGGGAGCCAGAGCCTGCCGCATAGTAACACAGATATCGGAGCTTTTCCTCCGGTATTTTGAGCTGACCAATCACAGCGTTCGAACGTACCAGCATCGCCAAGCTCAGAGGCCCGACGTAACAACTGTCCGCGGCAGACACTGCTCCGAGTAACATAGCGTAGCGACATGGATTGATCTGCAGTCGTTTGCTCTGGAGACTATATAACATTCCCATGTTTATGCTGTACAGGTGTTCCCGGTGTGATGGGGATCTACGGGTGCAGGACGCGTGCGGCTGTCCTGCAGACAGACTGGTGAGTAGCCTGCAAAATTTCCCGAATTTTACTCATGTGCCACGTTAAGGATCAGCTCTCTGTCTAAAGTGCACGGGGGACGGGGGACGGGTTCAAAATATTCCCTCATTTGCCATCAGGCAAAATTTCACCCCCCCCCCTGTATTAATACCTAAGGGTTAGCTCTCTGTCTAAAGTGCATATTGCCTGATGCTAACTCAGTTATTGCATGTTTCTTTACAGTCAGGGATGTAAGTGTTCAGAATTTTGTCTGATTTCAGATTTTTAGTGAACGTCTGAAAGTCCCTTCAGTTTCTGAAGTATTTTCTTGTGAAACATATATTCTGGATGTATCAATCTCTCATACCTTTGTTTAGTGCATATTGTTACTTTAAAGCTATGTCTAGGGGGCCATTGCAGTGCTCAAAGAGAAATTCAGAACATATTCAGACAAGATTTCAGAAAATAGGAAATCTGAAAGCTAAATCTAAGGAGTAAATGGATCCCTGACCCCTGATTGGCTAATATTCAGGCACTGCTGGTGCTGCTAACTGGTGGGGAATGAAGGAACTAGATTGATTTGACACTAGCATGAGAGGAATCCTATACAGTGAGAATCAGAGGTAGGACCTGAACAGGCTGTATAAGCGTGACATCCGCTTAGTGGACTTTGTTGCAACAAGATTCTAGTTTTCAGATTTTCCTCTCTACCCTGACTTACATCCCTGTTTACAGACAGGAGGTGTTTGTTTCCCTGCTGCATCTAGTATAGAGCCCGACTACCCATCACTGTACACTATCAATTATCAGGTCAGTGGTTTCAATTTTGGATACAATTATATGTGCAATGCATTATATTACTCTCATACTTCATAGGAGTTGCCCTAACTTTTTGCTTCAAGTTCATATATGGCTGTGTCTCACGACCTTGGGCCAATGTTTTTGTCTCTGACTGGGTGCCGTCTCTGACCGGGTGCCGTCTCTGACCGGGTGCCGTCTCTGACCGGGTGCCGTCTCTGACCGGGTGCCGTCTCTGACCGGGTGCCGTCTCTGACCGGGTGCCGTCTCTGACCGGGTGCCGTCTCTGACCGGGTGCCGTCTCTGACCGGCTTGGCTTGATAAGGTCAAAATACCAACAGCAGGAGGCTAATTGTAATTATAATTATATAACAACCGCCATAACGTTTTTACAAATCCTTATATATATATATAATTCTTTTTAAAACACCTGTTTTCTGACACCTGGTCAGAGACGGCACCTGGTCAGCGACGGCACCCGGTCAGAGACGGCACCCGGTCAGAGACGGCACCCGATCAGAGACAAAAACTTTGGCTCAAGGTCGTGAGACACAGCCATATGGTTATTTTACATGTATGTATATAAATGGATTTAGCTATTTTCACAATTAAGGCGGTCTATTTGGCAACTTAATTCTAATGTAATATATCATGACAATTATCAGATGATTAGTAACAGAAATTGCTAACTGTTGAAATACATATCGGAAGAAATGATATACATGTACATGCATGAAAACCTTCATTACTACAGTATAGTTACAATAAGCTAGTTTCTAATTTTCTCCATGTTTCAGACTTCCCCCAACTTCCAGTCGGCTTACTTAGAGCAGAACATCCGGGCAGCTCACGGAGCATGTGCAGTGAGTCACACTTCCTGTTTTCTACTTCCGTTCACGGCATCAGCCTATTGCTGCTGTTTTACATCACCTTGCAGCCCTCGTGGTCTAATCTTTTCCTGTTTCCCCTTTCTATATAAAACCATCAAAATTCTTAAATGTTCTTCTCCTTCTGCCTAATTTAAACTTCCTCCCCTCTTGTTTTTCTGTGTACATTGTTTCCTACCCCATGTATAAGCCACACTTAGAGTTAAGGAAAATCCTTTTAGCTTGGATCTGAAAATTTGTTATTTTCATACTGTACTTTATTAGTAAAAAAAACTTTGTAATAGCAGCACCTAGATTTGGGACCTTGTACCAATTCTACAAACCTCTCTGACGCTTGCAAAAGCTACAGCTTCTATACAAGAATTTACAGTATTTAGGGAGTGGTCATTTTTTAACAACAGGGGAGGGGTTGGTGGATTTGGGGGGGGACCAAAAAATTTGGACCCCTTGAAGGGGGGGACCAAAAAAATTTGGACCCCTCTTGAGGGGCGCACCAAAAAAATTGTACCCCTTTTTAGCGAAAAAGCCCGCACGTTACTATAGCTCAAAGGGGTCGACCGCGCTCAATTTCAACTTGCCTGAGGGGGGGGACCAAAAAAATTTCAACCCGCTCGCGCGGAAATCCACCAACACCCCCCTGTTGTTAAAAAATGACCACTCCCTTAGTTTATCCCAATTTAATTACCGCATCTTTCAACTTGCCGCCCTTGTGGTCCAACTTGATGGTATGTCAGCAGTTTAATGGCAAGTACTGTGTTCCTACTACATCAAATTGCAGCCCTGGTGGTCTAGTACACTGAAAAAGTTAACTTGTCTCCAGACTCGTCTAAATGACTGTCATAAAATAAACAAGTCAAAAGTTGTCTAACCTATCAGGTTACAATCCTTCAAATAGAATCTGGAGCTGGCAAATGTCGGGATTGGGGCTGGCATATGCCAAGTGGGTCTTTTATCTGCAGCTAGAAGACCCGCTTCCTTGTCACTTAGAGGAGCTTTTTACTTGTTTATTTTATGACAGTCACTTGGAGGAGTCTACAGACAAGTTTACTTTTTGAGTGTACTGTTATAGTCTACCATGGGTTAAGTGTGAGTGGTGATATTGCCCCTTTAATCACCACACTTTCTACTTGCAGCCCTCGTGGAGTAACCTGACGGCCTGTCAGCAGTTAGCTAACCTGTGCGTGCTCCTCCTGTACGACCTGACCAACACTCCTCCTACCGACAAGACATGCAGCAGCCCCCCCGTGCCCTGTAACGACGCATGCTCCCTCTACAGGAGACTCGGGGAAACGCTGCCCGGCAACCGCCTCCCATCCCATAATACCAGCCATCCCAGAGTACCACAGTGGTAAGTTGTAAGTTGAAGGGGCAATGTCACCACTCACACTTAACAGACTAGAACAATACTAGAAATTTGAATGGTCTGTTTTGACAATTTTGAGAGTGATACAATGACCTACCTCGCCTTAAATATCTTGTGTTGATTGATCTTGTGTTGATGTGAAGAATTTGTGAATATTTCCCTTATATTATTTTCTATGCTCTTCATATAACTGTCCATGAAAAGACATTTACTGCTATGCATGACATTTGAATTACACGTGAATTTGTCATATCAAAAGTTTATGGAGTCAAATTACTTTGAGAAATCAAGTAAGAAGCTCCTCTTACTCTTCTGTTCAGTGCATACCAACCTGCTACCTCAATGCAGAGATATTTTGATTCAAACAGTAAAAATAAAGTTCAAAATTGAATTAAAATTGATTATCCCATATTACTGTGTTCCACCAGGCCTACTAACATGGCGTGGCTGTTCTACCCTGCAAACACCCCCACTGACCTCCGTCAGGACGCCTCAGTTCCTACCTCCTATGGCAGGGGCAGCACCCTAAACCTGACGGTTGCTAGGTATGACGTCAGTGGTGGTTTCCTTGGTTACCAGGACCCGTGGCAGAATGACGTCACGCTCTGTAAAAGGCCCACAGAGGAGGCCATGCTGTTTGGGGTGCAGCTGAAATTTGAGGTAGGGTCTGAAAATAATTCATTCCTGCGTGTGGTTTTTTTAGAAGCAGATATAAAAGATAAACATTAGATAAGCAGATAAATTAGTGAATGGATATAAAGTAAGCAGTATTCTTCAACTTTTGCTACATTGAAATATTTGGTGAACATATATGGTTATACTACATGGAACTATAAAAGATATAAAGGGCATACAATAGAATATCAACAAACTCAAAATATTTGTAGCCCATGGGTGTTTTTATAATGTCCCCAGTGATAAAGTGAATGACTGTCGTGTGTTACTTGTAGTGTAACCTGAAGGTGGACACTTTGCTGAACACCACCGACGACATGACTTTCTACGAACTCAGTATCCTTTTAAACGATGCTCAAAACCTGATATACTAAACATAACAGTCACTGTCCAGCAGCTTCTGGTAACAATTTCCTATGTTGTTCATATAATCACCCATTGAAGACATCTACTGCTGTGCATGACATGAAAACTACATTTTTTAGCTGTGTTGGCCCTTAAAATTACATTTATTGATGTGGATGACCTCTAAGTGACCCCTGCCAGCTGTGCCTCATCATTAAATTGCTTGTCCATACTGTGGATGTCTTTTAAGTGACCTTTATGTGCTGTGGATGACCTCTAAGTGACCATTATGTGCTGTGGATGACCTTTAAGTGACCATTATGTGCTGTGGATGACCTTTAAGTGACCATTATGTGCTGTGGATGACCTTGAAGTGACCTTTAAGTGCTGTGAATTACCTTGAAGTGACCTCTATGTGCTGTGGATGACCTCTAAGTGACCATTATGTGCTGTGGATGACCTTTAAGTGACCATTATGTGCTGTGGATGACCTCTAAGTGACCATTATGTGCTGTGGATGACCTCTAAGTGACCATTATGTGCTGTGGATGACCTCTAAGTGACCTTTATGTGCTATGAATGACCTTTAAGTGACCATTATGTGCTGTGGATGACCTTTAAGTGACCATTATGTGCTGTGGATGACCTTTAAGTGACCTTTATGTGCTGTGGATGACCTCTAAGTGACCATTATGTGCTGTGGATGACCTTTAAGTGACATTTACATGCTGCGAATGACCGTTAAACAACCTTCATGTGCTGTGTATGACCTTTATGTGCTCTGTATGACCTTGACCATGTACCAGACCTGCCGTACACCCTGGGTGGAGAGGACCGGCTGTACGCTGTACCTATACTGGTCAGGAACCTCAGGGACCGAACTGGGGTGACTCCTAACACAGGTACATCCAGGGGCTCAATACACATTTTGATTAAATTTCCGGGTATTAATTAATAATGTTTCTATACTGATGAAGAATCTGATGGATGGAACAGGTATGGTGCCTAATACACATCCAATTTTCCAATTTGGTTAATATTTCAAGATATCATTAAATGAAAATTGTCTTCAAGGGGACATTTTCTAACAATGATTAAATCATTATAATGAATTCACATGCCATCAACCATCAATTTTGGTTGCTATTGAGTGCGGAATGAATGGTTTTTATTTCATTTCATCATGTTCCAGATACTGATGCCACCAAATGGCAGTTTGTACGGAGGTTCTACCTCCTGGACTCTGTAGCAGGACGCGACAGTTCGGGTATGTACATTTTGTCAGTCGGTTGGTATGCCATCTAACATTAGGATAAAGAAAGGTTGAACATATCTTGTAGGATTATTATAATCTTTATTTCAATTTAGATATGTTCAAATTTACCCTCTCCATCCTGTATATCTATGCTCGGTTGAATGTTCTCTCTGATATATCACTCTCATGTTCAATTACAGAAAGTACTCATGCACAATGATGTCAATATACATGATGTAGGATAATACAATCTTAGACTAAAACATGCTAAATACTGTCCCACCTAAGTGATCCTCCTCACCATTGTAGTGATGTGAGCAGTGTGATCTCGCTGCTGCCGCTCTCCTCTCTAAGGCTCATGCACTATGGTATCTAATTATACTCTCCCAGAATTGCTATCTGCATTTGCATCTAAAGCATTCTAAACTATACTCCCTCTCTCCACTTTTAAATAGGTCTAAGTTATACTTGATCGCTAAAACTATAGCGTAGTAGGCATTATATAATACAGGAGTTTGTATGATAATAAGACTGCTAAAATAATGGTATTCACTACCTGACAGTTTGACAGTAATGACAACAAATGTGCTTTTCATATTCAATCTTTGCCAAATGTGCCAAACAGTGGCAATGTCTGCCTAAAATGCCTCTTATCTGGTCATGCAGAAAGACTGGTGCTGCTGGAACAGATGTCCTGCACCACAGGTTTTAACAAGACATCAGGTTGGCGAGTGAGGAGGCTATACAGGGTATACATAGGAAGGTGTGCAACTAAAAGTCCGCACCTATCATTGGACGTGACCTAGGCTCTCCATACCAGTAGTTCCAATGAAAGAACCTAGGGTGTACAGTGGCACCACCTAGGGACTGCTGTGAACACTACTGGTATGCAGAGTCTATTTGTCAGGTCCAATGATAGGTGCGGACTTTTAGTTGCACACCTTCCTATGTATACCCTGTATAGCCTCCTCACTCGCCAACCTGATGTCTTGTTAAAACCTGTGTCCTGCACAGTCTGGGCTTTCCAAACTGAAAGAGTTTTTCAAATATTCCAAGTAGAGATGTTTAGAAATATCATCCATCCAAATTATTATGCAAAACTTTGATTTTGTTTATCCGTTCCTATGGAAATCTATCTGGTACTGAATGTCCTGTATGATAAAAAGGTTTTCACAAAAACTGTATCTCAATGCATACACTGCTTTGGGGTATCATGATCAGTGTGAAGCCTGGGGCATCAAGGCTTCCTTAAGGGGTTAAAATGTAGTTATAAAATCAGGTAAATAAAACTATTTCAACAGACTTATGCAAAGAACTCTGGAGAGCACTAGAAAGTTCCAAGCTGTTAAAGTAGCATGGCTCGATGATAAAAGCTCAAAAAATAATTTTGTTAAAAATGAACCAGAATGTTCAATATGGCCATACTTCATGTCCTACCAACTGATACACTATTCCCCAGAATTCAGCTTAGAAGTCAGCTAATTAATCATCAGTTTTATGATGAACTTTAGACTTTTGGAGTGCACACTATAAGTCTACCCGTTGAAAAAACATTGTAAAAGAGTGTAGCGCGCAGGTATCACTCGGGGCAGCCCAGGGTACCATGTCACTGTAATGATATGATTTACAGGTGCACCCCCTAAGGTGGTGCGTTACTTGAAGACATCTCGGCTCCATGTGAGTCTACGTGGCACTGGACAGAACGGGGAGATCTACGTGCCGTGGTTGGAGTTGGAGTACGGAGAAATCAGCCACACTCAGTACGGCAACGGCGAACGGGTACCGGTAAGATGTTTTATTGGGCATCACTACTTAGGCCTAATAAAAAAAAGGTTTTGTTTCAGGTAACATTGGAAGAAACTCTAGGGTCGGTAGGTCGGATTTTTTTTTTTTTTTTTTACTTTTTATTATTATTTTTTTTAAACTGTAAAAATGGGAATATCTTTTTCAACAATTTTGTAAACCTAAATGAGACCCCAAAAAAGTCTAAAAATATAAAAATTTCTTCAAAATTGCATAAAAAAACGTAGGGTCGGCCCTGTTTAGATAGGGTCGGTCGGGTGACCTAAAAACAAACCTTTTTTTTTTGGCCTTACTGTACTGATATGAGGAAAATATAGGCATAATCAAAATATTATGCCTATATATTTCAATACCGGTCATGTATGGCGGTAGTTGAAACTACTGTAAATTCTCGCATAGAAGTCGCGGCTTGTACATGAGTCAGACTCAGCTTTCTTGTGATACCAAACATGCCTATATAAGGTGCGGCTTATCCAAGAGGTTTCATTGGTATACTACTGTACAGTACTAAAATCACAATTTTCAAAGTTAGGGGTGTGGTTTATGCGTGAGTTATGTATGAGGCTTATATGTGAGACACCAAAAATTAAATAGAGGCGATATTATCTATTTTAGATACAACAGCTTATCTCAGTATATATTATCTCCCATTCACCTTGTGCTAACAATGGTTACATGTATAGGTTATTCTGTGTTTTTAGAAGTCTAAGACATGTTTATTCCTACTTCAGGTCAGTTTTGAAATAGTGTACACCATGGACCTGGCCAAGCACCAGTCGGACATGTCCATAGCGATAGGAGTGTTGTCGGGTGTAGCAGTGCTCTACAGGTGAGTCGTCATAATACATCAGAGGCACATTTGCACTCTTCAAAGCAGATATTCACTCCATACCAGTGAACTTTTTTCAGAGATTCTCAAACTATATTCCATCCTTTCTGCTCATGTCATAAGTTGGTCATTTATGCCCCCTACCCATTTTGGTTAAAATACCTGGTCAATTCTTTAAATCATTATCAAAATGAAATTTAAACAAACATTTAAGTAAAAGAAGATGTCATTAATAGATGTTCCAGCCATTAGTATGTGGACATTGATATGTATCAAATGCCTGTCCTTTGTCCTACAGTGCGTTCCAGGCCTTTAACTACAACCGGCGGCAGGGCCGGGTGGCCATAGACTGCGGTACCCTCATGTACCTGGTGGTACATATCTGTGGTACCTTGTCTAACGCCTTCTTCATCGTGGTCACCGGGATGGCCGTCTGGTGGTTCCTGCTCTATAAGGTAAGGCGCTATATCTAAACTATTCAAGTCTGACTGTCATTTAAGGGGATATAATCAGCCTTGGAATCTGTGTAAACTGATGGAAGATTCTAGCCTGTTACATAACGCTACATGTGCCCGTAAGTGGCTGAGGTCAATCTGAAGTCATATTTGCCAATCTGATATAGAATATATTGTGATGTTGCTTGGAGATATACATGTGGTACTATGTGACATTGCATCTCCAACTTATCTCTTCCTCTAAAAGGCCCTAAACCTTGGTAGCCCTTTCTGTGGGTGAAGGTATCCCTTTAAGCAATGATGAATTTACATATTACTCACAGAGCTTAGTTTGTTTTGTAATGAACAAATCATAGCATGCAATCAACAGAAATCAAGTATGTGTATACTAGTATACGGCCAACCATGTGCATGTGTCATTTAACTCTTTAAGGATGGCATAATACCGTGATGGGTGTGTCTCATGAGATGGAGCCAGCGTGAAAGTCTTTGAACGGGTGCCATATGTGATCGGGTGCCATCTTTGACCTGGTGCTATCTTTGACCGGCCTAATAGAAAAGGGTTTATTTAGAGCAAATTGAAGATATAAATGGGTTAATATTAAACAACTAATTAAAAGTGTTATAACATCCATTAACCTTTTTCAGCTCATTTTGTCTTCATCTGCCCTATATAAACCGTTTTCTATCAAGCCAGTCAAAGATGGCACCAGGTTAAAGATGGCACCCGGTGAAAGACCATCACATTGGCCCCATTTCATGAGCCATAGTCTAAATCAGAAATCAGTGATGTTATAAAGTCCCTTTTTCCCGGCAGCTTCAGAGCACAATGATCCTAGTGCCGACACTAGACGGAGACTACTACATCAAGGCCTTCCTGGGCAGCGCCTTCGCCATCAAAACAGTCAGCATCGTCCACCTCCTGGTCTCCCAGACCAACGTGGACCTCTTTTTCATGGACTGGGAGAGGTCTAAGGCAGCCGACTCAATTTTACCCGGCCAGAGAAAAAGCGCTGAAAATAAGGTCTCAATATGGAGGACGTACTTTGTTGCTAACGAGTGGAATGAGTTGTCGACAGTGCGGTGTGTTAACATGCCGGCTTTGCTGTTTGCGGTCACGTTGTTGTTGAAAGGTGTCGGGATGGAAAACCTGGCTAAACTAGAACCGGGTTCGAGGTTAACTTTGGATGTTGTTGGAGAGGGAAGCGTGGAGTTTAGTCGGACCTTGAGGTTCGCTGTCAGCGCCATGCTTTATATGGGATGTGGTAAGTTAGTGTTAAAATAGTGTAATGAGTAATAACTAAAATTTGTAATTATTTGTTATATAGTCTTTACATTTAGTGTTTATAGCAAAGATGAGCTTAATTTATTTTATTCCCTTCTCGCCAGTACTAGTGACTGGTGTCTTTCTCAATCTTCTTCTTCTATTTTACACAAACCTTAAATACTAGGGCATAAACTGAGGAATAACTACATATTATATATATTCTTTAAACCTACCACACATCAAGCTTATGAATAACACTTCTTTTGTTCATGTAATTCAGATATACTTAAATCCTGAGTCTCATGCAGTGATATATATCTTGTTTATGTAGTTTATGAGCTATGCTTAAATCTCAAGTCTCATGCACTGATATCTTCTTTAAATAGTTTGTGATACATGCTTAAATCCCGAGTCTTAATGCAGTGATATATCATGTTCATGTAGTTGAGATATGCTTAAACACTAAGTCTCATGCAGTCTCATACTGCATTACCTCGTGTAGCAGACCTTCCTGCCATGTGCTTAAATCCAGTGATAACTTCTTTATTTATTTGAGATGTGCTTAAATCCTGAGTCCCATGCAGTGCTTCTATACATTACAGCATTAGTGTTGTGGCTCCTGGTGTATAAGACCTTCATAATAGGTGCTTAAATCCCAAGTCTCATGCAATTTATTTCCTATATTACAGCATTAGTGTTGTGGCTGCTACACCACCTTGTATACAAGACCTTCATGGCATGTGCTTAAATCCTGAGTTTCATGCAATTTATTTCCTATATTACAGCACTGGTGCTGTGGTTGCTGCACCACCTGGTGTACAAGACGTTCCTGGCGTGTGACCGGCTGGGTGCCTTCAGGGACCTGTGCTCGCTGTGTAACGTCAGCACCTTCGTGATGACACACGAGCAGTACGGCTACTACATACACGGCCGCAGCGTGCACGGACATGCGGATATAGGCCTCCGGGACATGTACATCAGCCTCAAGAAGGAAGAGGTATGGTTGACATGTGCATTGCTGTATTCGACATAATAAGTGACCTGGCGGTTTAAAAAAAATAATTCAAGTGGAAATTGCGGGCGCAAATATCCATTTTGATAAGCCCCCCCCCCCCCATGGTTGTCTTGTTCCGACCTAGTGAGATTCTACCTTGTGAGACCTATCCCAGAAGCTGATACCGGATATCCAATATGGGGAGTTTTCAGGGTCATAAGTTGTTGAATGAGTGGTAGTTGAATATTCCCTATGTCACCTGTCCAGATTGAGGGAACGGTCAGGGCAATAGCCTACTAGTTCATGCAAGGCCCTGGCTTCAAATCCATGCCAATAAAACATGATTAGCAAACCATTTTAAAGGTATTTATGTTAGGTCAAAAATTGTAAAGATACTTTTGAAATTAAATTCAAATGTTTAATTATTCTTGTACTTCTCAGAATGTCCATACAACTCTAAAATACCCTTATTGTTATTGCAGGCTGACCTGTGTGGGGAGCGGGGTCTGGTCGCAGGCACAGACCAACAGACCTTTACCATAGCCTTACCACGCCGACTACGCAGTGAATACAACAAGGTGCTACAACCTCTACAGCGAACAAAGGTGGGTTAATTTTGATGCTATACCTGTTGAGAAGCCAAAATGATATTAAATGATTAAACCAGGGCTTTCATGATTGCACTGTAAACAACATCTCATGTGGAGCTCGTGCCATTCTTGTTTCAGTACTGACAGTGAGAAAGAACAGGGACTCAGACCCTTTCAATTTCATTTTGGTACAAAGATTTGAAAGCCAGAACCCTTGAGGAATAGACTAACTGTATATCTTGGTTGTAGACATAACAGTATGTGTGACCTGACTGAAGTAAGCCAGCCAGAAGAACTGGGTATAAATCTCTGAATTCCTATTAGAAATCATTGGATACAGAGATGGGAAATGCAGAACCCTTGGGGCAGTCTATACAAAAGGTTTTTCACCTTGCAGGACATTCGGTCCTGCAGATTTGTCATTCAGCAGGCCTGACTAAATATTCACAGACCCAGATGCCCAGGGGAATTAAATGTTTGAATCGAAAAATGTAGTATAAAGCAAGAATTTACATATGAAATGATGCTAAATAGAGCTTACTAGTATTTTTGAATCCTTTTTAATAAACATAATTTGTAAAATAATTTTCTATAAGATATTCAGGCTCTCTAGTTCACTCCCTAGAAACCTTAACAATGATCTGATTTACAAGCCGTGAAAACTGACATGTAGCTTCACAGCCAGTTCACCGCCAGTTTCACAGCCATCCAGATGCAGACTTCCTGCTGCATCAGCAGGCTTGAAGCCGGTGTCTGGCAGGTTTTCATATCTACTGTTGACGCATAGACTGACACTATTTATTGCTATTGTATGCCCAGCAGCATATACAAGGTGAAACTGACACTAAGTTGGAGGCTTCCAATGTCCTGCACAAGTTCCTGGAGAATTTCATATAGCACAATAACCTGAATTCTATTGGATACAGAGATTAAAAGTCCAGAACCCTTGCGGAATAAACTAACTGTACGTCTTGGATGTAGGTGCAGCAGCGTATGCTGCTTGACTGGAGCATATGACCCTGAATTTCTGAATTCTTGTTGGATAAAATTGGATACAAGTGTTGATAATGCAGAATCCTTGGGGTATAGACTAACTGTATGTACAATGTATTATTACTGTAGGCGAATGCAAGGTGAGGCGAAAGTGACACTGACACTAAACTGGAGGGACACAATTTTCTCAACAAGTTCCTACAGAACTTCATCAACCACATAATGATAGAATTCTATTGGATGCAGAGAATGAAAAGGTAGACCCCTTGGGGTATAGACTACATGTGTTGCTATTGCAGGCACAGCAGCATGTGCTGCATGATGCAAAAGGCAATACTGACACTAAGTTAGAGGCCTACAATGTCCAAAAACTGCTTCCTGCAGAACCCCAAGCGACCACAAACTGATAGAATTCTATTGGATGCAGAGATTAAAAAGCCAGAACCCTTGCAGGTATAGACTAACTGTATGTCTTGGTTGCAGCAGCATATGCAGCCTGTTGGGAGTACTGACATCCAGAAGGACAGGGAGTCAATTTCTGAGTTCCTGTTGGATACAATTGGATACAGAGATTACAGGTGCAGAAGCCTTCGGGAATAGACTGACTGTATGTGTTGTTATTGTAGGGCACAGCAGCGTACGTGGGGTGATGTGAGAAGTAACGCGACACTAAGCTTGAGGTGTACAACGTCCTGAACAAGTTCCTGCAGAACTTTGTTTACCACAAACTGAATTCTATTGGATACAGAGATTAAAAAGCCAGAACCCTTGGGGTATAGACTAAAGTTGTGTATGTATTGTTATTGTAGGCACAGCAGCGTATGCGGGGTGAAGCCAGAAGTGACACTGACACTAAATTCGAGGCGTACAACGTCCTTAACAAGTTCCTGCAGAACTTCATTGACCACAACCTGCCCGGGGCAGACTACATCGTCACCGAGAAAAACCTGTTTGAGAAGATCCTGGACACAGAGATGGAGGATAACCGGGACCTGGGGTACTTCTACACAGGTTAGTGACTTGATGATTAACGAAGAAGCTGTGGAGAGTGAATCCCATCCCTCCAAACAGCACTCAGGAATTGAACATTCACTACTGGGGCAAATCTGGGGAAGCCACCAGAACACCAGAACACCTTTTTTCCATGTTGATTGTCAAAACACAAGACTTTATTTACCAATACAGTCAGACCTTGATTAGCTGGTTTTAGAACAATAATCCGGCTTCCTCGATAATCCGGCCACTTTTTGGAGGGACAGTCATATACATTAGCATATAAATGTGCTCCAGCAGATTCAACATTCCAGTATTTTTTGTGTGAAACGGGGTGGCTGGTTTATCGAGGTCTGACTGTATGGGTGATGTATCCTAAATTCCCGGGTACCACCTGCATCTCACATATAACCCGCACCCCCAAAGCAGGAGAATCCTACAACCAATTTTTGGATCTGAAAAGTCATATTTCAGTAGTGTTTTATAGTGATAAAAACCCTCACATAGCCCACACCCTATATAGGCATGCTTGGTATCAAATGAAAGCTGAGTTTGGTTCATGTACAACCTGTAGGTAGTATACAGGAGTTTATGATATTTCCGTCTCCAGATGACGGCCACTCGTTTGCTGCGTCGATGCTGTACGGCCACGAGGTGGCACTGCAGGTCTTCCTGCTGCTGTTCTTCACCATGGTGGACCTCATCAGCACCAACTTTGTACTGGCCGCTGTACTCACCTTCATACTTAACAAGGTAAGGGAGTGATCATTTTTTAACAACAGGGGGGGTTGGTGGATTTAGGGGGGGGGACCAAAAAGATTCGGACCCCTTGAAGGGGAGGGACCAAAAAAAATTGGACTCCTCTTGAGGGGGGGGGGGGCCAAAAAAATTGCCCCCCTTTTTGGCGAAAAAGCCTGCGCTTTACTATAGCTCAAAGGGGTCAGCCGCGCTCAATTTCAACTTGCCTGAGGTGGGGACCAAATACATTTCGACCCCTCCACCAACCCCCCTCCCTCCCTAATTAAGGCCAGACGGAAAACTTTTTCTTCTATTATTCCCCAACGAAATTTGTCATCTTAGTGTACCAATGCAGCCCGACGAGTGACTCGCCGGTGCTGGATTGATGCATCATGCTGACCCTGCAGGAGGGTCTCAACCCTGTAGGGTCAGCATGATGCTTGACTAGAGCACTGACAAGTTACTCTGCAGGGCTGCAAACCTTGTCATTGTGTCGATTTTTAGGTATATAAGAACTAATAGAAAAATCCATGTGGGTCGATTTTTATCCCTAATTTTCCTGTGTCCGTCGATTTTTAAAATGGCCTATAATGGCCGTGTCGCCCATGTTGATTTTTACCCATGTAGAGGCACATTCATGTATCATGATTTCCAAGGGCATTTATGCATTATGTCGTCCTTAGGGAGTGCTCATTTTTTAACAACAGGGGGGCTGGTGAGATTTTGCGCGGAGCGCGCAAAATTTTCTTCCCCCCTCCCTGGAGGGGTCTAAATTTTTTACCCCCCTCCCGGTCAAGGGGTCCAAATTTTTATCCCCCCCCAAATCCACCACCCCCCCCCCTTGTTGTTAAAAAATGAGCACTCCCTTAAAGGGTTAAACAAATTAGAACTACATGTAGCCAAGTTATATCCCCCATCAATAAGGTAGAGTCAATTAGGAGTTAATAACTCAATAATTCATTCCCATGTTATCATTGCTCTCAGGTGCTGTGCAGTACCCGGTATCAGTTTGGACGTCGTAACATCGCCAACAAAACCATGGTCGACATGCGTCTACTTATTTAGACTGACGGCTGCACGACCTACACAGAAAGAAGAAACAGCGTCAAAAGGGAGTCCAGGTTGCCTCCAGAATGACTCCCCTCTTTAGGGGAGCCCAGGCTGCCTGTGACTCCCCTAGGTGACTCCCTGGCCTAGCTAAAGGAGCCACCTGGGGGAGTCACATAGTTCCCTGGCTCACCTAAGGGAGTTATATGAGGACCTGGGCTCCCCTAAAGAGGGGAGTCATTCTGGAGGCGACCTGGATGCGGTTTCTTTTCTCTGTGTACAATGGAGAAGGTGCCTGGTGAGCAGAAGGGCAGCGGTTAACCCTTTAAGAATGGCATGTCGCTAAAAGATGACATTTGTCAGCATAATGCACCAAAACAGCCCCAGCAAGTAACTCTATGGGGCTGCATTGGTGTGTCAAAACAACCGTTCCAAAGTGTCTAAAAGCTGTAGGGTTGGCATGATGCTTGAGCAATGGTGAGTTACTCGCCGGGGTGCATTCATGCATCATGACGACCAAGTGCATGATGCATTAATGCACTTTGCCATCCTTAAAGGGTTAACACTCCATCCAAAGCCCGTACCCTGGCCAGTATGCGCAGTTTATGGGAATAACGATGGGTCGCACGGAAGCCTTTTGACTGACCAAAGTGTTTCTTCCCTTACAATTTGTTGCTATGTGTCTCTCATTGAACAAAGGTCTTCCTATTATCTCTACAAGTAATCTCTGAGCCTCAATAGAGCAAAAAGCTTGTCTTTAGTCATTTATGTATTCAATTATAGATGTGTTTTCCACTGCAGAATAACATTGTAGTACTAGTTAAGTGTATTAGGTTACCTAATTTATTTATACTTGCAACAATAAAGTACATATTGATTAATAAACTGTGCATGTTTTGGAGTATCTTTGTATTAGAATGGTCGGATTTTACCACCCCACCCCCTGCTGTTCATATAGTTGTATTTATATAATTTTGAGGAGAATCCTGATAACGTTGTCTGTAATGGCTAAGTTTACGAATACCCTATATCAGCAAGTTACTTAATAATTATCTTTCAATCAGTATATCTTAAGATGCAGTATTTTGAGGTTATGTTTATATACTTGTCAGTCATGCTTCAGAAATGTTCAAAAATCTAATCGACAAATTTTCTGAAAAGACAACCTTTCTTGCTGCATTGTACCTTCATGAGTTCAACCGCTTAAAGAACAACACCTGAGAGATCCTCCATTGTAAACAGTTTTATTGTAAGATATGGTAATTAGACAATCACAGATTTAATACTGCAGGTTTTTAGTCACCTGGCGGCGTGAGTGCCAATGTAGGAGTAGTCATGTGGCAGTAGTGACACACACAAGGGAACTCAAGGGTACAGATACAGTCTTTGCGAAAACATGCAGGACAGTGGCAATGTCCTCCTAAAATGCCTCCGGTCCAGCAGATTATCAAGTGTAGCAGGACCGAATGTCCAGTCACATGTTGGGCCTGATTTGGCCATAAATGATTACAAATAAATTTTATTTTCATGGACAAAACTCTTTTATACTAAAAAGGAAGAAATCATCAGATATGTGGTTAGCTGGTCCTCCAAAAATGTAGCCAGTCCTTCAACATTGAAAATTTGCAGGACCAAATGTCCTGTGGGATGAAAAAGTTTTCGCAAAGACTGCAGATGGTACTGTACAGGGTATACCTGTTCCTTGCGCACTCACTCACTCACTTTCGCCATAGATTAATTTACCTTCCCATCTATCATGTATAAGTGCCCTGGCGCTTATAGATTTAGAGGTCTACATACCCCGGCACTTATAAATACAAGACAGGCGCTTATTCGAGATCATATTTTAGTGCTTAAGAAATATTTCAATAGCCCTCTACCCCGGAGCAACGGTACGGTACCTGGTAGTTATTCATATATTGATGTTTGATACAAAATGTTTTTTTGTTTTATGTTGAGTACACAGTATAGCAGATCTCTGATAGTGTTGGCACTTGAGATCAGAAGACTTCTGTTCATTACAGAATATAAATAAAAACATGACAACTTATATACACATACATGTGACACATATACAGCAGTAAAGCAATGGTCATGGTTGACAGCGTTCTGTCATCATAGAATGCACAAATAAAGTACAAACATATCTAACTTATGTTAAATGAGGTAGAAACCAAATGCATATCAGACTACTGAGTTGCACCAGATGGTCAAAGAATGGATTCATTAATACACAAAATGCGGTATGGTGTTTACCATAAAGAAAAACAGTATATTTAAACATAGGACTGCACTGAGTTTCCCTGCACATTTGAAGTCTATGAAAGCATACTTTTTTATACACTTATTCTTCGTTTAGATTTTTATACCTGAATTTTGATGAAACCAATTGAATTTCCGTACCCAGCCCTTTAAGATCGATATTGGGTTGTGTGAATGACATCGTCCTCTTACCAACGTATCCGCATTTTGATGTGTTATGAAAATCATGTTCACCCTGACCCCCCCCCCCCCCCCCTCCACAGCTTAAACACCATGGTAGGGTGTTACATCCACGGCGCCCAGGGCCTCCCCACAGGTAGCACTGGGTGAGTAGGCCGCCCATGGCCCCTGTATCTGCAGTAGGGGAGGGAAATCTCACCTCAGCCTATGGTAAATCCGCAGGTATCTATGTATCTCCCAATAAAATAAAAAGTACCATGATATTCTATACACATTGGGCCATATTTCAGATACTGTACACTTTTTGTGGTGTAAGTAGTTTGGTGATTATGACAAGAAATAAAATATAAATCAAGAATTAACAATGATGAATCAATTTTTCGAAAAGTGTACAGTAGGAACCAGAGACTTTAAACATTCAAAAGTAGGCTAGAATTATAAAACCACTCAAATCTATTCACACCTCTTCCGAAATTTGAGCCTAATGAATGCTATGGTAATGTAATTACATCCACATGGCACTCAAAATAGAGACATCACTACCAAATGGCATTGAATTATATATTATATTGGTAAAATAATTTAATGTCTAATACATATACTTATTGAATTATAGCTAGGTGAAGTTCATGCATTTCCCTGTTTTGTAGTGTGTGGTTGCATGCAGGGTGATTACTCCCTATGCTACATGCAGCAGCAGGGCTTTACTCCATAGGTGCCATCTGGGTCATAGGCTATGTATAGACCAGTAGGGGTGAGATATCAGTGACTTTTCCAACTTTAAATGGTTGTCAAGCATTTCCCATTAAAGTTATCCTTATTCTGATTTGTGTATGGAATTAGTATATATTTTCACTAGTAGCTTGGCCATAGACATCAATTATAGACACACTAATCCATTTTCGATGGAACACCCTAACCATGGTGCTGTGTGTAGCTACCATAAATTCCCACATATAACCCGCACCTCGTGTATAACCCGCACCCGACTTTGAGAGAATCATATAACCCGCACCTGGGGTATGATAATTGCCATTTTAGTACTGTACTTATGAAAAACCCTTGTATTACCCACACCTAGACTTTGAGAATAATGTATAACCCGCATTAGCGGGTTACTAGTATACGCGGGAGTTTACGCTATATCTATCTGCATTGGCTGTGTCCTGGCCGAGTTGTGACTTATACCATGTACAATGTCGACTGTACACATTAGACATTTAACAATTTGAACTAAAAACTAACAACAAAATTTAACACCCGTCTTGGGCAAAAAATATATACAGCGAAACTTCGCTTATAACCCACACTTGTGGTCTGATTATTGCTACGTTAGTACTGTAGTACCGTAATATAAGCCGCACCCCGACTTTGGGCCAATCCTATAAGCCGCACTGGTAATCTGAATATCGTAACTTTTAGTACTGTACCATAGTGGCTAAGTCTCGCGTATAAGCTGCACCCCAACCATGGGTCGATCCTATAAGCCGCACCAGCGATCTGACCCTAGTACTAGCCGGGCTTCTACGCGAGAACTTACGGTATACTTCAAAAACATCATGTACTGTATAACCTGCAACTAGCCTTTTGACAATTCCTCTAACCCGCGCTGGGGTTCTGATGTGCGTATAACCTGTGAGTTATATAATGAGGTTTTACGGTACTGTTTATCACTATTTACACATCGCAGAGTACAATCTGCGCTTATTTAGTTTGATCATGACAAGGACTATCGATCACTACCATCGTTTTATGAACACATGAATTGAATGGGAAGCACCATTTATAAAAGATATAAATCGACTTTCAATATGCAGAATAGACCAGTATCAGTTAATAAAATAGTGCTCAGAAAAGTGAGCAAGTCTCATACACCGTTATAGATACATGTAAACAATGTCTTTGTGACCTTGTGACCTGTGAGTGATAAATATGAACATATATATATACTCTGTTAACAACATTTGAAAAAAAAAGGCTTACGTTATCATGAACATATAGTAAATTCCTACGTACTACCTGTATCTAGTATATGACCCACATACCGTATTTCAGGAGAGTCCTATAATCCTTTCCTGGATCTGAGAATTTCTATTTTAGTACTGTTCAACAGTAATAAAAACCCTTGTATAGCCTGCACCCTATATAGGCATGTTTGGTGTCAAATGAATTCTGAGTTTGGTTCTGGTGCAGCCCACGGGTTATACGCTGGAATTTACGGGTAGATTGTTTTGGCAAAAGAGTTGGCTAAAACATCTTAATGTTTAAGGAGTGGAGTGAAATATGGTTTTAATGCTCTATTCTCTTTATCGTCATGATGCATTCATGCAGCAGGGGAGAGCCTACATGCCAGGGCTGCATTCATGCATCATGACGACATAGGGCATACCACATTAAAGCACTATGCTGCCTTTAAAGGATTACCAAGTGGCATAAGACATTTACTTCAATGCTACCAACGTATCATGACTAGAACACAATGTATCTATGAACGCTTATCGTGGTGAGTGAACCCAATATGAAGAGTTATAACTAAAACTCATCTCATTCCATACCCACATGAACACAATAGGAACACAGTCTCTTCTCCGAGTCATCACCAGCCTATTATAATAATAAATAACATGGAAATAACTAAAATCATCACATTTTGTGAAAACCTTTCCTCCAAGGTTCAGTTACTCTAGATGTTTTATACCTTTAACTCTTTAAGGACGGCATCATGCCCTAATGCATCATGCCCTTGGTCGTCAGTGCTGCATTCAAGCATCATGCCGACCTTATGAGGTTAAAGCTGGGCCGTCAGGGAATAACTTCAGCATTTTCCATACATGGCCTAAAATAAAAGTTCCACCAGAGGGCAGCAGTGTTTGGGCAGGGGACCATGAGCATTGTCCAGCTACAACATATTCACCCTATATTGTGCCTGTAAGAGCTGAGCTCCCAGCCCTTGAAAGCCCTCTTGTGAATGAAAACTGAACTATATCCAAAAGTGCTTTTGGCCTCACTTCAACCATGACGGTCAAGCTTTAAGACACTCCCGAATGGTCAGTATGATGCACCAATACAGCACTGGCGAGTTACTTGCTGGGGCTGCATTGGTGCATCATGACGACAAATGTCATCTTTTATGTGTCCTTAAACCGCTTACCCTTTCTCGCTGTAATACAAGTGCATATACTCCATGATACTGGCCGCCAGTGCTTCAGCATACGCCGGTCCTGCCTTGGCGTTTCTCAGCGGCTTTGGGTTCTCTAGTTGTATAGCGTCGATACCTCCCCCGTTGTGGGACCCGTGATGCGTCGTATTGTACCCCCCGGAGTAGTACCCCCCCGCCCCCGGACACGGGTACTGGGGGGACGGCACCACCTTGTACCCCCGCCCCCCCAGCAGCCCCCCCAGACTGGGCCCCCCCTGCAGCGCCCCCTGCAGCTGCCCCCTGGTGGAGAGCTGGTTAACTGCTAACAAGCTCCGGATGCTGAGAGCCTCGGCTGGGAATGTCCCATTGTTCAGGTCATCGGCCGACACAGCGTATCCGAGCTCTGTCCACTCCTCTGGATGTCGGTGCCCGTGGATGTCCAGGAGTAACCCCCTCCGGTGTGACGCCTCGATGGCGGCTTTAGCCTCGTTGATGAAGCCGTGCCAGGCATGCCATGCTGCCTCCGCCTCCGCCACGCCAAAACAACCCTGGGGGGAAGACAAACATTATTACCGTAAATTCCCGCGTACTACCCGCGGGTTGTACGCGAACCAAACACAGCTTTCATTTGATACCAAACATGCCTATATAGGGTGCGGGTTATACGAGGATTTTTATCACTATAGAACAGTACTAAAATATAAATTTCAGATCCAGAAACGGGTTATAGGATTCTTGTAAGTTGGGGGTGCGGGTTATACGCGAGATGCGGGTTATACGCGGGAATTTACGGTACTACTTTTCGTAACTTTTTATTTTTTTATGAAATACAGCCTTAAATTCGCTGACCTTTGTCTATGCACTTATGCTGCTATATTCATGAATTTTTTAAAGTGTTTTTATCAAAGGTATACAGTTATTATGTAAATACATAATCTGTCTCTGGGCCGTTATGAGGGCCCAGGCCTTAAATGAACAGTGTCTGTGGTGTTTTTTTATACTGCAATTGCTTATCTAAGAGAGTGGTAAAATTTTAACAACAGGAGGGTGGGTAGATTTGGGCGGACCAGTAAGTACCTTATTGATGTCACAGTTAGCGTCCATCTTGCCCCGGTAGAGGTGACACAGGAGGAGGTGTGGTCGCTGCCCGGTGAGTAGCGTCAGGCGGTCAGACAGTAGGACGCCTAGCTCCTGGGTGTATGTGTCCTTCTTGTAACGCACCGCGTACCTGTAATACACGTACATGTAAGGGTATAAAGGTGTGAGGCTATATAGTGCCTCTACATGGGTAAAAATCAACACGGGCGACACGGCCCTTTTAGGCCCTTTTAAAAATCGACAGACACAGGAAAATCGGGGATAAAAATCGACCCACAGGGTTATTTCTCTATGTTCTGATGTAGCTAAAAATCGACACGATGCCACTGCTCTCCTGCTAAAATTCGACCCAGCGACACGGTCAAAATTGCGGGTACCCATGTACAGGCGCTATATACGGGACTAGCACATCTTGGCAGCTCAGGTAGTCGGGGGCTAAACCCCATCTCCTTATCAGGCTAATCCCCTCTCCTCACACCTTGAACAAAGGTGCTGATAAGAATTTCTCCCATGATGCACTGCTTTGGAGTCGGGGGCCTAACCACAATGCATTGCTCTGAGCCAAGATGGCGGCCCCCATAGCCTAATGCGCTAGTCCCGTGTAGCTTTAAGAGTATGAGATGTCAGACAGTTGGACACCCAACTCCTGAGTTTAAGTGTCCGTCTTGTACCTCACCGCGTACCTGTAATGCAGTAATGCGTACATAAGTCATGGAATATATAATAAGTGACCAATCTAAGAAAAACTTAAATCATTCTAACTGAGACCCCTAAGTAAAGGTCTTACCACATAAAGAAACTTGAGATCAGGGAAAAACTTGAAGACTTTGATCCCTCATATTATAAAGAGTGTGAGGGTGTTAGTTATCTTATTAACCAGGCACGTTTAAAGGCGCACTGAGTCGAGGACCTAACCCTGCCAAATTTTGTACGCAAATGACGTCGTGGGTTCAGTGCACCTTTAACCCTCAAAGAGCTGCATAAATTAAATTCTTGTGTATATAAGCCGCTGTTAATACGCAAAATGTGCCTATATATAGGGCGCAGCTTACACAACAATAGACATTTTAAGTATTTTATGAATACGGTACTCTCTGGGTTAGCGCTAGTACTTGGATTCTATTAGCCAATTTGGCAAATTTGTACCCATTTTGATTAGCCAAATTCAGGATTGATTAGCCAAACCGTTTTTGCTATAAAATCTTATCGTGAATTTTGCACCTTTCATAACACAGTAATACCAACAACTGGTTTGTAGAATATGGCAATAAACACTACAAGTTTTTATTATTTTATATTGAAAAATGGGTATTACATTGTGTATAGCGTTTCCAATTGACAAAGGAGGGGGGCGGGGTTCAAGAGAAAATGGTAGGCCCTATATTTTCACTTGATCAAAATATTTAATTCATGTGATATGCAGGGGTTCTGAGAAGATACTCAAGCTTATCTTGTCCCTCATGGTGAATTGAAACTTAACCGGTGATCTCATAACTCATTTTTTATAGAGGTATAGGGACTAAAGAACTTCGCAGAACTTTGCAAACCTATTGAGAGGTAGCGTAAATTCTTGCGTATAACCTGCGGGTAGTGCGGTAAATTCTCTGCTAATTCCACTACAGTAGAAATATCCAGTATGTTCCACTCCTAGTCCTATGTGTCTCCTATGAGTTCTTAAAGTATGATTTGAGGTTATTAGGGAGTGGTCATTTTTTAACAACAGGGGGGGGGGGGGGTCAGTGGATTGTCACGCAAGCGGGTCGAAATTTTATTGGTCCCCCCCTCAGGAGGGGTCGAAATTTTTTTTGGTCCCCCCCCTGAGGCAAGTTTAAATTCAGTGCGGCCGACCCCTTTGAGCTATAGTAACGCGCGGGCTTTTTCATTAAAAAGGGGCGTAATTTTTTTGGTCCCCCCCCAAATCCACCAACCCCGCCTGTTATTAAAAAATGACCACTCCCTTACCTGTGGTGGTCCTTAACAAGGTGAGGTTCATGGCAGTAGGTGACGTCCCCGCTGTGTGTCTCTGCGCCGGCGTCGCGGTCCGGTATCCGGGCGGGGCGCAGGTTGCCCCCGTGAGGCACTGTTATGATGACGTTACTGGTCCCCGGGCGGTACTCGATGTAACGGTGGTCGCTAAACACGGACCCGGACATCACACCACGCTAGAAGATCTACCTGCTGAGAACATGTCATAGGCTGAGAGTTGTAAAAGTATTTTATATTACAAAAAAAATTGCGATACCACTTGAGGGGGGGAGGGGTCAAAAAGATCTAACCTGTTTTGTTATGACAGAGGTCCACGATGATCTGTCTGAAATACAGGTTTCTCCACGAGCCTGGTCTGATATTATCCAAGGTACCACTCGTGGAGAAACCAGAAATTCACTGATTAGGGAGTGTTCATTTATTAGTTACAGGGGGGGGGCGTAAAATTTCCGACCCCTCTCGAGGGGGGGGGGCGTAAAAAATTCTGACCCCTCTTGAGGGGGGGTGCAAAAATTTAAGCCCCATTTTTAGCAAAAAAGCCTGCGCGCTTCTTTAGTTCAAAGGGGGGGGCAAAAATGTTCGCCGCCTTCGGCGACTAGGCGGGGCGCGAAACATTCTACGCGCTCTCGAGTGGGGGGGGGCGTAAAAATATTTCGCCCCTCTGCACGAAATCTCACCAGCCCCCCTGTAAATAATAAATGAACCCTCCCTTAGAGTTAGAGTGGATCTCTGAGACTCTGTGATTATTTCATGTACCGGGTATTAAATTGTTGATAAATTATATTTAAAAACAACCCCACCTTATCGAAGATTCATTCTAAATAATGAATAATGTTGAGGATGCAGCGTTAGGCATATCCATGGTAAAGACAACTAACTAGGAAAAAGCTAGCTTCAAGTTCGACTTGAACTTCAAGCTCTGACTGAGGTCAGTGAGTGACTCACTCACTCAGTCACTGACACTGTCACTGGCAGTGCCGGTCACTCAGTGGAAACACGTCCCATCTGGCTAAATTCTAGCAGTAATTGAGCCGATCCACAGCCAGATTGAAACAAAAGACACTCAAATACACGATTGATACAGAGACTGTATTGTATCTTACCATTTTACTCTGCTATCGGACATAAACAGATGTGGCCTTGTTTGTTTTTGTTTTCTTCCTTCCTTTCTGACTTCCTGTGTCGCACAGAAATAGTCGTCCTTGTGGTGTTTAGCTCAGTTCTCGCTACAGACGCCAGGCGACAGCACTGACGTAAAGTTACGTATTTTCCCGCCAGACGCCGCGAGCAGCAAAAATGAGCAAAATGAGATTCGAGGAAATTGGGGGAAGGGATAGGCCCGGGGATAGGGTAGGGAAAAGGGGGAGAGGGTGAACGGGAGGAGAGGCAGAGGGTCAGATTGCCTGATAAAGGAAAACTTCCAAAAGGATGGAGAGTGCAATTAGAAACCGAGGGATAGAGAAGGGAAGGGAAGGCAGGGGATGGAGTAAAGAATCTAGAGCTATGGGGAAATGGAAAAGATTAGAATGAAGGGAAGAATGAATAGGAAGGGAAGGCAGGGAAAGGAAAGAAAGGGGTGGGGAGGGAATGGGAAGGGAGTGCAGGAAAATTGGAGGGAAAGAAAGGAAGGGAAGACAGCAAAACGAAAGAACATGGGAAGGGAAAGGAAGGTAGGACAGGGCTACATTCATTAGCATTACCACAGAGAAATTGAGAATATATTTTATTGTTATAATTTTTATTTATATTGGTGCGACACACAATTAGAATGACAAAACCGTTTCAATTTCGTCTCTAGCATGTTTGTAGCCATTACAATTCAAGATAATTCATTGAAAAAATGAGGCTCCTATTGGAGAAGTGTCCCATAGAGAACTCGCCATTACATGGACCCCCTCGGTACACAATAGGTGTCACTGACACTGAGCCATGCACAGCTTTCACGGCTTTCCCACAGGGCTTGTTCATGGGGCTTGTGCACGGGGGTGTCGGCAGTGGTACCCCCTCCCCCCGTCTACCCCCTCAGCTAGGTACCCAACACATAATATACATAATAAAGCACCCTACTATATTGCAAACCCGCGGGTCTTAACAACAACTTAGCTTGACATTGTATATATTAATGGAAAGCCACAGTTCTCCTCTATATGATGTACTTATGAGAAAATGGGCGCGGGGTATATGTTTTGAATAGTCCATGAAATTCTAAGAAAGTTGTTTTATCCTTTTAATAAGTCTGGTCTGCATCATCCGATTTTAAAGTAGAATACACCAAACAGTAGCTAAATATATCCTCTAATGGGCTCTTATGGTTCTCATGGCTTTATTATCTCATGGCATACCGATTTCCACATGAATGAATAAGCATACTCCCAGTGGTGGCTGAAAATGTGGCCCGTGCACAGTGGGCATAACACTACCAACAGCCATCCAACTGATACGGGGCCCCTATTGGTGACGCTACATTCATGCATCAAGACGACCAGCGGTATGATGCATTAACTTGATTAAGGGAGTGATCATTTTTTATCAACAGGGGGGGTGGGGGTTGGTTTGGGGGGGGGGGCAAAAAAATTTGGACCCCTTGACCGGGGGGGGTGTAAAAAATTTGGACCCCTCTTGGGGGGGGGTCAAAAAAATTTAACCTGTTTTGGGCCAAAAAGCCCGCGCGTTACTATGCTTCAAAGGGCCCGCGTGCGCGCCGATTTCCGACCCGTAGGGGGGGGGGTAAAAAATTTCGACCCGTTGACCGGGGGGGGTGAAAAAAATTTCGCGCGCTCCGCGCAGAAAACCACCCCCCCCCTGTTGTTAAAAAATGATCACTCCCTAAGGGAGTGCTCATTTTTTAACGACAGGGGGGGGGTGGTGGATTTGGGGGGGGGGGTAAAAAATTTGGACCCCTTGACCGGGGTGGGGGTAAAGAATTTAGACCCCTCTTGTGGGAGGGGTGAAAAAAATTCAACCTGTTTTGAGGGAAAAAGCCAGCGCGTTACTATGCTACAAAGGGGCGGGAACGCGCGCGATTTTCGGCCTGCCGGGGGGGGGGTAAAAAATTTCGACCCCTCTAGCGGGGGGGGGGGTGAAAAAAATTTCGCGCGCTCCGCGCGAAATCTCACCACCCCCCCCCTGTTGTTAAAAAATGAGCACTCCCTAAGGCATCAATTATTTCCCTATTGCCGCATGGATGCAACCATGGTGAATTACTTGCCAGGGTTGTATTTCAAAAAGTCGGTCAACAGATTTTTTGTGGTCAATGGACTTCATAGATGGCCAAACCCAATTCTGTGGGTGTTATTTAAGATTTGGGGTGGAGTAGGCCTACCTTCTCTTCCCGTCGACGTATGTGGGGATCAAGAGGATAAGGTGTTTTAAATTCTTATTTAAAGTCTTAAACAAAAGCAAATTAAAACTTTGTAATTCGGAAAAGAAGGTGAGTGAAATCATAGACATAAAGGCAAAAGGCTTCATCTTATGGTGAAATCCAATGACAAACTTTTTAGGGGATTTGGCCTCAACTCAGACTGTTGTAATTTAATCCTTTCAGGACAGCATGTTGATAGAGATGACATTTGTCTTCATGATGCACCAATACAGCCGCGGCGAGTAACTCGCCACTCAGTGCTGCATTGGTGCATCATGCCAACCCTTTGAGAGTGTCCCAACCACGTTTGGTCGGCATCATGCTTGAATGAGTTAATCACCAGGGCTGCATTCATGCATCATGATGACCAAGGGCACGATGCATTAAGCTGTCCGTAAAGGGTTAATAGACTTATAGAGCTACATTCCGTATATCAGTTCATATAAACTCAAAGCACCTATTTGTACTTGCATTATGTGCACCTAGGCCACACAAAAAAAAAAGTTGGTCAATGGATTTCATTTTTGAAAAAAAATGGTGCGAGCGAACGAATTAAAAAAAAAAGAAAATTCAAGAATTTCTTTTTTGTCAATGGATTTTGGTCATGGAAAGGTGCGAGCGAGCAAACAATTTTAATTTTTTTTTACAAAGTCTCTGACAAAAGTTTTAAGGGAGCTAATGGCGAAAAACATTAAATCGGTTGGTATGCGGGAACCAAGAGAAAACAACATTTTGAAATTTAAAAAAAAATAGGGTGAGCGAAATCCGTTGACAATTTTTTTTTCAAAAAAAAGAAAGAAAAATAAAATTCCATTTCCAAAAATAAGGTGCGCGAAATCCACTGACCAACTATTTTTTTGGTCTGGCCTTATTACCATTTTCCCAACATTTTCTCATCTCAATTTCCCAATATCAAACTTGTGTATGGCAACAACGTTTATTAAGCATTACTGGAGGTTGTTTGACAACCAAGCCGGGGGTACTTTGTACAGAATGATTATTGAACATCACATTTTTGCAGTCTTGAGTGAATGGAGCAATTTTCACAATAATTATTCTCCAATTGAATGAATCAAACATAAACAAGTTATTCTGACGCCAGACCAAATCATTCCAACTCTGACCGGACTTAAATATCTTGTGTATATACCGAGAAATAATACAATATTATAAAGTAGTTAAGTTACCAATTGGCATTTTCCGTCAATACTCTATAAGAACTTGGTTACATTAAAGCACAATGTCAAATCAAATGTGGCACTCATGCTCAGGGCCTTACCCAATACAGTTATTCACATCACATGCGTCTAGACGGTAAGATGCCATAAGTCGCTACATTCACACCGGATGGGGTATACTCATCTGTAAACTGACAAAAACAACTTCACAAGCTTTCTTTCGACTCAAGACACCCCATATTTTAAAACGTTTCATCTTTATTACCGTAAATTCTGGTATATTAGCCACACACCCAACTTTGACCGATCCTCTAAGCCTACCAGTGGGTCTGACAATTGTTAATTTATTACTGTACTATACTTATGAAAACACACATACAAGCCGCAGCCCGACTCTGGGCCGATCCGATATTTAAGCCGCACTGATGATCTGACTTGCGTACTAGTCGCGGCTTCTACGCGAGAATCTGCAGTACACGGTATTAACGGTAACCCCGTTTTTAATTTCTCCGATCTTGTGTTCTACAACTTCTAGATGTTCGACTTGACTTCCGCTAATATCTTCCCAGCCCTCACCACTAACATGACAATATTGACCTATGAACCTTGATAATAATTATCTCAGTGTCACCAGGACTCTCAAATCCAGAAATGTATATCCAAAACAAAACAAAAAGCATTCATACATGATATAAATACCAAAACAACCTTTTTTCAAGACCTGAAATAAGTTATCAAATGTCAAATTTAACCCAAAACATGATACTTTGTCGTAACTACACATAGAACTAACAGTACATGCTTACTCAAAGTGCCTACAACGAACAAAACGAACAAAGACGCGGGATACATAACACAAAAACGACTACTCTAAAACCTCGCGTATAAGCCTAACTCGCTGTAAGCCGCACCCCGACTTTGGGCCGATCCTATAAGCCGCACCAGCGATCTGGTTATGGTGACTTTAGTACTGTACTATAGTAGCAAAAACTCACGTATAAGCCGCACCTGGACTCTGGGCCGATCCTATAAGCCGCACCAGCGATCTGATTCGCGTACTAGCCGCAGCTTATACGCGAGGTTTTACGGTATAGAAAACTGAAGAGGCATCCTCAAACCAATTGTAATACGTCTCCTTAGTGATGCTATTTCCATGCTATCGTAAAACCTCGCATAGAAGTCTAACTCACATATAAGCCACCCCTCCCCCCAACTTAAAGAGAATCCTATAAGCCGCACTAGGGGTCCGATAAGCCCCACTTTGGGCCGATCCTATAAGCCGCACTGGCGATCCGACTCTCGTACTAGTCGCGGCTTCTACGCAAGGTTTTACGGTTTGTGTGAAACCACTTAACAAACATAGTGCTATATGTAAACGGAAAACGTATTATTGTCACATAAAATGTCAGATTTATAAAATTCCAGTTGATGTTGTTCCAGTGTAATAAGACCCGGATGAACTTCACTCCAATATTGATTTAGTTTTAACCGCTTTATATGGCTGCATCGCGCTTTAATGCATTATGCCTGTATCATGGGTGAAAGCAGCCCTGGAGAGTTACTCTCCATGGTTGATCATATTAAGCCTGAAGGGTTGTTACACTGGCAAATTTGAATTTTGTTTGGTTAGCCCTGACAATATGTCCGAGTTTATGTAGGTTGCTTTAAATTAGACTACCAGTAGTAGAGTAAATCTATTCCTGTACCAGAAGTGTAAAAAAATATTTAAAATACAATGTATCTAAAGTTCTGAATTCATTTAGTCATAACTTGAAATCTAACCATAAATAGCTTTTCAATAACTTTTGACGGAGGTTTAGAAAATATAGTTCTCTAACCTTATGCTAATATCATATGATATTCATAGATAAGGAAAAATAGAAAGTTATTTTCTGCGTGTTGATAAGAAAATGTCACCAAATTGATCATTTACCCATAAACCATCTTCCACAATGTATGTAGCTAACTAAATGGCATCATACACCCCTCATTTACCCCTGACTTGACATTGGCAAAAAAATCTTCTTTTACTCCCATTTACCTCCCAATTCTCCCAAGGCTACACAACTATATACATACAAGATGACAACCACCCCGAGTTAAACAAGTCTTATGGAACAATGCAGCAAGAAAAGGGGGACCTTTCAAAAGAGTTGTTGATAGAAGTTTTTTAACATTTCTGAATTGTCGCAGACAAATACTTAGATATAACCTCAAAATCATGCATTCTAATATACACTTTTTGAAAGATAATTGACCCGTAAATCTCCTGATATGAGATGTTTACAAACATAGCCATTACCGACAATATTATGAGGATTCTGCTAAAACCAATGTAAACACAACTTTATCATGGGGAAAAAAATCACCCTTTTTTGCTGCATTGGTCTATAGACTCAGTCATTCTTCACTTTCCTCGCTTTTAGACTTGATAGGAATATGCAAATTTAGCACTTTTTATACATATCTAATAACACATGGGTCGGTTTTCACAAATACGGCTTTTAATTCTGGCCTCTGCAAGAACGAATAAATAAATATGGGTGAAAAAGCATCCGTGGTTTCTCGCCCCAGCGAGTCGCTCCGCTACATCCAAAACCTACTGCATCCTGGGAATGGGGGGAGGAGCTAGGTGCTAATTTATGTTAATTTATGCTAATTTATGTACAGAGCGGAGTAGGGGAGGACCCAGGTGGAGTATGGCTGCGGAGTCCCCCCGTCTGAGCGGTACTCGCCGTCGTGTGAGACGTCTACGGCTCAGTCTCTCCAAATTGATACAAGTTAAACTATAACTGGCTGACGTCTATGACCGGGTAGCTTGGATCACTCAATGTTCTTACAGGCAGGCATGACACCCACACACATCTGCTCGGAGCTGCTACTACCAGAGATGCCACTCCCTTGATTACAAAATGTAGGAAATCCTAAGATTTTTGACACTTTTCTGCAGGAGATTAGTTTAATTCAATCCAAAAGTTCCAACAAAAAAAGTAGGAATGAACTCCTGTAAAAGTAGGAAAAGTGGCATCTCTGCACTGCCACCTAGTGAGAAACGTGGTACTAATGTAGCATGTGTCAGCCGGTCATAGAGTTTTAATCTGTACCTATTTGGTGAAACACAGCCCTATAGCCCGGTCTGTGCGACTCTACGCGGGTCGCCGACATGGCCGACACACATGTATCTATGTACAGGATACAGTCTTTGCGAAAACTTGTTCATCCCACAGGACATTTGGTCCTGCAGATTTTCAATGTTGGAGAACCGGCTACATTTTTGAAGGACCCGATACCAACACATCTGATGATTCAGGCATTTTAACTAGAAAATAGTATGTACATTATATTTGTAATAATCTATGGCCAAATACATAGTTTTACACAGTATATTGACAAACATAATTCAGGTTTAGAAATCCAACTAATTTGTGACTGGACATTCGGTCCTGCTACACTTGTAAATCTGCTGGACCGGTGGCATTTTAGGAGGACATTGCCACTGTCCTGCAGGTTTTCGCAAAGACTGAGGAAAGAGGTAACTGTGGTGTGGGACGGGCGTCCCGGTAATGTACAGTCAGGGTGCGGCACTTGTTGTGTAACCCTGTAAGGGTAGCACACTGTCTCAATACAATCTGCCCTTTGTGTCGACGAGCTGACCCTACGAGGGTGATACACTCCCGCAGGGTCTGATACACTCCCGCAGAGCCTGCATCATGCACCAGGGCAGCCATGGTGAGTTACTCACTAGCGCTGCGTTGCGAGTTACTCGCCAGTGCTGCATTGTGAGTTACCCGCCAGTGATGCGTTGCATGTTACTCGCCAGGACTGCATTGCAGATTTACTCGTCAACGCTGCATTGCAAATAACTCAGAACTCTCTAACTATGCTGCGAGTTACTTGCTGCATTGCGAGTTACTTGCTGCACTGGTGCATCATGTCGTCAAAGGGTCCCTAGATGTCAGATCTAGGCTGGCAATGGAGGAGCTGGTGTTTAGGCCTACAAAGAATTTGTGTTCAGGTCGCCCCCCACCCCCCAAAAAAAGGGGTTGTAGGTATGTTTAGTCTTCACCAATATTTTTTTCAAATGACTACAATGAGGAGTTTTTCTCCGTTTGTCATGATCGTTTCAGTACAAAATAATATCAGTCGGCTACCTGAACACAATATTAATTCATCGGCCTTATGTCTCATATCTCCTCCTTCATTGGTCCATGGGTTCCTCTTTAATCTCCTTTTTCACGGTGGTACCCTTAGCTCTGTGTGAGGAGGTGGTGACGGTAATGTCGGGTTGGGGGACTGCCGTGAGTCCATAGATACGGATGAGCCCCTTCATGCCCCCGATCACCAACAGGCTCTGGTCCGCGTTGAGTCTACACAGTTTGGGCTCTAGACTCATGCCATCGTCTGGATTCAGGAAGTTCTGCATGAAGCTGCCGTTACTATGGAAACCCTCCATGGAGTCTATGGATGTGTCGATGACCACCAACTCATCGTCTTTAGTGACACAGACACCGTGTGGCCGCAGGACTGAACTGCCGCCTTGTGTCTTTAGCGGCAGAACCTTCTGGAACTGACCGCCGCTGCTGAACTGCAGCACCTTCTGCTGGTGCACGTCTGACACGATAATGTCTTGTGCCGCGTTTAGCGCCAGGTACAGCGGCCATTGCAGTTTGTAGTTGTCCCCGGTGGTGGGGATGGTCAGTAGGTGGCGCCCCAACATGTCAAACTTACGCACACACTTGTCACCCGTGTCTGACACCAGGACCTCGTCCGTTGCCATGACGACCATCCCCATGGGGCACTTGCCGGCTTGGAAGGAGCGGATGAAGGTGGCGTTTTTACGGTAGACGTTCACCGTGTCTGAGCTACGGTCCACGATCAGAACCCGGCCGTCAGCAAAGAAACCGATGGCTCCTGGCAAGAACATGTTCTCAAAGTGTTTCTTGATGTTGAGGTCTTTGTCACAGAGCATGGCTCCCTCACTACATGTGATGACGACGTCTCCGTCTGCGGTAAACGCCACGTCCCAGATCATACCCTGGAAGCGCGCCTCCTTCTGTACCGCTAACTCGTACTTGACGTAGTCTGTTTTCCGCTTCTTGACGGCCCCAAAGCGGGGGTGTGTCTGAGGGTCCTGGGGCGCCTCGCTCGCTGCCTCAAACACCATGTTCTTGTGTTTCCGTTGACCTTTGGTGCCCTTCGTCTTGGCCGTGAACTTCTTGATGCTCGGCAGGACGCTGCAGATGTCGAGCGGGATCCGCAGCTTGAGTAACGCCTCGTCCTGTTGTTTGTTCCCCGAGAGGATCGAGTTGGGCGACACTTTCTTCTTTTTATTCGGGGCTTTGACGGATTTGAAAGGGATTTTTTTCTGGCCATTCGCCTGACCTCGACCTTTCATGCCGGTGACCTTCATCCCTCCACCCTTCATGCCGCTGACTCTCATGCCGGTGACCTTCATGCCGGTGACCTTGACCCCGCCACCCTTCATGCCGCCCGGGCAGCCCATGCGGCCCCGCATGCCGGTAATGAGCGGTGCCTTGGCGGCGGGACCTCCCATCCGCCCCCGCGTCTCCCGCACCTTACCCGCGTTGGTCTTGGTGGGAGGCATGGTCTGTAATGTAAACAAACAAGACGTTAACAACGCATGGGATGTAGGAGATACATCTATTAGAATTGCATTCACTGGGTTGTAAACTAACCACACAGCTTTCATATGATATCAAACATGCCCATATAGGGTGTGTGTTATACAAGGGTTTTTATTACTATAGAACAGTACTAAAACATAAATTTTCTGATACAGAAACGGGTTATAGGATTCTCCTGCAGTGTTGCCGAAATGATCATGCTTAATTGAATACATCGTACACATACTAAACATAAAATGTTATATTCTACAGAAATGTTGGTCATATTTGAAATGTTCGCTCCAGTAGACAAATACCCGGTCAGAAATTGTAAACCTAGGTTAGAGCTTCAAAGAGATCTTCCAATCAGAATCAGGGGTAGTTAATTGGTTCTGTTTATAAGTGTGTGTGGTCGGTGTGTACAGTAATCCCAGCTCCCCCTCCCCTATCCGACCATCTTTGTACAATGATTATCTCATTTATTGAATAATTCTGTAGAAATAAACATGTACGGTCGGTATATGTGTAAGAAATAACATCCCAGAACATATGATATCAATATCGTTAACTTTACATTTGATTTTTTTTTTATATACTTTTTTGTAAAATCACCAAGTGCAATAAAAATACTTAACAAACTCATACCATTTATGTTTCGTTATTATTTCTTTAATTATGCAATTAATAGTGAAAACATTGACATCAACAGAAGACGTTATGGACTACTATGCATAAAGACAAGTGCACTGAGATTCATTTAATTATCTAGAGAAACAAAACTGGCTTTGACATGAAACTCCCCTCCTAATGTCGTAGTGCACGTGAGGAGTGACGGAGTACAACGAGTGGCGGTAGATTCACCATAAGTAGGACACACCCCTCAGGCAAACACGTCAATATGTGGCCATTCAAGCTTGATACTATATCACAGTCCTAGGCTAAAGTCGTGAATATCAATACAACTTTGGTATCATTTGAGGAACAGAAAACAATCGTGCACTCGGGGTGTTATCCTGTATCAATATCTACAAACTGAAGTGTTTGGTTTAATATGCGTGTGTCCAACTCGTGAATCTACCCAGAAAGGAACCGTGCACTCGAGGTGTTATCCTGCATGAACAACTACAAATATACATGATTTATTTAATGTGTGTGTCCGATTCGTGGTGACTCTACCCGACATGGTGGTGGACGTGACAGTGACAGCAGTCTGTCCGTGCAGCGTGCACAAAGCCAACCGTCACCTGCCTCTACCCCCCCCCCCCCCCCCCTTACTACACCCCCCCCCCCACACACACACAGACCACAAGTCCACCCAGCCTACACCCTCGGGGTGTAATTAGGGCTACTCACCACCGAGATAATTCAACCCTTACCCAATGAACTCTACGTCTACGTAGTCAGCATTTAGATGTCGTAGCAGCTGTCTAGATTGTCTAGATATACATCTAGGTATAAATCTGTGGTAGGCATTTACCCAGTGAAACCACGGCCTAGCCTAGGCCCTGCTAGGCATTGGTACCTTTGATTGCAGTGGCATTACATGTAAAATACTTTTACATTATAGTATTAGATTGAAAACAGCAAGGAAGGTTACCCTGTAATTTTCTTATATAGACTGGTACCGGTTTGTCTCTACTTTAAATGTAGGCTCTTATATCTAATTCAATTGTATATGCAATGAAAAGAATAGGTCTACTACTAGTACTAGTTAGTCTAGTATCAAACTACTATTAAACTTTAATGGTAGTAAGTAGACCTACAGTTTTTCAATGCATACCGTATAAGATATATCATAGGAGCCTACATTGATTTAAAATGTCTAAACATTTGTGAGATCCAACTCAACAGCTGTCATTATCCTCTGGTGAAAAATCCTATGCCTTTGGGCCAAACTTTGGCAAAGGCTTTGGACAACTTTCCATCTGAGAATTTTTACAGAAATCCCCAGAAAAAATAGGAATTGCTATTTCTAAAAAGAAGGGTAAGCTGTCATCAGTAGAGATGGCGTCTGAGCTGCAGCATGGCATTGTGTAGATACCCACATGGCTGTCAGTGTGGACGCTTTGAGTTTGACCACATCTTTTATATTTCAGTTTTTCCCACATCTTTTATACGACCATCTGGTGAGGACGGTTGTGGTACACCGGCACCCGCCCGCACACGGTCACTGGATACACTTACAGTCAGTTATAGTGTCTTAATCCACGTCTAAGTAGTCCCTAGATGTTAAATACTTCTAACTAAACCAGGGCCTAAAACTGAAGCCACACACAACAGCATGCACAACTACTAAACTACAGAATACACGTCCAAATGTGGATGTGTATTCCCTCACTTGCTGTTTGCTATGGCGATACTTTTACTCAATTTCATGGAAAATAATCCCTAAAAAATCAGATAATTTTGTAGGGCATATTCTCTGCATTAGTAATATAAAGAAACATATGTATGTTTAGGTGTATGTTGGTGAATAGTGGTAAGATAGAGGAGGGAGAACGCCCACAAATTGTGTCTCATTTTGGCAACGAGCGTGAGCTTGTTTCTGAACTTGTTTTAGGAGAAACGGAAACCACTCCCATGTCTTCCTGCCCACAATTCTACCCACATTTACCAGCAAAGAAATACACATTTATATCTCAAAATGCTCGTGAATGCACAGGGAAGTTACTAGGTGTCAAGGTAGGGGACAGCCAGAAAATTATCCAGAACTCAAATTGAGTCGGGTTGGGAGAACCCGAACAAAAGACCAACCGGAGCAGGCAGCCTCACTTGCCGACGCAACCCGCGGGTCGACACGGTCTGAACGCTCCACTTCTGGGGGCTATTTAAGCAGTTTAACAACTAAACCAGGTCGGAATTCTGGCAGAAGGCGAGTGTAGAAGTAGTAAATGGTTGGTGGTGAGACTTACATGGAGGTGTGTGGTGGGGTTTGAGTGTAAAACAGTGTTTTACGGGCACGCTTCCCGCTCCCCTGTGTAGATGGTCAGGACCTTTAACCACAGGTCGGTCCCTCTGCGCATGCGTCCCCCGTCCTGCACTGCGCCGCTCGGCGTGTGCCGCGTCCCTGTGTTCGTCCTATTTGGTTCAGCGCCGCAGTGTGACAGGACAGGTGCCCGTCTTTTTATTTATGGCAAGCCGGACTCTAATAGTAAATTTCTCAAATAGGTGTAATTCAATTATGGCCAATGTTGCTTCACCACATTATCATCGCAAAGCCCATTTATTTTCACCCCATTAAGTAAAAGTAGGCCTACCCTTATGAAAGCTTCTACAGGTTTTTCTTTAAAACGTTCACACCAATCCACTTGTCGAATTTCTTTTGGCCTCCCTCATAACAAATTTGATCCTCGGGGGTTTTGGGGGAAAATCTTACCTCTCAGGGATGGGTACCTGGGAATCGATTAGAGAAAAACTCTTTTTGTTTATTTTTATTTTTAAATTTTCTTTACAATTTTTTTTTTATAATTAAATATTTGGTTTCTTATTTAGGGAGTGATCATTGTCACACAAAATCAAAAAAAAAAGAAAGAAGAGCATCCCCAATTGATTCAAGTGTTTGGAGTAACCGTTTTTTTGATAAGGTGGGGGGGGGGGGGGCTTCGACCCTTTGAACGGGTAGGGGTAAAAAGTGTCGACCCCTCTGAGGGGGAGTGAAAAAAAATCTCCCCCCCCCCCCCCCCCCGTTGTTGAAAAATGTTCGATTCAAAAAGTGGCAATATAACTGTTCCATACTACAAAGAAAAAGTATACCCAGCCAAGATATCGACACCCCCTCCCCCTTTCGCAATTCCATCTTCACCCTGTTGTTAAAACACATAAGAAACAGCATCATTAAACGGCTTGCCATAGCGTTGAGACTTGGTAACATGGGGAACTACCTGCCCAGGAGCCTCTCCCTGGCCTGTGACGTCATAATGCAGACAGGGAATCCCCTGTATCAAGGACCAACGTGAGGAAACGCAATCATTCAACGCAGAAATCAGCTTTACAATTCACACCTCGGAAACATCGGGTGAGTAAAACAAATAGACTTATGGCGTTTTTGTTATTCATTTCATTTCAATTTCTGCTTGGATTGTCATTTAACATTTGTTAGAAACACGGGAGAGAACAGGCGCTGGATGTGCCACACCCCCTTTTATATTTGCTTTGGTCAGTTTGGAGTCACAACAACAAGTCAGAATTTACAACTGACACTTTATTAGGGCCGAGTCATTTATTGCCAGCTGGGGGTTGGGGGCTTGGTGGATATGGGCGGGGGGGGGGGGGGGGGTTATTATAGAAAACAAGCCACAGGGGTGGGGGGGGGGGGGGCAAAACTGGACTTCATGGTGGTGGGGGGGGGGGGGGGGGGGCCAAAATTAAAATTGGTCCATTTTAATAGAATTTTTTTTGGTGGGGGGGGGGGGCATATCTCAAAATCCGAACGTAATGGGGGCGGGGGCTGATTTATGGGGGTTGGAAAAAATGCAATCTTGGGAAAATCCACCCCCCCCCCCCCCACCCAACCCCCACCCAACCCCCACGCAAAATGACTCAGCCCTTATGCTCATCGGGCCCTTGTCAATTTAAAGAAATATCCACGTTGGTCCAGGGTCTAGAGCTATTCCCTGCATGTGAGTCTATTACCGAAACGGATGGGGAGTGGACGGGCAGACAGACATGGGAAGGGGTTAATAATTCAAGAATGTAGAGATTGACTGAGAGAGCTCAGGAGAGGCCGACATGCAGATATATACAGGCTTATAGGTAGGTGGACGGGACAGACTCATGGGGATGGAGTCGGGTACTAGGCAGACAGCGGGTAGGAAGGATTAGCCAGCCTGCAGGCAATTAGACAGGCATAGAAGACGTTTGGCAGACAGGTTGGCAGGGAGGGTATAAGCAGGTACGAGGAAGGCATATAGGGAGGTAGGGGGCTAGGCAGGCAGGGAAGGAGGGAGGGGGAGGCAAACAGGAAGGGAGACAGGTAGGGAAAGTAAGAGGGAATCAGAATACAGGTAGGTAGGTAGGCAGGCAGGGAAGACCTTACAGAGGGAGGGGAAAATGAGTCAGGCAGACCAGTACAGAGACAGACAGGCTGGCAGATAGACAGGGAGAGAGGCAGGGAGGGCAGGAGGCAGGCAGGCCGGAAGTCAACAAATAGGGAAGCAGACAGGCAGTGATGGAGGGAGGCAGGCAGACAGGCAGAGAAACAGACCGGGTGCCAGTGAGGGAAGGAAGCAGAGAGGGAGGTAGACAGAGAGGGAGGGAGGCAGACTGGGAGGTAAACAGACAGACAAGGAGGTAGAGAGACAGGGAGGGAGGCAGACAGGCAGGTAGACAGACAGGGAGGGAGATAGACAGACAGGGAAATAGACAGACAGGCAGGTAGACAGACAGACAGGAAGGAGGGTAGACAGACAGGGAAGTAGATAGACAGGGAGGGAGGCAGACAGACAGGTAGAAAGACAAGGAGGCAGACAGGTACGTAGATAGCCAGGGACATAGACAGAGAGGGAGGGAGGCAGACAGCTCCCCCTGTGTTAGTGGGGACCTTCATGATGGGGGCATGAAGGAGTAGAATAACTACATTGGGAGCCTTCCATAATACCAATGGGCATACCAGATTCGTAAAAGGCCACAAAACTTGAGGGGTCCTGTGCCTTACTGTAGGTATCCCAGGAGGTTTGAAGATATCATTGATTCACACGTGGAAACTAATTACATTGGTAGACCTTGTCAAAAGAGGAAAATCTGTTTTTATATGATACAGATCGGTCAAGTGGTTTAGATTTGGGAGCCATTTGAAAGTCTCAAAAGAAGGTCTGGACTTAGCCAAATTTGGCCCCTCTCCTGAAGTTCATTATGCATGCATATGTTAAGCAGTCTGTAACATCTGGGAATAGGAATAGATTGTGTAATCTGATTGGATTCTCATCACTGCATATATCTCCTTATCTCAATAAAGAGTCAATGAGTTCAAACGTCAAATCTCATTTTTACAGGCCCTCAAATTTCTGATATATTACATGTAAGTCATAGTTTTCGCCCAGAGATGTGCAATATATCACAAGTTTGGTAGTGTCTGATTTCACCAATATGTCAGATTTATCTTTCGTTCTCCGGGAATTCCTTCTATAGGTATTGGGGACCATGCCCATTTTTTTTCTGTTCTGGATAATTAAGATTGACTTCACAATTGTTATTTGGAAATAAGGAAAACACTAGTTTTCTCATTGTCCTTGAACAGTGAAAATGACCAGACTTCAAATTATCACCACATGACTGTTGTTTGACATATCAACTTGAATTCTTTTACAGGCATAGATTAAGATGGTACCCATCCTTTCTAAGCAATCTTTACCTTTTAAAACTATTACATAATTCTGATGCGATAAAAATCATGGAATTCTCTGAAATGGCTGAAATATCACTGATGTGGGGCCACTTTACAGCATCTTAGGAGAGAATTTCTTTATAACCTCTGCATCAGACTTTTAATCTGAACTCATTTATACTATTCCTATAGCATAACAACACAATAATGTAACTTTTAGGACCATTATGTAATTATTTACAAATCCTGATATTGATAGTCTCTATGCTGTAAACAAATGGCTTTGCAATCGATATTTCTATGGAACCACATGTATGAGGATCCTGAGGGATGATTGTATATATCATATGTATTTACATGTCATGTTATTTGCATGTTATGTAACCTTTATAAGCAATATGTGAGGACTCACACCTTCCGACTTGGACTCTAGTGCAGGGGGTTAGGTACCTTATTCTACTCTTGCTCTTATACCATTAATCATATAAACTAGGTTATTAGTGCATCTAATAGAGCAAGAAAATACCTTTCAAATTAGCCCAAATATGTGTCGATAACATTTCTGAAAATGGCCAAAACTTGTAGAATATTGTCAAAATAATTGTATTTCTCAATTTAAAAATACTTTTGTTGGACCTATCTCCACTTCCCATATCTCAAAATTTAGCCCTGAGTGTACCGCTTCCAGTGGTGAAACTCCTGAGACTGTATCTTTAATGGTCTGGTACCGAGAGCTGTTGATAGACAGTGTACTCTGCAGGGCTGCACACTTTATACTATTTTCGCTCTCACGCCATTAATGATATCAAATAACTACATATATATTGAATCTGATAGAGCAAAAAAATACCTTTCAAATGATCCCAAATATGTGTCTATAACATTTCGAAAAAGGGCCAAAAATTGCCGAAAATTTCTTATTTTTTAATTTAAAAATACTTCTAATAGGCCTATCCCCACTTGTAATACCTTAAAATGACCGCCTGGATGTTCTGCTTACTGTGCTGAAACTCCTGAAACTGTATCTTTAATGGCATGGGAGCGAAAATGATATATAGACAGTGTGTACTCCATGGCTGCATGGCTACTCACTAACCAAAGGTCCCGTTTTCTGATTTTTAGAGAATTTCACAGCATCAGGAGAGGTATCTAAAAGTATGATACACCTATTTTGATGCATTAGGGTGATGCGCATACATTTACTCTTTCAGTAGCATCTTTCAGATATGCGATACTCCAAATAGTAAGGAAATGGGAGCAGTTCTTAGAGTATGTGTTTTAAAGATTTTATACGCGAGGACACGGCCAGCGGTCACCTACTGGGATACCTACTTACTGCTGTGATCAGTCACGTAAGCTGTTTTGGCATCCGCTGCCCATATGCATGGGCCCGGGCCTTCTTGCTGGTGGTCTGGCATAGGATCCCTCCTTAGTGAACCACGTCTGAGATATCAAAGGCCATGGTTTGTCTGGCCCTGCCCACTGGTACTAGCCCAGGTGGGTAGGACCAGGCAAATAAAAGAACACTTGCTATCCTTCGAAAAGAGTAGGGGAGGTGCCCCGGTAGCGGTTTTCTCCCTCACCTCATAGATGCGGTCATTCATTTCATTGATTCGATCATCCATAGATGTGGTTATTGCTGTATTGTAGGGATGTCATCGATACTCACTTTATCGACAAATCGTTATTCTTAAAATGATGATATAAATCGAATTGACATTTCTGTTATATCGATATATATATGATCAGCTGAATTTCAGCTTTCTAACAGTGAAAGAATTTCTCAGATATTCCTATTAGAGGCCAGGCTATGGTAATTTAAGCAATATGTGACAAATCTGCAGGAAAATGGGCTTGTAATCGGGACATTCCAGATCTAATACGACAAAGATATCATACTTATATATCTATATAGACATAGACTGAGAGCCTTGTCCTCTGTGAAATTCTGTCTACCGTATGTATTATCATCATTGACTGTAAAATTTAAGTGTTTCGTGGGTTTTTTTTGGGGGGGGATAAAAACAACATAATATAACTTATCCAAATATCGACATATATCGAAATATCGGGACCAAATATCGTGATAATCGTAATCGGAAAAAACTGGATGTCAATGACATCCCTACTGTATTGGGCAAGCAGCATATACATATCTGTCCTACTACTGCAAGGCAGACTACCACTATTTGTGGATGACTCCTTGCCAACTTGAGATATGTCCCGTGAGGTACTTGATGTACATCTGGACGTTAATCAAATCAATCAATCAATCCATCAGACACAGAGGTAGACAGACAGGGAAGTAGATAGACAGGGAGGGAGGCAGACTGGGAGGTAGACAGACAGGCAGACAGGTTGGGAGGGAGGGTATAAGCAGGAACGAGCAAGGCATATAGGGAGGTAGGGGGCTAGGCAGGCAGGCAGGCAGAGAGGAAGGGAGGCAGGCAGGGAAAGTAAGAGGGAATCAGAATACAGGTAGGTAGGTAGGCAGGCAGGGAAGACCTTACAGAGGGAGGGGAAAATGAGTCAGGCAGACCAGTACAGAGGCAGACAGGCTGGCAGATAGATAGGGAGAGAGGCAGGGAGGGCAGGAGGCAGGCAGGCCGGAAGTCAACAAATAGGGAAGCAGACAGGCAGTGATGGAGGGAGGCAGGCAGACAGGCAGAGAAACAGACCGGGTGCCAGTGAGGGAAGGAAGCAGAGAGGGAGGTAGACAGAGAGGGAGGGAGGCAGCGTGGGAGATAGACAGGGATGTAGACAGACAGGGATATAGACTGGCAGGGAGGTAGACAAACAGGGAGGTAGATAGACAGGGAGGTAGATAGACAGGGAGGTAGACAGAGAGGGAGGTAGATAGACAGGGAGGTAGACAGACAGGTAGGTAGACAGACAGGGAGGGAGGCAGGTAGATAGACAGGGAGGTAGACAGACAGGGAGGGAGACAGACAGGGAGGGAGGCAGACAGGGAGGGAGGCAGACAGGGAGATAGACAGACAGGCAGGCAGGTAGACAGACAGACAGACAGGAAGGAGGGTAGACAGACAGGGAAGTAGATAGACAGGGAGGGAGGCAGACAGACAGGTAGAAAGACAAGGAGGCAGACAGGGAGATAGATAGACAGGGACATAGACAGAGAGGGAGGGAGGCAGACAGCTCCCCCTGTGTTCGTGGGGACCTTCATGATGGGGGCATGAAGGAGTAGAATAACTACACTGGGAGCCTTCCATAATACCAATGGGCATACCAGATTAGTAAAAGGCCACAAAACTTGAGGGGTCCCGTGCCTTACTGCTGTGATCAGTCACGTAAGCTGTTTTGGCATCCGCTGCCCTTATGCACGGGCCCGGGCCTTCTTGCTGGTGGTCTGACAAAGGATCCCTCCTTAGTGAACCACGTCTGAGATATCAAAGGCCGTGGTTTGTCTGGCCCTGCCCACTGGTACTAGCCCAGGTGGGTAGGACCAGGCAAATAAAAGAACACTTGCTATCCTTCGAAAAGAGTAGGGGAGGTGCCCCGGTAGCGGTTTTCTCCCTCACCTCATAGATGCGGTCATTCATTTCATTGATTCGATCATCCATAGATGTGGTCACTGCTGTATTGGGCAAGCAGCATATACATATCTGTCCTACTACTGCAAGGCAGACTACCACTATTTGTGGATGACTCCTTGCCAACTTGAGATATGTCCCGTGAGGTACTTGATGTACATCTGGACGTTAATCAAATCAATCAATCAATCCATCAGACACAGAGGTAGACAGACAGGGAAGTAGATAGACAGGGAGGGAGGCAGACTGGGAGGTAGACAGACAGGCAGACAGGTTGGGAGGGAGGGTATAAGCAGGAACGAGCAAGGCATATAGGGAGGTAGGGGGCTAGGCAGGCAGGTAGAGAGGAAGGGAGGCAGGCAGGGAAAGTAAGAGGGAATCAGAATACAGGTAGGTAGGTAGGCAGGCAGGGAAGACCTTACAGAGGGAGGGGAAAATGAGTCAGGCAGACCGGTTCAGAGACAGACAGGCAGGCAGATAGAGAGAGAGGCCGGGAGGGCAGGAGGCAGGCAGGCCAGAAGGGAACAAATAGGGAAGCAGACAGGCAGTGATGGAGGGAGGCAGGCAGACAGGCAGAGAAACAGACCGGGTGCCAGTGAGGGAAGGAAGCAGAGAGGGAGGTTGACAGAGAGGGAGGGAGGCAGTGTGGGAGATAGACAGGGAAGTAGACAGACAGGGAGGTAGATAGACAGGGAAGTAGACAGACAGGGAGGTAGATAGACAGGGAGGGAGTTAGACAGAGAGGGAAGCAGAGAGGGAGGTAGACATACTTAAGGCAGACAGGGAGGGAGGGAGGCAGACAGACAGGGAGGAAGACAGAGAGGGAGGCATGCAGGGAGGTAGACATACTTAAGGCAGACAGGGATGGAGGCGAGTGGAGGTGTCCTATATTTCAAATATTCTATTGCGATAACATTGTACCATGTCACTTCTAGCATGCTCAGCACCTTGTGTTAGAGAGGGGTCATTATAAAACAATGGAGGGGGTGGAATGATTGATTTGGCACTCCCTTAATAATACTCATTATGGCCACTTTTCCCACATCACACTCATGAATGGTTTCCACTTGGCATGATGAATATGGATCACTTTTGGCATATTGCCAATGCTGAAGTGTCAAAGCAAAGCAACTCATTGTTTCAACTTAAATTCTCTTTACTTATGCAGCATTACTTCCCCACTATATTAGACTAAAATCAATATATATGGTTTCTGGGTGAACTTTGACACTAGTAGTCTACTTGAAAAATACCTTTTACATTAGGCCACACCAAAAAAAAAAGTTGGTCAATGGATTTCACTTTTCAAAAAATGGTGCGAGCAAGCGAATTTAAAAAAAAAAAATTTAAAGATTTTTTTTTTGTCAATGGATTTTGTCGGTGGAAAACTGGTGCGACAGACAATTTTTTTTTTTAACCAGGCTCCGACAAAAGTTCTTGGTGGACCCCTAACATAAAAATTCATTGGTTGATCTCGGGGAATTACTGGAAGAAATTTTGAAAAAAAAAATTTTCTCAATTTTGAAAAAAATGAGGCGAGCGAAATCCATTGACAATTTTTTTTCAAAAATTCTGAATATGGCCGCCTTGTTTGAGAATGAAGGTGACATGTCTGACCTTGCAGGTTAAGGGTCAGTGACCTGTTTGACCTTTAAGATGACCTGTGAATATGAATGGTCATAGACCTGTTCAACCTTGCAGATGACCTGTTTGACCTTTAAGTGTACTGTTTGACCTTGAATGTGACCTGTTTGACCGTGAAGTTGACCTCTTTGACGTTGTATGTGACCTCTTTCTTTGGCATCAAATGTAACCTTTTCATCACTGAACTTGACCTGTTTAACCTTGATGTGACCTGTTTGACCTTGATGTAACATGTTTGACCTTGATGTGACCTGTTTGACCTTGATGTGACCTTGCAGGTGACCATGAACCCTGACTGGTTTGAGACGCGGCAGGTGAAGGACCATCTGTACCTGACCACAGAGCACCACTTCATGGAGGGGAATCGCTGCAACATCTGGCTCATCAAGGGCAAGTCCCGCGACGTCATCATCGACACAGGTAACGGTACTCTGAGCCTGTTGTTGGGAGAAGATTACTACATAAATTAAATTAGGTTGTGGAGGTTTTGTATCTCAAAAAACATAACGTTGCAGTGTACAGCATGTAATCTCATGTGAACAGTTCTTCATTGGTCTCAAAGTATCCTGTCTAGTGCTGTCACGGTGCATAACTTTAAGAGTTTGGCCAATAAGAGCAAGTTACCTAATTGATCACTCACTGCTCTGTGCTGTGTTACAGGACTGGTTGTGTGTAACCTCTGTGTGTGTATGTGTGTGTGGGAGTGTGTAACCTATCATTGTTCTATGTGTGTGTTACAGGTCTGAGTTTGTGTAACCTGTGTGTGGGTGTGTGTGGGTGGGTGTAACCTGTGTGTGTGTGTGTGTAACCTGTGTGTGTGTGTGTGTGTGTGTGTGTGTGTGTGTGTATGTGTGTGTAACCTATCATTATTCTATGTGTGTGTTACAGGACTGGGCGTGTGTAACCTGCGCTGGCACCTGGAGCAGCTGGGGCTGATCGAGCCGCCTGGAGACGGGAACCGGGACGTGATCGTGGTCCTCACCCATGTACACTTTGACCACTCGGGGGGCGCCCACCACTTTGAGAAGGTACCCTATGTACTATATCACATGGTTAACCAACCTAAATGAATCTAGAGAGTGAAAGAATTTGGAGGATGGGGCACAATCAAATATCATTGATGGGCAATAGGAGGCAATTTAAAGGGGCCCATGAGCACAGATATAGCCTTTTACAGTGTATTTTCAATGTGTAGACTTCTAGCATGCAGTGTTGCAGAAATAACGCCGGCACGCCGGCTTTTGCCGGCGTAGAATGTTAATGGCCGGCGTAGGGCCTTAGGACGCAGGCCACAATGGCCTGCCATGATCTTAGCTTCCTAATGGTGAAAGAATTTTTCAAATTGACCAATCAGAAGCAAAGATAGGCCCATATTTGTAAAATTTAATATTTTTTCATTTTTTTGCATAATATAATACAAATTATAATGAAGTTTATGAAGGTACCTTGAAATATCAAAATTCATATGGCCTGCGTGAGAAGGAAATGGCCTGCGTAAGATGCCAAGACGCAGGCCACATTGGCCTGCGTTGAGAAAAAGTTTTCCGCAACACTGAGCATGCACTACAAAAGTCTTAAATTGACCATAAAACTTGGTCTTAGCTGGATTCTAAGCTAAATTCTAGGGAATAGTGTTTAATGAAGTAGTTGGGACATGAAGTATGGACATATTGGACATTCTGGTTCATTTTTGACCAAATTCATTTTTGAGCCCAAATTATTGGATTACTGTACCGTCATGTTTAAGCGCCCCGGCGCTTAAAACTTTGGAGGGGCCTTTACCCCCGGTGCTAATACAAGACAGGCGCTTATTCAAGATCCATTTTTAGTGCTTAAGAGTAATTTCAAGACTTGTGCGAGACCAGCGCTTATTCAATACCTGGCGCTTAAACGCGACGGTACAGTATGTGTACTTTATCGGACTATCTGTACCTTCCAGGTCTACATCCACCCAGAGGACATTGAGGGGTTGAGGAGAGGGAAGCAGGGACAGACGCTCAACTACGTGAAAGCACTGCACTTCGAGCAGCTGCCACACCGGGGGTTCTCCGCCTGGAGGTACAAGGTACCCCCCACAGACTGCCTGCCCATCCGGGAGGGGGACACCATAGAGCTAGGCGGAGGGGAGAAGCTGGAAATCATGCACTTCCCCGGACACAGTCACGGGAGTCTAGCCGTCTACAACCCCAAACGTGAGGAGTTATTCACGGGGGACATGGTATACGAGTGCGGGGCGGGTAACGGGTTGTTAGACTGGCTCCCGACATCGAGTGTATCAGACTACATGAACAGTGCTATCCGGCTGTCTGATTGGCTGAGCCAGCACCCGGTGCCCACCATCTACCCGGGACACTTTGGCTCGATGACGGCTCAGCGTACTATAGACTTGTTACAGGAGTACCTGGAGAGTCGCTCCAATACCTGCTGTGCCTCCTGCTCCGGCTGCATGCAGTGCGGCTCATGGTGCTTCATCGTACTCAACTGCTTCCGCTGCTGCCCATGCTGATACTTTGAATCTAAAGAAAAATATTTCTCTTTTCAGAATACCATGGAAAATGAGCAGGTACCTAATCAGACTAGGCATAAAAATGCAAAACCCATGACAAAACTGTATAAATTGCAAAACAGAAAAATTTGTCCACAAAAAATGTGTTGTCTGGCATAATATATGCAGGGGTGTGAAATCTCAGAAAACTCTGAATTTAGAGAATTTTATCTTCACCAGGGTAGTTCCTGAGATTTTTATCCAGATCCATTGAGAAATTTCTGTCCCTTTTGTAGATGGGGAAGGGGACGACTTAGAAAATTCATCAGACCAGAAGACCAAACTAAATTATGGTCCTGCAGTCGGTTAGGTTTTGAAATATCCATGTTCAATATGCACACTTGTATGCAATTGCTGTTATTGAATTTGGCGAGATTTTGAAATCACTGCTTATAAAGGCTCAAATGGTTGTTTATCTCAACTTAAGGTTGGTGCACTGAAAGGACTGCTAAAATATGGTGGCTAGTTCGGATCTGCGTTCGACATAATTGATGCAGTCTTAAATAATTTAGATGCATTTTTGTTAACTTTTTTCAACTTATTCAGCACTTCCCCTAATAAGCGGTCCCCAAGATTTTCAGATTGTTTTCTATGTGTTCCTCCAATTTTGTTACTGTTTTTCACACTTTTGTGTGACATGGAGCACTTCACACCTGTACAGGTGTTAAGGCCAAGCCAAGTGTGAAGTCATAGGGGTGAGTAGAAGGCTCGTAGAGACCCCTAGGTGGATCAGTAGTCGGTGAGCCATTGGGGGTGAGGGCGCTTATCACGTCAACACGGTAATAGTCTAGCTGTTCCCAAGGAAATGAGGATTTTTAGTATAAAAATTCATCCAAAAATAGGGGATGTGCATTTATTACAGTAAATCAGTGAGATCTCTCATGAATGGTTAGCAATAAAGCCAAAATGTAATAGACGCTTGTGTCAAATCCTAGTCCTACGCCAATGTATAGCATGTGTGGTATAGCGCTCCTGGGTGTGGACAAATGCTCTAAGCGTAATCGTAATCTTAGGTCAATAATAGTAAAAATCCATATTCTTAACAGTACTCACCAAATATTCAAGATTATTTCAAGATTACTTTTTCTACTCCAAAACAACACAGCAATCTTGGGCAGTTATTCGCGATGTTGGGAGGCTCAACAACCCCCTAGTGATACTGTCCATGGCCGCAGATATTTGGGAGTACTATTAAGATTATGGATTTTTAAGATTGCACTCAGAACGTTTATCTGCACATCCAGCAGAGATATCCCTATATTAGTCCAAAGTATGATTGTGTGATATTACAGGTCTTTGTAGATCCTTGTTGTAGTTAGATGACTGTTGTCAAATAAGGCCATGACATTGCAGAATTGCGCAATAATAACTGACAGAAAAAAATACTTACGCGCAAAAATAACTTTAAAATAACAACAGTGGTTAGAGACTTCAGAATAGCTCAAGGAGAAGTTGTTACAATGTAGATACATGATGTTGAATTCCTCTGCAGAATCATTACACTTATAGTGATGAAACCATGTACAGAAACCTATGCCATGCTTGCCACATTCCATACTGCATATTGCTGTAGACCTGTTGATGTTAGAACAATGTTACATATCCAGCTGTTGATCACTGCCTTCACTTCAGATATCACATTAACACAGAGGCCACAAAAAGGTGTGTTTCAGGCAACTGACCCTAGATTGGGAAAAGGGCCAACCCTAGCACTTTTAGCTGATTCTGAGGATATTTTTCTCTTTTTTTTGTAAAATATTTCGAGGTCTTAGCAAATTATTGGTCAGGAAGAAGAAGCTCCCACACCTAAATATTTCTCTGACCTCAGAAAATTACTTTTCAACAAGAATACCAAACAATCTCATGATATTCCTAGTTACTCTAAGAATCAGTGAGTCAGCCTAACGCCCAGCGAATCAATGTGGCACTTTGCGACTCATCCCAGGTACTTTCAACACTAAGGGAGTGATCATTTTTTAACAACGGGGGGGGGGGGGGGGGGGGGTTTACACACACCCCCTGGTCGAGGGGTCAATATTTTTTACCCCCCCCCCCCCCCCCCTTACAGCCGAAAATCGGGTCCCGCGCGGGCCCTTTGAAGCATAGTAACGCGCGGGCTTTTTGGCTCAAAACAGGTTAAATTATTTTGACCCCCCCCCAAGAGGGGTCCAATTTTTTTTGCCCCCCCCGGTCAAGGGATCCAAAAAAAATTTGCCCCCCCGCAAACCCACCACCCCCCCCCCCCCCCTGTTGTTAAAAAATGATCACTCCCCAAAGGGAAAAAAATTTACCTACCAACCCTAATTTTTTGTACAGCGTTACCTGGAACGCACCTTTTTTGTTGGCCAGATCACTTGTCAAATATCATCCCCTACCTCCCTGCTCAATGATCATGATACTTACATTAAGGGACCACAGTGTGAAGTGTTACAATGTACTGTAAAACGGAGATATTTCCGCATGTATAAATTTTGGCAATATTGCTGAAAGATACAAGTTCACTTGTATTTAAATTCCATATCTTGGAATATTGCAAATATACTCAATGAATATTCATGCTGCACATATTTTCGTGGATTTTGGTTTCTGCGAAATTCGCAAAAATATGTACAGTGTGAAATAAAATATGTTTACAGTGAACAATGGAGGTTGCTCAAGATCTGCGCTCATCTATAAACAGTGCACACATAACGCACTATATTGTTGTATAAGTGCCAGACCAAAAGACAATGCTGGTCGATAGATTGTGCACACTTTGTCTTTTTCAAAAAAAAATTCTACTTCTTTATTTTGTTAATCCCCTCAGATCAGCCAAAATATTTGTTGCTGTGGGCAAAAGAAAATTGTTTTGCTCCCTTGCATCATTTTTCCAAAAGTGAAATCCATTGACTAAAGTTTTTTTGTTGTTGTGGTCTTAATTTCAAATCACCGTATACAATATAATAAGCGCACTCCCCCTAATAAGCGCCCGCCCCCCTTTTCAGAGTTTTTCCCGGAAACTCCAATATGTCATTTAGACCCCTATGTCTGAGTTGGGGTGCTTCACCCTTGTGTGAAGGCATAGTGGGGTGTAGAAGCCTTGGGGTGGGCTATTAGTCTGTATATGGGACTAGCGCATTAGGCTATGGGGGCTGCCATCTTGGCTCAGAGCAATGCATTTTGGTTAGGCCCCCGACTCCAGAGCAGTGCATCATGGGAGAATTTCTTATCAGCACCTTTGATCTAGGTGTGAGGAGAGGGGATTAACCTGATAAGGAGATGGGGTTTAGCCCCCGACTACCTGAGGTACCAGGATGTGCTAGTCACGTATATGGCAGCCATTGGAGGCGCTCATTAGAAGGGAAATTTAAGGCTGTTTTTTTTCGACGCAAAATCTTTTAAGCACCCTGGGCGCTTATTACGTTGAATACGGTAGGCCTTTGGTGCCAATGACAGATACATACTTGCTTGACCTAAACCGAGCAATACAATATGCCATTGGAATTATCCTGACACTTTCTCAGGTCATAGATGCAATGCTCAACGAAATGTGCTATATGTATATGTATACACTTAAGTAATATGTATATAAGTATATAAGCTGTAAACCCATAACATTGACATAGTTCCCACCTACAAAACTAGAAGCCAACTTAGCATACCTAACTTCAGTTCTACTTGGAATATTTGAAAAATTCTTTCAGTTCTGAAAAGCCCAGACTGCAGGACCAGAGCTATTCTAGGCGGACATTGCCACTGTCCGGCAGGATTTGGCAAAGACTGCTGGAGGATTTGGCATACCTGCCAAAGTGAAGTTTAGTTGATAAAACTGTGGGAGGTCATTAGAAGGATGCACATCTTTGAGAGGGAGCACCCACAAATTAAATATTCTGTGGTTGGGTTTATCACCTCCATTGTTGTCTGTCCATTGTAAATGACCACCATAATCTCTGAAAGTGTTACAGTCTTTGCGAAAACATGCAGAACAGTGGCAATGTCCACCTAAAATACCACTGGTCTGGCAGATTCACAAGTGTAGTAGGACCGAATGTCCGGTCACATGTCGGGCTTTTCTGAACTAAAAGAATTAAGTTGGCTTTCTAAAGCTGAATATCTTTGTGAATACACTATGTATCTATCCTTATTTGGCCATATATAAATACAAATGTAATGTACTTTTAATGGACAATAGTATTTTATACTTTAAATGCATAAATCATCAGTTACATGGGTATCCGGCCCTTCAAAAATGTAGCCGGTCCTGCAAAATTGAAATATTGCAGGACCAAATGACCTGTGGGATGAAAAAGTTTTCGCAAAGACTGGTGTTAATATCAGAAGTGGTTGAGCTTCTCCAAAATGACCATTTACATGGTATGAGGTGATGGTATCAGATGTTGATGAGAAGGCCCCCATCATGGAGGATTACCACCTCCCTGCAGGAAGGCTTGGCAAATTCTCCAGCTTTTACTCTAACAATGAAATGGGAGTAGACTTGTTCCCGCGACCACTCTGTTTACACTGACACCAGCAATCTCGTGAGATCTTGGTTCTGCTCTGAAGATGCAGCTTGTTCCTGGTGAGGCTTAGTCTAATGCTAATGCAACCATCCCTCTAAAGGAAGTTTTTTAACAATTGATTCCCTCACCGTGTGCAATGTTAGGGTTGTTGGCTATGTTTGACCACTCAAAAAAAAAAGGTTTCTCATCATGCGTGTAATAGTAATTAGTAGTGTTTTGTTTTACAATCTTCAATGAAGATTATTTGAAAATATTGGCATATTTGGCGTCAAATCAGCTTACACCGTTGGCGATGCATTTAGCTAGAGGGAATGTCCATTTTCTCCACCTGTTCAGATCAATAAACTATGAACTGCTAAAGCATACCTTTACTGTAAATGTATATATTTTCGTGCATGTATATTTTCGCGATTTACCTATAAAGTATTTATTCATCTGTATTTGAATTTGCGGATTTTGGCATATGTTAGTTATATGACTATATTGAATAAATATTTGCACAGTACATATTTTCACAGATTTAAAAATCCGCGAAAATAAGTACAGCGTGAAATAATATACGTTTACAGTAATTCCCATACCAATCAGGCACACAGCAAAAAGAAAGAAAATATTGAAGAAACTCCCTATTTTCAGTGCCTGGTAATGAGAAACAATTTTGTTGTGAGTGGTATTTGTGTCAGGTTACCTCAGATGTAATCCTCATTATAGTAATGGTTGAATTTATACATCTTGTAAATCATATTTAGGCTGTGTCTCACCAGATCAATACAAGTTGGAAGTCTTTGACTGAGTGACCTCTTTGACTGGGTGGCCTCTTTGACTGGCAAGTTTCAAAACAGCTGAAATAGGAGCATAGAAATGCCGGGAAATTTGTAATATATAAAGTTGAAATATCCATTAACTTTTTCCTGGCATTTCTGTGTACATAGCCCCCATTTTTGCTGTTTTGATGCATGTCGATCAAAGAGGTCACCTGCTCAAAGGGGGTCATCCGGTTAAAGACGTCACCCAGTCATAGAGGTCACCCGGTCAAAGACTATCAACTTGTACCGATCTGGTGAGACACAGCCTCTTTGTTATAGTAATGGCTGATTTTGTACATCTTATAGATCATATTTAACTTTGTTGGTGCTTCATGGATTGTCATTATAATGGCGTCTTTGTTATTCCTGATATATTGAATTATAGTTATTTATTCATAGCTTTATAACTTTTTCCCTTGAGTTTACAAGAGTTGAACAAACGCACAAAGATTGTCTTTTTTATTTTATAGAATTAACACTATAAATGGTTCTATTGCTGATTTATAAGAAAAACTTTTATGTATATTTGATTATTCGTTCCCTTCTTAAATTATGTTTTGTAATATTGGTATGTGATTAGGAAGTTTGCTTAGAAACTCAGATGTGCTTAGAAACTTGCCAAAGTTAGGTGAAAATCTGTTGTTACTGGACATCGATTCTCTCTCTTTGTAGCTCTATAGTGATCGATGCCCAGTTTTATACTTCAGACCAGTGGCTCATTTTGGCTGTTTTTTGCCTCACAGATTGCTTCTAGGGCAAAATCCTGACTAGGTGCCAATATATTCTCTATGCCAATGTGTAATATGAGGGTAGAAAACACTGGAACCTCAATTAGAAAAAATCCTACTGAACAGTTTTTGAGAAAATTAGGGTTTTGTTGCATATTTTTGGTGTTTTTAGTACATTTCCTACATAAACCGTGAACGCCAGCATTTCTCACTTTTCAGGTGTTTAGAATCAGAATTTGACTTTTTTTTATTCGCAGTAGGATTTCTGAGTATCGAGCCATTCTAGAAAAGCTATTCTTTGGAAAAAATACTTAGTATTTCTTGATGATTTTCATTGCACAAATTTAGGGTTGTAATATAAAAACTGCATTGTCATCCAATCAAAGTGTTTATGCACTGTTGATGGTCACCCCCTCCCACCCACTTCACTCTGCATTGAAGGAGAACAGGCAGGGGAGGTACACTTGTCCGTATATAGCTGTTGACTTGGGTGCTGGGTGCATTTTCAATTTATGGGGTGCCAACTGTTCATGAAAGAAAAATCAAATAGAATATTTTCTTTTTTTTAGTATCAGATTAATGTAACTACATTTCGTGATAGCACTTAAAGCATTGTATTTGCATTAATATGGATGGTTGCCACCTAATGGGGTGCCAACTATTCATGAAAGAAAAATTGATAAGAATTTGTTTTTTATTAGCAGTAAATTGATGCAACTACAATTCGAGATTGCATTTCAAGCATCGGGGCATTCAATGAATGGTAGTCATCTTAAATATATGGGGTGCCAACTGTTCATGAATTTTAAAAAAAGAATAGAATTAGTTTTTTTATTAGTATCAGATTAATGCAACTAAAATTCGTGATTGCACTTAAAGCATTGTGGCATGCAATGACTAGTAACCACCTTGAATGTATGGGGTGCCAACTGTTCATGAAAGAAAAAAAAGAAAGGTTTTTTTTTTAGAATCAGATTAATTCAACTGCAATTCAAGATTGCATTTAAGCATTATGGCATTCAATGACTGGTGGCCATCTTGAACCTATGGGGTGCCAACTCTTCATGAAAAAAACAACTAAATTGGATTTTTTTAACAGTATAAAATTAATGCAACTACATTTCAAGATTGCATTTAAATCATTGTGGCATTCAATGAATGGTGGCCATCCTAAACCTATGGGGTGCCAACTGTGTTTGAAAAAGGTATCAAATAGACATTTTCTTATAATAGATATCAAATTAATGCAACTACTATTCTTCATTGCACTGAAAGCATTGTCATTTAGTAAATGGTAGCCATCTTGAATGGGTTGAATGAAGGAAAAATCATATAGGATTTGTTTTTTTGATCAAATTAATGCAACTACAAGTCAAGATTACATTTCAAGCATCGGGACATTCAATGAGTGATGGCCATCTTGAATCTATGGGATGCCAACTGTTCATGAAAAAAAAAATAGAATAGATTTTTTTTTATTAGTATCAAATTACTGCAACTGCCATTCGAGATTACATTAAAAGCATGGTGGCATTCAATGAATGGTTGCAATCTTGAATTTTGAAATGAACATACACACAGACATATTCATAGGCATGAACATGGTGTTCTCCTTCATTATAGATATTCATGGATTTCTACTTCTACTAAATATAGCTTTCTGTTAGAAGGATTCTGTTACATGGATGTCGATGTCCAGTTTTAGATATATATCCATATAGTGCATTGGAGTGCTATAATGTTGGACTGCTGTATATTAGAAAATGGTGTGTTGATATTGATATGCAAGTTAACAAAAAAAGTCAACTGTGATGAGAGGCTCATAAATTAGTCAACCAAATTATCAATAATGGACAATGTGTAGAACATTAAATACTGAAACCTGAATCAAACTCTCTGTGTTGTCTTTCCTAAATTGAGCTAATAAAAAACCAGCCTTCTTAGATATGGAAAAAGATGCTCACTGAAACCATACTTTAGTTGGTTAATTTCATTTAGCTTATAGTTTGATCTAATTGTCTGATTCATGCCCACTGTGCTAAAACAGTAAAAGAGTATCCCTGTAGTCATGGTACCTTCTTATTTGGCTCTTATTGCCCCTCAAAGATATTGTATTTTGCCCCATCCTCCAACTATTATAATATAATTTGGAACACATTTAAGTGGGATTTGAAATATGGAAAAAAATTGGACCGTATCTTTTTAAAGCCAATAGTTGGGCATCATGGAGTGCCCATTCTGACCTCTTACAGTCCATTAATGACATTTGATTATACCCACCTACAAAGCAATTTAAACTGCAAAGTCCTTACAAGTCTTGTTATAAAATTGAAAAACACCCAAATATTGTTTATGTACATTTTATTTAGATAAAAAAGCTGCACAAGTAGACCACAACAAACATAATATGTGACAAGGTTCTGATATGTCCTGTGACAGATTCTCCTGAGGTGGCCATTTTTTAAGAACATGGGAGAGGGGTTGGTGGATTTTCATACAAACGGGTAAAAATCTACCCCCGGGCCTTCAAAGTTGAGCGCTGCTGACCCCTTTGAGCTGTGGTAATGGAACTTTTTTTGCTAAAAGGGGTTGAATTTATTTTTGGTCCACTACTGCCCAAGGGGTGCAATTTCTTTTGGTTCCCCCCTTATCCACTATTCCCCCCCCCCCCCGCTCCTGTTTAAAAAAGAAATTGACCACTCCCTAAAGATCTGAGCTGGTGCAGCTATATCTTCACCAACTGTCGCCGGTGATCGTTGACTTTTGGTGTCTCTACTAGAATTCCCACTCATCAGTTAAAGTCAATTTTGTTGCATTTGCTTTAAAAGTCAGTTAAATGTCAGTTTGAAATAAAAATAAAATTATATTATCAGTTATTTTCTAGATTTTGAGAAAATGTCAGTTAAAAAATGTTTTGTGCAAATATTCTCACCGAGCTACAAGAGACACAAGAGTGCACTATTTGACTTCAACAGAAAATCTAGGAACGGTTATCTGCAAAGTGTGGTTGTCCGTGGTAATTGAGGCACTAAACTTGTCAGTTGAAAAAAACATTTGTCTGTTAGAAGTCAGTTAAATGTCAGTTAAAACTGTGGCTGAGAAATAGTGGGAACCCTGCTCTACAATAATGGTAATGGTCAACTGTTAAAGCCGTGCAGAACAGCTTGCCAGTGAATAATTTAGTTACAAAATGGCACCGCTTGTCTTTCTTATATCAATTATATCTTCAAGCATTTAAAGATAAGTACAATTTGTATCAGTATGAATGTAATATACATGTGTCATTTTCTAGAAATTCATAAGGCCAAAAAAGAAAGGTTTGTTTCAGGTCACCCAACCGACCCTATCAAAACAGGGCCGACCCTACATTTTTTTATGCAATTTTGAAGAAATTTTCGTATTTTTACCCTTTTTTGGTCAATTTAAGGGTATTTAAAAAAGTTGGCCAGTACATTCATGTTTTAAAAAAAGAATTTAAAAAAAGATCCGACCTTCCGACCCTATATTTTCCTGCCATGTTACCTGAAACAAACCTTTTTTTTTTTTGGCCTAAAATAAAAGCACCAGATTTCCTGCGAATCGAACTGTACAGACATAAACAATGAATTCTGCAATAGCGATATGGCATATCACCCGCCTCCGCAGTCTCATACCCGCATTCAAAACAGACTCCGCTTAACTTACATCACCTTATTTACATTAGGGCTGCGTTGATACAAGTCGAAACTCTATGACCGGCGCACCTCTATAACCGACAGAACTGAAAATGGCTTATTTAGAACACATAACGGCTAAATAGAAATTTAATAACTTTATTTAATCATGTCCTAGAAAATAATGAATCTTTTCTTCTTAACCATTTTTTCACCTGTCATAGAGGTGCACCAGTCATAGAGCTTCAACTTGTATCGATTTGGTGAGACACAGCCTGACACGATCCATCAGTTTATAACAACATTATGCAGCATTCATTAAAGGCCAACTGTGGTGTAATGTGGTTTGTGTGCTCAGAATTTGAAAGCCAGTTTGCATAAACCAGTAGGTTGATGACATTTGATATTCTGGCAGGAGAATGTGACAATTTCTACAATCCAATAACAATATGCCCCAAAATTGACACCAATAGGGCCTACTATTGATATAGCATCACATGGGGTAAGGTTCTCCAAGCTTCATCACCCACTAATAAGTCCCAGACCATTATATGTCCATTATGCAACCGAGAAGTTTCTATCAGAATGCTACCATAGTAGTAGAATAGTACCTCTTCTCTTTCTCCAAGATGGCGACCATCACACTGAAACATACACCATTTATACTAATCCCTGATATTTGAGAAAGAGAGAGTTCAGCCCATTATAGGCAAGGCACCCCATGGCAGGCCCAACGTGATACAGCAGAGTAGATAGAACTGAACACACTGGTGATAGCATGAGGCTGATATATGAGTCTATATATGCAGAGCTCTGAACCAATCACAGGGCTCTAAATATTCAGCCCGCAAGAGGCAGGTATCCAGTGTGATTATGCTAATGAGTGCTGAACCACAGAAACCAGCAAAATCAAGATGGCTGACTGCTGCAAGAGACATTGCTGTGCTGAGCTGTCCTTGTCAATGTATTAAGGGGGTCTGGATGGGGGGGGGGGTCCCAATTTTCCCTGTCGATTTTAAGAAATAGCCATGTCATCCTGTCGATGTTAAGAAATGTCCATGTCACCATGTCGATTTTAAGAAAAAGCTATGTGCCATGACGGTGTCTCCTAAATTCCTCATGTCGCATGTCACTAAGCCAAAAAAGGCCCATGTTGCTGTGTCGAATTTAGTGGTCCACACCAATTATTAAAGCTCCTCACAATCCAGCTTCATAGATCACTTTGACCCTCTCAAGCAGTAGCTATTGAAGGCAGTAACAATTGTAGGCACAATGTGATCGCTCTTAGGCCAAAAAAAAAAGAAGGTTTGTTTCAGGTAACATGGGGGTAAAATGAAGGGTCGGTAGGTCGGATTTTTTTTTATTAAACTCTTTTTTTTTATACATGAAAGTACTGGCCGGCCTCTCCGAAGACCCAAATATTTACCAAAAAAGGGTAAAAATACAGAAATTTCTTCAAAATTGCATAAAAAAACGTAGGGTCGGCCCTCATTTGAGAGGGTCGGTCGGGTGACCTGAAACAAACCTTCTTTTTGTTTGGCCTTATCTGAAAAAGTGCTTAAACCCACACCTCCTCTACAGAGGCTGAGAGTGCCCGGCCTCGCTCAGCTCCGACTGTTGCTGGAAGGACAGCAATTAAGCGGTAGGCCTTTAACTACAGATCCCAGCAAGTCCTATGAACACATTGCTTCCTCATATATAAAGGCTCTATAGTAAGCCTTCTTTATCATCAGAAAGCTTTCTCTCAAGCAGGAAAAGGATAGACATTGGAAGAAAGTCACACTGTCAACAGACAGAAGCCTGACTCTGTGGATATAGACATCAATATGAGTTATTTATCAGGTGACACTGTCATATAAGGGGTTTTCCCTTGGGAAAGATATTCAAGGATGTCAAACTGTTGTTTGACAAACACTATGTAATATTGGAGACATTTATATAGCTCTTGTTGTCCATGTTGTCCCTTTTAAAGATCCCCTGACACAAACTGTCAGTGTTGTCCTTCTTAAAGAGGCCCTGACACAAACTGTCAGTGTTGTCCTTCTTAAAGAGGCCCTGACACAAACTGTCAGTGTTGTCCTTTTTAAAGAAGCCCTGACACAAACTGTCAATGTTGTCCTTTTTAAAGAGGCCCTGAAACAAACTGTTCAATGGGTGAACTGGCACTGTCATACTCCATGAAAAATAAAGTCCTATTATCCTCATAGACTAAGCTGAGCGTCTATCATATGACGCCGTCATGTAAGGGCTCCCAGCGTATGCTCCTGTACTGGTACCACTTCCGTATGCTGTCCCGGCGGCACCAGAGGGCGCAGGCCCCGGATATAAGGCAGAAGAGCAGGGTGAGGACAATGAGGGCGGTGACAAAGTTGTTCCTGTGTGAGGGGTATGTGTACCGGTGTGGTATGTGTACTGACACCAACATGTCTGCTACCGCCGACCACGAGCCATCGTTAGATGACATGTCCACACCCAGGATGGCACACATCACCTGAAATACGGATTAAAATCAGTTTATTTACATTGGAAATGCACATACTTAGTCCTAAGTAGCCCCTTATTCTAATTGAGGTAAGAAATTCAGCATCTTATGTACATTGTGTTATCCTTGATTCAGTATTTGCTGAGATACTAATATACATTGAAACTAAAAGGTACCTGTTAGAGACATGCTGGTACTGCCTTAAAGCTTGACTGTCATGGTTGAAGTGAGACCAAAAGCACTTTTGGATATAGTTCAATTTTGATTCACAAGAGGGCTCTTAAGGGGTGGGAGCTCAGCTCTTAAAGGCACAAGATAGGGTGAATATGTTGTAGCTGGACAATGCTCATGGTCCCCTGTCCAAACACTGCTGCCCTCTGGTGGAACTGTTATTTTAGTCCATGTATGGAAAATGTTGAATTTATTCCCTGACAGCCCAGCTTTAAGGAGTGTATAAAAAGGCATAAAGGGCCTAGTAGTATAGTATGTATCGGAACGGGACTATAGTTAAGTGCTGTTTATTACTCAATCGACCTGCAGCCAATCAGAGGCCTCCCTTTTGGCGGGAAATTCAAAAGCAGCCAATGAGAGGCCTCCCTTTTGGCGGGAAATTCAAATAGGTCACGTGACCGGAAGTGACCTACTTCCGGTCACGTGACCTTTGGGCGGGAAATTCAAATAGGTCACGTGACCGGAAGTGACCTACTTAAGAGGGTCACGTGACCACCATGTTGGCGGGAAATTCAAATAGGTCACGTGACGGGAAGTGACCTACTTAAGGGGGTCACGTGACTACTAGGTTGGCTTTCAAAATAAGTCACTTGAGATTTTGATGGATAAAATAAATTTAAAAAAAGCAAAAAAAAAGCAAGCTGAAAAAGCTTGCTAAAAAATAATTTAAAAATGCGGCTCTTTTTTTCTAGGAGGGGGAGAGAGGGGCACTCTGGGGGGCACTCTTTAAGATGCATGGGGGGGGAGGGGGGGAGGGGGGGAGGGGAGGGGCAGGGTTTTTTAAGAGTGAGACTCGCTTCTCTGCCCTCTCTAAAAGAGAGGGCAGAGAGGCGAGTCTACTTACCATGAAAGGTATCATGATCGCGTTTATGATGATGTGCATCATGATGTGACTATCTTACAACCCTATGAGAAATAAGCAAGACATGGGCGTACTTACACGGGTTATTTGTAAACTAATTTCTCTTGAATCTATTAGCAGCTCACATTTTTTTTCTTAGATGACATCTGACAGCCGCTTGCTAGGCTAAGATATTGTTAAATAAACAACTTGGAAAGCTAATTACAGTTTTCTGGCTTGAAATATAGCTTTTCAACAGACTTTTTTTTCTCATCTTACACAGAGGCAAATATCAGAGACATCCAATGGCGCTTAAACTGCTCTCAGCCAAGGGTCGGGCACTGCTGGACTATAGTAGACGGGTCAAGGACCGTTCTACTGTGGGTCAGGCTAGGTCGGACATTCAATAACGCGACTTTAGCAAAACTTGCTTGAAAGTCTGACCATGCGAGTTCCTTATGCCCCAGTCTGTCAATGCTGTCCAGACTTTCAAGCAAGGTTGTCAAAGACCTACCTGTCATTGAATGTCCGAGTTAGCCTGCCTGACCCTCAGTAGAACGGTCCTTGACTCATCTATTATAGTCCAGCAGCGCCCGACCCCTGTATGAGAGGGGTATTGACACCATTGGCTGACTCTGATAATTCGCCTGTGTGCACGGGGGGAGGAGAGGGTTTACAGCTTGCGCTTATAGAGCACTACTAGTGGAGGTTTGGATGAGGCGGCTATGACATATGATATTTGTCTTAAAAAATAGCCATGGTGCATGTCGATGTCGCTTAATTATGCTCATATCTCATGTTGATTTTAAGAAATTGCTCATGTCACCTGTCACTGTGTTTTTCAAGCTTCATGTCAAATGTCACTAGGCTTCAGTGGTCCACACCACTGCTGCTGCTGCTGCTGCTGTCGGTGCTGCTGCTTGTGCTGCTCATGCTGCTCATGCAGCAGCTGCTGGCTGCTTGTGCTGCTATTGCTGCTGCTGACAGATGCTACTGCTTGTGCTACTGCTCGTGCAGCAGCTGCCAGCAGCTGCTGGCAGCTGCTGGCAGCTGCTGGCTGCTTGTGCTGCTGACAAGGTCATGGGGGCTGCTGCTGACGATGTCACGGATGCTGCTGACAAATGCTACGACGTGTGCTGCTCGTGCTGCTTGTGCTGCTGAAGTCGCTGCCAGCTGCTTGTGCTGCACGTGCAGCTGCTGCTGAAGCCGCTGCTAGATGCTGCTGCTTGTGCTGCACGAGACTGAGTAGCCGCTATTCGGCGTTTCACTCCTTATGTACCCTGTCCTAGTTAATCCTCTTAAACGGCTGAAAAGGCTCTCTCAGCACAGAGACTCTACTCAATGTAAGAGAACAGTTAAGTAAGTTTTCACATGCCACCTGACTACTGCGGGAGGGTTTAGACTTAAGCAGCTTAGTGCACGCACGTGTCTGTTAGAAAAGCTACCTGCACACCTGCCTTCCTTTTTTCACTAGTATTTACCCCCTGCCGACTTATAAGGCACCTATACACACCTTCTTGCTTCTAGAGCTAAGCTGACTGGCAGCTATTTTAAAAGAGAATACTGGTTACCTGTATAACGGATAAGGGGGTTATGAGATTAGCGTGTGTATACAAAAAAAACAAAAAAAAAGCTACAGGGGGCGCGTGTCTGTCTGTGAGGTAGAGTCCATGTGGTAAGCGACTCAAGTGTAAAACAACAGCACCTCCTCTTGTCGCAGTGAGTGGTGTGGACGGCGGGTGGCTAGTTGAATTTAAGCGTCAGCTTGAAAGATAAGGCCAAATAAAAAAAAAGGTTTGTTTCAGGTCACCTGACCGACCCTAGCAAAACAGGGTCGACCCTACGTTTTTTTTTAAGCAAGTTTGAAGAAAATTTCATATTTTTATACTTTTGGGTCATTTTTAGAATTTCCACGGAGGATGGCTAGTACTTTCATGTTAAAAAAATAAAATAAAATAAAATAAAATCCGACCTACCGACCCCAGTCTTTCTGCTCATGTTACCTGAAACATACCTTTTTTTTGGCTTAATCCGTTCACGGGCTGGCGCGTCACACCTGGCGTTAATCACCCCCTGTAGTCTTTGTATACACAGGTGACTCGGCTTTATCTCTTCACCAGCTATAATCCCATATACATGTAGCGCACGTTACACTCGTTAATTCTCTTTTCATGCTGATGGATTAGGGGTGGAAGGGTTCATGTGAAAAACGCTTTGATTCTCTCTGGAAGAGGGTTGGAGCTCTAGGTGAAAACAAGCTTAGAACATCCAGATTAGCTGCTCTCTCGGCTATATAAAGAGCCTCATTTTTTCTAATCTCTGCCCACTTCGTCTTGTTGTACACTATCAGTCACGAGGCAGACGCTGGAAGTAGCAGATGTTTGCAGTATGGTTTACACAGAGGTTACCTGCTAATAGGATTTTGTCAGAATAGGGTGAGTTGCTATTAAAATGAACATTTTAAATGGTTTGTTAATATGGTATCTGATGTTAATGAGCTAACACCTAACATTGAGGATTATGACCTCCCAGAGGGACGTCTCGCTAAATTCGCCAGTCTTGACTATAGTCTTAACTGTCTAAAGGCTGTGGAGCGCGTTAATGGGGGGGCCTCCTTACTAATTTCACTTGACCAGGCCAGCAGGGTCAACTAGGCTAGGTAATTACAACCACAAGGGTGGCTACTCAACATGCAAGTAGACCTACTACTACGAGATTGTCTTTTGACCACTCTGCTGCCGCCTGCTGGTCTGGCCATTACATGCTCTAGTATAGTTCTCCGCTCTTTTCGTCAGATGACGCCACAATAGGGTTTTTGTACATTTCCACGATACTCGCGAACATTTTAAACGCATAATGACCTATAATAAGCAACAAAGCACACTTCTAATATATTGAATATAAGAAACATGTCAACGCTGTGTATTTCTGATAGAATGAGGCAGATTCTTTGAAATATCAACTAAACTATAGTGAGATTGAAAATACTACACCATATCTAAAGCGATATAAAAGCTATATAAAGTCAGAACTTCTCACGGAACGGCATCTGCAACAGATCACTCAACCATTCGTCTTCAAATGCCACACAGGGTTCCCGTCCAACAGGACTCTGAGCCTTGTCGCTTTTGAGGAAGGTTTGATCTCATGTTGCTTAACATGTGGTGTAATTAATCAACACCGCGGCCCCTCTTTAGGGGCCACACAATAAACAAAGAATAAAGAGGGTAGACCTTAGGTTTAAAGTGAATCTCCCAGGATTTTGGCGAAGTCGACAAAGGGGTAGATAACAGATTAACCTGCAAGAGACTATACGCAAACCTTGATACTCTCAGAGGGGGAGTCCCATATTGCGGACTTGTGGTCAGATCTACCCCTTCTAGGGGGCAGGTTGCATGTCGTAAATGTCTACTACAGACATTGGGATATATTGTTAATCTTACTCTAGGGTCTCCATAATTAGACCCTGAATCCGTTGTTAAACGGGTGTGAGGGGGTGGTAACTAATACTTATGAGATGTTAGCTTAGTTCATAGTCTCCTTACCAATTTTCACTTGACCAGGCTGGCAGAGCCAACTAGTCTAGGTAATTATAACCACAAGGGCGGCTACTCAAGATCTAAGTAGACCTACTACTACGAGATTGTCTTTTTGGTCCTTCTGCTGCTTAGTTATTACATCCTCCAGTCTAGCTCGCCACACCCTTTGAGCAGCACCACCATTGCCTCGGTAAAAGTGTAGGGTGTGTGCTTTCCACCTTCAGGTATCCATAGATTCGATCACTATCACCCCCCTTGAAATGACTTCAGCTGTTAATTAGGGCGTAAAGCCACCAACCAAGTCCCTGTCAAAAGATGTGAATAACGAAACGCGCTAGTATAGTTCTCCGCTCTTTCGTCAGATGGTGCCACAATAGGGGTTTTGTACATCCCTACGATGCTCGCGAACATTTCAACGCATAATGAGCTACATAGGCAACAAAGCGCGCTTCTAATATATTAAAATATAAAAAACAATTCAATATTGTGTATTTCTGATAGAAATGAGGCGGTTTCCTTAAATACCAACTAAACTATAGCGAGATGAAAAATACCACACCATATCTAAGGCTTTTATAAAAACTATAGAAAGTCAGAACCTCACACGGATCAGCATTCTGTTTGCAACGGATCACCCCTGACCCACTGGTCCTCGCATGCCACACACGGCTCTGCCGTGTTTGAGCTTTGAGGTATCACCCATCAAGTGATCCATGCCGCCCAACATGAGGCGTAATTAATAGCTGCTGTTGCATAGCACAGTGGCAGCATCTAACTAACTCTAAAGAGTTAGTCGGCCCCTCTTTAGGGGCCACACAATAAACAAAGAATACCCTGAATCTGGGACCTGCGGGCGAGGGCCCCAACTGTGAAGTCATTATTGGTCACATTGGTAATATCAATTAAAACTTTAGACAACACCCACCTTAAGTATCATTAACGGCCAATATCAATGAACTCAGCATCCGCCTGGTTACCACATTTAGCACCAATTTTACAACTCACAGGGGCCACACTAGCCTCACCGCGCTTTTTATTGCTCTGCTGATTTCTCCAATCCAAAACATGGGGTATCTAGTCTAGCTGTGAGCTCATTGGGCCAAACAAAAAAATAAGCCGTGTTCAAGTAACATAGCCCAAAAAAAAAATAGGGTAGGTCGGTCGATTTTTTTTTAGGATTTTTTTTTTTTAGGGTTTTGAGATGAGTTGTATGGGAGAATCACAATTGTATAGAGTTGTTATTTGATAATGTAGGACCAATATCTGTCTAATTAAGCCATTATCAGCACTGTTTTTGTTATAGAAAGGATTTCCTCCCTTCTTATCTTTCAAATGATGACAAATAGGCTAGTTGAAGGTCATTAGGTACTCCTTTCCCCTTTGGTGATAACCTAGATCAGGAAAAGTCTAAAAAAAATCTAAAAAAAAAAATCTAAAAAAAAAGATTAGGGTCGGGGCAAAATGATAGGGTCGGTCGGGTTACCTGAACACAACTTTTTTTTGTTTGGCCTTAGGTAAGTCCTTTGTCGACCTCGCCGGCAAGTCCCGGATTCAGTATAGAAAGACTAAGGGGACGGGGGGTAGGTCTATAGGTTTAGTGCTATCTGTGTCATTAGACCATTTAAGTGACATGTGACACTAGCATTCTTAAAAATGGACATGCGACATGAATAAGAAATTCTCAATTACGGTGCTCCTACATTTTCTCCCTTAGTGACACTATTAGTATTATAGTAGTACCGAGAACTAGCCTCTTTTTTTTTTTTTTAGAAAACTAAGTAAAAATATCCTTCTTCATGTCCAGTTACATACAATGCCGATCAATTTGACACTGTAGCAGCCTGTCTCCATATCTGTATGCTGCATAAATGCACAATACACGGTTCTGCACGCACTTAAACCAAGGCTAACATGGTTGACCTATATAGATGTGATACTCTCGTTTTCGGGGCTAGTAGAAATTAGGCGTCTAATACGGACGTTCCGGGTTCGAACCCTCACTAAGTTTTAGTCAAGACGTCTAGCCACGTCGCCTAAGGCGACGAAAGCGCGTCAAAGCGTTTACAGGGTTCGAACCCGTGAGCTGCTCCTTGGGGCCGCAAAAAACGCTTAGACACTGAAATCCCATAGGGAAAAAATTTTGGGTTTTTGGACTTTAGGCCTTAATTTGAGGGTGATCCCGGGCTGATAGAAAAATAATTCTTGGACGAGCGGATAGCTCTGGATCTCTTTTATCTAAAACAGCGAAAAATTGATTATGGTTTCGCCGCAATTCATCCGACGGGGGGTAATCAGCCCCCCCCTCTGCCAATCTAGGCAGTGAATTTTGGCGACCGTGCGATCACTCACGGCCACCGCGACGAACCGACAGGAGACCTCGGCATCTTAGTATGAATCGTGTGACCTACTTAGAGGCTCACACGGTGGAGGTGTGTCCGGCGTTCGGCGCGCTGATTGGCTACTGGTGGGAGGCGCTGTGCCGCGTCAAGAACTTCACCCATTAGGGGCGGCTGTTAAAGGCGCACTGAGTTGAGGTGCACCTTTAAGCAAGAGCGCGATCCGGCCTAGTCTTGCGGACCCCTGTTTGGAGAGTGTAGCGGGCGCGGGCGGCTATGTCGCGCTCTCCAACCACAGGCTTAACAGTGGTCCGCAAAACTAGAGTGCAAGACGCGTGCACACACAGACCGAACAGACACACACAGACCCACACACTCCTATCAGTGAGACGTCTAGCAGATTCGGGAGAGGGGACCAGGGAGGTACTCTCGGCTAGCGGCCACTAATTGCCTGTTTAGATAAGGCACAGAAACAAAGGGTGATGACAGACTACGTGTTCAAGCAGCCAACATGCCCTGACACTTGATAATGGGTGTGGACCACTAAATTCGATATGGTGACATGACCATTTCTTATAATCGACAAACGACATGAGTAGTCTAATGACAAGTGACATGAGGCCCAAAAAATCCTAGTGACAGGTGACATGAACATTTCTTAAAAATCGACATGGGATATGAACATTATTAAGTGACATTGTCATGTGACATGGTCATTTTCTAAGATCGACATTCGACATGGGGACCCCCTATCCAGAGCCCCTTGATAGATGACAGCTGTTGTGTGTAAGAAAAGTGTACGCCTCACAATCAAAAGATGATAAAAGGCTTTATCCCACTCGATGTGGGTTTTGAATCAAATATCAAAGGATCAAATATCAGATCGATATTTGACGTCGTCAAGTGATATCTGACGTTGTCAATCCCTTTTACTATGTAGTCAAGGTCGTAAAAACAGGGCGCCCTGATTGGTCAACAGCATGAATGAAAGTTGCATCTCAAACTTTTAATACTCGACTCGGTATGGGGCCCCGTGCGTGGGACTGGGACCAATATTTGCAATTTTCGGAAATACTGTCGAGAATTTCTAGATGGAAACATCTTGTCTGGGGTAATTTGACCTCTACTCTTCGATATTCAAGTAATACTCAAGCTATTCTGACTCTAAACATGAGTAAAACGGTCATTTAACCAGCGTTATCGGCAGCGCCGACATCAACAACTGCTGATCTCCCTTGGTTACATGACCCAGCTCCGTTTCTAAGGCCTCATGGATCGGGGCCCTGAAGGGGGATCTGCAGAGGCCCTATATCGGGCCCTAGATATGTACATTATATTAATATCTCATAACTTAATTTACTCTAAAATCTTTTGATGGTTCATAACCTTGACCCTTATCTCCTTTCCTCGCGGGATAAAGATATAATTTGGTTGTTGGTGTGTCCTCTCGTGGATATCTGCTCTTCTCCACGGCACCTCTCGAGCCCCCTGCGGGGCCTCTAGGGGCTGCTAGACGTCTCTCTGCTATGTAGTGTGGGATGTAAAAGAACCCTTGTCTCGGTAAAAGGGCCAATAGATTCGATCACCATCACCGCTCTTGAAATGACCATAGCTGTTAACTAAGGCGTAAAGCAACCCACACACCCACACACCCACACACCCACACATTTTTCTGTATGAGCCTTCAGACCTCAAGCTGCTCAGTGTACGGGACTAGGTTTTGTCATAGGCCCTACGGACGCTACTCAAGGTAAAATAAGAGAGCTGTCTCACCATGACATTGGGCTGGCTGTAGTTTTTTATGTTTCGGTACCTACAACCAAAACAGCCAGTACCCACCCCAAGGCTTCATGTCGCACGCGGGAAAAGTATAACGGTGGCGCCAACTGTCGGAATAGCGGGTACACTATGTCATTAGTTCTTTTGTTCTCCGCTGAGTGACTGGGCGAAATGTAGTCGGTAGCTCTATTTTCTGTGCACTGTTCTGTTCATTTTCTACACTTAACACTTAAATAGACCACGTGTTTGTACAAGCTAACCGTTTTTATCAGTGCAAAAATTAAATAAGCATCGGATAGAACCCTAAAAAAATGAGAAAGTAATCCAGCACTTAGTATAAGGCACCAGTTTTATCATGAGACACCGAAAGTCTGGTTTTTTTAAGGTGGATAAGACAGTCGACTGAGAGCTCCAAACTAACCAAAAACGTACCAGAGGTCAATCTATCTCGTACCCGACAGGGCAGGGGCCTTCTACACCCCGGCTCTGATTGATGAGCAAGCGACAAGTGCTACAGAGGGCCTATTCCTCTTTTGAGGTGGGCCCGAAATTGAACAAAAGAATAAACTCAAGAAAAAGCCTTAGGCTTAAAAGAGTTGTAGATACCGATTTTAACGAGGAAGTCACATTCATTAGTTTACAAATAGCCCGTGTAAGTACGCCCATGTCTTGCTTATTTCTCATAGGGTTGTAAGATAGTCACATCATGATGTCCAATGTCGCCAATACTACTCTCATACAAGGGTCAGGCGCTGCTAGACTATAATAGATGAGTCAAGGACTGTTCTACTGAGGGTCAGGCTAGGCCGGACATTCAATAACGGGCTGGACTTTGGCAAATTTGCTTGAAAGTCTAGCCAGCAAGAGATGCACATCATCATAAACGCGATCATGATACCTTTCATGGTAAGTAGACTCGCCTCTCTGCCCTCTCTTTTAGAGAGGGCAGAGAAGCGAGTCTCACTCTTAAAAAACCCTGCCCCTCCCCTCCCCCCCTCCCCCCCTCCCCCCCCATGCATCTTAAAGAGTGCCCCCCAGAGTGCCCCTCTCTCCCCCTCCTAGAAAAAAAGAGCCGCATTTTTAAATTATTTTTTAGCAAGCTTTTTCAGCTTGCTTTTTTTTTGCTTTTTTTAAATTTATTTTATCCATCAAAATCTCAAGTGACTTATTTTGAAAGCCAACCTAGTAGTCACGTGACCCCCTTAAGTAGGTCACTTCCCGTCACGTGACCTATTTGAATTTCCCGCCAACATGGTGGTCACGTGACCCTCTTAAGTAGGTCACTTCCGGTCACGTGACCTATTTGAATTTCCCGCCCAAAGGTCACGTGACCGGAAGTAGGTCACTTCCGGTCACGTGACCTATTTGAATTTCCCGCCAAAAGGGAGGCCTCTCATTGGCTGCTTTTGAATTTCCCGCCAAAAGGGAGGCCTCTGATTGGCTGCAGGTCGATTGAGTAATAAACAGTACTTAACTATAGTCCCGTTCCGATACATACTATACTACTGGGCCTGTTGCACTAGCAGTATCTGCTGCACTGCATCTGCCACAGAACGTTCTGTGTGGTAAATGATAACAGGGTCAAAATTTGCTGCAACTTGCCACAACTACTTGCTGCAGCAAAAGCTAGCAGAGTTAGCTTTCCTGCGGGAAGCTGTTGCGGCAGATGCCACGCAGCGGATGCTGCTAGTGTAACAGGGTCCTAAGGCCAGCATGATGACTGAATGCTCAGGTGTTGAATAACTAGGAGCTGCATTCATACATCATAATGATAAAAGTACACAGTTCATCAATAGGGGGGGGGTGATAAATCTACTTTTCTTCGGGGACAGGCTCAAACTATGCATTTGGGTCCAAAAACATGGGAAATCACAAAAATATTTTTTTCGGACCCCAGTAACCCCCCCGTACATAGGGTCCGAAGATCGGCCAAATAGTGAGTAAGCAGCCAAAGTTTAGGCTTTCAGTTTCCTTCTAAAATCAAATCATGACTTCATGAAAATGGTCAGAAACCTTCATTTGGGACCCAAAGAGACCATTTAAAGTCATATTGTTGTGATTATAGAGGTGTTTCCCCCTCTGGGGAGGTGGTTCGTCCTCGGTAAAATACCGATAAATCAGCTATTTTGAAGGCATTTGCTCCCTTACAATAACATCCCTATACTGCCATAAAAGTTCCTCAGGACACCTAATCAGGCAGATTAAACCCTTCTGGAGGGTCCCCTCTTTCTGTTAACTCCCCTCTAGGACCCCCCCCCCCTCCCAGCATGCACCAATAGCCACCAGATAACTCCCCCCCCCCCATCGCCTCTATATTACCCTATACTGAAATAATGTATTAACATAAGGCCTGTCTGATAGTTTGAACCTTTCTTGAGGGCTCCCTGTTCCTGTTAACCAACCCCTATGACACCCCTCCACCCCACCCTCACCCAAAACTAATAGCCATGAAATAACCCCCCCCCCCCTCGGCTCCATATTACTCAGTACAACCATCAGCCCAACCCTCCCTCCATGTAGCACAGTGCACAGCATTGCCTCTCATGGTATGTATCATGCCTGGGAGTGGGACAGTGGTGTGGTTAAAAGAGGGCCCCCCCCAAAAAAAAAAAAGAAAAAAAAGAATGAGTGAGCTGGGTCCTTGAGATCACCCTGGTATGTGTATCTACTACAGCTGGTAGAGGGATACTGTACTTCAAGTCAAATTTGGGTTCAATATTTGGTTTAATATCAAGATATGTATTCATCTGTCCTCAAAGTTTGATATTAGGTTCTACCAATTTACCCCTTACCCCATATGGGGATGGCATAGATCTACCAAGCACCATGCCATTGTTATATTTTCATATATCTGAATATTATAGCAGCACCCTCAGATGTTGCATGTATGCCCGTCTTTGACAAAATCTGATCTTTAGTATTGCACATAAGGTATCAGGGTTACCTACCCCTCCCCATAATATAATTGCAGGGTTTATTATTGGCTCCAATAATATTTAGGGTTCAGAGTATTTATCTAACACCTCAGAGAATTGAATTAAATAATTATCTCTTGTCTTCTATCTAGGATACTAACCATGCAAGGTATAGACTAAGAGATAAGGACACCAGTCCTTATTTGGAGTCATTTGCATGCTCCCCCCCCTATCACCACTCTACCATCCATCATTCTATGCATTTAACCACTTGGATAAGGAGGAGAGTCAGGGTTTTTATTCATTGTAGTATCAGGTTATTAGTGATGTTAATATTAGATCTCTGCTATAACTATTATAGAATTACTATGTATAATAATAGTAACAACATGAAGCAGTCATCTTGACTATGAATACACATGGGGTGAGGTACTAGGCATTGAATGAAGGGGGGGGGGGGGGGGCTGTGATCATTGGTAGAGTAACTCAAAATGAATATAGAGACCTTTGAAAAGGGTATTATCTATCTGATCTAAACTCATTTTAATATGTTGACAATTCAAATATATTGAACAAAGGCCCTCCAAAATTTGGGTTATATTCATGCAATCACAAGAATATAACCTTTAATAGTCTCTTTGGGTCCCTTATCAGTTTTCTGTTGAGGTGCATGGTAAATCCATTCATGCATGTATGATAAATAAATTATAAGAGGTCTGATGGTTGGAGTTCTTAGATGGACTGAGGTAGCCCTCCTCTCATAATCTGTATAGGGTAAGGGAGGAGGTCTGGGCCCCTTCCATATCCCCTTCCATATCCCCCCTCTTTTAAACACACCACTGTCTTACTCCCAAGACAGGCTAAGGTGTCTGAATGACTATTGATGTTCAAAGATCTTGACATTCTGAGTACAGTGTAATATAGAGGCGAGGGCGGAGGGGGGAAGGGAGTTATCTGATGGCTATTGGTGCATGCTATGGGGTTAGGGATCATAGAGGGGTAGTTAACCCTTTCCCTGCTGGCCTTGAAAAATGTCATTTGGGACTTAACCACCGGCCCTATGCCATGGGAATATGCAACTTTGCAAGTATGTGCTCCCTGGGATAGTGGCTAAGGAGTGAAATTAATTGTATTGGAGACAGAATTTACACTCTTTTGACAAGGGGACGTAGTATGAATGTTAAATATTTTTGGATTGATTCAAAAATTCTTATTCTTTGTTTGATAGAAGGAGCTCTAATTTAGTTGTATTGATGCCCTAGGGTATCAATTTTGCTGCCCTATGGCAGCAGCGGTTTTTCAAGGGTATTTCAGATGCTGCCCAGAGGTAGCAGCGGCCCTTAAAGGGTTAACAGAAACAGGGGGCCCTCCAGAATGGTTCATGATAATGTTTTATGGCAGTATAGGGACCTGATTGTATAGGAGCAAATCCCTTCAAAAAAGCTGATTTATCGGTATTTTACCATGGACGCACCCCCTCCCCAGAGGGGGAAACACCCCTATAATCACAACAATATGACTTTAAATGGTCTCTTTGGGTCCCAAATGAAGGTTTCTGACCATTTTCATGAAGGCATGGTGAGGTTTGAGTAGGAATCTGAAAGCCTGAATTTGGGCTGTTTTCTCACTATTTGGTCGATCTTCGGACCCCATGTACAGGGGGGGTCACAGGGGTCCGAAAAAAATATTTCTGTGATTTCCCGAGTTTTGGGTCCCAAATGCATAATTTGAGCCTGTCCCTGAAACCGTACGACAAAATAAGCCATTTAACACCCCCCCCCTATCATCAAAGCTGATTAATCCGGTTTGGTGCAAATAGTGGCGCTTATACGCACCAATCATGGTTGGTGCATATAAGCACCACTATACGCACCAAATTTGGTGCGTATACCCAGTGAACAAAAAGACGTTTTCTGACGTTTTTAAACGTCATTCAAAAGTTTGTAAGCGTTTGATATAAACGTTTTCTAGCGCTAAAACGTTGACTCATTCCAACGTTTTTTTACGTTAACATGAATGTTTATATCTAACGTTTTTGAACATTTTTTTCTAATGTCTTTTCAACCTTTTTAATCGCAATTTTGGACAGATTTAAATCATAAATATATGATCAATACAATGCTATGATAAGTATATAGGGTTGTGGGTTAATTCTGAAATAAAAGTAATTCAAGACTGTCACCTTTTGCCAAATTATTGGCAGCACATCTAGGCCAATGCGGTGCCTATATGAGTGTCATCTTCTTACCAGGACTTATACCACCACATATGGTAGACATAAATGCATTGAATACACTATTTAATCCATGAGCGGAAGTCACCCTTACTCAGGACTGGTACAATACAACCCTTACAGCCAGGGGGATATATGTATGTCGGTATGCCACAGAATGGGTATCTCTACCATTAAAGCTACTGTATGAAAGATATTATAAAGTTATCTGCTGTTTTCTATCAAATTCAAATATAGATTAGGTTGTGATGCTATAATGTATGAATAAATCGAGGATTCATAGTATTTTCACACATATAAACAGCTTTTAAGAATGGAATCTATCAAATATATCTTCTCAGGCACCGAGCTGCCACCTAGTGTAAACATGTGGTATTATTCAAAACGTTAAAAAACGTAATTATAACGTTTCTTAAATCAAAACTTAAATTAAACACCAATTATAATGTTCCCCAAACAGCCATAACCATTTGGTCGGCATACTAAGATAACAAGGCCTGTTAACTAAACATGAACATAAATCAAATAGATAAAAATAGTACAATTATCTTGGTTAGGTCTAGATATATATATATTTTTTATCTTATTAACGTAACAATCCCCATTTCAATTTGCCTATGGGAGTTAACACTGTTTTGTGATCATGCTCAGTTTGTGAAACATATTAAACAAAGATAGGGTAGGTATTAAGGAATACACAAAATATGACGTATGGGGCACCAGATGGCAAGATATCATATCATATAATGGTGTATATTCCAAGCACATTGCAAAACTATAATGTTCCTTGAGCGATAATGGGGAGCCACATGCTCACAGAATAATAATATAATGTTTAAAAACGTTCAATGAACGTTTTCCTATGTTAGTAAAAGTTAAAAATGAATATTCATTTAAAAACCTCTATGAACATTCATGAACGTTAGTTTAATGTTTTTTCCATGTCCGAAAATATGATGAACAAACATTCATATCTCAACATTCTTGAAACATTCATAAACATCTAAAAACGTTTCATTCATGTTAGAAAATGTTTTTAAAAAACATTTGTTTTTTAGCCTTCAGCAAACGTTCAAAACTTTTTTTGAATGTTCGTTGTTCACTGGGTAGTGCTGGCGCTATACGCACCAAACATTTGGTGTATATAAGGCCGCTTATACGCACCAAACGGTGCGGCCCAGTATCGGTTAAGTATATGAAGACCCATTATCCTTAGGGTTGTGGTTTTTCGACTTATATTAGATCTTGAAGTATGATTATATGGTTTGCAACCCAAAACAATTATCATAGCTTTCAAATAATTAAAGCATTCTGATTGTCAACTACAAGAACACATCACCCACCTGGTATAACTGTACACTGTTGAAGCCCTCTATCCGAGCGCCTTGTTTAAAGTGAGGGCCTCGTGCGTAGAATATGCCCCTCATGTCCGGTACGGTGTTACTGTACCCCGACCCCCCAGCATGGGGTCTCACCTGACCCCCCTCTGTGTAGGTGGGGAATAGGGGGGACTGGGGCTGAAAGGGGACAGGTTATATATTAGTCAATTGTATGTATTTAAGGTAAAACACTAGCTAACAATCTTTCAAATGTTTTCAAATGTATACTCATGGTTTGGAGGAAAACTTTTGTTTGAAAAAATTTAAACGTTTGGAAACAAGTTGAAAAAGTTAGTTTTTTTGTTAGCTGGTCTGTCAATGAGTCGATTGTTTTTTATTGAGTTGTTTTTTTTCAAATTTAATAATTGGTTTATTTTCTCTCAAAGTAAGGGGGTCAGTTTAGGTGGGGTTTTGGTACATGAGATAAAAATGTAAATATTACTAAAATGTCTTTTGTATATCAAAACTGAATTCTTTTTCTCAATATGAAAAAAAATAGTAAGAGAGAAAAGGGATCAAATGTAGGTTTATGTCAATGAATTAATTAACTGTGCCCTTGTCAAGTTACTCGTGCTCGTATGAAATCTGTAGACAAAATTTAAAATTAGATTTCGCTTGCTCACCCTATGAAAGATTTTGTAAAATCTGTACTTATTTTATCAATACTTATATACTATATTACATATGTACTTCCATACTTATTTTTCTTTCTTAGGCCAAAAAAAAAGAGGTTTGTTTCAGGTAACATGGGGGTAAAATGTAGGGTCGGTAGGGCGGATTTTAAAAAAAATATTTTTTTTTAAACATGAAAGTACTGGCCGGCCTCTCCGAAGACCCAAAAATTTACCAAAAAAGGGTAAAAATACAGACATTTCTTCAAAATTGCATAAGAAAACATAGGGTCGGCCCTCATTTGATAGGATCGGTCGGGTGACCTGAAACAAACCTTTTTTTTGGCCTTACCGTTAAAAAGGTGTAGCCGGGGTCGGCTAACAGTATTATAGGTGCTACAAAAGGCCCGTGCATGTAGTGCCATGAGTCGGGCATGTGGCCTATGCTGTACGCCTTGTAGTAGAGGGAGCTGTTTAAGGATGTATACACCTGCAACAAAACATGGGAAAATTTATATGTCAAAGATTATCATTGAAGAACTGCAATTGCATTTTATGGTTGGATACGAGTCCCTTGTCTCCACTATTGGCAAGGTTGTTCGCACGCGCTATTCCATGCTACCCGGTAAGGGGCGCCCCCTAGGTTCTGTTGCAATGCTGCTTGTGTACGTTGGTTACAACCTTTCTTTATGCCAGAGCGCCGCCCGAAGAGGTGGGACAGCTCGCTGCTCGCTTTGATTGTCATTTATATTGTGGAATTTTTCTTTTGCTTTGTGTCGAGTCAAATATATATTATAATAAAAAGGCAGGTTAAATCCAGCCCAAGTCCATATGATGTATTGTGCTTATTTGATACTCCAGAATTACCGGTAGTCAATAATGCTTATAAATTAAACCTACTAGATATTACAATTATCCTAAAATAGTCCATATGAAACAAAACACAAGGACCTCCATATGTCAGTGACAATCATTCTTGAAGAACTGGTAATATGGTCATCTGAAAGTTTCTGAATTTATTAACTCCTGGAGAAGACTAGTTACTTTTAGGTGAAAGATTCATTTCTATGCACCATTCCAAAACCTTTGCTTCTCAGGAAATAAAAACTATTTTCTGTGCCCTACACCTCTATATATTTGTAATGTTCAGTTTTGCTTCCTTCTATCAACCCAAGTAGTAAGTGCACAGTTTTGTTTGAGATATTAGTTAGGTTGTAACCATCACAACCACTTGAAATGTATCTAACTACAGACCTGTATACTTAAACAGGCAATTTCATTTTATAATGCTTATAAATGATATAAACCTACTAGAAATTATAATTATCCTAAAATAGTCCATATATCATTCTAATGATAATAATTTAAAAAAGACATACCTTTTCTAATGCGTCGTGTTGTGGCCATATTTGTAAAATACTCCTGTCACTAACAACATGACGTATAGACAATGTGGACAACCCTGACGTCATGTCTATAACCCTGGTAGGTGAGACACTGGTAAAGCCATGATCTGACACCACCATGACGTTGATGACGTCAGAGAGGTGCCTGGTGACGTCACCAGGTACTGATGTCGTCTCCATGATGTGCTGTAGGTTAGCGATAACGTCATCGACGGTCATCAGCGCCTCGTTCAGTTTATCATTGTGACCGTATTTGTACGCTGCTTGTTCTAAACCGTTGTAATACACACCTGAAATACAGGATCATCATTTTATTAGAATATTCTTTTAGATCTTTTAGGCAGACTGCCATTCATCCTTTTGAGGGCTGCATCGTGTTGTAATGTATTATGTCCTTGATGGTTGAAGCATGAACAAGCCCTGATGAGTAACTTGTATTCAAGCATTAGCATGACCTTACGGGGATGATTCTCGAAGCCCCGGGGAGCAGATTCACCAGGGCTTCATTCATGCATCATGACAATAAAGGGCACAGGACATTAAAGTACTACCGTAAAACCTCGCGTATGAGCCTAACTTGCATCTAAGCCGCACCCCCAGTTCAGGCCGATCCTATAAGCCGCACTGGCGATCTGAATTTGCCGATTTTAGTACTGTACCATAGTGGCAAAAACTCGTGTATAAGCCACACCCCGACCCTGGGCTGATCCTATAAGCCGCACTGCCGATCTGATTCACGTACTAGCCGTGGCTTATACGCGAGGTTTTACGGTATGTGGTTAATATGATTAGAGTGCTGGACTAATGGTACACTTAAGAAAATATGTTTAAGTGAACCACTTTTGATTGGACATTTTGTAACAAATCTAAACTGTCTGAAATAATGTGAAAATATGTTAAATGAACATATATTAATTCATGATGAATAAAGCAGCTCATTGATTTAACCAAGGAAAGCTGTATCTCACACTCCTTCTATAATAACCTATCAATTCATTAGAGCAACTTACAAAGTCGGCTGGGTTGTTGCTGAGTAACTTTAGGCCACCTCTTTTTGATAACTTGGATTACAGGCTTTTACTGTTAATATTTTGAGAGGGAAGGGGGGGAGCTGTCTTACATACCCCCCAAATGTTCCCAGAGGGCATGGGAAAAAAGCATGGAAAACCTCATTTTTTGGGTAATCTAATGAAGGTATGTTGAGAAATATCCCCAATCTGAAAGATATAGTCATACATTTTGCTGGTCAACATATAATTTTTAATTTTTAATTTTTTTTTTTGGGGGGGGGGAGTAGAAAAATGGCCTTACCCACAAAGTCTGCTGAGTTGTTCGTTAGAACCCTGAGGGACTCATTCAGGTTCTGCCCCAGTTCCCGCTCTTCCATCAGCCAGTCAGAGACGGGCTTACAGAAGGTGGGTTTGATGCCACTGATGTAGACGTCGCAGCCCGGCCAGCGGTACATGTACGCACGCTTCTTCTGCACAAACAGAATATAAATACAGTGAAATCTCTTTATAAGTAGAGCCCTTTGGCACAGACAATTTGCTCCCTTGTGACCATACCTTATTGTATTAGATATAGAGAAAATGGGCATTTTTGCAATGGAAAAGTGAAATATCATACCTGGTCCATATTGGAACCTCTAATTGGACTCTTATTGCCCATAGATGACATTGTATTGTGCCCTTTCTTCCAAATATGATATTGTCTTAACATTGGGAAAACCTTAAACAGTTATTAAAAGTAGGATATAGAATATGGGAAAATATCGCACAATGTCACTTAAATGTGAATACATCATAGTCTAACTTTGAACTACAAAAAGAGACAGAGATAGGACAGGAACTCTGACCTGTCGCATAACGTTCACCCAGAAGGGGTCGCCTTTCTGCCACCAGAGGGGGTCGGAGTCTACGCGGTAGTCGGCCATCTTGTTGAAGGAGAGGTTGGTGTCAGCGTCGTACATCAAGTCTCCCGTCTGTCCGTGTGACGCCGGGTACAGACCTGAAAGTGGGTACATGTTGTTACACCACAGTAAGCTTAGAGAAACTGCTTGTCTGTATGAGATGTACAAAGCAAGCACTGGGTATAAGTCAGATATGATAAGCGTGACTAGCTGCATAAGTGTTTCAAAGGGGCATTCTCACCACTCACACTTACCACAGCAGACTAGAACAGTACTAGAATTGTGAGTGGGAAACGCTCGGTGAGAATGCCACTTTAAGCCTTGGACAGTGGTAATTATGCTCAGGTGGCACCTTGGCTGATTACCCTGTCCTTGGCTTATTACACTTATATACACTCAGAAAAGTCAGCGTCATTGTCGCTAAAACCTCTCTCACCTGAAAGTCAGGTAGTGCCTGACTTTCTGGTGAGAGTGGTTTTAGCGACAATGACACTGATTTTTCTGAGGGTGTACATGACCATATCTATTACATAAGTACGGTGGACGTGGCGTGTGATCCCAACACTACATTCCTAATGACCAAAGGTAGGTTCAAATTTCCCTCCTCAGGTGGGTCCAGGTCATGTGATCCAATCCTAAGCATTTGATTGGCTGCTGTGTGAGAACCAGGTCAGTTCTCCCGCAATTCTGAATTTTAATTTTCCACACTTTGATGTTTTTCCCACGCCAGCCCAGTCGTTGATGACAGTTTGAGAAAAAAAGGAAAATGTCTTTCAGATTGGGGATATTTCTCAACATACCTTCATTAGATTACCCAAAAATAAGGTTTCCATGCTTTTTTCCCATGCCCTCTGGGAATATTTGGGGGGTATGTAAGACAGCTCCACCTCCCCTGCCCTCTCAAAATATTAACTATATTATCTATTACATAAATTATGTTGAAATTTGCAATTCTAGATGTTGGCAGTTGTGCCCTCTTGGTTTGTTCATACATAAAGTCATGAACCCCCCGTTATCGAAAAATGATCATTTCCTTCTATTCCATATACAAAGTGAAATTTTGTCTTCAGTCAAATTTAAGTCTAGGAGAAATTTAGGAGTCCATTAATAAATCAAAATATAAACAAGTTCTCAAACAAGGTCATGGGAAGGTCATTGATGAGGCTATTCACTCACTTTTATTTAAAGATCCTTGTATTCATATCAATTGGAAAAATGTGCTCATTTGAACATGTAACTAGGATACATTGTTGTTGTTTACTGTTACCATGGCAACTAACATTTAGGGTGATCATTTAGGGTACTTCAGTAGCCATATTTCGAGCATAAAGTATGTTTGCCTGATGAAGGATCATTAATGATCCGAAACATAGCAACATAAGATCATTCAACAAAAAACCTCCAAAAATGTCTGCAAAATATAGACTTCAAATATAACCGAAAAAGAAAATTCTTTGTGTTGGGTTTTGTGTGGTAAAATACTTTTATTACATTTTATTTAAAACTAAAAGTGTCTGAATCTCAAGTTTGGTGCAGTGGCACTATTCTCTGTCTACACACAATTATATAGGTCTAAATAGTGTGTCAGTATCCAGGTAGAGGCAGGTAACATGAACATCAATCTGCCTAAATCTCAAGTTTCATGCAGTGGCTCATGTACCACTGCACCAACAGACCTACACAGTCCTCTCTGTCTACATATATAATATATACCTGTGTAGCATTGTAGGGTGGTGAGACTATACCTCTCTGTCTGCCAATATAATATAAACCGTAAAGCCTCGCGTATAGGCCTCGGCTAATACGCTAGTCCGAATGCCCGTGTGGCTTAGGGAGTGGTCATTATTTAACAGGGTGGATTTGGTGGATTTTTAACACGTCACACTTTTTCCGGCCCCTCCCTCTTTGAACTATAGTAACGCGAGGGCTTTTTCACCGAAAAGGATTAACATCTTTTAGCCTCCCAGCCAACCCCCCACTCCCAGCCCTGTGGATAAATAATGATCACTCCCTTACAGGATCAGGACAAAGGCAGGGTGCGGCTTGTATACAGGGTTTCATTAAAATTAAAGGTACAAAATTAACCATTTCAGACCCCCTATTAGGCTTACAGGGTTTTTCAAAGTTGGGGGTGCGGCTAATATAATGTACATGAGTTAGGCTTCTACGCTAAGTTCTACGGTAAGTACTATTGTAGGGGCCTGTGTGACTATACCTTATTGTACTAGTATACACACACACACACATACACACACACACACACACACACACAGGTCACACACACAGGTCACATGACCCAGATGACTCACACACTGACACACCTCCACACCATGACCAACATAACAACAACAACATTAGTACACCAGGCCGAGGGTACACACCGCAGGGGGAAGGGAGGGCAGAGGGGCACTGAAGGGGAAATAAATAGACAAAGGTGTACGAGTAGAGTTCCTCACTGAGGGTTATTTCATGAGACGAAGTCGAGTGGAATAACCCTCAGTGAGGAACTCTACGGGTGCTCCTTTGTGTTTATTTCATGTCATTATTAACAATATTCATCAAAATTCCACTCAAATGCCCTGAAAAAGCTAATTTATGGTGGTTATATCAACAATTTTGATGGCAGTGAAATATGGGCGAGGGTTATTTCACGGGGGGTGTTAAATACAGCCTTCCTTGGTTAAGTCAAAGTACCCACTGGGGGAGAAGGGCGGGGGGAGGAGCAGGGGTGGGAACCAACATAATATCAAGGGGAGATTGGCATTATCAACATAACTTTATTATGAAAAGGGCACACATCCAAATATTATACAATTTTTCTATCGTATCATTACATTATTATCATTGTACCATAAATTCTCGCGTAGAAGCTGCGGCTAGTACGAGGGTCAGATCGCTGGTGCGGCTTATAGGATCAGCCCATGGTCTGGGTGCGGCTTATACGCAAGTTTTTGTTACTATAGTACAGTATTAAAGTCACCATAATCAGATGGCCAGTGCGGCTTATAGGATCGCCCGAAACTCGGGGTGCGGCTTATACGAGAGTTAGGCTTATACGCGAGAATTTACGGTAATCGAAAAAATGCCTGGAGAAAAGCTGTACAAAGTGATGTACAAATTTATTGAGTATCAAGTAAATGTATAAATTTAGTTTCAACCAAAGAAACAGAGAAAACAATAGTAGGAGTCAGGTACATGGCTGTGTCTCACGACCTTAGGCCTTAGGTGTCGTCTCTGACCAGGTGTCAGAAAAAAGGTGTTTTAAAAGGAATTATACTCCTATATATATATAAGGATTTGTAAAAACGATATGGCAGTTGTTATATACTTATAATTATAATTAGCCTCCTGCTGTTGGTATTTTGACCTCATCAAGCCAAACTGGTCAGAGACGGCACCTGGTCAGAGATGGCACCCGGTCAGAGACGGCACCCGGTCAGAGACAAAAACATTGGCCCAAGGTCGTGAAACACAGCCACATACATTGGGCGCAGGGATGGAAACACACTGGGGGAATGGGGGGGGGGGGGTAATAACAAGGGGGGTGGGTGGGAGGGGACCACAAAAACTTGGGGAATGACATCAGGCAGATCACATATAGGGGAATGGGGGGGGGGGGGGCAGTGACAGCTAATAATGGCACGAAAGGAAGGGAGGGGGAGGAGGGGCACCAAATAGTAAGGGGGGGGAGGGGACCACAACAGCATGGGGAATGTTAGGTCGTGTAACAAATGTTCTGTACCTGTCATCATGGTGTAGAGGTTGGGGATGTATTTACTGGTTATGTATATACAGAAAAAACTCCATGCCATTGACATACATGCACATCATACTTCACGAATTGAAGCTGGGTCATATCACATGATGCCGAAGGCTGAGTGTGTTATGACCCAGCTTCAACGAGTGATGTATGATGTGCATTTATGTTAATAAGTGGGATTTTGTGCTTATTACATAGCCCTACTGCCTTAAAATGAAGAAAATCAACAGATTTGGAGGCCATGAAATATGGCTATACTGTACTGGACTGTACTTCATGGCACTCGGGCATGGAGTACGGAGGTCCCATAGGCTTAGCATAGAGAAGGCCGTACCACCATGTAATAAAAGTGATGTACCTGTCATGATAGTGTAGAGGTTGGGGATGGTCATGGCCGGGAACACAGGTTCCAGGTAGGCGGCCTTCACACCGGTAGCCGCCAACTGCCGCAGTCCTACCATCTCAGGAGCGTCCCACCTACATACGGAAAAACAAACACTTTTATTACATGGTGGATACAGCCCTCTGTAGGTAACTTGTGTGAATCCAACCCTAGTATATTATGGTGATTTTGCAGAAAATTGACCTTTACTTCTAGAGATTTCACAGAAAAATGTTACTCTTGCTTCTTGTGATTCGGCTGAGAATTTACCCTTGCTTCAGGAGGGTGCCAGCTCAATAAGAGCATGACTATGTGACCCTTAATATTCCCTTAGTTAGAGCTTGAGGTCAGGTAGCATTGTAGCTGATGTATTAGTTAATATTGTCTAGCAGTGATTACACAAAATCTAAGAATGGCTATTGTAATAGCCCCTGCAATGAATGAATGAACTACCCACTTCTGTGGCTCAAGTACCGTAACAAAGTGTTGGAGAAGCACCGGTCCCATGGTGTAGTGGTCAGCATTCTGTACTCTGAGCGGAGCGGCCAGGGTTTGATTCCCCGTGGGGTGCGACTTTTCCATGACCCGTTACACGTAACATATATTGCATTCTATCAAAACTGTCAGTTGTACTTGCTTAAAGTGTTGATATTGCAATATAAATCACTAGGATTCTTTGTCTTGTAAATCACCAAATGGAGGACAAATAAAGTACTTGATTAAAAAACTAAGCAATCCTGCCCTCACCTGACGCCTCCCAGCACAATGAGCAGCAGCTTGTTACCGTCCTGTAACGAGTCGAGGATCACACCGGGAACCAGCAGCAGCAGGAACAAGGTCAACACGTGGGAACCCATCCTGTAAGGTCAAGGTCTCATTGTAGTAAACAACCCATCCTGTAAGGTCAAGGTCACATTGTGGTTAACAACCTATCCTGTAAGGTCAAGGTCACATTGTAGTAAACAACCTACCCTGTAAGGTCAAGGTCACATTGTAGTAAACAACCTACCCTGTAAAGTCAAGGTCACATTGTAGTAAACAACCCATCCTGTAAGGTCAAGGTCACATTGTGGTAAACAACCCATCCTGTAAGGTCAAGGTTGTATTGTAGTAAACAACCCATCCTGTACGGTCAAGGTCACATTGTACTAAACAACACCCGGGAACCCATTCTGTAAGGTCAAGGTCACATTGTGGTAAACAACCCTTTCGTAAGGTCAAGGTCACATTGTTGTCAACGTCACATTGTAGTAAACAACCTATCCTGTAAGGTCAAGGTCAGATTGTAGTAAGCAACCCATCCTTTAAGGTCAAGGTCACACTGTTGTTAACAACCCATTCTGTAAGGTCAAGGTCGTATTGTAGTAAACAACCCATCCTGTAAGGTCAAGGTCACATTGTACTAAACAAGAACAAGACACGGGAACCCATTCTGTAAGGTCAAGGTCACATTGTGGTAAAAAACCCATCCTGTAAGGTCAAGGTCACTTTGTGGAAACCCACCCTGTAAGGTCAAGGTCACATTGTAGCAAACAACACGGGAACCCATTCTGCTGTAAAGTTGTTATAGTACACAAGTTTTTATTTGTGGATTGAAACAAGGAAGCAATGTATTGTTGACCAGTTAACAGTAAAAGTAAATCACAAGTTCCACACAAAGAACTGCATTCAACTTCAATGAAAAATATCCCACCAAAGAAACAATTAAATGATCCCTCCTATCATAACATATAACATGATATTTGTTTTTTGAATTGAAGTTTTTATGCATCTACTTTAATAGTGATAAATATCATGCATCAATTGGGATTTAAACCCGGGACCATGGACAGTGTGTCCTACCACCCCAACCACCATGCTGCAGGAGGTGTGGTCATAGACTTGGCACATACATCTGTGGTGTACCCCCCCCCCCTGTCTACACCTGTATGTGGGCAGTCACTACACCACTACTCTCGTTCCCAAATCCTTCCAAAGGAAAGCTCTGGTAACAGCCGAATGACCTCGAACTTGGGATTTTGCCGGGTCTGGTCAACCCCTGCTGGTAGCCTGGAACCAGTGGGAAGGAACCAGAATGTATGATGGTAGTTTTAGGTAATTTTACCATCAGCCTTTCTGGTTCCATTTCCTGTTCCTGTTCACTGGTTCCAATCTACCAGCAGGGGTTCCCCAGACCCAGCAAAATCCCAACATTTGGCTGTTACCAGAGCCTTCCTTTGGAAGGATTTGGGAACGAGAGTACTACACCACCTGCAGCCCCCATGTAGTGTACAGAATGCACGGTATGCGCAACATCGTAAACTCTCACCACGACTGGTACCAGTTAGAACCCAATGCTACCTACAGAATTTGCCCAAACTCTAGCCGCGGCTTGTACAAGTTGTTTTTTTCCTATAGTTTAAAATAATGTTAAAGTAGCAAGTTTCAGACTCCAGGTGTGTATGTAAATTCTTTTATTTATACTGAAATCAAATAGGCATGGTTGTTTGCCTATGGTGTGGCTTATAGGTTTCTCCCTAAGTTTAGGTGTGAAGGGTTAAGCATATACAAAAGGTTTTATGGCAGGCCTTTGCTAACCCTTTAAGGACCTCATGATAACTAAATGATTCAAGTCCATTTGTCATTATGATGCACCAATGCAGTGCTGGCAAATAACTCACTATCAATGCTGCGGGATAGTGTCAACCCGATAGGATCAGCATGATGCATAAATGCAGCACTACATTCATGCATCATGCCATATGCTGCACCTAAAGGCCTAAGAAGCCTCAGCCCTGTAGGGATCAACATGATTCATAAATGCAGCACTGCATACATGCATCATGCCACATGCATCATGCCCATCTCATACTGCACATGGAGAGCCATGAAGCCTCAGCCCTGGGGGGTCTGGGAGTGTGAAGAGCCCAGAAGAGGAGGTAGAAAAACATGGAGCGAGTTAACGCTCTCTTATCTGGAGGTAGGAAAGGAGGTAATGGCTGCCACTCCGCTATCGCCTTCCCACCTCCAGCCCCTCTCCTCTGCAGGAGGCGAGAAAAAACACCCAACCCAAGTATAAACGGCTAACCCTAGTATAAACAGATCTGTGTGGGTCTAGGAGTCCTATGTCAATGCTGCCCCAACATCCTACCCCTCTAGGAGCATCTTCACTCCACTTTTACATTTTTACTTGTGACTTTTTCTTGTAATAATGATTGACTCAGGTGGTTTCTAATGCTAACACAAGGAACTTGCGGCAGAAGGGGTCTGCTGATGGTGTCTACAATTGTTACTCCACATTATATTGGGGGACTTGTGGTGTTAGAACAAAGTATTCAAGGTACAAAATAAACAAATAATTCCCAGAGTCATTGCAGATCTAAGAGCATCTGCACTGCACTTCTTTCCTTGTTATAATGGTTGACTCAGCTGGCTTCTGATGCTAGCACGAGGGGAACTGGTGATGGTGTCTAAAACTGTTACTACACATAATATGAAGAAACTGACTCTCCTACATCCATGATACATTGATCAGTGCTTCAGCCAGAATTTGAGGATGATTCGGCACGAAATAGCACGTCTGCAATGTCTGTTGTCTACAGTTGTTACTACACATTGTATGGGGGAACTTCTATACAGTACTAGGACAATGTATTCAACTGTTTAAGGACTTTGAGAATGGGGATATTTTCAGAGAATGGCCCGAGATAACGATATAATGATCAGTCATTGCCGACCGGAGTGCCATTGGGAACGTCTCACTTGCTACATTGTCTACCCCTGCTTCTCTATTTCCTGATAGTTCTGAAAGCTGGCCCCAACTCGTCTTCGGATGCGTCCGAGCGACATCGCTGGTATTTGAGGGGCCATGACCGCGTCACTTCCCCCGTATATTGGGGGGATTCTTACGTGGTACCCATCTGCACTTTTAATACAACAGCACCAAGCGCACAGGAACTATTTTAACCAGCAACCTTTGGTGCCAGGGATGACGCTCGGGAACAGAGGTCGAGGTGGGGCCAGCTTGGATAGTTCTGTAACGGAGCATCTATAGACTACCCTCTGAGTCACACATGAATAGATTTATGAATGTCCCCACTGTCAGTTCTGAGCAGAGTGGTTTATGAATGCCCCCAGGAGGGGGTGCTCGTGGGTGTACAGGAGGAGGGGGAGAGTGTCATGGATTTATCGAACTCTGCTCCATGAGCCACTCTACTATAGGTGTAGCTGTAGGGTAGAGCCTCCATGAGATGACTAGCCGGTCTGTTGGTACCTTGAGTAAACCGGTACATGGATCAGGAGCCCTGTGGACAATAGGCCCCATGGTGATTGGCCCTGAGGACGATCCGCCCCATGTCTATAATAGCCCTGTGGAAGATTGGCTCCACCATTAATGGTGCTAGGGCCAAAAAAAAGAGGTTTGTTTCAGGTATCATGGGAGAAAAATGTAGGGTCGGTAGGTCGGATTTTTCTTTAAATTTTTTTTTAACATGAATGTACTGGCCAACTTTTTTAGATACCCTAAAATTGACCAAAAAAAGGGTAAAAATACAAAAATCTCTTCAAAATTGCATAAAAAATGTAGGGTCGGCCCTGTTTTGATAGGGTCGGTCGGGTGACCTGAAACAAACCTTCTTTTTTTTGGCCTAGTCATCTCATGGGCACCCTACCCATACAAGAGGAGGGAGTGTCATGGATTTATCGAGCCGCACTCTACGAGACACCTCTATAGTGTACTATAGGGAGGTGGAGGGGCTGAAGAGGGCAGGTAAAAGTACCTGTATAATTGGCTGGTTGGCGAGAACTGTACCCTTTAACCATTTAAAGATGGTATATCAGCTAATAGACTTCCCGAACCTTTTCTTCAAAATGGATATTACTTCAATGCCATGGGTTCCATTATCATTTTAGCTGATAAACAGTGCAACATATTTGTGTATTAATACATAATTTGAGATTGATAACAATGTACCTAATTTACCTCACTGACTCAGGCACTCCCCCAGGAGAGTATTGGGGGAACTAATCTAATAGAGAATGCACTGAGCCATGCAGTATCAACACATAGGGAGTTTTAGTGTCGACCTACAGTAAAAAATATTACACTGCATGTGCTCATCTTATAGACTAAGACACTGCCAATAATTTAAGAAGTTAGGGAAGATGTATGGGATAAGATATACAATAGTAATATAATAAAACTAAAAACTAAAACATTTAGCTGACACACCATCTTTAAGGACGGCATGTCACTAAAAGATGACATTTCTTGTCATGATGTACCAATACAGCCCCAGCGAGTAACTCGCGGGTGCTGCACTGGATACCCTGCACGGGTGCATCATGCTGACCCTCAGGGGCGTCTCAACCCTGTAAGGACTTCATTATGCTTGAATGCAGCACTGATGAGTTACTTACCAGGGCTGCATTCATGCATCATGATGGCCAAGGACATGATGCATTCATGCAATATGCTATCCTTAAAGGGATAAGGGCTGCATAGTGCTTTAAAACCCTTTGGTCGTCATGATGCATGAGCGCAGCGCTGATGCATGAAAGCAACCTTGACATAGGGTAGGGCAGGGTAGGGCAAGGTACGGTGGGGCAGGGAAGGGAAGGGTAGGATAGGATAGGATAAGGTACGGTAGGGTAGGGCAGGGTAGGTAGGGAAGGGCAGGGCAGGGCAGGGCAGGGCAGGGCAGGGCAGGGCAGGGCAGGGCAGGGCAGGGCAGGGCAGGGCAGCAGGGCAGGACAGGGTAGGGTAGGGCAGGGGTATGTTTAGCAGGTCAGGGTAGGTAAAGAGAATATAGCAGGGCAGGACAGGGTAGGGTAAGGTTTACATGGTAGGGAGGGACTAGACTGGACTAGGTATTAAGGTAGGGCTGTGTAGACTTCTTCCATTATAGATGAGTCCAGATCCCCCTGGGCTGTTGTTAAGGACGGCATCATGCCTCCGTGTTCATGATTTGATGTCGGTGAGCAGCTCATCACGTATGTTCCAGAGTGTACTAGCAGAATGCTCCTGCTTTAAAGCTTGACCGTCATGGTTGAAGTGAGGCCAAAAGCACTTTTGGATATAGTTCAGTTTTGATTCACAAGAGGGCTCTTAAGGGCTGGGAGCTCAGCTCTTACAGGCACAAGATAGGGTGAATATGTTGTAGCTGGACAATGCTCATGGTCCCCTGTCCAAACACTGCTGCCCTCTGGTGGAACTGTTATTTTAGTCTATGTATGGAAAATGCTGAACTTATTCCCTGACAGCCCAGCTTTAAGGTTGATCGCTACTCTTAACTTTGGGTCAAACTACCCCAAATTCGTATATTAGAATGGGCTTATATTGCATGGCCAGGTACATATATACATTACCTAAGCTGTATTAATTCATGAGGATTTCCCCTTTTTTTTTTCATCTTTTGACACCCCCTCCCTCCACTGGTTTTAACAATCGACACGCACACGGACCCTTTTATGGTGGTTGCCTATCTTGTGTCAAAAGTATCTAGATTTTTCCCCAATATACCTTACATAATTTGGAACCAAACAGTGAAAAGAAAAGTAGGGGGTCCCGAGCTACTTTTTAAAGTATAGAATTTTGAAAAATAAAAGTAGTTCTCTAAGATCAAACTAGAAAATCCTTTATTTTGACAGCAATGGTAGTGAAAGTATCATCATTTTTATGAAACTCCCTTAAAACATTCTTCAGATCCTTTTTGAATTAATGGTATCCATTTCAACATATGGTCCTGTACCTAATTCAGTAGTTTTGAGCAATTGAAAATATAAAGTAACAATAATCAATAAATGGAAAGGTAGTCTAGGGGTAGATTCCATTATGACCGTATGTAGCCCTGCCTCTGTGGTGTAATGGGATCAACACTGAACTTGGACAGGCCAGCAGTTTTACTAACTGCTCTGTAGGAGGGCCCATACCTCAGATGTGCAGAAATCGACGCAATGAACGTGTTTGTGAAGGAAGGCAACCACCTTAAGGTAGTAACGTGCTGGTTGAAATCACCCCCCCCCCTAGTTAAAAAAGTGATCCCCTTCTTCATCATGGATGAATGAATGCAGCGCTGGTGAGTTACTCGCCAGCAGGGCTAATGAATTCTTGCATCATGACGACTCATGGGAGTGTACCAGCCCTGTCAGGTTGACACAATGGTCTAATACTGTGCCCCTGGTGAGGTAAGTTGCTAGGGAGTCATTTATGCATCATGACAACCAGGAGCATAGGGCATTAAAGGAGGAACACCTACATTCAAGCATTGTGCCGACCCTACGGGGTTGAAACACTCCCGAAGGGTCTGCATAATGCACCAATGCAGCACTGGTGAGTTACTCGCCATGCCTGCATTGGTGCATCATGACGACAAATGTCATCTTTCAGCGACATCCATCCTTAAACCCACAGATCTTACTGTACGTCCAGTAACAGTGGGGAGAGGTACTCAGCCATATATATAGAGGCACTGGGGCTTTAAAGGGACTTTCTACTTGTCGCAGGATAACTGATGTTCTGTTGACTTTTGCATATAACTCAGTATTATGTCAGTTTGATTTATTATCTAATAGAAAATCAAAAGAAATTGTCATTTAATGATACTAACTTTCATGATACGGCCATTTGAGCAAAGGGGTACCTTAACTATAGAAATGAAGAGGAAAACAGCATTTTCACATTATCTGTCATGGACGATCCCCTTCTTCTATTGATATTGCAACCAAACCTTGCGAATGTATAATGGACATCTATACAAACATTTTAGGACCAATAAAACAAGGGGTCGCGGATGAAATGAGAAAGGCATGAATTTTGGAAAAATGTTTCTTTTGCCTTAACTATAGGATCCTATGGGTGTCCTAGCAGTGAACATATGTGAACAATGGAGGTATACTGTCAAAATAGCAAATACAAATAGTTGATTTAGGGAAAGTGGTCTATGTAGGAATATGAATACAGCTTAAAGAAAACGTTTTATGCGCTTCGATTTTTTGCCGCCAGGTGGCTTCTGTGTAGAAACTAGCAATTCCCTTTAAAGGGGTAAAGTACCATGCGGCCCTCAATGGACGGAATGGTGAAGGCGGAGGGTGGTGGGGGGGGGGAGTTGTTCAATAGTAGTTTAGTGGCAGATACACCTCACTAAAAGATGTATGTACAGCGGCTACACCTATACACTAGTGCAGCAGACATCGATCCACATTCACGTCTAACCCTTTAACGCCAGAATGGTGCCTTAACTCTTTAACCCTTTAAGGACGGCATGTCACAAAAAGATGACATAAGTCGTCATGATGCACCAATGCAGCCCTGGCGAGTGTCACAAAAAGATGACATAAGTCGTCATGATGCACCAATGCAGCCCTGGCGAGTGACTCGCCAGGGCTGCATTAGTGCATCATGCCGACCCTTCGGGAGTGTCTCAACCCCAAAGGATGTTTGTGATTCTTGAATGCAGCACTGCTGGTTTAGTGAATTCAATACAGAATTCGAGCCAAAAAGTAGGAATTCCTGCAAATGTAGGAAAAGTGGCATCTCTGAATTTAATGCATGATGCCGCCCTTAAAGGGTTAAGGACGGCATGTCGCTAAAAGAGCTGACATTTGTTGTAATGATGCATCAATGCACTGGTGAGTGGCGACACGTCTTCCCCCAAGTACACAGAGAGAGGAAACAGCGTCAAGAGGGAGTCCAGGTTGCCTCCAGAATGACTCCCCTGTTTAAGGGAGTCCAGGTCGCCTATAGGAGCCTAGGTGGCTCTGTGACTGACTTAAGGGAGTCATCTGGGGGAGTCATATGACCCAGAGAGCTATATGACTCCACCAGATGACTCCTTTAGGTCAGCCAGAGAGCCACCTAGGCTCCCTTAGGCGACCTGGGGTCCACTAAAGGGGGGAGTCATTCTGGAGGCAACCTGGACTCCCTTTTGACACTGTTTTTTCCCCTGTGTAAATCTCTTCTGTAACCCATCACAGGTCGGGATAAGAAGTGGTTTTGCCCAATGGGGGTTTGGCGGGAAAATATTATATATCAGCTAAGAAAGATCTCAACTGTGGGGGTAGACGCCGAAATTCGACACGGCGACATGATCATTTCTTAAAATCGACATGTGACATGGGGCTTGGTGACATGAGGGAAACATTTTGTGACATGACATAGGGTCTTTCTCAAATTCGACATGGGACACGGCAGGTTCTTAGGGGCGACATGGGACATGGGAATTTTAAGTGACATGGCATGGCCATTTCGACATGTGACATGGGGGCCCCCCATCTAGACCCCTTCCACTGGAAAACCCCCTCATAATATTGCCTGCTGGGCATATAACCTGTCCTGTTTCAAGGCTATTTACCACCCTTTTTAGCATTGGGTTAACTGACGAACCGTGATGCAATCTAGACCAGACTAAAATTTTCGCCCCCCCCCCCGCTTTAAACTATAGTAACGTGCAGGCTTTTTTGCTAAAAAGGGGCTTCAATTTTTACGCCCCCCCCTCAAGAGGTGTCAGAATTTTTTTCGCCCCCCCCCTCAGGAGGGGTCGGAAATTTTTACGTCTCCCCCAAATCCACCACCCAGCCCCTGTAACTAATAAATGAACACTCCCTTAGCGCAATGGGGGTTTGGCGGGAAAATATTCTATCTCAGCAAAGAAAGATCGCCACTGGAAATCCCCCTCATAATATTGCGTGCTAGGCATATAACCTGCCCTGAGTTAGGGGTAGTTGCCACCCTTTTTAACATGGTTAACTGACGCACCCTATCACTCCCCGATGTAATCTAGACCAGACTAAAATTCTCTGTAAAAGCGGCAGCTAAATTGGCCAAAGTGTATAAGTCTGATAAGGAAAGGGGAGTAGAGTTGGACCGGGGGCATTGATCTGGTGCTCGTTATGCCTCTTTGTAGGTGGAGGAGCAGGAACTGACAAAGGCACATCGACCTCTGCAGGAAGGCATTGTCTACATTTTTGTATATTTTTGACTTTGAATCTTATTTCTTTTCTCTTTGAGTATTGCACCTACTATAGTGTATAATCCTTTAAGGGCTGCATACTGCATTCATGCATCATAGCCTTGGTCGTCATGATGAATGAATGCAACCCTGATGAATAACTCGCCAGCGCTGCAAACAAGCCGACCCTACAGGATTTACATGATGCACCAATGCAGCACAGGAGAGTCACTCGCCGGGGCTGCATCGCTGCATCCGACAAATGCCTCCCTTTTTGTGGCATGCTGTCCTTAAAGGGCTAATGAGCAGGTTTCTATAGAGTTAGAGACGTTTTGGACTCTTCTCTATGAAATAGTAAACTGACTGATCTTTTAGAATGTACACGAGCATTTAGGCAATGATGTTTGAGGCATTTGTGGAACGATTATTGAGGAGGTATACATGTAATGATGTATTCAACCTTCTTGACATTTTAAAAGAAAAAAAACCATTGAGAATCTTTCTTATTCCATGTCTAAGAGTAAATATCGTCTACAACTCTCTTGTATTCCGACCTGAGTCAGCACTGGCTGACAACTCAGTCACAATCTTGAAAGGCATTACTCATATTTTGTTTTGCCTTAGTCATTTTCGAATATCAGTTCATTATTCTGACCAATATCCCTATGACTATTATATTTTTATGATAGATACAAATAGAACGTCTAACCCTGGATAGCCACTGCAGGCAAAGCCCTGGAGCATAAAGATGATCAGTGTGGGGACCAACCAGGTAGTTTTTTCTGTAGACTAGAGGCCCTTAAATCAATATTTTGGCTCCCCTTATCAATGCTTATCTATAAGCAAAGTTCAGATTCCAGGGCACCTGGGCTCCAGCATGGGGTCAACTGGCAATAAACTGAGGTAGAGTTCTACCCAGACCCCTGCCACAAGGTATCTGCCACAACTAGGTAAGGGTCCTGGTGGTACCCAGACTCCTGCCACCACCAGGTGAGGGTCCTGGTGGCACCTAGTCCTGTACAGGCTCCTGCCCCAACTAGGTAAGGGTCCTGGTGGTACCTAGTCCTGTACAGGCTCCTGCCACAACTAGGTAAGGGTCCTGGTGGTACCTAGTCCTGTACAGGCTCCTGCCACAACTAGGTAAGGGTCCTGGTGGTACCTAGTCCTGTACAGACTCCGGCCACAACAAGGTGAGGGTCCTGGTGGCACCTAGTCCTGTACAGGCTCCTGCCACAACTAGGTAAGGGTCCTGGTGGTACCTAGTCCTGTACAGGCTCCTGCCACAACTAGGTAAGGGTCCTGGTGGTACCTAGTCCTGTACAGACTCCTGCCACAACTAGGTAAGGGTTTTGGTGGTACCTAGTCCTGTACAGACCACTGCCACAACTAGGTAAGGGTCCTGGTGGTACCTAGTCCTGCACAGACTCCTGCCATAACTAGGTACGGTCCTAGTGGTACCTAGTCCTGTACAGACTCTTGCCACAACTAGGTAAGGGTCCTGATGATATCTAGTCATACCCAGACTCCTGCCCCCACTAGGTAAGGGTCCTGGTGCTATCTAGTCCTACCCAGACTCCTGCCACCACTAGGTAAGGATCCTGATGGTACCTAGTCCTCCCCAGAATCCTGCCACAAATAGGTAAGAGTCCTGGTCGTACCTATTCCTGTACAGACTCCTGCCACAACTAGGTAAGGGTCCTATTGGTACCTAGTACTGTACAGATTCCTGCCACAACTAGGTAAGGGTCCTGATGCTATCTAGTCCTGCCCAGACTCCTGCCACAACTAGGTAAGGGTCCTGGTGGTACCTAGTCCTGCCCAGACTCTTGCCACAACTAGGTAAGGGTCCTGGTGGTACCTAGTCCTGTACAGACTCCTGCCACAACTAGGTGAGGGTCCTGGTGGTACCTAGTCCTGCCCAGACTCTTGCCACAACTAGGTAAGGGTCCTGGTGGTACCTAGTCCTGTACAGACTCCTGCCACAACTAGGTAAGGGTCCTGGTGGTACCTGGTCCTATACAGACTCCTGCCATAACTAAGTAAGGGTTCTGGTGGTACGGTACCTAGTCCTGTACAGACTCCTGCCACCACTAGGTAAGGGTCCTGGTGGTACCTAGTCCTGCCCAGACTCCTGCCACAACTAGGTAAGGGTCCTGGTGGTACCTAGTCCTGTACAGACTCCTGCCACAACTAGGTAAGGGTCCTGGTGGTACCTAGTCCTGCCCAGACTCCTGCCACCACTAGGTAAGGGTCCTGGTGGTACCTAGTCCTGCCCGGACTCCTGCCACCACTAGGTTAGGGTCCTGGTGGTACCTAGTCCTGCCCAGACTCCTGCCACAACTAGGTAAGGGTCCTGGTGGTAGCTATCTCTGCCCAGACTCCTGCCACAACTAGGTAAGGGTCCTGGTGGTACCTAGTCCTGTACAGACTCCGGCCATAACTAGGTAAGGGTCCTGGTGGTACCTAGTCCTGTACAGACTCCTGCCACAACTAGGTGAGGGTCCTGGTGGTACCTAGTCCTGCCCAGACTCCTGCCATAACTAGGTAAGGGTCCTTATGGTACATGTACCTACCTGGTCTGCCCAGACCTGACTGCAGTGAATGATGGACCACTATGCTACCCAGATGTCGCAGTACCCTACTGCAACCTAACTAAATGGAGCACTGGTGAGTAACTCGCCGGGGATACATTCATGCATCATAACGACCCTATGGGGTTGATATACACTCTTGAAGGGCCGGCACGATACAGCAATGTAGTCCTGGAGAGTTATACACGGATGCATCATGAAGACACATGTTGCCTTTTAGTGATATGTTGTACTTAGGGAGTGGTCAATTTTTAACAACAGGGGGGGGGGGGGTTGGTGGATTTCCACGTGAGCGGGTCGAAATTTTTTTGGTCGCCCCCCCTCAGGCAAGTTGAAATTGAGCACGGCCGACCCCTTTGAGCTATAGTAACATGCGGGCTTTTTTGCTAAAAAGGGGTGCAATTTTTTTGGTCCCCCCCTCAAGAGGGGTCCCAATTTTTTTGGTCAAAAAATTCCATCCCCAAATCCACCAACCCCCCCCTGTTGTTAAAAAATGACCACTCCCTTAGAGGGTTAACAGGGGTTCAGGGTGCAGAGGGGGGGTGGTGAGGGTGGTGAGGGTGGTGAGGGTGGTGGGGGAGGGGTAGGTTAGCAGGTATGCAGGGGGCGGAAACATGTGCAGCAGATGGCGCCTAACGTGCTATATGCCTCCCTGCACACCCCCCCCCCACACACACACAAACAGCCCCCCCACACCCAGACTTCCTTCCTGCACCCCCCCCCCCACACACAGCCCCCCCCCCCCCCACACACACACACCCCACCCAGTGTAGGTACCAACTGAGAAACTACAGCCCTACATTTTTGTCATCTGCCAGCCTCTTGCAAATTATTATGGGTGAATTTCTCATCAGCACCCCTGTTCACACCCTCGATGAACTATATTCTCTTTGTTCCAGGTGTGAGGGGAGGGGATTAGCTTGATAAGGAGATAGGGGTTTATCCCCTGATTACCTGAGATTCCAGGATATGCTAGTCCCGGGTACTGACTACCCCCCCCCCCCCACACACACACATACTTCCTCCAGGCGTGCCCCCAGCGGCAGGGGTGCCGGGTCAGCTGGTGTGGACGGGGGGTTACCTGGGAGCAGCTCACACATACATCACACATACGTCTTACTGTAACTAGTCTGTGTAGCTGAGTTACTGAAACTGTTGAGCCACATTACTGTGACTACGTAGACGCCTACCTGGTTGTCAAGGCCTGCTTCATACATGCACCATGATCCTTGTCTCTCTGTCTCTGTCTGTCTTAGTATCTTTCTCTAACCATTTCCCTTTGTCTCTCTCTCTCTCTCTCTCTCTCTCTGCTCTCTCTCTCTCTCTCTCTCTCTCTCTCTCTCTCTCTCTCTCTCCCCTCTGTGTCTTTGTATGTCTATCTGTCTCTGTATGTGTCTCTCTGTCTGTCTCTGTCTGTCTGTCTGTCTGTCTGTCTGTCTGTCTCTGTCTGTCTCTCACTCTCCCCCCCCCCCCTCTGTGTCTTTGTATGTCCTACTGTCTCTGTATGTGTCTCTGCTTGTGCTCCCTTCTATGTATCAGTCAAATCATGCAGTCACGTCTGAGGGAGTCATGTGATCACATATAGCCCCATCTAGCTCCTGTAGCTGCCACGGTCCGTATCCCACCTCGCTCTGCACCATGTTGATGTCTTTAGGTCTCCCTCACTATTTCCCTATGTCTCTCCCTGTCGCTGTCTCTGTCTCACTTACTATTTCTTCTGCCTGTCTCCATGTCCTGTTGTTTCTCCCCGTCTCACTTTTCCCCTCTGTCTCCCTCTCTCGCAGTACTCTTCTGCAACCTAACTAAATGGAGCACTGGTGAGTAACTCGCCGGGGATACATTCAGGCATCATAACGACCCTATGGGGTTGATACACTCTTGAAGGGCCGGCACGATACAGCAATGTAGCCCTGGAGAGTAACTCACCGGTGCTACACTGATGCATCCTGAAGACACATGTTTCCTTTTGGTAACATGCCATCCGTAGAGGGCTAATAGGGGTTCAGGGTGCGGGGGGGGGGGGGGGGGGGGGTGGGTGGTCAGGGTGGTGAGGGTGGTGGTGGGAGGGGGGGGAGGTAGGTTAGCAGGTATGCAGGGGGCGGAAACATGTGCAGCAGATGGCGCCTAACGTGCTATATGCCTCCCTGCACACCCCCCCCCCCACACACACACAAACAGCCCCCCCACACCCAGACTTCCTTCCTGCACCCCCCCCCCCACACACAGCCCCCCCCCCCCCACACACACACCACCCCACCCAGTGTAGGTACCAACTGAGAAACTACAGCCCTACATTTTTGTCATCTGCCAGCCTCTTGCAAATTATTATGGGTGAATTTCTCATCAGCACCCCTGTTCACACCCTCGATGAACTATATTCTCTTTGTTCCAGGTGTGAGGGGAGGGGATTAGCTTGATAAGGAGATAGGGGTTTATCCCCTGATTACCTGAGATTCCAGGATATGCTAGTCCCGGGTACTGACTACCCCCCCCCCCCCCCACACACACACATACTTCCTCCAGACGTGCCTCCAGCGGCAGGGGTGCCGGGTCAGCTGGTGTGGACGGGGGGTTACCTGGGAGCAGCTCACACATACATCACACATACGTCTTACTGTAACTAGTCTGTGTAGCTGATTTACTGAAACTGTGTGGCCACATTACTGTGACTACGTAGACGCCTACCTGGTTGTCAAGGCCTGCTTCATACATGCACCATGATCCTTGTCTCTCTGTCTCTAACCATTTCCCTCTGTCTCTCTCACTCTCTCTCACTCTCTCTCTCTCTCTCTCTCCCTCTCCCGCCCTCTGTGTCTTTGTATGTCTATCTGTCTCTGTATGTGTCTCTGCTTGTGCTCCCTTCTATGTATCAGTCAAATCATGTAGTCACATCTGAGGGAGTCATGTGATCCCATATAGAGCCATATAGCCCCACCTAGCTCCTGTAGCTGCCACAGTCCGTATCCCACCTCGCTCTGCACCATGTTGATGTCTTTAGGTCTCCCTCACTATTTCCCTATGTCTCTCCCTGTCTCTGTCTCTGTCTCACTTACTATTTCTTCTGTCTGTCTCCATGTCCTGTTGTTTCTCCCTGTCTCACTTTTCCCCCTCTGTCTCCCTGTCTCTGTGACCATTTCCCTCTGTCTTTCTGTGTTTTCTCTAAACTATTTCTCTGTATCACCCCCTGTCTCGATTCCTCCTCCTCTCTCTCTCCCTCTTTCTTTCTCTCTCTCCCTCTCTCTCTCTCTCTCTCTCTCTCTCTCTCTCTCTCTCTCTCTCTCTCACTCTCTCTCTCTCACTCTCTCTCTCTCTCTCTCTCTCTCTTTCTCTCTCTCTCACTCTCTCTCTCTCACTCTCTCACTCACTCTCTCTCTCTTTCTCTCTCTCTCTCTCACACTCTCTCTCTCCCCCTCCCTCCCTCTCTTATCATATCTCTGTCTATGTGTGTGTCTCTGTGTGTATCACTCTTTGTGCTTTGTCTTATTTCAGTCAACACTTATATACCTGCTGTCTCCTTGATGCAGTCTCCTCCCTGTAGCTGCACATTCTGACCGTACCCCACCTCTCCCTTGCACCCTGTTGATGTCTACAGAGCTGCTGACACCCCCCGTCTACCTCCTCAGGTGTTGTCTGTCTGTACCTTCCCCCACCCTGCCGCTATCTATCCATCTCTACCCTAACCACACAGAGAAAAGAGACAGAGTCAAAGGGGGGTCCAGATTACCTCCAGAATGACTCGTCTCTTTAGGGGAGCCCAGTCTGTCCAACAGAGCCAAGGTGACTCCCTGCCTGACCTAAGGGAGTCACCTAGGGGGTTTACGAAGCTCCCTGCCTGACCTAAGGAAGTCACCTAGGCGGTTTACGAAGCTCCCTGGCTCACCTAGGGGAGTCACATAAGGGTCAGGGCTCCCCTTGGGAGAGGAGTCATTCTGGAGGCAACCTGGACTCCACTTTGACGCTGTTTCTTTTTTCTGTACACATACCCCCCCCCCCCCGGCCCCTACCTATGTAACTGCTGCTGTATGCCTGGTATGAAGATGGTCTCCAGTAGGGCTACACCTAGCTACAGACTCCTCTCCTATAGCCGCCTGTCTGTTAGCTGTTTCAGTGTCTGTATATGCCTCTTCTAGCCTTCTGTCTGTCTCTGCCTGTCTATTAACTTTCTGCCTGTCCCTCGGTATCACCCCCTCCTCACTCCTACACATCTGTACGTCTGTCTGTCTGTCTGTCTGTCTGTCTGTCTCCCACTCTCCATCTCTCTACTCCCTACGCATCTGTCTTTCTGGGGTGATGTCTGTCTGTCTTCGTTCTCTGTCTGTCTGTCTGTTGGGCTGTCTGCCTGTCTCTCTCTCTTTCTCTCTCTTTCTGTATGCCCCTCTTCTCTTAGACTCTCTACTCCACCTTCCTTCCCTGTCCTTCTCTCTCCCCACCATGCCCCCCCATCCCTGTACCCACACCTGAATATGCTGTAACCTACCTGAGGGTGTAACGTCTTGTGTTGTCCTCCTGTGTACCGGCTTTACCTCCTCCAGGTGGGACTAGACCTGGTGCTCCTCCACGTGGGGCTCACTAGAGTACAGCTCTATGCTACAGGCCGTACAGGGTGTGAGTACTCCTGTGTAGTGTGTCTGCACCTCCAGGGTGCTACAACAAAGGTAGATCCGTGTGTAGCACCTATAAGCACTTGGCTCCTGTATCGACCTCTACCTCCTCCAGGTGTGTCTAGACTGCCTCCTATTCCTCCTTCCTCCACGTGGGAATCACTCTAAGGTACAGAGTGTGTCTGGTACAGCGGTAGATCCCTGTGTAGAACAGTGTGTCTCAATCAGTAAGGTAGTTCCTGTAAGGTACCTGCTCTTGTAGGTGTGACTATACCTCCTCCTCTTCCACCTCTTCCAGGTGGGGCTCACTTTAGTACAGCTCTAAGTGTGTGAGTGTCCAGTGTAAGATCCTGTATGCCCCGCGCCCTGTATCAAGGTATGACTACACCTCCTTCTCCACGCGGGACAAACCTCAGTACAGCTCTATGGGACCTCCTGTACAGGGTGTAGGTGTCTGCACCTCCAGGGTGGTTAGGGACACTTACAATGAACGCACGGCTGTTCTGTGGCCGGCCAAAACCTGCATGGAGGGCGCCATGTTGGATTCTCCCTTTATACCTCACTCTTGCGCAGGTGGTTGTATGGTGAACGACCCAGTGAGCTGCACCATAGGACCCACTGCCCATAGCTACTCCAGGGTGAGAGGGAGGGGACTGAGATGGGTCATATGAAGCAGGTCTCCAATGGGTCCCACAGTATAGTCTGTATGGGACAAATGGGAGGTATGCTGACCACCAAGCTGGAGTAGCTACACTGGGGCCCTGCCAGTTACTCCACACACTGTGAAGCTACATCAGGGCAGAGCAGGGTGACCATAGACTCGAGAGGGAGCATCTAGGTCACGCAGGTCAGTGGGAGGGAGTGGGTGGGGCTCACTGAGGAGTAGTGGAGAGGTGGTGGGGGGGGGGGGGGGGGCAAGGGTAGCGATGCGACTCGCCAGAGGCCGAAGGCCTCTGGTACAACTAATGACCAGAGTGTGTTAATTAGTAAGGTAGATCCCTGTATGGTATCTGCTCTTGTAGGTAGGACTATATCTCCTCCTCCTCCTCCTCCTCCAGGTGGGGCTCACTTAACTACAGCTCTATGGTACAGGGTGCTACAACAAAGGTAGGTCCGTGTGTAGTAAGGTAGACCCTGTATGGTACCTGTTCCTGTAGGTGTTCCTGCCCTCGTTCCTCCACGTGGGGCTGAACTACAGCTGCGGCTACAGCTCTAAGGTACAGAGTATGTGTACACTGTACAGGAGGTGGACAGTGTGTGAGTGTCTGCACCTCCTGTGTATAGCTCTATGGTACCTCCTGTATAGTGTGTGAGTGTCTGCACCTCCAGTGTGGTACCACAAAGGTAGGTCCGTGTGTAGCACCTGGATGTTGTATCGACCTCTACCCCTATACCACACACCTGCCGCACGTCTGGGGTGGAGGGACGATCTGAGTTACCAGTTGGTGTGGGGAGGTGTGGAGTTACTTTGTATCACTGCTCTCCTCCAGTTGGCAGACACCTCTGTATGGTACAGTGTCTACACTGCTGCATGTATGATCCTACACCACACACTGCCTCACGTCTGGGTGTTGGGGGGGGGGGGGGATCTACGTTACCACTTGGTGTAGAGGTGTAGGTAGTGGAGGTATGGTATTCTCTCCTCCTGTTGGCTAAACCTCTGTGCGGTGCAGCGTTCCCCTCTTTGGTGTCTAGCCGTATCTAGATGCTGCATGTATGAATCGTATCCTCCAGGTTGGCTCTAGAAGTGTGTACCCCCACGTGTATGTTACACCACCTCACGTACAACCCCACACCATACTCCCTCACGTGTGGCTGTGGTAGATGGACGTTACCAGTTGGTATCTACACTGTTAGAAGTAAATTTAGCAGTAGAATCTATTGTAGTTTTGCAGTATATATTCTACGATATTAGTGTACATGGGTAGTAGAATTTATATATACAGTTGATTTACAGTATAAACATATGACTTTTTGTGTTCCCTATTCACAGTGTAGGTAGTGGATGGATGGTATCCCCCAGGTGATCCCAGAACTCAGTATAGTGTCTGCACGTCCCACTGTATGTTACACTGCCATCCTTTACTCCATGTAGACTATAGCACACTCCCCCATGCCTGTCTGACTGTCCATGTAGATCCCGGTGCCCACTGGGTGTGTAGGTAATAGGTGTATGAATAGTTTAGTCCAGGTAGGCTAGACAGCTCCTGTGTGGAACACCTGTGTCGGCCTCCACTCCTGTACCACACTACTTATTGTGTCAGTGTCAGGCTGTGTATGAGCCATCCAAGGTACAAGTTGTTGTATACTTTATAGAGGTATAGATGCCCTACTGCAGGTAGACTAAGGTCTGTTAGTTTGGTGTAGAGGTTGTAGAGGTATAGATGCCACCCTCCAGGTAGACTGCCTGTCAGTTTGGTGTATAGGTTATGGAGGTATAGATGCCACCCTGTAGGTAGACTGAGGCCTGTCAGTTTGGTGTGTAGGTTGTAGAGGTATAGATGCCGTACTCCAGGTAGACTGAGGTCTGTCAGTTTGGTGTGTAGGTTGTAGAGGTATAGATGCCACCCTCCAGGTAGACTGGGGCCTGTCAGTTTGGTGTATAGGTTGTGGAGGTATAGATGCCCTACTCCAGGTAGACTGAGGCCTGTCAGTTTGGTGTATAGGTTATAGAGGTAGACTACGGTCTGTCAGACCTCCTGTACCCGTGTATGACCGTGGTGTCTATGAGGATCTAAGATACCAGTAGGTGTGTAGGATATACCTCTCCTCCAGGTAGGTCGGTGTGGTCTCCCCCTACCCTGTACCATATAGCACACTCTCCGCCTACCCTACACCATATAGCACACAGTCTCCCCTGTACACAGCCGTGGGTATCTGACTGTGGGTGGACGATCTAAGTAACTAGTTGGTGTCTGACTGTGGTGCCCATGGGGATCTAACTAGATTCTAAGTTACCGGTTGGTGTGGAGAATATGGCTGTAGCTCTCCTCCAGCCTCCAGGTAGGGGGGGGGCGGTGTGGTCTCCCCCTACCCTGTACCATATAGCACACAGTCTCCCCTGTATAGACTCTGTAAGACAACCCAGATATCTGACTGTGGCTGGACGATCTAAGTTACCAGTTGGTGTCTAGATGTACTGGGTGGATGCATAGTTTAGTGCAGGTAGGCCAGGTATGACGGTGCAGTGTATGCCCGGAGTGTATGTTACTCAGCCTCACGTACACCCATCACCACGCCTGCACGTCTGACTGTGGGTGGACGATCTAAGTTACCAGTTGGTACCTAGGTAAGGGCTGCATAGCTCCTCTCCTCCAGGTGGGTGGACATACACACCTCTATGTGCCTCCTCCTGTGGGGTATAAGTCTCCTCCAGGTGAGTCCTGCTGCCGTACAGACACTACAACACGACCTGGATATATGACGATTTAGGTAACCAGTTGGTGTCTAGATGTACTGGATGGATGAATAGTTTAGTCCAGGTAGGCGAGGTACGATACACAGGCTAACCTCCTCCTGTATGTTACCCTGCTTCACGTACACCCCTACACCACACTCCCTGGCCGGGGTCTGACTGTGGGCACCATGAGGGTGTGGGATCCCCAGGTGAGACAGAGGGGTGTGGGTAGTGGGGTGTACTCCTCTGTGGTATCACTCTACTCTACACACACTACAACCTCCACGGTGGGTGGACGATCTAAGTTACCTCTTGGTGTCTAGCAGCGTCTATAGGTAAGGGATGTATGACTAGTATCCTCCAGGTAGGGTAGACTTTTGTCTGTAGCTCCAGTGTGTGACACCTATGCTATCCTACTCCTGTGTATACCATACCACACTCATATCCCTCTGGTGTCTGACTAGCCAAGTTACCACTTGGTGTTTAGCAGTGACTATATGGACTCTATAGGTCCGGGAATGCCATCCTCCAGGTGGGTTAGACCTGTGTATGGTACACACTCAGACTCAGGTGTCCGTCTCGCGGTATGTGTCTGACTCCAGGTGAATGTACCCTACCGGTATACAAGATGAGAGTAACTAGTTAATGTGTATGTATGGATGCTGTCCCCCGGGTGGGCTGAGGCTGCTGTGATGTACAATGACTGGTGGGGTGTGCCTCCCTCATGCACTGAAAAAGTAAACTTGTCTCCAGACTCGTCGAAGTGACTATCATAAAATAAACGAGTCTAAAGTTGTCTAACATATCAGGTTACCATCCCACAAATAGAATCTGGAGCTGGTAAATGGCGGGTTTTGGGCTGGCACATACCAAGTTGGTCTTCCATCTCCAGCTAGAAGACCCGCTTCCTTGTCACTTAGACAAGTTTTTGACTCGTTTATTTTATGATCGTCACTTTGAAGAGTCTGGAGACAAGATTATTTTTTGAGTGTCTCTGTATTGTACAGGACTGTGTGCCTCTGATGTAAGGCACCAATTATGGACGTATTAATAATGTATAGCACCTCCTTCTGTAGCTCTGTCTGTAGACGGTCAGAGTTACCAGGTTGTGCAGGTAGGACCCCCCCCCCCCCCCCGGTGTTCTGTACAGGCTCTGTCTCACCAACTTGGGCCGATGTGTTCGTCTATGACCGGGTGCCATCTATGACCGGGTGCCACCTATGACCGGGTGCCGTCTATGACCGGGTGCCGTCTATGACTGGGTGCCGTCTATGACCGGGTGCCGTCTATGACCGGGTGCTGTCTATGACCGGGTGCCGTCTATGACCAGGTGCCGTCTATGACCGGGTGCCATCTATGACCGGGTGCCGTCTATGACCGGGTGCCGTTTATGACCGTGTGCCATCTATGACCGGGTGCCGTCTATGACCGGCTATCTAAAAAAGTTGTTTGGAGGAATACTTTTTTTTTTCTTAAAATTTTTATAAGGTTTTACTAAGCTCTACATTAATGTGTACAGTTCTATAGTTAAAGATGTATGCTTCCTTGCTAGCCGGTCATAGACGGCACCCGGTCATAGACGGCACCCGGTCATAGACAAAAACATTGGCCCAACTTCGTGAGACACAGCCCCGTGTCTCACAAACTTGGGCCAATGTAAACGTCTTTGACCGGCTTTATAGAAAACGGTTTATTAAGGGCAGATGAAGATATAAATGGGCTATGATTCACTAATTTACATGTTATAACATCTATAAACCTTCTCAGCCCATTTATATCTCCCGATAGCCCGAGTTCGTGAGACTAAGCCTACAATGACTACCGTAAAACCTCGCGTATAAGCCTAACTCGCGTATAAGCCGATCATATAAGCCGCACCAGCGATCTGGTTATGGTGACTTTAGTACTGTATTATAGGAGCAAAAACTGGCGTATAAGCCGCGCCTGGACTCTGTGCCGATCCTATAAGCCACACCAGCGATCTGATTCGCGTATTAGCCGCGGCTTATACGCGAGGTTTTATTACATGGTGGTACGGCCTTCTCTATGCTAAGCCTATGGGAGCTCCGTACTCCATGCCCCAGTGGAGTACGGTGTAGCCATACTCCATGGCCTCCAAATTTGTCATGTCAAATTGTCATGTCAAAATCTGCCATGTAATAAACACAAAACTCCACTTATTAACATATATGTACATCATACATCACTTCGGCATCGTGTGATATGACCCAGCTTCAACTCGTGAAGTACGATGTGCATATATGTCAATGGCGTGGAGTTTTGTCTATTTACGGTCGTGGAGTATGCCTACACTGCCCTCGTGTCCTAGTGTACAGGACTGTGTGCCCTTGATGTAAGTCAACAATTATGGACGTATTAATAATGCATCACACATCCCACTCCTATAGCTCTGTAGTGACTCATTATTAGCGGCATAGATCCCTCAGGTGAACTGAGACTGGTATGCTGATGACGAGTGGAGTGTATAGGGCTGTGTCTCACGACCTTGAGCCAATGCTTTTGTCTCTGACCGGGTGCCATCTCTGACCGGGTGCCGTCTCTGACCGGGTGCCGTCTCTGACCGGGTGCCGTCTCTGACCGGGTGCCGTCTCTGACCAGGTGTAAGAACAAAGGTGTTTTAAAAAGAATTATACTCATATATATAAGGATTTGTAAAAACGTTATGGCGGTTGTTATATATTTATCATTGTAATTATAATTAGCCTTCTGCTGTTGGTATTTTGACCTTATCAAGCCAAGCCGGTCAGAGACGGCACCTGGTCAGAGACAGCACCTGGTCAGAGACGGCACCCGGTCAGAGACAAAAACATTGGCTCAAGGTCGTGAGACACAGTCACAGGTCCTCTATAACATGCCACACACTTCCCCTGCATCAGTGCCTATCCCTACATAGGCCCAAAAAAAGGTTTGTTTCAGGTCACCCAACCGAGCCTATCTATACAAGGCAGGCCTACGTTTTTTTAAGGCAATTTTAAAGACATTTTCGTATTTTTACCCTTTTTGGTAATCAGAGAGGCTGGCCCACTGCTGGACAGTACGTTCATGTTAAAAAGAGATGGAATTAAAAGAAAATCCGACCTACCAACCCTACATTTTTCCCCCATGTTACCTGAAACTAACCTTTTTTTTCTTGGCCTTAGAATATAGTAAAATATCTAGGTTATATACTGCCAGTTGGTGTATATCTTAGGCCAAATTAAAAAAAAGTTTTGTTTCAGGTAACATGGGAAGAAACTCTAGTCGGTAGGTCGGATTTTTTTTTAAATTTTTAAACTTTTTTTTTGTTACTTCCCCTCTAAAATTGACCCAAAAAGTGTCAAAATGGGGAGATTTTATTCCCTAAATTATGTAAACCTAAAATTGACCCCCCCCCAAAAAAAATATAGATTTCTTCAAAATTGCATAAAAAACATAGGGTCGTCCCTGTTTAGATAGGGTCGGTCGGGTGACCTGAAACAAACCTTTTCTTTTTGGCCTTATGAGTGATATACATGTTGTAGATGCCTCAGGTGAGTTCAGGCTGGGTGTACTGAGGAGTTGAGTGTCCCTGAACCTCCCTACTCAGGATCTTTCCCTCATCTCCCTACCTAAGGAACAATGTCGCAAGAAAGGGGGACTTCTCAGAAAAGTTGTTGATAACGTTTTTGAACATTTCTGAAACGTGATCAGTAGCAGGGACATGTGCCTACTTCTGCCCTGGTGAATGACAGAAAAGAGGTGTGTTCACTCTACACCTATCATCTATTTCCTTAATGCTGCCAAAACCATGCATTCTTTATATTATCTTATGTCTTCCCAAGATACTTCACAGAATTATCCATATTAACATATAGGTATGGGAATACTCAGTATTATATTAAGATAGGAATTAATCAATTTATTCCCAAGGGTGCACATTTATGCTTGACAATGGCCACCTGCAGGGGAAATGGTGAGTAACTTCTAAACAAATTTAGGGCTGGCATGTACCAGATGTCAAGAAACATGAAGGTGTCCGACTTTAGGTGCAGTTTAACCTTTTGGAATAGACATATTAGATGGAGATGAATTTATACTTAAATGATTTAATTCATTGCAAATCTCTCAGGAATAGAAGCTGTCAAATATGGCGTGTCCAATGGTTCAACCAAAATTCGAATTAGTATCCAATCAGGGTGTCAATTCTAACAACTAAAGGTGAACATATTTCCATTGCTCAGGAGCGTCCAAAAGGGGTGCTTTTACCCTCGGCCCTTGTAAAGGTAACTGGTAGGTGTCGATTAAAGATATGACAAGCCTTATGTTCTCATCCCCGATATCAGGATTCTTGCAGGGGTGTCGGAACAGGGGGGCAGGGGGGCCATGACCCCCCAATCCTAGACATGTGGGGGCCAGAGCATCTTTCGCCCCCCCCCCAATTTTGGAAATGCTAATGAATTATATTCATTATTTTAAAGTTATATAAAATTGACCTTAATATTCTCCTTAGGGGCCATGCCCCCAGACCCCTAATACATTTTTCAGTGTGTCGCTTTTAACGTTCGGAATCGCACACCCTTCTGAACTCTTTTTTGGTTTGGCCACGGCACCCCCAAATGTCAAGTTGCTTCCGACACCCCTGTCCTGGATTGAACATCTTGTTGTTCAAATCCAACGTTTATTTGTCCCAATCAAAAAACTAGTTGTTCAAATTAAAAAGATATTTTCAAACGATTATGAAGTTTCTATGATCTGAAATGCAGTGCTAATGACCCCCCCCCCCCTGGATGTTTAAAACTAATCAATAACTTGGTCACATATGGCCACTATGTAGGCTATCCTAGCTAACAAAAAAAACACGTTATTTTACGTCAAAATACCGTTTTAAAACGTTAGATAACGTTATGCCATAGTAAGGAGCCTTAGAGAAACGTTATTTAACGCTATAACATGTTGTATAACGTTTTTTGTTTACTGGGTTGTGGGATAAAGACTGGTCACTGTATGGGCATGTATAGCCACTATATAAGGCCAAATTTAAAAAGGAACCGACCGACCATATCAAAATAGGGCCTACCCTACGTGTTTTTATGCAATTCGGAAGAATTTTAGATATTTTTACATTTTTTTTGATCAATTCTAGGGTTCGCACAGAGCTGACAACCTTTTTTTTTCATATTCAGAAAATAATGTGAATTCGAAATGTGGCATGGTACATGAGGATTTGTGGAATTTTTGAAGAAATTTCTAAATTTTTTAACTTTTTTTTGGGGTCAATTTTAGGGTATGTATAGCACCCCTTCATGTAAACAAACATTAAACCTAGGCTTTGTGGGATAAAGACTGGTCACTGTATCCCAGTGGGCACAGAACATTGAATCAACATTGATATCTGGTTGTCAATGTTGATTCAATATTGATTCAACATTGATTCAATATTGAGCTGAATCTTGTGCCCACTGGGATGAGCTTATAACCACTATATATGTATAGGCTTTGTGGGATAAAGACTGGTCACTGTATGGCAATATATAAGGCTTGTCACTATGTAAGCCACAGTCATGATATATAGGCTTTGTAGGGTAAAGCCAGTGAATCTTGTGCCCACTGGGATGAGCTTATAACCACTATATATGTATAGGCTTTGTGGGATAAAGACTGGTCACTGTATGGCAATATATAAGGCTTGTCACTATGTAAGCCACAGTCATGATATATAGGCTTTGTAGGGTAAAGCCAGTAACATTGGCTTTGTGGGATAGAGACTACTATATTGGCTTTGAGAGATGGTGCACCTTATCCCTCATAGTAGTACTAATTTGAGAGATAAAGACTGTTTGTGGGATAAAGACCCCGGCCTACATTTAGGTACATTTAGCCCCCCTCCCACCCCCGCCTGCTATTGGAGAACACCTACATTAACCCTCTTAGTAGTATTTACTCTTTGATACTATTGAAGGCCTTCTGTATGTCCAGAACGCAGGCAAGGAATAGATAAATAAACTGTCTGAGATTCAGGGGTGGAACCGTGCCGACCCTCCCTCTGGAGGGAAACACATTGTCCAATTCAGGCAAAATGGATGTAGAACTTAGTTTGGAGGCCAAACACTAGGGGGAGAGGTAGCCAGACGACCGATAGGAGAGACATCTACTGTTAGTGACACGAACTATGTAGAACTATGAGCGTCCCAGTCAGAGGCAGGGGGAGAGCATACTCGAGCCCAGCACCACTAGGCGAAGCGTAGTGGCACTGGGACATGCCACAGATCACAGCAGAATCACCACTGTATTCTACGCCATTAACTTTCTATTTTCTTCACAAATATGTTTTAAACAAATTTGGGCACCTGTTGGGATGGAAAAAAAATTCATAGCATGTGTGTTGGAATGATAGTTTATAAGCTTCAGCCAGATCTGTTAGGGACTATTTCTTGGTGGATTGTGATGATAGGTGCTGTGCGCCCTCATGTCAACATGGCTTCCGACACATGGCTTCAGAGCCGATTTCAGAATAGCATTTGCATCCATTTACAGGAGAGGAAAATGGGACAAGTTGTTCAGAATAGATATTCTCGCATACTCGAATCGATTGCCATCACAAACATATAGTGACACTGTGGAATATATTTAATTTGCGAGTTGTTTTGAATTTCCATATGCGCGGCCAAGGTCAAGGTCGTTTTTATGCTGATGCTTGCTGTATGGCCCCAAAGGTCGGAAACCAGCACATTATGATAATCAGGGTGTCCTAGAGACACTCGGCCTAACGGCCTCGCCGATGTCCCTGGGTACGAGTTTGGGGGCAGAGGTGACACCACTGGCAGTTAGGGGAACTTACTATTATGGGTTTCTATGAGCAGAGTGCTCATTAGAGACAATCTGAATTTCTTTTTTCATCAACAAGAGTATCTCAGTTTTAACTGTAACCTCATCAGATGCACTACAGGCTTTAGGGAGTGATCATTTTTTAACAACGGGGGGGGGGGGGGGGTGGTTTTGCGTATGGAGTGTGCAAAAACTTTTTCACCCCCCGGTCAACGGGCCGAAATCTTTTCCCCCTGCCCACGGGTCGAAATTCTGCGTGCGCGGACCCTTTGAAGCATAGTAACGTGCAGGCTTTTAGGCCCAAAACAGGTCAAATCTTTTTTTTACCCCCCTCCCAGGAGGGGTCCAAATTTTTTACACCGCCCCCGTCAAGGGGTCCAAATGTTTTTGCCCCCCCCCCCAAACCAACCCCCCGCCTGTTGATAAAAAATGATCACTCCCTTATCTACACATTGAGTCAGGATGATGGAAACTGACCCCAGAGCGTCTGTTGTGACCAGGAGCCCAGTGTAGGTTACATAAGAGGGTGGTGCAATGCGATCCTTTTATTTCTTTAAATAAGATTTGTCGGTAAGATTTCTGTTGGTGTGGACATGAGAAACCTAGGCGGCTACACCATATGGCTGTGTCTCAGAAATCGATCAGATTGCACCCGGTCATAAATTGCACCTGGTCTTAGACTATCAACTTGGCCCAATTTCGTGGAACCGGGCATATATTTTGGGGCCAGAAAGAAAGACCAAATGTCCACCCCAACCTTTAACTAGAGGTTGGTATGGAGATCAATCTTTTGTCTGAGTGTTCTACTAGTTAATTTTGAGGGTGCTGTTTCAGAATCTGCTCTGTGTAAAGTGATAGCTGTGTCGCAACAAGGTCTAAGGTAACGATTTGATGTAAAAATGAGACCGAGATGAGTACACACATTTTGAATCAAACAAATACAAAAGTATTACAGGTGAAGCTTATTTGTGCCTCTACATGGGTACCCAAACTGTTGACCATGTCGGCGTGTCGATTTTTAGCAAAAGGGGTGTGTCGCTGGCTCGATTTTTAGCTATATAAGAACTTAGAGAAAAATCCCTGTCGGTCGATTTTTAACCATTATTTCCCTGTGTCCGTCAATCTTTAAAGGGGCCGTGTCGCACATGTCGATTCTTAAAGGGGCCGTGTCGTCATGTCACCAGTGTCGAATGTCACCCATGTTGAGGCACCTATTTATCTCACGTATGTGAATCACATTTCTCTGTGTCTTCTTAAGGATAGGAGACACATGCATATATTGGAACTAGCGTTTAAGAAATCACTTATCCCTGAAGAATTACATATAATTAATGTGGCCACTAGAAGAAGGGATCAAAGGTTACTCCTACAGAAAAGAGCAAAAAATCCGGCTTATGTTAGATCTCTGAGGTACAGATTGGCTGGGGCATGGAATGCCCTTACAGTGGAAGAAAGATCTATGAGAGAGAGCTCCAAATTCACCTCCTGGAACAAAAAAACTCACATGGACCTGATTGACACATATGTCTAAAATTACTTTTAATTTTGGACATTTGTTCATTGATATTCCTTTCCAGAAACCTTTTCTGACCATATGACTACAGTTAAATGACTGACCATCATTTAACATGGACTTTACCATCTGTCCTATCAAATGGAAATAACATCCTCCATGTGGTATTAACATCACCACTTTCACAACATTGAATTAACTAACATCCGTCACTATTATACTAAGTCATGGCTCTAAGCCTATGCCTTCTCTTTACATTTTTTGCTCTTTATTTTATGTACCTTTTGCATCATATCGTACAGTCTGATATTGTTCAATCGACTGGATCGAGAAGAATACAGGTCTTTGACCTATCTTAATTCAGTATAAATAAAAGAAATTCAATCATTTGTCTTAGTCATACTGTTGATGTACTACCAGTATAAGTGATTGCAAATATAATATAATTAACTATTTGCTTTAACTGCTATTACCCTGCTTAAACTGATATTAGTTCATTAATTGATATATTTCATATTGTAATATGGCCATATAAAGATATATAATTGTCCATGGCCCTATAAGACCTTATTTTTGATTGAAACGTATATATTCACAACTAAAATTCCATTTTTCTATTTAAGGTGTCTTTGACTGTAGCTTGCAATGCATGTCTTAGATTGTTGCATTTTAAGAAATATCTGTTCACATGTAAAACTCCAGGATTGTTGTTATGAAAATCATACATGAAGTAACAATAAAGCAATTAAAAAAGAAAAAAAGAATCCTTAGCTACAGCTATGTCATTTTACGTTTTGAGCACCAATGTGTCTATCTAATTCAGTTCATTCTTAAACCAAGTAGTGACCTTTGACCTTGTTGTGACACAGATATCCCTTCACACATGGCAAATTTGGAATCAGCACCTTCCGAATACCCTGAGGGCTCAGTCTCATGAGTTTGTAACAGTTGAAACGTCTTTGACCGGGTGTCGTCTTTGACCGGTGTCGTCTTTGACCGGGTGTCGTCTTTGACTGGGTATCTAGAAAAGATTTTTTTTCCACTTTAAAAAAAATATTAACTTGGTGGGACTTCTTATTGCATAATACTTTGGACAGTGCAGTTGTTAAAGTTGAAGTAAGATACCCGGTCAAAGACGACACCCGGTCAAAGACTACACCGGTCAAAGACGTTTCAACTGTTACAAACTCATGAGACTGAGCCAGATATAAGTCTCAGACAAAGTATTGGTCACCACACCAACCCCCTTCACATGGTCTAGCCCCTCCAATTAATAGGTGTGTTTTTCCGTAAACTCAATACATGGTTGTGTGGCTGGAAAGGGCAGTTTTGCCTAAATGTCCTCTCAGCAAGGGTCCATTTGTGAACAAAATCCTTCTTAGCAGGAGTCACTTTATGGAGTTTTTACCAAAATACTCTGAAATAAAGTCACTTTTGACCAAGATCAATCTTACCATGAGTCAGCTTTCACCAAAATCCCTCTAATCAAGGGCACAGTTTATTTCCTATTATCTGTATTCATCACATTTGATTAATTACATTTTCCAGGAAAAATAAGGGCACCAATTTTAGGTGATTTTTACACATAATTGCGATAGAAAAGCTATCGACGCAATGCTTTTTTATTTGTTATACCTCTCCCTGCATAGACAGTGCTGTGACAGTAATAGAAGCGTGCTGTCAATGTGTGACAGGTATCTCTACAATGCTATATAACGATGTGACACCCAATATACTCACCCAATATCCACATGTTAACCCCGGTTAACATAGATAGACAACGGTGTGACAGTAAGAGAAGGGGCTGTCAATGTGTGACAGGTATCTCTGCAGTGCTATATAACGATGTGACAGTAAGAGGAGGGTGCTGTCAATATGTGACAGGTATCTCTACAGTGCTAGACATCGTTGTAACAGTAAGAGGAGAGTGCTGTCAATGTGTGACAGGTATCTCTACAGTGCTAGACAACGGTGTGACATTAAGAGAAGTGTGCTGTCAATGTGTGACAGGTATCTCTACAGTTGCCTTTGTTATGTCAGAATGGTAAATATTATGTACTCAATGGTTTACAGATAATTGATGCTGTTCCAAAATAAATAAACAAATAAAATCAACGATAGACTTAGTGGTATTACTTTCTTCATTGAAGTAGGAAATTTCTTGATGATCTCTTTACTTACCCTCAAATTTGTAATTTCATGAAACCTAAAATATTTTAAATTATCATATACACATATATCTTGACATCTAGTTGACACAAACTCAACGAGTTGGAAGGTTTAGAGCAAGCTCCAGTGCATTGCGGCAATTCCAATTGCTACCCCGGGGCCTGTCATGCTTGTGCCTCTACATGGGTAAAAATCGACACGGCGACACGGCCCTTTTAAAAATTGACGGACACAGACCTTTTTAAAGAGCCCTAGTATATTCTATGTGCATAAAAGTCGACACGATTTCACGGGCCTGTTGCTAAAAATCGACACGGCGACACCCAAAAATCTGGGTACCCATGTAGAGGCACATGCTTGCCCTGGCAGGCACCCCCTCCTTCTACCTACACACACCACTCCTTACCTCACCCCCCAATACAAATACTATTAAGCAATACAATATGCTGGAAAAAAGCACCCTGCAGTGTATAAGCTGCTCCAGTTTGGGTACGATTTTCAGCATTGTGAATCGTATTCAGGGCTATTCTAGTACTTAAGCATTACGAGTCACCTACCTGAATTAAATTGCGTTGCAATTATCATTTCGTATTAGTATCATTTCTGCTCAACTATTATTGCTCAAGAATAACATTACAATAGATATAAACTCTATACAGGGGCGTGGCAACCGGGGGGGGGGGGATGGGGGGGGGGACATGTCCCCCCCCCCCCCCACTTTTGACCTGCCCTAAAAAAGGTCAAACCTAAAAGGTAAAAATTGACCAGAAGCACACTTTGCCCCCCCCCACTTTGAAACTACTTGCCACGCCCCTGTACTATAAATATATTCATTTATCTATTTATTCCTTATTCCTCAGTATCCGCTTTACATTCAACCTGTCCGACAACTTATCTTACATCGGGAAGGAATTTTGTAGGCAATGAATCAAGGAAATAAAGAATTTCATGATCTAACACTAATTTCCGTGTATAAACATCCTTTTTATTTGGCCTTATATTCAATCCCAGAAGGTAATTCAAATTAAAATGCTCAGGGTACTGTAAAACCCCCCCTATAGGACGACCCCACCTAGCCCCCAATTTGAGAGAAAAATTCGTCCTACACAAAATAGGTCTAAAAATCTTTTTCTCTTTATTCTAATGTATTTAAACCCCACTTATGAGCTGAACCCCAAACTATAAGAAAAAATTCGGCTTATAGAAAATAAATAGCCAATTAAAATTCATCTTATAGGCGAGGTTTTACGGTAGTACCAAAGTGGGACATTTGACCCCAGATTCCACGGCCAATGCCTCAACCTGCTTTATTCTGGTCTTGTTGAAGGTGTGGAAGTCTGGAGGTATACGAGCCACCCCCTGGTAATGCTCCTGGGCTGCTTCCCTACAACATGAGTTCTCAGTGCCTTGTTTACACCAGGTCTTCATGGAGTCCGGCCACGAGGTGTGGAAAAACTTACAGAAAGTGTTTGGGTTGTGTACGATGCCTTTACACCCAGGGACAGGCTTACCAATGCCACGCATCGTCTCGCAGTAACCAGCGATAAAAAGCCCTGGCTTGAAGTTCTTCTCATGAAGGGCACCAACTACGCATGGGATCATATCCTGGGGAGTTATCCTGTGTGCCTTTGGCAGTCCAGCGTTTACTTGGGTCGTGTTTTTCATGTTTATGTGCCACGAGTAACGCTCCTTCTCAAAGTACCAAGCGTAATGCATCATGATGTTGATGGGGCTCAGATTTGTTCCCGGACCAAAGAACTGGCGTAGAGCATAGTCAAAGTTGGTAGTGTTGAATCTCTTCAGAATGTAGTTCCTGGTGTTGATGACGGTGTCTCTGTATATCATCTCAGGGAAGGTCACCATGAAGCAGGAAATAACCTGTAACATAACAACAATGAGAATAAATGTAATATCCAGGATCTCTTTATTTTTGACTCAGGGTTCAATTAACCCTGAGTAATATACACCTACCAATTTTGCATTTTAAGACTATTTTGTTACATAGGAGAATTGTTATATTTCGGTTATCATTTGACATAGAGACATGTGGAAAAACCCATGACATAGGCAAGATCGGGGGACAGCATTTTCCTCAAAAAATTTTCTATAAAACTCAATTTTTCTTCAAAATATTGAACTGCGATCTTCACGAATTTATTTCTCTCTTTTGCTATTATGGAAATGTACTAAACCAAATCTATCACCCGCTTCGGACACCCATAGACTTCAAGGCTTAAGCGTTTTCAACAGAAGATAGAAATGACTTTTTCAGCGAATTTGCCCGTATTTCTCTCTTTCTACCCCCAAACTGGGCAAAAACTGGGCACATTCTACCACCAGTCTAAAACACACAACAGAAAAAGTGGGACATGTAAACTGTCAGATGCAGAGAATGAATTTAGGTATGATAGCACAAACAAGGGGATCACAGATCACTTCCAAATTTTACAATAACACAGTCCAAACACAGAATACGGGAAAATATCAACTCCCCCCTCCCCCTATTTTCTCCCCACCTCCTCCCCACCTACCCATAACTATATTTTAAATGAACCAGAAGAGGTGGAAGTGAGGCTAGCACATGCCACACGTCGAAGAGTGGCGCCACTGGTACTTCTTGTACTGCGCGAGATGTCAACGTGTGCAGACGAAATTGTACCACCCGTATCTCTGCCGTTTATCGTCCGATCGACTCGCTTTTTGATAGGGACAAAAGGCGGTACATGCCCGCAGCCTGCAACTGTCGCTCACCTGCACACCCACACCCACCTGCTCTCCCACACCCACCTGCTCACCCACACCCACCTGCTGGCCTGAAATGGAATAACATACATGTATGACACATGACTTGAGGGTGCTTTTTACCAAGGAATTCATTTCTGGTGCCAGAATTGACCAATGAATGATGATAAGGGAGTACTATATCTAAGTACATGATAAGCTCCAGCTCCAGCTCCAGCTCCAGCTTACCCTGAGTCATCTGTGAGGCCACTCACACGCTCAATCTTTTAGTCATAAGTCCAACACCAATGTCAGTGGTTTCCCACTGACACCACCTCCAATTGTCCAAGATCTTAACACAGGGCCGGCTCTCCCTTTTCTCTGCTCTCCCAGCTCTGAGCAGCTCACCATATTGGCCCTACCTCCAGCCCAGAGGGAGGGGCCTAGCATGCACAGCCCCCACCTCAGGCCCCAAAAATGGTGGTACCTCAGGCCTGATTGGTCCAACCCCAAATGATGTCATAGCCACTCTAATCACACCCCTGTCACCCTCATCAGACCACTACCACTCTCCCATCCCCCTGTCTGGAGCTAATTCCAAGAACCTGGAGGACGGAAGGGTGGTACAGAGGTACACCACACAAACACACCAATTAATCATCCATACCTGGAGTAAATTACATGCATGCACAGTAAATAATAATATGGATGATAAGGCCAAATAAAAAAAAAGATTTGTTTCAGGTAACATGGGATGAAACTCTAGGGTCGCTAGGTCGGATTTTTCTTTTTTTTTTACTTTTTTTTTTTTTTTTACATTACCCTAAAATTGACCCAAAAAAAAATGAAGATGGGACGATTTTTATCTAAACTTTTGAAAACCTAAAATTTACCCCCAAAAAGTGTAAAAATATAAAAATTTCTTCAAAATTGCATAAAAAAACGTAGGGTCGGCCCTGTTTACATAGGGTCGGTCGGGTGACCTGAAACAAACCTTCTTTTTTTTTTGCCTAATAAAAGGGGGGGGGGGGGGGGTAGATCTGGTTATATTACAAACCTTCAGCCCCAGCGCCTTCTCTGTCGACTGCTTCCACAAGGTCATCCCCTCCAGGTTCTCATCTATAACAATATCCTGCCCAATAACCAATAGTTTTTTCGTAGTTTTATCAAACAGGTATTCCTTGGTGTGTGGTGTATGGAACTGAGCATCGGTATCCACGTAAGCAATAATGCTATTATTAGTGTACTTGTCAAGGAAAAATGTATTATATAGCTGTCTATTGTAGCCAAGGTTCCTTTGCATATCCTCAAACTCGATTGTCTTATTCCCTGGTAAACCCTCATAGTATACATTCAAAGTCCATTCAGGAAAGTTCTCTTTCATTTGCTTCTGGAATTTTTGCGCGAATGTGTGTTCAGCCTCATTCTCATCCAGGACCAGCACCATGTTGCCATAGCGACCAGGCCAGAAGAAGATGGCGGAGCGTAACAGTATACAGTAAAGTCGCTGAACCATGTCTTTCTGCATAGAGGTGGTCCTCATGTAAAACGCTACATCTGGGAAATTCTTGTATCCGGAAATGACAGTGGCATTGCTCTTGTGGGGTTTCCCAATCTGTGCCATAATACGGCTGTACCAAGGCCGTACTACACAAACAAATATAGCACTGGCAAACAGCACACAAACCCAATTCTGCAAAATAGGAACACAAGCAGTTATTGAAGGAGTACAGTGATTTAAGGAGTTTCTAAGCAGTTATGACACAATTTTGTCAAATATATATTAATAACATTACTTTAATCAAAAACATGTACACGTATATGTGATAACATTTGCCTTAGCCGTAAACAAATATCTGGTTAAGAAGGCACTTCAGGGGTGTCGGAACAGGGGGGGGGGGCAGGGGGGCCATGGCCCCCCCTAATCCTAGACATGGGGGGACTAGAGTATCTTTTGGCCCCCCTCCAAAATTAAGGAAATGCTAATAAATTATATTCATTGCTCTATAGTTATATAAAGAAATACCCATAAATTCACCTTAAAATGCACCAAATCATGTCAAAATTTTCAAAGTTCTTCTCGGGGGCCATGCCCCCAGACCCCCATAATTTTTTCAGTGTGTTGCTTTTTAACGCTTTTTAACGCTCTAAATCGCGCACCTTTCTGAACTTTGTTTGATTCGGCCGCGGCCCCCCCAAAGTCAAGTTGCTATCACAACCCCTGCACTTTATTAATAGAGCAAAGTGAAAAGAAAAAAAAGCCACCCCCTGTTGAGGCACAATGGTGGGGACCACAACAGAGGGTTGGTGGGGAGACCCTAGGCAGTGTGGCAGGAACTAAACTATAATCCAACTCCCACTATTTGGTTATATAGCTTATATACCATTATTGATTACATGTGATTACACAATATTGGACATATATATATATACATATACCGTATTCGATGTAATGAGCACCCTCCCCCTAATAAGCGCCCCATCCTGTTTCTGGGACATTTTTAGACAAGAACAAAGGCTCAAATTTCCCTTTTTTGGAGACAATTAAACTCTTAAGTACTTAAAACGCCATCAAACTAGTTTTATAAGCGCCCAGCAGGGCGCTTATTACGTGGAATACGGTATACTTATGTATACCAGGGGTTAAAGGCAGATACATTATGGTCCGACTCATGCTGCGAGATGTTTGGTATGCGGGCACATCAGATCTGCCCACAAGGCTGTGTCCTACGAACTTGGGCCAATGTGACTGGCTAACAAGGAAGCATACATCTTTAACTATAGAACGGTACACATTAATGTAGAGCTTAGTAAAACCAAATAAAACGTGTAAAAAAAAATTAAATTTTATTCCTCCAAACAACTTTTTTTGATAGCCGGTCATAGACGGCACCCGGTCATAGACGGCACCTGGTCATAGATGGCACCCGGTCATAGACGGCACCTGGTCATAGATGGCACCCGGTCATAGACGGCACCTGGTCATAGACGGCACCCGGTCATAGACGGCACCTGGTCATAGACGGCACCCGGTCATGGACGGCACCCGGTCATAGATGGCACCTGGTCATAGACGGCACCCGGTCATAGACAAACACATTGGCCCAAGTTTGTGAGACACAGCCACAAACATAAGGGGTTTAGATGATGTTGTGTAAAGCCAAATGATGTCTCCAGTGTAGTCCTGGTCTGAGTCTATGTGTCCAGATGACCAGGCCACACGAGTGTCAGGCCTTTACCCTATACTACCAACCCCCTACAGACCATTTCCAACAGAAGACTCTGATTCGGCCTATGGTTCAGTGCATCCATGGTTATTTCATGGTAAATACTGACTGTCAAGGTTAAAGCAATGGGAGGGCCATTCTCCAGGGGAGGGTGCAATAACCCGGTGCTGTATTTGCACGCTGTGGCCGTATTGCACGCTCCCGAGGGTCACATGACCCTTGGTAGATTCAAAACATCCAGTGTTATTATTATTGGAAAACCTTGAAATAAGCATGAAAACCTTGAAATAAACACAGAGCGTCACTTATAAGTGTTCTTTTTAGTACCGTAAAACCTCGCGTATAAGCCTAACTCGCGTATTAGCCACACCCCTAACTTTGGGAAATCCTATAAGCCTAATAGGGTATATGAAAATTGTTAATTTAGTACTGTATTATACTTTTAAAAACTCTCGCATAAGCCGCACCCCATATAGGCATGTTTGGTATCAAAAGAAAACTGGCTCTGATTCGCGTACAAGCCCGGCTTCTACGCGAGGTTTTACAGTAACAACACTTTCAGTGCTTGGGCCGTATTGCAGTTCTACACACAGGCACATTTAACATGTTTCAGTAATCTGGCAGATTTAAGATCTGGCCAGGTTTTTCCTGGCACGGGGTTGGTTGGATTCTTAAGTCCCCATGTATATCAAATGTAGTGGGTGCACATCAAAAGGTCGAGGTCAACTGCCCAAACCTAGTGGCCAGATAGATATATTTGTAAAATCATTTTTTTGATGGAGGAAATAGAAACATGAGTTATCAAACATACCTTAAGGTGCCTCATTGCGTTAATGTAGCAGACAGGTAGTGCCTGTGTGGTAAACTCGGTTCTAATGCAGCCTTGGAATAGCACCACCCTGTTTATATATATATACATATATATATATATATATATATATATATATATATATATATATATATATATATATATATGTATGTATGTATATACATATTTATGTATATATATAGAGAGAGAGATAATTAGGTTGTTGGCATGTCCTCGAGTCACCTTCGGGGCCTCTCAAGGTGACGTCCCACACCCCAGATATGGATGAGAGGACACGCCCACATCCTAACGCTATCTGTTTGACGTTGTCGTAAACTGATTAAGAACCTATGGAAACATATGGAAAATTGTGAAGAATAGTGCATTGTGGGAATGCCTTAGCCTGAGATACATAGCAAGTAGCATTTCTCTTTAAGATACATCAGTGATAGTGCTAACATATAGCACACTCAATGCTGGTCACACTTTATGGACATCCCTGTCCCCACACACATGTATAATTACATGTCCTGAATGACCCCTTCTATATCTAACAACCTGCTAACATGGTACATAGTAGTTTGGGAAATGAGTAATGAGCAGAGGGCTCAGTCTCATGAGTTTGTAACAGTTGAAACATCTTTGACTGGGTGTCGTCTTTGACCGGTGTCGTCTTTGACCGGTGTAGTCTTTGACCGGGTAGGGATTAAAATGAAGAAAAAAGTAGTATATAGTAAAGAAATTTAAGCTTCAACTTCTTCATGTAATAGGCAGTCTATGGTTGTTTTACCCAATTTAAAAAAAATATTTTAATGCACATATTAAGGGTCCCTTTTGGGCTTTTTTTCTTCAGCCGGTCAAAGACGTCACTTTGTATTTTACTTAAACTTTAAACAGCTTATTATTATTATTGCATAATACAGCTGCACTGTCCAAAGTATTATGCAATAAGAAGTGCCACCAAGTACATTACATCATATACATATAAAATATTTAGAAAAAATGGAAAAAAGAACTTTTCTATATAGCCGGTCAAAGACGCCGCCGGTCAAAGACGACGCCGGTCAAAGACGACGCCGGTCAAAGATGACGCCGGTCAAAGACGATGCCGGTCAAAGACGACGCCGGTCAAAGATGACGCCGGTCAAAGACGTTTCAACTGTTACAAACTCATGAGACTGAGCCAGAAGCTGTGTGCATGCAACCCACTATTAGTCAGGGTTTAGCTGACAGTTGTGACCCGTTTTAACACAATGGGTTGGAAGTCGTACTTTTAAGAGCCTAGATATGGCCTCTTTAAGTAGGCTAGGGTGAAATTCTCTTTTTGAAAAATGAGTTTTTGACATTTTTCCAGCTTATGGATGGTTATCTTTTGGGTAACTAAGTTACAAACCTGATTTCAACTCCCAATTTTCCTAAAATGATGACCATAGGATTTATAACGGTATTGTATAATATACCCCAAAAGCTCAACTCCTTCTCTTCCAAACGTCATGTTAACAAAATTTTATTAAAATTAACAAATGGTAGAGGGACTGACCAAATACACCTTGGTCAGCCCCCCAGCCTCCCCGAAGACCCTAAATTTGACCAAAAAAAGGTAAAATTACGGAAATTTCTTTAAAATTGCATAAAAAAACGTAGGGTCGGTCCTGTTTTGATAGGGTCGGTCAGGTGACCTGAAAGAAACCTTTTATTTGGCCTAAGTGTCACATACCGAATGAAAGCTCTTGATAAGCTATACATGAATATGGCAATATCTCAACATTTGATATGTTCGACTTCCGACCCATTTTGTTGAAAGGGGTCACATTCAGAGAATTAGGGAGACCTCTTACTCTGCCAGGCACCACTCCACACATAGCAGGGTGGGAATGTGGGCTGTGTCTCACAAACTTGGGCCAATGTGTTTGTCTATGACCAGGTGCCGTATATGACCGGGGGCCATCTATGATTGGGTGCCATCTATGACTGGGTGCGGTCTATGACCGGCTATCTAAAAATGTCCCCGTAGCAGCCAATGATAGAAGCTCACAGCGCCGAACCGATCCAGCCAATTTGTTGACTGGACTCTATGCTGAACTCCAACTGCCCGTACTGGGAACCAACTCTTCACTACCTGCTCCTCCAACTACCAACCGCCAGCAGGTGGCCAATCCCCAGCAAGTTGGGATGCTCCAACCATCTAACCGTACCAGCGAGTGAGCTCGCTTTCTCCACCAGTGTAACGGTCGCAGAAAAATCATCTGGAGAAAGCAGGACTCGAGCCTACGACCCTCAGATCACGTAGCCTGCTGCTCTACCAACTGAGCTACTTCCCCGTCTGACAGTCTAACAGCGCCGTACGTTACTGGGCCGGTTCGGTGCGCAAAATATTTAGAGAATGAGGGACAATAACCATGCTATACTAGGGCTATAATTAGGATAAATTGGAACCCACTAACATTGTATTTCAATGGTCTGGAATTAAACAACGCAATCTAAATTAATATTTGAGTCTTAAATACAATGTGCAAGTATCAGATCACATGTTTATGTGTGAGGTAAGGGTAAGGCCTACTTTTTGTGAGCTATATGTTTCTTTTATTACTTTTTCCCGTGAAAATAGTGGTATTTTGTTCAAGAACCACCCGTCCTAAGGGTCCCAAATTTGAGGTGATCTTCACACAAAGTTATTATAGTAAAGATAAAGGGAGCCCCCCCCCCCCCGGCATGATCTGACAACAACAACAGCACACTGTTCCCGCCATCAATGGCATTACCTGACACTAGTAGATACCATTGGCAACACAGCTGTATCCAATGCACTGCCCCTATAGCCCGGACCCCACTAGGGCGACAGAGGTACATGCGAAACGGAGCGTTTTTTTTTAACGGTTTTTGATTTGCACATTTCCCTTCATTTCGCCTAATTTTGCCTCATTTCGCCCTGAATGTCTCCCTGCTTCTGGCGATACTTCTGGCGACACTGCAGCGAAACGTAGCAAAATGAAGGAAAATGAGGCGAAATGAAGCAAAATGTGCAGATTAAAACATATAAAAAGATCGCTCCATTTTGCAGGGCACTGTGTCGCCCTAGTGGAGCCCAGGCTTATGTCAAGGTACCAAAATATCATAAATGAATCAGTCCTGAGCAGTTTCAACCATTGGTAGGTACAGACAGGGATCTGTTCCTCGATGCTTCTAACTAACCATATGATAGCCCTAGACCCTTAAATTTGACACGGCGACATGGGCCATTTTGGGCCTTAGTGACATGGGACAAGAGGAAAAAATAATAGTGACATGGGGCATGTCTTAAAATCAATATGGCGACATGGGAATTTCTTAAAATCGATATGGCGACATGGGCATGTCTTAAAATCAATATGCCAGCAGTTTATACAAAAAGTTTTTCACAGTGCAGGACATTTGATCCTGCAGATATATAAATCTGCAGGCCCGGCTAAATGTTTTCAGGCCTGGATACCCTGGGGAAATGTTTGTATCTAGAAATGTAGTAATAAGCAAGATTTAATATATGTAGAGAGGAAATAATGTTAAATAGAGGTTACTGGTATATCTAAATCATGATAAAAATCATAGTTTATAAACTTTTGTGTGTTCTTTTACATAATATTCAGACTCTCTAGTTAACTCTCTAGAAACCTTAATAATGGTCCGATTTACAAGCCGTAAAAACTGGGATGTGGCCCAGGATCACAGCCAGTCATTGGGACTGGCAGAAACAGACTTTCTGCTGGTCCAGCAGGCGTTTAGCCGGCTATAGCTGTGTCCGGCATGTTTTCGTATAGACTGGTTGTCCCACGACCAGTGCTGCCACCTGACGGCTCAAACCTGCATACCCCATTCTACCCCCCACCCCCTACCATTGAATGTGTGGCAGTACTACATCCTTTCAACATTTGAAAATCGCAGCGAAAGCAGTGACTACAGTTTAAATAAAAATCTTACAATCTTACAATCTTACAACCTGATCCATGATCTATGCCATTGGCACCAAAGGAGGAACGCTCCCCTCACAGTGGTGCCTAGTGGGGTCAGTCACACCAAATTGATACAGGTCGAAAACCTATGACAAGCTATTGTCTATGACTGGCTGACTCAAAACTCTGGCCACATTTACAAAGAGACACTCCTGTGGAGCCCTACCCTTCTAAAACTGGAAGAAATCACTCACGCTTACACTGGCACACCGTGTCTCCCGGTCATAGACAGCACCCGGTCATAGACGGCACCCGGTCATAGACGGCACCTGGTCATAGACAAACACATTGGCCCAAGTTCGTGAGACACAGCCAGATGTCAGCCGGTCATAGATGTCAGCCGGTCATACATGTCAGGTATTCTTGGACGTCAGCCGGTCATAGACATCACGGATCATAGACTTTGAACCTGTCTCTATCTGGTGAGACTGAACCATGCAGTGACTACCCCACCTACAGTCATCACTGTGTAGTTTAGGGTCACACCACACCCAGGAGGAGAGCAGCTCATACTAGTCATAGATAGACACAACGGTGGAACTCCTGGATTACCCCCCACACACCACAGACCTCCAAGTACAGACACGGTAGGTATGGTCCGCCTGCAGGCTTAACATTACAGGCCCGTAACTAGCCCTCTTTGCGGGGTGGTTCGTATTTTGGATATGGTGGAACTTGACATGATTATTTCAATGGTGGAACTGGACTTTTCTAATATGAGTTGGAACTTTGTGTAATAATATTTAAAGAGAAGGCTGAGTTTTGTGTATCTAATCAATCTTTCATAGTTTTCTCTCTAGAATCCTTAATAATTGTCTGATCCACAAGCCGTAAAAAATGAGATGGAGACAATTCTCTCCTCTTTCCAGTCAGCTAGGGTGAAACACTTTTCCTGTTTCAGGGAGGTGGGGTGGTTCGTTCGAGACGACGAACCCCCCCTAGTTACGGGCCTGTCATTACCTGCACAGAGAGTCAATGTCACCAAAATGAACACAATATGGAAATCAGGTGTTCGTTTGGTAAATTTGGCAACAATGACTCTCATATTCTGGTCTGTATGAATATCAGATGAATATCGATAGAAAGGTGTTTACACCGAAGTATAATTAATCTTTTAACAAACCCTTTTAGGCCTACATTGTGCGTTCATGCATGAGCAAAGATGTGAAAGTTTAAAGATACTTCTACTGGCTTAAAGATACTTCTGAGGGGGGGGGGGGAGATACTCAGCTTTCTCCTCGAGGGGGGGCAGGGGGTGGGGGGTTGGGCTTACTCTGAGGCACCTGGGGGTGCGAATGCACTTGAGGCAGCCTTGCAAAGTGACAAAGGCCATGGGACTAGAAAACTGAAAACACACTCACAAATGTACAAATGCGCGGCTCTTAAAAGGGAGAATAAGAAGGGAGTATCTCAGACTGTTGCTTTAAATATGGCCTATGTGTGTGTGCGTATCCAGTAGGGCCACCCATCCAACTGATAAGCGGCACCAATTGGGGTAGCTACATAAAGGACCTGAGATTTGTTCTACACTAGATGGGGCTTGAAGTAGTCCAGGTAAACGCGATCCCGGTTTTCATACATGTTTTCCCACCTGTAGAAAACATGAATCAAAACCGGGATCTCGTTTACCTGGACTACTTCAAGCCCCATCTAGTGTAGAACAACTGCAAGCTACACGCAGTCCGGGTGAGGCCAATAAAAGGACACATTTAAAGTGGCCCAGCAGTTTTGAATATCCTAGCTTGCTTAATATATGGGATTAATCCTAAGAAAATGTCGCGCCAAAAGCGGTACTTCTTTTTTTGAGGTTTCAATTATTATTTCCAAAAAAAGGTGAAAAGTAGTTTGCAACACTTCACCAATATTACATTAGTTTCTTCAAATATGCTCTGTTTACCATTAAACCATCTGTGCAATATCTTTAATATGTATAGTTACAAAAAATGAAATCTTCAGATGTTGATATTGGACCATCTCGCCACACCGGTTGTCACAATGTGGCACTGATTACCCTATTAGGCCAAATTAAAAAAAAGGTTTGTTTCAGGTTACCCGACCCTACCTAGCAAAACAGGGCCGACCCTAGAAATTTTTATGCAATTTTGAAAAAATATTTATATTTTGGGTCATTTTGGGGCTATTTAAGGGTCGATCTGATAGTTCACGAGTCGAGGCGGTCGTCGGCGAGTCGGCATTGTAGTTCGTGAGTCGATTTCTGGGTACTTTTCAGGCTAAAGTAAATTTTCAGACCATGTAACCTGAAACACACCTTTTTTTTTGGCCTTAACACTTTAAGGACGGCCTTATGCCTTGATGCATCATCCCTTGGTAGATCTCATGAATGCAGCCCTGGTGAGTAACTTGCCAGTGCTGCATTCAAGCATCATGTCTACCCTATCAGCTGCCTATGGGGTTCAGACACCCCCGAAGGGTCAGCACGATGCACCAATGCACCCCCGGTGAGTTACTTGCTGAGGTTGCATTGATGCATCATGAAGACAGTTGTCATCTTTTAGCAACATTCATCCTTAAAGGGTAAATGTGTCAGATGCCACACATTTCATATAATTATTCAAAGTGATTGCAACATCTTGTTCAAAACCTGTCTCAGTTTATTGCCAATAAAACATCATATACCACCTTTTCACTATGCACTTAGCTTTTAAAATTAAAAAAAGTCACATTTTCACCCGTGTTTTCGATATAACGCGCCCTGCAAATAAATATATTTGGGTTTAGCCAACCAACTTTCTCAGCTCAGGCAATCGGTAAGCAATGCTGACTGGCAGTAGTTGTAACTAAAATACAAACGTCAACCATGACAGTCTGTGCAGTGACACACATACTCCAGGTGCTGAACTAGGTTAGGTATGTGGGTGAAACCTCGGACACATCTCTGGCAGTTCACATGTATACTGTCACCAACAGAGTGTTCATGATGTGGGTTCTTGTCTGCTAGTTTTACCTCAAAACTACAGTCACTACAGTCAATACAGTGACAGCCATACTCCAGATGTTGTACCATATTCTGTAGATGCACAAACCCTCTGACACACTTGTCACAGTTCGTATATGTAGAGTCAGCTCCTGTTTGAGATGAGTGTGCTGCAGGGCACAATGTTGACGTTTTGGATATCACAGACAGCCTGTCCCGGTGAGTCAGTGCATGGTGTGACAATCTGTGAGTTGTAAGGTGGGTGACAAGTTCAGCAGGTTGGCTGAAACCGTGGACACATGTCTGACATCTCTGGTAATCTGATTGACATGACACTGACGCCGTTTTGGGGGATGTTGTGGTTGAAGAAGTTGCTGATGACTTTTGGGAAGTATTTGTCTCTGTGTGTTGTCTTCCTTCTGTGTGAGTCACCATATGTGACTTTAGAGTACTTTGGTGCCTAAATCTTTTATTACAATAAACACATGGGTAAGGTTTCTCTCCTGTGTGGATTGTCATGTGTATCTTCAAGTTCCTGATCTGGCTGAATCTTTTACCACAGTCTGAACAAACGTGTGGTTTTTCTTTTGTGTGGGTCTGCATATGTAGCCTTAGGTGAGCAAGCTCATTGAATCCTCTACCACAGCGAGAACACATGTGAGGTTTCTTTCCTGTGTGGGTCATCATGTGTGACTTTAGGTTTCCTAGCTGACTGAATCCTTTACCACACTTAGTACACACATGGGGTGTCTCTCCAGTGTGGGTTATCATGTGTATCTTTAGGTGACTACGCCGACTGAATCCTTTATTACAGTCTTCACACACATGAGGTTTCTCTCCAGTGTGGATAGTCATGTGTAGTGTCAGATGACCTAGCTGTCTGAATGTTTTGCCACAGTCTGAACACACATGGGGTTTCTCTCTTGTGTGAATCATACCGTGTGCCTTTAGATTACGTAGATGCCTAAATGCTTTCCCACATTTTGAACACACATGGGGTTTCTCTGCTGTGTGGATTTTCATGTGTAAAGTTAGATGAGCAAGAAGACTAAATCCCTTACCACAAACAGAACACATGTGGGGTTTCTCTCCTGTGTGAGTCATCATATGTGCCTTCAAGGTAGCAACCCACCTGAATTCTTTACCACAGTCTGAACACACATGAGGTTTCTCTCCTGTGTGGATAGTCATGTGTCTCGTCAGACTACCCAGCTGACTGAATGTTTTGTAACAGTCTGTACACACATGTGGTTTTTCTCTTGTATGAATCCTAACGTGTGCCTTTAGACCACATAGTTGCCTGAATCCTTTACCACAGTCTGAACACACATAGGGTTTTTCTCCTGTGTGGATAGTCATGTGTGTCTTCAAGCTCCTGATCTGACTGAAACTTTTACCACAGTCTGAACAAATGTATGGTTTTTCTTTTGTGTGGGTCTTCATATGTAGCTTCAGGTTATCAAGCCGATTGAATCCTCTAGCACAGCAAGAACAGATGTGCGGTTTCTCTCCTGTGTGGGTCATCATGTGTGACTTTAACCCCCCTAGCTGACTGAATCCTTTACCACACTTAGTACATACATGGGGTTTATCTCCTGTGTGGGTTATCATGTGTCTCTTTAGGTGACTATGGCGACTGAATCCTTTATTACAGTCTCCACACACATGTGGTTTCTTTCTCAAATGCCTTAACATGTGTGCCTTTAGACTACCTAGCCGACTGAATCCTTTACCACAGAGAGAGCACACGTAAGGTTTCTCTCCTGTGTGGGTCATCATGTGTGACTTTAGGCTATCCTCACAACGAAATCCTTTACCACAGTCTGAACATTTATAGCGTTTGTCTTCTGTGTGGGTCATCATGTGTTTATTTAGATGACTACGCCGACTGAAAGCTTTACCACAGTCTGAACACACATGAGGTTTCTCTCCTGTGTGGATAGTCATGTGTCTTGTCAGACTACCTAGCTGACTGAATGTTTTGTCACAGTCTGTACACACATGTGGCTTTTCTCTTGTGTGAATCCTAACGTGTGCCTTTAGATTACGTAGATGCCAGAATCCATTACCACATTTCGAACACACATGAGGTTTCTCTCCTGTGTGGGTTTTCATGTGTGACTTTAGGCTTCCTAGCTGACTAAATCCTTCACCACAGTTTGAGCACACATGGAGTTTCTCTCCTGTGTGAGTCATCATATGTGCCTTCAGGGTACCGAGCAAATTGAATCCTTTACCACAGTGTGAACACACATGAGGTTTCTCTCCTGTGTGGATTGTCAGGTGTCTCTTTAGGCTCCCCAGCTGGCTGAATCCTCCACCACAGTAAGAACACATGTGAGGTTTCTCTCCTGTGTGGGTTGTCATGTGTGATTTTAGGCTACTAAGTCGATTGAATCTTTTACTACAGTCTTCACACACATGTGGCTTCTTCCTTGCATGCCTTAACATGTGTGTCTTAAGACTATCTAGCCGACTGAAAGTGTTACCACAGTCTGAACACACATGGGGTTTCTCTCCTGTGTGTACAGTCATGTGTCGCGTCAGACTACCCAGCTGACTGAATGTTTTGCCACAGTCAGAACACATATGTGGTTTTTTTCCTGTGTGAATCATACCGTGTGCCTTTAGATTACGTAGATGCCTGAATCCATTACCACAGACAGAACACATGTGGGGTTTCTCTCCTGTGTGAGTCATCATATGTGCCTTGAGGGTAGCAAGCCAACTGAATCTGTAACCACAGTCTGAACACACATGGGGTTTCTCTCCAGATCACCTGTAGGTTTCCCACCTGAGGGAATCCTTTACTACAGTCATCGATCTCTGTACCACACTCTTTCATGAGGAAGGCTGTCAACCAAACCACAGGCTGCTCACGCCCTGACTTCACGACACCAGATCTGGAAAAGGAGAACAGGACATTAGGTATAGTAACAGGTTTACCTCTATTAGGATCACATAGTGTCTTATGTCCTGTGTCATCATCTTGCGTACATACAGCCCTAATAAGTAATTCATTACAAGGATTTGATATCTTAAACCTATTAATTTTCAGCGAGTAGTTTTCGAGGTAAGCCTGTACGCAGCTAACAGGCTACCAAGTATACATTGTTAACAAAACAACAAACTTGGAGAAAAGTGTCAATAACGGTGACTGTTTTGCAGAGTAAAATGGAATAACCCCTTGACTTATTTCCCCAAATCTGAGCAGAGCTAAACCAGTGAGTTATAACTCATCCCTAGGCTACTTTTCATGCAGGGGTAGCATCGAACCAATCAACTGTACATTGCACACTGTCAGTGTGATCAGGAGAAATTCTTTTCTTAGTGCTGACCCCAAACAGTGTGTATTCTGTGTGCTGGTCCATTCCTGTAATGCACAGCACACATTCATTTAATCAAAATCAAAGTAACACTATTTAATATCTCCTTGTAACGTGACACAAAAACACTCTGACATTAAAACCCTCCCTCTAGGCCTTACACCTTACACTCTCCAGTCATATATTGTATTTTATACTGATAATCAAACCGGAGATATTGTGGAAACTTCATACAACATGAATTAGCGAACAAATTGTAGCCACTGCACGGACACCTGGGTATGTATACACCGGCAACAGCTGGCAACTGTCAATGACTGCATGTAGCTTACACACTGCTGAATGAATAGTCAATATGTACTAATGTACAGTCGATGATAGACCCTGCTCTAATCACTGGGGGTCCTGCTATGTGTCAGGCCTAGTGTGAACAGAAGGTTTGTCTTGTAAACCACTGGTTTACTAACATGTATATTATACAATCTAATGTAGAAGAATTGGATTAAAGTCACCTCCCGCCATCTTGTATAACCGTAATTCGAGTTAAGGTTATAGTTTTGCCAGTGTGATTATGAATATATATTTAAATCTCTGTGAATATATGTGAGCAGGAAACATAATATGAGTATAGTACTATAGCATTAGATGGCCGGCTATAACCGCAGTGGGCTGTGTCTCACGACCTTGGGCCAATGTTTTTGGCTCTGACTGGGTGCCAGCTCTGACCGGGTGCCAGCTCTGACCGGGTGCCAGCTCTGACCGGCCTGAATAAAAACAGGTTATTTAGGGCAAATGATGATAAAAATGGGCAACCAATGACTAGTTTAAAGAGTTATAACATCTATTAACCTTTTCAGCCAAATTCTATCTCCATCTGCCCTAAATAACCCGTTTTTATTCAGGCCGGTCAGAGCTGGCACCCGGTCAGAGCTGGCACCCGGTCAGAGCTGGCACCCAGTCAGAGACAAAAACATTGGCCCAAGGTCGTGAGACACAGCCAGTGACCAACCCCTGCTACAGGAGTTACATCACAGGTGACAGGTGGGACCCCCCACGAGGCCATTAATGGGCTCTGCGGGGGGGGGGGGGGGGGGTCATCGTTTAACAACAGGGGGTGATTGATTTTATTTTTTGGGGGGAGGGGAGGTGGGGTAAACAATTGTTTACTCCCTAGCTGGCCAGGGGATAAAAAATAAAGTCGACTCCTCTTGACATTTGGGCGTCAAGAATTCACCTCTTTTCAACTAAACTTGCATGCACGACCCCCCCCCCCCCCCCCACACACACACACCCTACGATGGTACAAATGGGCCGTCCTTACTGACAGTATTCAGCTCTACACAAAGGGCGTGGTGTCTGTGTGTCTGTATTACATATGGACGCTGTTATACTAAAGGAAAACATAACATATCTAAAAATTGCGTTACCAATTCTGAATCGGTGCCGTTTTGATTCAGCATTATGGCCCTAGACCCCTAAATTCGACATGGCAACATGGGCATTTCTTAAATTCGACATGCGACATGAGGCCTAGTGACATGCGACATGAATCTTAAAAAGATAGTGACATGGGACTAGGGCAGTTCTTAAAATCGACATGGAACATTAGCATTTTTAAGCGACATAGACATGCGACATGGCCATTTCTTAAAACCGACATGCGACATGAGGACCCATGAGGACCCCCCATCAAGGGCCCCAGCATTTTTCCTGTATCTCTGTATTACATGTGAAAGCTGTAATACACTAAGCTAACACGGTCTCCATGTGCTGTGGGGAATAATGTAGAGAATTTAGTGATGTATGTAATGATAATGTAGAGAAGTGACGTATGTGTCTCTACATGGGTCCCCACAGTTTTGATTGTGTCGCTTTGTCGGTTTTTAATAAAAACGGCCGTGTCACCGTGTCGTTCTTTATGCATAAAGAATGCACAAGAATATACTACATGTATAATGCCTCATGTACAACACATGGTTCGTCGTAAGGGAGTGATCATTTTTTAACAATAGGGGGAGGGGTGGTGGTTTTCCGCTAGTAGCGCACGAAATTTTTTACACCCCCTCCGGTCGAGGGGTCAAAATTTTTTACCCCCCCCCTTACGGCCGAAAATCGGCTCACGCGCGGGCCCTTTGAAGCATAGTAACGCGCGGGCTTTTTGGCTCAAAACAGGTTAAATTATTTTGCCCCCCCCAAGAGGGATCCAAATTTTTTTGCCCTCCCCCCGGTCAAGGGGTCCAAATTCCCCCCCCCCCCCCCAACCCACCACCCCCCCTGTTGTTAAAAAATGATCACTCCCTATTGTACAAATACAGCCCCAGTGGTTTGATTCACATTCAGGATGGACAAGCTGCATGAAGGCCATAGCACTGGCCAAGTACCCAGTAAGGCCGCAGTCAGCTCCCAACATGTTCCCGTTTATCAAGGCCGGCTTTTAAGCTTAATAACGTGTGTTTACCTTGGTATTTACTTGGTTTCCCGCGAATAAGTCTAGATATGTTACTGGTGCATTTGCATGTATAGGAAGCCAGGAAGGATACATCCCGTGTGTGTTGACTGTAGTGTGTGTTGACTGTAGTGTTGTGTAGTCTCAGGATGACAGATGTACACTAGGTGCAGGCTCATAATGCGTCCTGCAGGCATGTCATGTCACGTGACCTACAGGTGAGTAAGGCCTCCCCAGCCTCACCTGTCCACTGACGTCACATGACGTACACACCTGTTGTGTTGTCCTGTGGTCCTGGGAATCCGTGTCCTAATGTTATGTTTATCTATTTTGGGGTTTATTCATGTAATGTTTTTGTGAACCGTTACTTTTGGCCAGCCCCCCCCCCCCAAAAAAAAGGTCAAACATAAAATGCCGGGGGGGGGGGGGGGGCACTTGAATTTCTTTTGATATGGGTGTGCGACTGACCTATGACAACCCTTACCTTTGCTAGGGAGCTCTTGTGTCCAAAACATACCCTTGCTAGGTATTTGCTAGGGCACTTTTGGGCTAAAAATCTATGTTTTGACGTGTGAAAAACACGAAATATATACTTAATGGGTCATTTTACAGAGAAATTTTACTCATGGCCAGGAGATTTTGGGGAAAAATGGGAAAAAGTTGTACATTTTGGTGAAAAACATGACATTTTTGCGAAAAGGTGACCCCTACTAGGGCGATTTTGCTGAAAGTAGACCCTTGCCAGGGACACTTTTCCTTCAAAACAAGACCCTTGCTAGGGAGATTTTGCTGAAAAAGTACCCTTGCCAGCCGCACACATGTGTATTCAAAATATACCAAGTGCCCCCCCCCCCCCCTGGGATAAAATGTCAAGCCAGAAATTGGCCAGAAACCCCTCACCTCACCAGCTGCACATAACGACGTAGTTCCATGGATTTCCGCTAGATGGATCCTCTGCAGTGTAATCCTCCTCTGCATATGTCATGACATTTGTGGGTTTGGATGTAACAAGATACTTCTGATAACTCGTTTGAGATCCAACTCAATGCAAACTTCACAGGATTTAGTTCCTGTATTTGCCACAAGGAGTCCCCCATGCTCCACCCAGCCTTTGTTTTAGCGCCACACTGGAGACCTTGCAGAGCATAGGGTCTCATGTTAATTGTTGTGCCTCTTCTTCTCACTAGATGGCATAACACTTGGAATCTTCCCTAGAAATCCAACTTGGCGGCTCCAACTATAAATAACTATAAATCATTATGTAGAAGGTTAGCACCAAGATTGTATCCTTCAATATACATTATATCTACAATAAACAACAACCCAAATGGTACTGTCTTTAGCCGTACATCCATTATACATTGTGTATTGTAGATGACCAACAGCCTCTTGCCCTTCAGGGTTCATTGCTCACATAAGGCTGTGTCTCACGACCTTGAGCCAATGTTTTGTCTCTGACTGGGTGCCGTCTCTGACCAGGTGCCGTCTCTGACCGGGTCCCCATGTCGCATGTCGATTTTAAGAAATGCCCATGTCGCCATGTCGATTTTAGGGGTCTATACCCATAGCACTGGCGAGTTACTCACCACAGCTGTATCCATGCATCATGAAGTCTATATTGGCATGATTCATTAAAGCACTGTGCAGCCCTTAATAGTGGATTAAGGGATCCAGGCAGGTTGAAATTGAGCGCGTTCGACCCCTTTGAGCTATAGTAACGCGCGGGCTTTTCCGCTAAAAAAGGGTGTAATTTTTTTGGTCCCCCCCTCAGAAGGGGTCCAAATTTTTTTGGTCCCCCCCTTCAAGGGGTCCAAATTTTTTTGGTCCCCCCCCCCCCAAATCCACCACCCCCCCCCCCCCGTTGTTAAAAAATGACCACTCCCTAAGTAGGTCGGATTTTTTTCTATTATTTCTTCACTTTAGCCTGAAAAGTAGCAGAAAACTTACTTTGAAACTTGGCTTGTCGAGCCTCAACTCTACTCTAAAGTAACTTCAAAATGACTAGAAAATAGTGGGATTTTCTTTGCAAAACTGGATAAAAATGTTTAGGGTCGGCCTGGGTAGGCTAACCTGAAACATACCTTTATGTTTTGGCCTTAACAGTGAGTGTGAGGCAGATTAGCTTCATTTGCTGGTGTTTCACTGTGAGGCCTTGTACACAGAAACAGGACACCCCTCCATGTGCCCGCTCTGTACGGCTGTGTAGCCGCCAACCATCCCTTGGTGCTGTGCTGTAAATAATACAACATAACGCAGAAAAAAGGTTTGTTTCAAGTCACTCGACTGACCCTAACAAAACAGGGCCGACCCTGCTTTTTTTCATGATTTTTTAAGAATTGTTTGTATTTTTACACTTTTTTGGGGTCAATTTTATGTTTACAAACATTTTGAAATGATCTTGAAACAAAAAGTGAAAGAAAGTCCAACCTACCGACCCTGGAATTTCTGCCCATGTTAGCTGAAACAAACCTTTTTTTCCAGGTCACATGGCCTTATCACACGCTCAGGTTTTAGTACTCCAGTGGTCTCTCTTCATTGCCAAGACCCCAACCAGCTTTAAACATTGGATTTTAAGTAAGATGGTATTTATATATGCTTGTATTAGAACGGTATAAAAAGTAGTGTTGAGCCCTCTTTACATCTGATTCGGGGCTCAAGCAACTCTGCCCCTACCTTTTTATTTGTTGGAGAGGTACGATTTGAGAAATGTGTCTATCTGCCCCCCCCGTCCTTTTTCTAACGTCACTGGTTTGTAATAATCTTACCTTAGCCTTTAAGTACGCCATAATGCACTAATGCGCCATGCCCTTGGTCCTCATGATGAATGAATGCAGCCCTGGCGAGTAACTTATCAGTGCTGCATTCAAGCATCATGAAGACTCCATGGGGTTAATACACTCCTGAAGGGTCAGCATAACGCACCAAAATAACACCAAAATAACACCAATATAACACCGGTGAACACTTGTGAGTTACTTGAGGGGAATGTATCCTTACAACAAATGTCATCTTTTACCAACATGCGCCCTAATAGATCCACGGCGACAAGAACCTGCGTTAAAAGGGTATCGCCCCTCTGCCGCACCAATTTCGCCCCCATAACGCTGTGGACTTTGGCGGCACAGGCGCGAAAAGGGCGCGGCAGGGTGGAATAGCGGCAAAATTATGGCGGCAAAATTATGGCGGCACAGGCGCGAAACCGTTTTAACACAGGTTCCTGTCGCCGTGGACTTTGGGCTTTAAACAGTTTAAAAGTAAATGACCTTGGAAATGTTCCTGGAAACAGAAAAAACACGAAGGAACACATGTCGGTTTATTACAAAATTTATTTTTATCTGAGTTTCTATACAATGCATTTCTTTACTGAGCTTTAATATTTACAAGAATGATTCATGTTCATGTCAATGCTACTACATTCTATGCATACATAATTATTTATTTTTATTCACATACATCCTAATCTTAATTTAGATTAATGGTTGACTCGGCAGTATATATAGCTATGGATAATGGGTATGAGCGGGGGGAAATAAAAAGGTTGATTTTGACCGCTATCTTTATGAATAGTATCAAAATAGCATTTACCGTGGATGTATTGTGCATTGTATTGAGACATTTTCTATATTTTAATGATACCTGTTAACCTAAACATCAAGATGATCCTCCCGAAGTATATGACCTCTGTAGGGTCATTGTGATGCATGAATATGTATTCCTGGCAAGTTCCTCGCCCGGGCTACATTCACGTATTATGGTGACAACGGGTTATACATATTACACTAAAGTAACTTCTTCCGAGTTTCTTCAAATTCTTAGTTTTTCTTCTAGGTGTTCCAGACACTCCCATGGATACAGTTCAATCGTATAATACCAAGAGATAATGAAATATTGTCAGAGTTTAAAACGGGGTCCCATGGGGCCGAGCCATAGGATTTTACAGTGCATTTTAAATGGGTGAAATACAACTGTGCACGATTTTATTCCCAAATGACCATATCTTGGACAATACGATCAATATACAGTCTTTGCGAAAACCTTTTCATCCCAAAGGACATTCTGTCCTCCGAATTTTCAATGTTGAAGGACCGGCTACATTTTTGGAGGACCGGATAGCCACATATCTGATGATTTCTGCATTTTAAGTATAGAGGAGTCTTGCCCATTAAGAATACATTATATTTTTAATCATTTATGGCCAAATCAGGATAGATATGTTGTTTTACACAGTATATTGATATAAATATTTCAGCTTTAGAAGCCAAACTGAATTCATCTAGTTCTGAAAAGCCCAAAATTTGACTGGACATTCGGTCCTGCTACACCTATTAATTTGCTGGATCGGTGGCATTTTAGAAGGACATTGCCATTGTCCTGTATGTTTTCGCAAGGACTGAATATAAAGCAAAATGATAGGGAATGGGAAGCAATGGAAAATATAGGAAAGTATAGTATTTGAATCATTTTTATGAAAATTCATTTCTGACCCCAAATGTTAGCGCCATTATCGTTGTACCACTGGGAGGTATGGCACCTCACTCCCTGTTGCCACTCATCTTATATTTCTAACAAGGCCTTTATAGAACGAATCCATTTCATACATGTTTTAATGACATATGATATTTTGTACACAAAATGCCATATTATGTACAAGCTTTGGCATATATAGGCAACCCTTTTTATAATTATAATATGACACTTTTGGTTTCAGATTACTCAAAAGAATAAATGAATTTCAATGCCATTTAAATCGTATCTAAAACTAAGTGCTGGCAGGGCCAGTGTAAATGCAACATGAGTATAAAGTACCAGTATGTTAATGTACACGATGAACGGGTCATCAAATGTCCTATTTAAATAAGGCCAAATATTATAAAAAATAAGGTATGTTTTCAGGTTACCCGACCTTTACCCTAGCAAAACAGGGCCGACTTGCTATCCAATTTTGAAAAAAAGGAATTTAAGTAATTTTGGGGCTATTTCAGAATCGATTTCATGTGCAGGAGTCTACGCTGTTGTCGGCAAGTCAGCGCTGAAGTTTGCGAGTCAATTTTTGGGTGCTTTTTAGGCCAAAGTTTAAAAAGAAATCACTAAAAATAAGAATCCCACCTACCCTACCTAGATTTTTGGACCATGTAACCTGAAACATACCTTTTATTTTGGCCTAAAGTCCTACTCTTGTTCCCAAAACGGTGATAACTACTGTGACCTTGATCTTGGACTTTGCTGGGTTTGTGCAATCTCTGACGGTAGTTTGGAACCAGTCAACTGGAACCAGAATGTATGATGGTAGATTCCCCTTAAGGTCTATTTCCGGTTTCTGTTCGCTGGTTACTGGCTAAGCACAGGGACTGCCTAAACCCAGCAAAATTGTTCAAGGTCATGATAAGTGACACAACACACACTTACAAGAGGAATATAATTATATACACACATGGAGCTAAACATGAATTTGTATCAGATATAAAAATATTCTTTTTAAAATATCACTTTGTACACTATATATATACATTGCAATACACGTCTGAATCTATATTTCAGATGACACGATGCATGATTGTGAAATTAATTTGACTTGAAAAGAATTTCATTAGAAAAAATTATGCAAAAAAAGTGACTCATATCAGTAACAGAAGCATACAAAGAAAATGGTTTACCTTTAATTATATTAATAATATCAAAATATCCCTTTGCCCGAACCGACAAGCCCTCTGTATGGTTGGGCTTGGACTCTTGAATGATAAACGATTGATGAGTCATTCTCCCTCCATCTTTGAGATTCTGAGACAAATAAGTAAAATTCCATCTATTGATACATTGTTCCCATATGTTGACTCAACGATCTGTGTTCTTTTCTCAGTGTAGACAGGAAGAGCAACACTTTCAATTCACAGAAATAACTTTAAATCCCTGAACATTTCTGAATCTAGTCAGGCTTTCCTCTAATGATCACTCACATATTGGGGTTGTCAATGACACCCTTGTAATCTAGAAAATAATTAAGATGTCTGAATACTACTAAAAAAAACGAAAAGTGAATATATTTGCCTCTCATCAACTTAAAGGCACATAAGGGTCTGTCTTTAATATTTACAAAAACGAAAGTACTGCATTTAGAAAAATGTGAAGGGGAACCTTGGTGTGCATTTTAATGAGACTTTTTAACGAACAAACTCATTCTCTAATATTTGAATTATTTACATGATCATGCAAACTGTCTTTACCAAACACTCTTACAATGATAAAGCTTGCCTAAAACTGCAGTCATATAAATGCCGGCCGTCTTTTGTTCCTGTCGACGATAGATCTCGCAGCTTGACCGTTAGACGCCTGAGACGTTACCCCAGGTACACAAGCCACAGGCTACCTCAGGTACACAATAAAATATCAGCCAATCAGGAGTCACCTGCTGCTGCAGCAGCAGATGCAGCTGCTATGTTGGGTTTGTTTGGCTGTGCTGTGTACCTGAGGTACAGTAGACTACTAGTGGGCCTAATTGAGTAATTACACTAAGTTACAGAAACCACAACTCAAGTTTTCATTCTGTACCTCAGGTACACAGTGGGCATCCTAGGTACTGTACCTCAGGTACACAGTGGTCACCTTGCATACCTCAGGTACATAGTGAGCATGCTAGCTACTGTACCTCAGGTAGACAGTGGTTGTACTGTACCTCAGGTACACAGTGTCCTACTGTACCGCAGGTACACAGTGATAATCCTATGTGTACCTGAGGTACGCAAGGTGACCACTGTGTACCTGAGGTACACATCCCTACTGTACCCCAGGTACACATCCACACTCCTAGGGCTACTACACATGTGTTTCTCTTCTAAACTTTAATTGCAAGGAATGCTCTAGTATGACATGCTGTGTACCTAGGGTATAGAAGGATGTGTACCTGGGGTACAGAAGGATAGCCACTGTGTACCTGGGGTACAGAAGCCTACTCTACCCCAGGTACACAGCAGCCAACCAAACCCAACCACTAACACATGCATCTGCTGCAGCAGCAGGTCGATTCTGATTGGCTGATTATTTCCTGTGTACCTGAGGTAGACTGTTGCTTGTGTACCTGGGGTAACGTCTCAGGCGTCTAACGGTCGAGCTGCATAGATCTCAGTGCTCTTTGGTATATGATCCAATACTCACCGGGCAGTCAATTGAACCTGAGACTTTGGGACTCTAGAATAGGCTTTTTAGCTCCTTAGGTTAGGCACAACATAATGCTTCAATGAACTACCTCTCCCTGGCTGGTTGCTCTCCCATGTAGAAGTATAACATCATATAGCTGGACTATGTATGGACAACTGAATTGGCCCCACCATTATGGAAGCCTTCGCCAGTGCCTTTCGCACTTTGTTAAGAATATGTCTGCAATTTGGAGCCAATTGCCCACTGAGAAATCTGCCTCGCTGACATTACAATGCTATTAATGCATTCCCATTTGTTTACATTACACAAGACCTGCAGGGTATAAAGTTGTCTTTAAGTATGAATAAGAGTTCTGTCTGTATTCAGGTTGATAGGCTCCACACCACCTTCCTCACCTGTTCCTTGCCAGGAGTACTTCCATCCTTGTGTTTACTATTATAGACTCTTAACCCTTATGTTTTCATTATATTCTTCCTTTCAATCCAATGGTGCTTGATTATATGTGACTCATGCAAAACCGTCTTGGAATGGTGATCTCAGTTTCCTCATATATCCTTGCTACATCAGTGTTATCTATGCATACCCGTTCACCACATTCATGCATTGAGACACTGCTGTGCACATCATGTTTCATAATTCCCTCCTCCATCTCCATAACTTCAGATTAGTTTGCCTACAGTGTTGTCCTGTGGCATTCCTCACAGGGCATCATGCCTTCAGCAGAGGCTTCACTGTCCTACCAAGTACATTTTTGGTCTTAATTTAAACAAAGTTGCATAAATTATCATACATCAGCTGCCGGAAGCTAATCATGGCTTCAACGTTACAGAGAAGACCTCACTAGCTCTCGTTACAGAACAGTCGTACCTCTCCAACATGGCGCTCCCTATTGTCACAGAATGGCCAAACATGGCGTCCGAAGTATAGAGAGGACCTCTCTAACATGGCACTCCCTCTGGTTACAGAACAGTCTCACTCACCAAACACATTCTTGGACTTGACGCCAATCTAGCTGCATAAATCATCATGCATTAGCCTCCACTGACTAAACATGGCTTCAACGCCACAGAGAAGACCTCTCCAACGAGTCGTTCCCCCTGGTTACAGAATGGTCATACGGTGGTTATAAAGAAGCTCCACCTTCTCCGGGAGGTCCCTCTGGGCACACATAAATTATCATAAATTAGCCTCCACTGGCTAAACATGGCTTTAACGTCTCCAACGTGTCGCTCCCTTTGGTCACAGAATGGTCATACGGTGGTTATGTTCCCTTCCTATGTGATGCCACTTGCAGGAAGCATACTTATACCAGGACTTCAGACACCCAGGTCTCTGATTGCTTCTCTGGGTGTGTGTGTCTGGAACTAGGGTGATAATTGGTCCTTCTATATACAGAATGTAGGAACACGTGTATATTCTTGTCATACGGTGGTTATAATAAGCTCCACCTTCTCCGGGAGATCTCTCCGGGCGGCGCCCCCCACGTCGCCCCGGTTCTCCCCCAAGTGTCCGTTAACGGTCACATGACCGTTCTGCCCCCTGGTGGCGGTCACGTGCTCCATGTGTAGGTGGCCGACCACCAACAAGATGGCGCCACCCGTCACGTGCATGATGCCGTTAATGAAGAAGGGCAGGTTGTAGTCCCCCGTCCGGTCCACGAGGTAACCTGTGGGGGGAGAGCAAGGGGGAATAATGAGTTACATTTACATATTAATATATGCATGATACTGTGATAAAAAAGAGGAAATTAATGCTGTATTGGGTAAAGGCTCGGTCAGGCTATGACATGATTTCTCTATGACTCCAAAAGTTGTGCATGTCAAACTCCTATGAGTTTGAAAATCACACAACTTTAGGCCTTTTTCTAGTCATAGCTCTATGTCAGACAACACAGTCTCCGATTTTCAGTTCATAAAAATGGGTTATACTTTTTCGGATTTTGTCTGACCAGGCCTTAACTGAATGGTCAATTTGTCTGACATGTATAATATAAGTTTTGTGAACCTAAAATTCAGCTTAGTTGATTCAGTGGCCACTTTTGGTTCTGAATTGTTAACTGGGTGTTTGTGTGCAATAGTGTGTGAGATAACACTCAGCAAGAAGGATCTGGCAGCCATTCAGCAAAGCAGACCGCCCCATACTAAGGTGGGCATGATGCATCAAGAACGTGCTGGTGAGTAGCTCACCCGAGCTGCATTAGTGCATCATGCCAACCAGTTGACCCCGTGTGCACTTTGTGGTGTCAGGGGGTTACCATAAGGCAGTGCTGCATTCATGCATGCAAGGATAAGTACACAGTACTTCAAAGCACTATGGTGCCATTAATAAAAAGGGTTAATTCTTATCTATGAAAATAATAATGATTAATAGAGCTGGTAACTGTGCTGTAAAGCTGATACATTCCCTGTGGCACAATCAACCAAGCAGCATACAGCCCAATCAACATATCAGAGCCCATCTTACAGCCATATCAGAGCCCATCTTACAGCCCAATCAACCTATCAGAGCCTATCCTACAGCCCAATCAGCCAATCAGAGCCCAGCTTACAGCCAGTGTTGCAGACAAAGATGGCGGCAGATTTCTGCGGCAACCGTCAAAATGGCAGTGCTTTACATTCATCTTCTTTATGTTCTTCAAAATGTTTCCATGAATTCAAAAACTCAATTTCATCTGAACATCCTATTGGATTTAACTGTTAAAGTGTCTGAAACTGCCATACATGTATAAGTCAAAATGCAATTGATTCAAAGAGAATGTAGAGTCAAAATTGTAACGTCATATTAATTCACAGTTATTCATTTCTATATCTTAGATTGATTAGATATCATTACAAAACTGATAGAGATTACCATACACGATTATGCATTCACAGCTTTGCACACACAATATCCAGTCTTTGCAAAAACTTTTTCATCCCACAGGACAGAATTTCCAATGTTGAAGGACCGCCTACATTTTTAGAGGACCGGCTAACCACATATCTGATGATTTCTTCATTTCAAGTATGAAAGAGTTTTGTCTGCTAAAATACACTTTATTTATAATCATTTATAGCCAAATCAGGCCCAACATGTGACTGGACATTCGGTCCTGTTACACTTGATAATCTGCTGGACCAGTGGCATTTTAGTAGGACATTGCCACTGTCCTGCGTGTTTTCGCAAAAACTGCATATCCATACAAAAATACAATGAAATAGTCTATTTGTGCACCGTGGATGAAAGGTGTGCACACATATTGAGACAAGATAGAAATAGAAAATACAGATTAGGATTAAGAAAGTTCATTCAAATATGATATACCCTACCCCATGTGCTATATTTTGTTCACATACTCATCAACCTAATCAAACTACCACTATCTACAAGATACTACTCTCATCATAGATTCAACGCATAGTAATAGTAAATAAATGCTGTAAATAAATTATGGTAAAATTCAAACACAAACACATTAAAGCATGACACACAAGACCAAGACTATGCTACAACTAGGTGGTATTTCCATCATCAAATAAACCACATCAACATTACAGCAGAGACAGTAGAAATAATGTAAAGTGCCAATGAGCTTTTCAATGAAAGGTGTCTTCCCCAAAAAAGTTATAACCACTTAATCTTTCAACTATCCATGTTATCACCATTAAAAAATGACTAACGAATATCATTTTTAGATATTACTCTGCTACCATGGAAACCTTTCTCAGTAACTATGGAAACATGATTCAGATACCATCCTCAGCTTGTTCAATTATCAAGGAAACAACATTAATTTACCATCAAATACTCATACAATTACAACTGAACCATGCCATGGTTACCATGGATACATTATCCAGTTGACATGGAAACATCCTCCAGTAACCTTGGAAAAATGACCAAACAACACTCAGCATTCACACAGTGGGTTCTGAAGCAGGTGTCTGTAAATGGGTGATTCAGCTACAGCGACAACATTTATAAAACACAAGGAGAGTTACCGGGATCCGACCGCTCCCAACACATCCGCGGGTAGTAGGGGAAGGACAAGAGTTCTAGACAGACGACCCCTGCAACATAATCAGTATTAGTCTTAGCCGTAAGTGCCAACAGGTTTATCCCTTTAAGGCAGCATCATCGTCTCATGTGTTCATGATGCCTGGGCGGTGTTCCAGAACATAGCATGTATAATAATATAACAATTAATGCTGTTTCAGCACCTTTTTTTATGCGTTGACCCTTTTTTTTATGTTAATGCCTCTACATACCTTTTGGGAGGGAAATCAATAGCACATAAAAAGGTTCTTCACCTAAATACTATTAATCTATATTGACAAAAATATCGAAAATTGCTAAGTTCTGTAACACCCCCCCCCCCCCAGGTGAGTAAAGACACTTGTGCTGCACTCTGCAGTGTCTATATGTACACCAATGCAGTGCTGGCGAGTTACTCGCCTCATGACGACAGATGGTGCCTTGAGGCACGAAACTGTCCTTTTAAGGGTTTCCCGGAAAACAAAAAATGTTATACAACACTTTTTACACCACAGCGGGCACGGAGAACAAAGCATTTCACACCTCTTGTATACTGTATACAGCTAGTGGCATAAACAGTAATTATAGGACTAGTACCAATCTGTAGGGGTATTCAGTGAAGGAGCCTATCCTTCACTGTATTTAGCGTACAGATTGGTACAGGTCCTATAACTACTACGTAACATTTCTCTATGGCTCCTCATTCTGACAAAAACGTTGTACAACGTTTGACATGAAATAACATTGTTTTTTTTAATCTGGGTTATAGATTGCATTTAATGTATAACGAGACCAATTGCCAAACAGTGCGATTCTGTACCAGCGACAAGTGGACATACCCATGAGTCCGTGTGAATAATGGTAGGGTATGACAGAGGGAGGCAAACGGCCTTCGTTAGTGTGGTTTTGCTGCACTAATGGTCATAAGCTGTGTGGGGGATGTACAGCTGCCATCAAATATTCATCTGAGTGATTGTCCAACATCAGCTTGCAAAATGTTTTCTAATTTACACAGCTTGTGTAATTGTGTTATATTAATTAAAGTGTAAGAAAGTTGCTGGAATTGGATTGAAAGTGAAATACGATGCAAATTTACATTTTTGAGTATTGATACAGCTTGTGGGGAAGCTGCCGGAACTACTTGTGATGCATTGGTGTCTGGCTGCATATAGAAAATTAGCTGCGAAGATGTTGAGGGGCATGTTTGCTCCAATAGAGCTGCTAAGTCTAGAAGCAGAAATTGGTAGCATCCTAATAATGTTTCTATGGTAACAACTTCTGTTCAAAGTGTTACAGTGTTATTATGGTCGCTATGGTAACAACCTCGGTTCATAGTGCTGTTACAGTGTTATTATGGTCGCTATGGTAACAACCTCGGTTCATAGTGCTGTTACAGTGTTATTATGGTTGCTATGGTAACAATCTCTGTTCATAGTGTATGTTGTTACAGTTACTATAGTAACAGCTTCCGGTACTAGTGTTATTATGGTTATTATGGTAATAGGCTTTAGTATTACTGCAATTAAAGTTGCTATGGCAACAGGTCCTTACCAGACAGAGGTCCCGAGAAGAGGGAGCTACTTCCCATGAAAGCTGAGAAGAAGGCCTGTGCCTGAGCGATACGCGCCACACCGACCAGGTCCACCAGGACAGTGAACTGTAGTGTGGAGAAGATACCTGCAGGCAGACAACAAGGTACTCATATAGGGCCAGACACTCACTGCAGAATGTAGCTACCGTAAAACCCCACCTATAGGACGACCCCACCTATAAGCCGAACCCCCAACTTGACAAAAAAAATCGTCCTATACAAAATAGCTTTAGAAATCGTTTGCTCTTTATTCTAATGTATTAAAACCCCACCTATGAGCCGAACCCCCAACTACAGAAAAAATTCGGCTTATAGAAAATAAAAACGCCAAAAAAAAAATACCAGAGTTGATGTTACCCTACAAACACAGGATAAGTACAGACATGATGTACTGATGCTATGCTACAAACCTAGCATAACATCAATAACACAGCCATTTGTTAAGCTGCAAACACAACCTGTTACACTACAAATACCCTTCATGTAATACCATGTTCAACCCCTGTGTTTTGTCTAGTTTGCCCACTTATGCCATCATAATAAATCCTATCTTATTTGTTTAAAGTGTTTTCTGAAACTAGCACATATAATCCCATCTGAAACATAATTCCATCTTGAACCTTAATTATGATCCTAACTTAACATGGATAAATCCTATCTTATATATTTAGATGCAACATTTACAAACAGTCTTACCTACACACGTCCCAAACAGCCCACACAGTACGGCTATAGAGATGAGGTCTGTCCCCAGGAAGGAGAAACACACCACCATGCCGGCCATCAGGGCAAACGAGCCGGCCAGGTACCGCCGGTCCAGGGACTTCCTGTCTCCCATGATGCCCGACACAAGGCGCCCAGCGGCAGAACAGACGCCGATGATGGTCGGGAGGAAGGCAGCCGACTTCTTGTCTAAACCCTGGGTGGAGAAAGGACAATGCATGAATTGTGATATTTACTCCTGTGGATCTTTCATTAAATTAGAAATGTGCTTAAGAAACAAACACTCATGCAGAGAGTTATAATTATTCCAAACCTCAGTTTCAGTATTGCTCCAAATTCTAGTCAATGTTAACTGAAAAAAAGTTGTTTCTTGGAAATTAGTTCTGTCATTAACTGTGTCCATAACAGGGAAAAGAAGTCATAGTTGACTCATTTTTATAGTGAAAACCTCCACATTACCCTTAAAACAATTGGTTAAGAAAAAAAAAGAGAAAATCAGCCCCATTGTTTTTTGGCTATGTTACCTGAACATAGTTTCTTTTTTTAAGGCTTAACCCTCCTACCTGTACAAATCCAAATGACACTAAGTGCTGATGAAACGTCATCCCTGAGAAGTTGATGAAGAAATTCCCGACGATGTACAACATAAACCGCTGCTGCTTCAACAACGCAAAGTCAAACAGTTCAATGAAGCTCCGGCAACAGTTACTCTGACAACATCCACTGCTTGTCTTATTGTTGTTGTTGTTCCCCGGGTCGCCACCAGAGGGGGGTGTGAGTGTCAGGGGTCTGAAGGCACATGAGAACAACAAACCATGCAGCATAGTCCCTGAGTGTAACAAAGCTGCACCCCTCCACCCAAAGTAGTCCACCGCCATCCGCATCAACGGGCCCGTCAGGAAACTACTGAGATTAATCCCACATAGTGCGAGCCCCACAGCTAATGCTCGGCGCTTATCGAAGTACAGCTGGACGCTGACAAAGACCGGGAGCATGGCGAGGCCGAGCCCGATGCCGGTGATGACGCCATAGGTGAAGAACAACATGATGTAGTTGACGGCCCAGCAGGAAGCTCCGAGGCCGATGGAGGCGATGAGGAAGCCAACGAAGCAGACGGGACGACAGCCGAACTGCTGTACTAATACTCCTGCCGGGATACCTGCAAGATGGTATTTACTGATTAACATTACCTAAAGCAGATACCTGCAAGAATGTTGTTTCTGATTAACATTACAATAGTTTCTAAGTATGATTAGTTCATCATTCTGTGTACAATTTAAAAAACCTATTTAATATTTTCACATCACAGGACAACAACCAAAATGCTGCACCAGCACACCAGCCAGGATACCTGCGACAAAATGTGTGCTGATTGAATGTGTTTATATTTATCATTAACATTGTCTAAAATTGATTGAAAGTATTTGCCTTTGTCTATGTCTAGTTTCTAATCATAGAATATGTCTCAATAGTTTCTAATTTAGTTCAAACATAAATTGTTAATAATAACTATGAGGAAGGTGGTGAAGCCAAACTGTAAGCCTGTAACACTATCATTGAGGTTTAGCCAAAAAGGGCAAAACATGTACTATTGTCTACTGTGTGATAAATATTATATATTTCCCTACTTTAGGTATGCTTATAATAATAATTAGTAGGATAAAAGAGGGCAATAAGAGACTCCAGATGATTTAAATTATATAATTCTCAATTGGCCTGATGGGGCTAAAATAAACATAACATTAGGGTACCAAAAATGGCTTTTTGAGCAACTCAAATTAAAACTGACAAGTCTATGGCTATGATCAGCTTAAAGAGAAAATGTTATATGATGACTTATAATCTTAATAAACTTTTAACCAATTTTAGAAATAATATATGGTACTTACTGTGTACAAAGGCTAGAGCTAGTTGTGTGGACCCGATCCAGCCGGCCTCTGACCGGGTCAGCTGGAAGGTCGCGATAAACTCGTCCATGAGGATGGCAAACGACGTGATGCAGGTAGCCAATAGGAAGACAGAGAAGAAGCAGGCGATGACCACCACCCACCCCCACCCACCGTCCAGCGGGCGGTACTGGCGGCCCGGCGCCATCACACCTCAGGGGTCAAGGTCATATACCAAGGGTCAAGGTCATATATCAACAGATGCCTTCAAGATCATTGTGACATCAGCGGGTGGTACTGATGACCCGGCGCCATCATGCCTTAGGGGTAACACCTCAAGGTCATAGACTAAGGATCAAGGTCATGTATCAACATGAGGAAGGTCAGATGTATTCACTGTCATTGTGACATTAGGATCCCAAGGTCACTTAGAAACTCATGTTTGTTCATGATGATTCATGGTTGATTGAATCAAAGGTGAAGGGCACACAAGGCCAACATCAAAGGTTTAAAGAAAAAGGTCAAGGTTGTTCTGATAAGAACCATAGAGGTTTGTGATTTCCAAAGTGAAGGTCATAAATATGTTGATGATCAAGCTCAGCCAGCGCCACCGTGAGTTTGATGACGTCATCACAATGACCTTGACGATGTCACATAGTTGTTGTCATCTCGTGTTTAAAGGTTTGAAGGTGAATTTCAGAACCTGAAATGAGACAAAAAGAGAGAACTGAATAGGTTTCTATAAGATACCACTATCATAGAATCTGGTCAATAACTCAGAATGTTTTGTGTCAAATCTAATGGCAGCATTATGCCTTGAAAATCATCATCGACATGGTGCACTCATGAAGCATTAGTACAGTATTAGAAACGTGGATAAGACATGCTCTAAGGCTTTATCTTGCTCTCAAAGTGTAAGTATTATAGCTTATTATCATGGACATCCTTAACCATCAATAGGTTTGTTTCCAGCAACATGGTCTGGCGCATTAGGCCCGACACATTAGGCCCGGCTGGCTGTATTCAGGTTTTCCACATTGACAAAAAAGCATAATGTATGAGAACACTGTGATGCTTGTTTATACATCACCTTACAGCACTCATTTAGACATAGAGTATTAAATAGAATCGGTTAAAAGCAACATTTTCTTTATCCTTCTTGAGGTTGAAATATGTCTCCATTCCAAAAACTAAAAGCGCTGACTCTCCACCTCGTTGTTCAGGACTGAGCCATCTGGGTGGTGTTTCTCCACAAATTTGCAGACGTCCGCAAATATATTTATGGAGCTACGCAAATATATACAGATATCTGCAAATGTATACGGAGGTCTGTATTTGAATGCTCAAGTACCAAAGAAACGTATAGGCCTATATTTGCAGAGTTCCATAAAATTAATATATCTATATGGATAGTGTATTTACGGACGTCCGCAAATTTGTGGAGAAACAGGATCCTGGTGGGTAATATCAGCACTGTCAGTCTGCCCGTGCTGAGGCTATACATCAACGTCTGACCAATACCCCCTACATCAATATGGCGTAGTAATATTTCATGGGGCCCCCTCCCCCCTCCACCCTCACCAACTCTCCACCCTCACTGCCCCTCCACCCTCAGGCTTAGAATAACTGGTGTGCTTCAAGTTACATGATCTAAAAATATGAAGAAGTTTCATATATTCAATACAAACTTGTGGAATCACTCATGATACAAATCATCATACAGTAGACAATCAAATGAACATAATAGCCATATATGGAGAGTACGACGGTCCCTAGAAAGCGTCATTCTATCACGGAGAGCTGTTATATTATAGGGTAGGTCAGTAATGTGTTTTTTACTTTTTTTAAAATTACTTTTACATTGGCCGCAAAGGTATCCATAAATTGACTCCCAAACTGTGATGCCGATGCAACGCTTGTGGCCTCAACTCACGCACTGTAATATTGACTTTAAAATAGCCCACATTTTCATCTTGAAATTTCAATGAAATTGTTGAAGGTTAGACCTGTTCCGCTAGATAAGGTAGATAGAAAATAGAAATACTCGACACTACCTAGCAAAACCGGGCCGACCCTTGACATTTTTATTTCTGTAATGCCAAACTGACCAAATGACTCATTCCTGTACTCAAAAGGACTCAGGCCCATAAGAATGGAAAGAGTTATGTGAGTTAGTTAGTAGTCACCAACCAGACATCACTCACTAACCTAGGTTGGATGCATGGGGAGCCAAAGTCTGATGAACTAGTTAACCACTCTAGTTACTGATTTGTTAGCCAGTACTGACTGTAGTCAGAATACTAGTGTGTCACCGTTCATTACCAATTGGAACAGTACAGGGGTTGGTATCACATATGGTCACTGATTGTTTGGTTACAATTCTTTCAGTATGCAGGTCTAGTACCACTATCAGCCTGCAGGGGGTGTGGGTGGTCGCCGCTGGTAACTGCAGTCTGAGATACCATCTACAGATACCAGCGAAACAGTCACCAGACTCCCACCAGTGTACATCCACTTTGAAGGACAGCCTCTGCAGTGAATACTGGGTGAGTTCTGAGTGGTCAAAATAGAAGTTTGCAAAAAATGTGCTAAAATTCAGACAAAATTCACAGGGTCCCCTCAGGATATCCTAATTGAGATGACGCCTCAAGATATATGCTCATTGCAGGGATAGGCGTATATTTCAATGTTCATTTGGGTTCAGTCTGAAATGAATTTATTCTCTGCATATTGTCAATAATGGAGGTTCATTCATGTAAGGGACTAGTGTTTGAGATTTCGGTCATAAAGGCAAGGGGAATGGAGCTGAGAAGATTAACACACCTCTCTCCCATCTCCTTTCTCCTGCATACTTCCAACTCCCCTTCAACAGAGAGATACCAATACTTATGTCTCTGGCTGCATGGTGTTGCTATGGCTGTATCGTGTTACTATGGTAACCATTGTCCCCCCTCCCTTCGGGTGTCGTAGAACCGGACGGCTTCGGTCTGAGACGGATATTGATTTTGTCAACACTTTGTCTCCAGTCGCTTGCAAGATCAATTCATCGGGTGTAGACTGAGGATTAATCACAGAAATAACTGTTCATTTAACCCTTTAAGGACCGCAGAGTGTTTCAATGCATCAGTATGTCCTTTGTCATCATGATGCATGGATTCAGCCCTGGTGGTTTACAGTGTTGCTTTGGTGCATCATGCCAGTAGTATAGTATGTATCGGAACGGGACTATAGTTAAGTACTGTTTATTACTCAATCGACATGCAGCCAATCAGAGGCCTCCATTTGGTCACGTGACCCGTTGCCATGGTAACGTGACCTACTTAGGGCTCTCAGCCAATCAGAAGCCAGCATTCTTGGTGACCTACTGACCTACTTAGAAGCTCTCAGCCAATCAGAGGCCGGCATTCTGGTAACCATGGTAACGTGACCTGCTTACGTCACGTGACCTACTTAGGCTCAGCCAATCAGAAGCCGGCATTCTGGTAACTAGGGTAACGTGACCTACTTAGGGTTTGTTTGTAAACAACACCACGTGGCTCTCTTGTTTGTAAACAACACCACGTGACACGTGACTGTTTGTAAACAAACAACTTATATATAGAAAATAAACACAACAAGTTCCATGTTATGTTAAAATTATATTTTCAAAAAAAAAAGCACATCTGTTACAGCGTCTATGTGTAACTACGCGCGTTCTCATTCAAACACTATAACACTATCATACCGTAGCAGCAGCAGGTAGGACTGGAAGAAAAGCAAGCGCACGAGCAGAAGCGACGACACCAGTTGCACCATCCGGCCGTCGCGTTGGTAGCCCTACTACTCGTCGCGCGTTCAACTGGAGGTTTAAGAGTGACAAATGACGATTCTTTGTCGACGCGACTGCTAACATCAGCATCGGCAGCAGCATCGGCAGCATCGGCAGCAGCATCGGCAGCAGCGGCAGCAGCCTCGGCAGCAGCGGTAGCAGCAGTAGCAGCAGCTGTAGCAGCAGTAGTGTGAGCATTAGCAACAACAGCAGCAGCGACAGTAGCAAGGGCGGCAGAGCGGGCACTAGCAGCGTTATCAGCGGCGTCATCGGCAGCCGCAACAGCATCAGCAGCAGCAGCGTCGGCATCGGTGGCATGAGTAGCTGCATCGGCGGCAGCAACAGCAGCAGTCACAGCCGCAGCGGCAACAACAACAACGTCATCACAACCAGCGTCACTAACAGCCGCAGTAAATGCAGCAGTAGCACGCTGAGCAGCACTAGCAGCAGCAGTAGCAGAGGCTACAGCATCAGCTTCACATTCGCGCGCCGCTTCGTCATTCCGCTTCATGTCACGGTAGCAACTTTCCATCATGGGGATCTGCAAATTGAGGCGCGGTGCTGGTGGTGGTAGTAGTAGTAGTAGTAGTAGTAGTAGTAGTAGTAGTAGTAGCGTGAACGATGATGACGATGCCGAATACGGTTTCACTCCCCCTTATATACCCTTACTCCCCCCCCTTTTTTTTCAAGCCACCGGCCAGCTGCCCCCTCACGGCAGGTCTTTAGATCAGCCTTAAGTCGCTTACTACGCGGCTCATCATCCCTCTAATCGCATTTTCCAGCCGGCGGCCGGCTGACTGCTGACGACAGGAGAGGGTGATTTGTTTTTCTTTAGATTTAAGCCGCTTACCACACGCACACCCTCTAGTCACAGACAGAGTGACAGAAAGGGAGGGGGTCGCTTTGTTCACGCTACCTGTAGTTGTTTTTCTATACACACGCTGAGCCCATGACCCGCTAATCCTTTATACAGGTAACACGCGTTCAACTAATTACTCTATTGTATGACAGTCGGTACACGGATTTAATTTTAAACCACCTTCCCATCTGGATCCATGTCTGGCGGGGTGGAAGGATCCAGCTGAAAAGCGTGATTAGGGCTTTTGTTTCTCTTATGATAGCAGCAGGTCAGCATGCGACAGCTGAAAATGTCAGACTCGCCGCTCCTATAAAAGACTGAGATGCGTCTCTCTTTCCACACACCCTTCTACCATCGCCGCCGACACCGCCACCGCCGGCCAGCCGACCGCCGCCACCGCCTGCAGTCACCGCCATCACACCAGCAGGGAATTTCGAGCTGAGTCTGCTTATTGCTTATTTTTTTTGTTTGAGCTTTTTGTTTTTTAAAAATTTTTATTTTCACTCAGTCTTTTTTGTTTCGGAGGAAAGAAATATGGCGCTGCAGAGGGCGCGAGTTTCTAAAAGACGGTCGCGCGAACAAAGTGCTCTCCTCAACTGCCTGGCTATTTTTTTATCTCAAAGGAGAGAGCGTCACGTAGTTGAGGTTCACGCTTCTCTTGAAGCGTACCGAATTCTCGAGAAATGCAAAGCTGAGCGCCATCGTCGTTATACAAGAGCGGAAAAGGAAAACGTAGCGACATGGCCGAGAGCCGTCTTCTCAGAACAGCATTTACTCTACTATTGCATAACAGCCGCTCTCAGCGCCCCCACTCGTTGGGCGTTTCATGAAAAGAAAGAGCGCCGCTACTCTCCTCACCCTGCCTCCTCTTATAAAGTGAGAATAAGTGCTATGAAACGATTCGACAAGCCGATCGGTTTCTTGGGAGCGACTGCAGCTCCCACTCGGTGGGCGCGCGTTGTGGCCGACGTGAACACGGTCTCTAAACGTTTCGACGTCGTCACTTGTTATCCCGCATATTGCAACGCAGCCGAATTGAAGAAGATAGGGACGCACTATTTTAAACCATACGCTCCAATATGTATTTGTCACCGCCGCGCTCACACGCCTTATTGCTTTTTCGAGACGATCGTGTCACAACACAGAAATAGAAAAAAAAACGGCAAAGCGACGAGCTTTGCCTAAATGATCAAAAAAAAAAAAAAAAAAAAAAAAAAAAGAAAAATTAATCTCCTCCTCCTCCTCCTCCTCCTCCTCCTCCTCCTCCTCTTCTTCCTCCTCCTCCTCTTCTTCTTTTTAAAAAAAAAAAATAAATATTTGTATCAGACTCCTCTGGAGTCTGATACAAACATTTATGACTATTGAGTGAAAATAGAATTTTATCGCAAAAAAAAAAGAAAAAAAAGTCACTTCTGCCGCCGCTACTGTGACACCGGCCGGTATCAATAAAAAGGTCGGCTGACTTTTCTCCACAACCATTCACTACCGACCGTTCGAGTGAGAAACACAGCAGACAGTCAGACACACAACCGCTCTCTGACGCGTCCTGAAAAAAAACAAAAAAAATGTCCAGTAGTAAAAGCAAACTCTTCACAGAAATTCATTTCGACGCTCGACTACAAGGACCCTTTAGTTGTATCATTAGCGGTCCGTCGGGTTGTGGAAAATCGCGCTTGGTGGATCAATTTCTGAGCGACGTGAACAATTTGGTCACGCCGCCGGTGGAAAAAACTTTTTACCATTACGGCGAGTGGCAACCTCTGTTTGAAAAAATGCAAAATCAGTACGGTGTGGAATTCAGAGAAGGTCTTCCTAGCAAAGAGTCTATAGCGGGAGACGTGGAAGTAGCAGAAGACGCTTTACGACCCCACACTCTACTGATATTGGACGATCTGATGAGCAGTTCCAATCAGCAAGTGGTAGCCGACATCTTTACTAAATACTCGCATCACTGGAACGTGAGCGTCATATACATCACTCAGAACCTATTCCAGAAATCACCCGACTTTCGAACTATGAGTCTGAACGCTCACTACATGATCGTTTTCAAGAACCCGCGCGACATGGGGCAAATAGCTAGTCTGTCTCGCCAGGTGTTTCCGTCCAACGCGGCGGCCCTCTCTAGTATATTTACCCATGAACTCAAGCGACCTCACTCATACCTCCTTCTGGACTTCAAGCAGTCAACACCTGACGATCTGAGAATAAGCTCCTCTTTGACGTCCATACACTCTCAGCTAGTGTTCGTACTGCTAGACAAAAAAAAGAACAAGAGAAAGCAGTAGCAAAAAAATGTCTTCTCATCTACTCGAAAGACACTTTGGTACTCTCAAGCACTTAGCTAAGTGCTCGCCAAAGGACTGCTCGCATCTAATAGACTCTGGAAGCGACGATCTGATCGCAGCGTTAAGTGAGATCTGTCACAATTTACTGGTAGGGAACATCCCGCTCAGCGACAAACAACTGGACAAGCTTCGAGAATCGGCTGACGTGTTGAGGGAGGTCGGCAAAAAATCTACGCCCATCAAAAAAAAGAGACGCGTCTTGGTACAAGAGGGAGGTTTCCTCATTCCGGCTCTCATAGGGATGGCCTTACCGCTTATAAAGAGCATTCTCCGTATATGAGACACCTCATTCGACACCTACTCGCCGACAGCACCACCACCACCACCACCACCACTACCGCCACCACCAGCGTCATTGCCACCGTCGTCCCCATGACGGACTCAGAGCAGCAACAACACTACAAACGTTTAGCGCTCGTGGATCCTGAGACGCTCTACAAATCATCACGAGCAGGTCTACTTCATCATGTGCCCGCTGCTGCTGCTACTACTAGCGCTGCTACTACTGCAGTCGCTGCTGCTAGTACTTCTACTGCTCCAAACCTTCCTCCTCTTCCTGATGAGCGCACTGAAAAGAACGAGAGTTCCGCTCCTGCCACCGCCGCCCGCCTACCTGCCGACATGGCCTATTACCACAAGCAGGCAGAACAGTCCCTTCATCCCGACGCGGCCTTGCACCAGGTGCTACAGTTTATCTACAGGGACTTGGATTTAGTGTTGAACGACCCCACTTTGGAATCGCGCGAGAAAATGTTGAAATACCGAAGGTTGTTGAATAGATTGCAATTTTTTCTCGCGAATCCCCACAACAGCAACATCTCTTCGTCCTACTCTTCTTCGCCCCCGGCTCACCTCCGTCAGTCTGCTGAAGAGGCCAGCGCGTCCCTACTCGAGCGGTTGGTGAACCAAGTTCCCAAGAGGAATCGCACTCGGACCGTGGCGCTGTACAAACAATTGGAGAAATCCGGTGTGATCAAGTGGAACGAGGACGGTGCGGTGCGCGAGATGTCGGGTCGGAGAATACCACCTGAGCATCGCATCAACATAGTGGACTTACTGAACGACGCTGCCAGGTTCAGGAAGACGGCGCCCAGACCGGCGGGCTACTCGCCGTTCACGAAAGCGCTGCGCGAAGCAGTTCCCACAGACTCCTTGATCGGAAACCATCTGTATAAAGCGAGCGGACCTGGCCGAAGTTTGGACACACGGCTTGCTGACAGAGGTCGGAAACGACCGAGCTTCGACTCGGAAGAAAGAGAAGCAGCAGCAGCAGCAGCAGCAGTAGCAGCAGCAGACTCTTCTCTCCAGGTGGACGATCAATCCTCTGACGACGAGGAGGACGACAGTGAACTTTTCCAAACTCCGACTTCCTATAGGAGCGTGGCGAGTAAGAAAAGGAGAGGGCGCAACCGCCTAGCGGCGAGCTCGTCGTTCACGCCCTCAACAGGCCCACCATGGGCAAACCAGTGAAGAGACTGACCAAGAAGGAAAAAGAAAAGAAGCGCGTAGTAGCTAGATATACCGACGTCAAAGCGCCCTCCAGTTTCACTAGCGTGACTAAACTCCAGAAACATCATTTTCGCCACCTGAACCCGGCCGTCATCCGAGATGCTTTAGTGTCGCTGGACGCCTACACTAAACATAAACCCATTCGGAGAAAATTCGCAAGGAACAAGACTATAACCGGCGCAATCGATCAGCAGTGGCAGATAGATCTGATGGACATGCAAGCTTTGGCGTCTCACAACGACCGCTTCCGGTACGTGGTGACGGCGATCGACGTTTTCTCTAGGTACGCGTGGGCCGTTCCCATTAAATCCAAGAGCGGCGCTGATGTCACCGAGGCCTTCCGAGAGATGACAGGCACTGGCGAGAGACGACCGCGCACTGTTCAGACAGACAAGGGGAAAGAGTTTTTGAACAAGATCTTTCAAGATCACTTGAAGAGCGAGGGCATAGAGTTCTTCACTGGCGAGAACGACGACATCAAAGCTAGTCTAGTGGAGCGCTTGAACCGCAGTCTGAAGGAGAAGCTGTGGCGTTATTTCACACACAAGCGCACGTATCGCTACGTAGACGTACTGCACCATGTAGTGTCTTCTTACAATCGCACTCACCACAAGACGTTGAAAATGGCGCCGGCTCAAGTCAGCTCGGAAAACAGCGAAACAGTTTTCTACCGACAAGATCTCCCAACTAACAAACAAATCGACGAAATATGGAAAAAGAAGAAAAAAACAAAGACGTCCGCCGTCGACGTCATCGCTCCGGGTGACAGAGTGAGGATGTTGAGAACTAAAGGCGCCTTCGACAAAGGGTACGAGGGAAACTGGCGCGAGGAAGTGGTCGACGTTGCTAAGACGTTGGGAAGCAGAGGGTTCGAGCTGAAAGACGACAAGGGCGAGGAGATAAAAGGCGTCTTCTACCCGGAAGAGGTTCAGAAGGTGTACAAGAGTCGTTACGACAACAACTACCTGATAGACGAGGTGTTGCGCCGCAAGACCGTCGACGGTAAAGAGTTAGCTTTCGTACGTTGGTTAGGTTACGACGACAAGTTCAACGAGTGGATCCCCGTCAAAAAAATAACGTAGAAAAAAAAAAAAAAAAAAAAAAAAAATGAACATCACTCTACCTAGCAACAGCTCTATGGAGTATTATCCTGACAACAGCTTGACGTCTTTCCGAACTCACTTCGACTCGCCGCTCCTTCTGCCCGAAGCGTACGAAGCGGCTCTGACTGAGATCATCCTCCCTACAGAATGGACTAACGTGCACGACGACGACTTGATCATCGTTGTTCCTCTGCGCACCAAAGGTTCGCTAGAGGAGGCGATCCAGGTTTTAAAAGAAACTAAATTCTCCGAAGGAAAAAAACCACAGGTAGACTGGAAGAGAATGAAAAACGCGAACGGTCTGAGCAAGCTAACGTTCAGCTCAAAATTCCCGCTGAGCTGGAAGGAAGCGAGCTATGTAACGGTGGAAGAGATATCAGACACGTCGGAAGAGCAGCAATTGAAACCGGAAACAAAAAGGTTCAAGAGAGAGGTCGACTTGAGACAGACGAATGCCGTATACAAGCAGTTCTTGTCCCCGGCGGTGAAGAAGAAGACGATCAGCCATCAAGCAAGACAGATGATCGAAAAGATGGAGAAGGACATGGGAGTGCGCAGTTTCATGCCAAACATATTCGAGATACCTCCTATTTTCACCGGAAGCAACCACACCCTAATCGAGCGCTTGAGTGAGACGTTGCGAGATGACAGACTAGAGGGCGACAGCTTCTTGCTCAAACCGATGCGGATCTTATCGTACGACGCCAAGACGAAACGCGTCACCATCAAACCGCCGAGACACTGTGCTGTCCTGCTGAGTCAGCATCTCGCATGCGTTCTAGGCTTCGGAGAGAAGACGTGTTTCGCGTCGCCGACTACCGGCGCCTACTCGATGGATGTTTACGGGGACGTGCACTCTGTGTACATATACACCGACATGATCCAGGAGAGACGTGTGGGCGACATGCAAGTGCCGCTGTTGCGCTGCGTGGCGGTGGACAGAGGCGGAAAGCGTCGAGGTGGCGTGCAAGCTATCAGTTTTCCCCATTTGGATTATTTCCCCTTGAAATCCAAGAGGTTTACCGAGGTCGGCATCTATTTAAGAGACCGATCCGGTCATTCCATCCCATTCGGTAGAGGCGAGGTGACCGTGACACTTCATCTGAGACCTATTGAGCGCTGAAAGAGAGAAAAATGATGCGTCAACGCATTCCGTACTTTCCACCCAGGCGCACCGTCGGCAGAGGGTACAGCGATTACTACAACACGCAGCTGGGCAATGGCGTCAACGTGTACAGCGGGCGCTCTTTCCAGAGCGGGCACGGTTTGGGCGGCGCTCTGTTAGGTCTGATGCGCTCGGCTACCCCGCTATTGAAGTCGGTGGGAAAAACGCTGCTCCACGCCGGTGTGGGCGTAGCTAAAGATGTGCTGGCGGGTCGGACTTTAAAGAGCAGCGTGAAAGACCGAGGCGCAGGCGCTCTGAAGAGACTGGCGAGTACGGCGTTCTCGGGAGGAAAGACGCCTGTCGCGTCTAAGAAAGGGTCGAAACGTCGCCGGCATTCTCCTCAGACGGGCGGTGGCTCTTGCAAGAGACGTAGAGGGGATGTATTCGACCGGTAAGCGCCTAGGCGTTCAGGTATAAATAAAAAGACTGGAGGCGGCCAGCGTCAGTCTGTCGGCCGCGTGAAGAGAGAACACAATGGCTTACGTACACGAGAGCAGTAACGAGTGCGCGCTCTCTGAGCTCGACCTGCACACCGTAGCGCCGACTCAGACTACTATCTTAAAGTCGTCTTTCCTGGGGATAGAAACAAAAAACTCTTTAGAGGATGGAGGTAACATAAATTTCACCATCAACAAGTCGCAAGAGTACACAGACCTGAACGAGAATTACCTTCATCTGGAATGTCAAGTGCTGAAAGCGAACGGAGCGGCGATCGAGGACACCGACGCGGTAGCTCCGGTGAACAACTTGGCTCACTCGCTCTTCAAAGACGTCCAAGTCTCCATCGGCGGTTTCAAAGTGTCTGGCAACACCGAGACCTACCCTTACCGAGCTTACTTGGAAGGGTTACTCAACTACAACAAAGACGTGAAGGACGGCGTCATGAGCGCCCAGGGGTGGCATGAAGATACGCCCGGTCAGTTTGACACGTTGACTGACGCGAATGCGGGGTACAAAGCGCGCAAGAAGCTAATCTCCAACAAGCGCTTTTCGCTGATGGCGCGACTGCACTTTGACCTGGCTCATCAACCGAAGCTCATCGTTGGAGAGACAGAAATCAATCTCACTCTGAAACAAGCGGCGCCCTCTTTCTATCTGATGTGCGCGGCTGACGGAGGCTACAGCTTGAAGATCTACAAAGCAAAGCTCTACGTGCGACGCGTGCTGGTGGCGGACGCTGTAGCGGAAACGCACGAGAGAGCGGTGATAGAACACGGGCCCTTCGACTACCCGGTGAACAGAGTGGAGGTGACGACGTACGCCATCCCTCAAGGTAACAGAGATCACAGCTACACGCACTCCAACACAGGCCAGCTTCCCAAGTCGATGATGATTTGCTTCCTTGACCTAGACGCTTTCAACGGTAGCTACACCAAGAACCCGTTCGAGATGAAGCATTACGACATCAGCTCGCTTCAAGTGATAGTGAACGATCAGAAAGTGCCGAACGACGCCTACGTGCCCGACTTTAAGACCAAAGCGGCCGTGAGAGAGTACTTGGCGCTACACACGGAAACGGGGATGTACGAGGGCGCGCGCTCCTGCGGTATTTCATACGATCAATTCCTGAACGGTTACACGGTGTTCCCCCTCGACTTAACCCCAGACAGATCGCACGACGGGTGTCGCGTGAACCTTATAAGAGCGGGTCAGCTGAGGGTGGAAGTCAGTTTCCGCTCGGCGCTACAAGCGACAACAACGGTGCTACTCTACTTGGTGTACGACAACGTCGTCGAGCTGACCCGAGATCGACACCCCGTCACCGACTACCACATGAACTGAAGACAAGACGGCGGTACTTGGCGTATCGTATGAACACGCTTGAAATAAGCAGAGTGTTGAAGGAAAACGTTCACACAAAACATCGTTTCCTGGGCGTTTTCTCTTGTGACACTATTCCGAAGCACCCTATCAAAGACATTTCCTTCGTGAGCAACACAGATCCGCAACATTTACCAGGTCAGCATTGGGTGGCGTTTTACGTGTCGAGCACGGGTGAAGTGTACTACTTTGATTCCTTCGGCTTACCGCCGCTGAGTGCGGAGTTCTTGTCTTTCGTGGAACGCTCTGCTCCGTTCAAGTGGCAAAGAAACCGCATTCAACTACAAGACACTTCTGCTGACACCTGTGGACCTCATTGCGTTCATTTCCTAATTGAAGCATGTCGAACAAGAAACCCCAAGAAGTGCGTCATGCGCATGAGCAAAATCCCAAAGCTGAGCGACCGGGCCGTGAGTCAGAAGCTATCGATGATGCTGTTGTGACGGGTTGTTGCGATGGCGGCCGTTTCATGGAGGCAAAGATTCTCTGCCTTGCCGAAATGGTGTTGGATTTATCCAAAGTCGTGCAATGTCTATTGGAGAGAAGTCGTCCGGGGTGTGGTGGTGCGAGTGACGGCGGCGTGAGACTTTGCGGCCTGTTGAGTTGCTGCAAATCGAAGAAGCAAGCTAAAAAAGCATAAACTTGTGTGTTTTTTCTGATTGAAATGAAAATAAAGAATAAAATGAAAAGAAAAGAAATTATCTTGTTGTGTTTTTATTTCTATATATAAGTTACATAACTTTTTTTTGTTTGTTTGTTTACAAACAGTCACGTGTCACGTGGTGTTGTTTACAAACAAGAGAGCCACGTGGTGTTGTTTACAAACAAACCCTAAGTAGGTCACGTTACCCTAGTTACCAGAATGCCAGCTTCTGATTGGCTGAGCCTAAGTAGGTCACGTGACGTAAGTAGGTCACGTTACCATGGTTACCAGAATGCCGGCCTCTGATTGGCTGAGAGCTTCTAAGTAGGTCAGTAGGTCACCCAGAATGCTGGCTTCTGATTGGCTGAGAGCCCTAAGTAGGTCACGTTACCATGGCAACGGGTCACGTGACCAAATGGAGGCCTCTGATTGGCTGCATGTCGATTGAGTAATAAACAGTACTTAACTATAGTCCCGTTCCGATACATACTATACTACTCATGCCGATCCTTTGAGAGTGTATAAACACTGTAGGGTTCGCATGATGCATGGAATGCAGCACTTGTTAGTTACTCTCCAGGGCTGAATCCATGTATCATGAAGACCATGAATATATACAGCATCACAGCACTATGCAGTCGGTAACCCTTTAAGGACAGCATAATGTCTTAATGCATCATGCCCTGGCCAACCCTAGGTGGTTGATCGACTACAGAAGGGTCGGCACGATGCACCAATGCAGCACCGGTGAGTTACTCGCTGGGGCTACATTGGTGCACCATGACAACAAATGTCATCTTTTAGCGACATGCCATCATTAAAGGGCTAAACAGCTAATCGTAGACATATCTTTTCATTGAGTGGGAGTGTTTGTATATCAATGTGAGTTTAGTGTTTGCAGTGGGAGGCTCAGGGACTGAGTACTGCTATAATTAAACCACACTTAAAGTAGGCATGTCTGTTATTAGTGGGGTTAATTAGGGATCTAAAGGATACATTGATCATTCTGTGAGATGACCCAGATGATAATTATATCTTAACGGGAATTTACCCGTTCACAGCCCTTCCTGCAGTTGATTCATTTCCAAATAGTTGGGATGGACATTACCCATAGTCCTACCGCAAATCCAATTTTGCCGTGGTGGGTGTGCTGCCCCAATACGACGGCCCCCATGCCTCAATGTGTCCAAGCTATATAGTCACAGTAACCGTAGTTCACCCTGTGTTTGCATTTCAGTAATTCATGGCTGCGTTCTGGGGTATGCTCTAATTCAATTTCATAATGTAATTGTAACTAATGACTGGAAATCTAGTCTCAACCTGAGTTATATTTAGATGCTTGACAGACTGCAGCTGTGCATCATTTGATGGCTGCATTCATGCATCATGACCCTACCGGGTTGATATACTCCAAAGTGTTGGCATGATACACTAATGCAGCACTGACGATTTACCCACCAGGGCTGTATTGGTCCATCATCATGACAAATGTCATCGTTTCGGCTCCACACCCATGGCCAGGACAAGACGGTTATCCTAAAATAAGTAAAACTCCAGCCCCTGGAGTCATACCTGCACCTGCCACCCTGGGCGGGGCTTTGATGGCTATAATAAGGTCTACGTACATGGCCACACACATATGCACTAATTGATCTGTTTTGACATATGTCGGTAAGGGTTGAGTCAGTTATTGCCAGTATTTGGGGCAGAGGGTGGGGAGGGGGGGTTTATAGATTAGGCCCCTGATGGGGAGGGGATCTAAACTTAAAAAGCTTTGGTGGTGAGTTTCGGAGATGAAAAAAATTCAGTCCATTTAAGCACTCATGACCAAGCATCATAATACCTTTAGTGCATGGGTTGGTTAACATACTGAGGTTGGCGGTCAAGATTACTTTGAGCTTATTTCAGAAAAGAATTTGCTGTGGGAATTTTCACAAAGCCCCAGCTAGTCATAAATGACCTGTCCCTACATATTATGTCGATAACTGGTGCACTTCCTGTGTAGGGTGGGCAGAAACAAGGCTAAAGGATGAGGAAGGAGACACACAAGGGTAAAGGATGAGGAAGGAGACACACAAGGGTAAAGGGAAAGGAAGGGGACGGCACCAGTCAGGTAATGGTACAGCTACCTTGGCTAAAAGGGGCCGTGATTGATTTATTTGTACATGACATCAATACCTGTTTACATCATCAATAAAACTACTTGTCATGATACCAAGTTAGCTCTCAATTTCATTCTGAATATTCTGACTGATTTACTAACGCAAGGATGTAGGTATAGAAGCTTGCCAATCCTACCGTAAATTATGGTGAGTTTAGTGCTGTACTATAGTAGCAAAAACCCATGTATAAGGCATAGAATGAGTTTGCCCTGATCCTATAAGCCGCACTTGCACTTGCAATCATGCCTTTATTGAAAGTTTAATATTAATGTTACTTCAACTCGATTCAACTCATTCAAGGATAAAAAATCGGAATTATTCAATGAAATGAAATGGATATGAAGCTTGTCATTCAAGGGTTAATATTACAATTCAATTGAACTCATTCCAAGGATAAATGAATGAAATTTCAATTTAATTTGATTGAAATGTAGATGGACATTTAGACATCATGCTGTCCTTAATGGGTTAGTGTTGAAATACAATACAATTTAACTTATTCCCGGGATAAATAAAATGTTGATTTAATCACAGCTAACTGCTCATGAACATTAAGGCAGCATGCCCACGTGACGCCTTACAGGGTCAGTGTTACAAACGCTCTCCCATCTCAGCCTCCTTCTGGTCCCAAACTACAAATCACGATTCAGGAAGCCACGTTCTTACAACGACCCGAATTAAACAAGGAACAGGAAGGGATTTGATGGCGCCATTAGTTGAATTTCTTTACCCACCTCTCACACTGCAACGGTGAAAGCTGTTGAATCTCCCGTAATTCTGCTTTATTCCCAGCTCCAGACACAAATTAGTTAAAACACTTCTAATGAATTTGGAGGATTTTCAAAAGAGCCTATTAATTCTGCTGAAGAATGCATGAGCTCTATAACATTTCTCCCAATGTCCCCCCATAATGATCGCCTATTATAGGTTTTTGAATTTTTGAATTTTACTTTCACGGAGAAAATGGCATATATAAAGATAAATACATATTGAGAGCGATAGATAGTCCAATAGAGACATTGACGGACCATTAGAGTGACTAAGAGAAAGAGAGGCAGCCACCTTTAGGCCAAAAAAGGTGTGTTTCAGGTTACATCCTCTGAATATCTAGACAGCGATAAAGAAACAGACAGGAATCTTTTTTTTTTTAACCAGATTGATATATAAAAAGGCTTGCAAGGAGAAGGGACCAGTTAAAGACCGTCAAACTGTTTCTGTATAGTTAGGGGTGCTGGCAGCAGAAGGGCAATGCGCACAAGCTAGTTTTCGCTCATAAACAGTGATAGATAGGCAGAAAGACAGGGGAAGGCAAACAGACAGGCAGGGGAGGCAAAAAAAACAGGGGAAGGCAAACAGACAGGCAGGGGAGGCAGACACAGAGGCAGGGGGAGGCAGACAGGCAAGGGGCGTCTATAAATTATGTCATACAAAAATGGCCTATTTCGACTATGCATCCACCCCGTCACAGATGGCTGCCATCTTAAATTTCCAAATGTCATATGAGACAGATATGAAAGATGATCAATTGATAAGTAAACACATACAATATTATGTTTATATCACCTCTTGCACTTGGCTTTTAACCCTATATGTTTGAAGTCAAAAATGGAAGCCATTTCGTTTTTGATTTTTCGGCCATAAAACATAAAGATAGGAAAAACTATATGGCATATTTGGATTCAGCACACCCAAACTATTCTAATCCAACTCTAAAAAAATTCTACTAAAAAATGCCTTGACTCTTCTTACAAGGCCTCTTTCCCAGATTATGGCCCCGACTAGCAGTAATTGGTAACAAAGAGAGTGAAGCACAGGAATAAGGATAGCCACGGGCAGGGTGTCGGTCTGACTTGGACTTGAGTGACATTTGTTTAACACTTTAAGGACGGATGTCGGTAAAAGATGACATTTGTCATCATGATGCACCAATGAGGCCCCAGTGAGTAACTCGCCAGTGCTGCATTGGTGCATCTTGCCGACCCTTTGGGAGCGTCTCAAACCGATAGGGTTTGCATTATCCTTGAATGCAGCCCTGGCGAGTTACTCACCAGGACTGCATTCACGCATCATGACGACCATGGCATGATGTATTATTGCACTATGTCAACCTTAAAGTGTTAACAGCAGCCTATTCCTGTATGGTGGCCTTTCGTCCAGTTCTACTTTAGTCCAGCTCAGGTTGAGCTGACCATCAATAAAAGCTGCCCCTGCATCATTCAACATGACATTAGTGATTCAGCCTCCAACCTCTACAGTGTCCTGCCCAGACCCAACCCCAACTAGGTAAGGGTCCTGACTCCTGCCACAGCTAGGTAAGGGCCTTGACACAACTAGGTAAGGATCTTGGTGGTACCTGGTCCTGTACAGACCCCTGCCACAGCTAGGTAAGGGTCCTGCCATGAAAAGGTAAGGGTCCTGACACAACTAGGTAAGGGGCCCTGACACAACTAGGTAAGGGCCCTGACACAACTAGGTAAGGGCCCTGACACAACTAGGTAAGGGCCCTGACACAACTAGGTAAGCGTCCTGCCATGAATAGGTAAGGGTCCTGCAACAACTTGGTAAGGGTCCTGGTGGTACCTAGTCCAACCAAGAGTACTCCTGCCCCAACTGGGTAAGGGTCCTGGTGGTACCTAGTCCTGTACAGACTCCTGGGACAACTAGGTTAGGGTCCTGGTGGTACCTACTCCTGCGACAACTAGGTTAGGGTCCTGGTGGTATCTAGTCCTGTACAGACTCCTGCCACAACTAGGTAAGGGTCCTGGTGGTACCTAGTGCTGTACAGACTCCTGCCACAACTAGGTAAGGGTCCTGGTGGTACCTAGTCCTGTACAGACTCCTGCCACAACTAGGTAAGGGTCCTGGTGGTACCTAGTCCTACCCAGACTCCTGCCACAACTAGGTAAGGGTCCTGGTGGTACCTAGTCCTGTACAGACTCCTGCTACAACTAGGTAAGGGTCCTGGTGGTACCTAGTCCTGTACAGACTCCTGCCACAACTAGGTAAGGGTCCTGGTGGTACCTAGTCTTACCCAGACTCCTGCCACAACCCTGTAAGGGTCCTGGTGGTACCTACCCAGTAAACAAAAACACGTTATATAACGTCAAAATAACGTTCCTTGGAGGTGTGGAAAACGTTTGAAAAAACGTAAATATAACGTTATTTAACGCAAATTCGTTGACTCCAATTTACGTATAATACAGTTATGGAAAAACGTTAGAAATTACAACCTTATTATAACGTTATATTACGTTTTTTATAATAGATTTTGACTGCTAAATAACGTTACAAAAGGGTTATTTTACGTTATAAAATTGTGATTGAACACCTAGCTGAAACGAGTATCTAGAGAACTAATTCATGTTGAGAAAATACTGCATGTTATGAGACTCGAACCTGTGATAGTAGGCCTCATTTACCAGTGCTCAGACCACACGGCCATGAAGTCTGTATGAGCTACGGCAAGGTTGCTAAAGGTCCCTACATAGAGAGTATACCTGCACTGCTCAGAGCCGCGAGAAGGTCCGATTCCCTGCCTTGCTATGTATTATGATATGGTACTCAGCAACTACAAGGAATTTCCACTACGGTATATAGGATGGTACCCTCTCACAGTCAAGATCCTATACTTTAATTCCATGTGAGAATGTAATAAATAACACATTTCCCATATTAGAATGAGTGCATTAATGAGGAGAATCTACCTGCAGGTAGGGACCTTTAGCAACCACGTAAAAGCTCATTAAACGCAGGCGTAGCCTATCCCTTTAGCACTACTACGTCTGCCTTTAATGAGCTATGTCAGGTTTGCTAAAGGTCCCTATTTACTGCCCTGTGTGAGCCTATATGTGAGAGTCTCTTAGTTGGACAGATTCTACCTTTCTCTATTTCCGTTCTAGATGATAAAGAAATGAGTAAATATTATGTATTGGGCTGATAGCAAACATATTTCCCCACATTTGTGAGTCATCTACTATTTTCTAATGTTAGTACAAGTGTCCATACTAATATAACAAAGTATAAATCCACTCAGTTTATAATGAAAAAAATATGTCATTGACTAATAGGATGGCACATCTTGACACCCTAATTATTGGCTTTAAGTTATTGTATGTAAGATTGTATTGTCAGTAGTTATCAACAGAAATTAAGATATGTAGGTACCAATCAACCAATCCAGTAGCTCAGGTAGGACAGCACTTGACTGGTGGAACAAGTATAGCTTTCATCAGGCTAACAACCTCATCCTCAATGGAGTAGGGGTAACTGCTTTTTCTCTAAATGCAGGAGAACCTGGGTTCTAACCCGAGTTAGGTCTGCTTCAGGATGGTTTTGATCATGGACATAAAAAATATCCATTTTTGGTGATACCTTTCCAAAAAATGTCCTGAAACTGACGCAAAAATAAAAAATAAAAAATAAATTTCACTCCATAAACTATCTAGATATCTATTGTGAATACAAACGTTTTTGGTAAACTATATAACAGTGTTAAATAACGTTCTACATATAACGTAAAATAACGTTATACTTTGTAACGTTTCAGAACGTTAAAAAACGGTCTTTGTTCACTGGGTAGTCCTGTACAGACTCCTGCCACAACTAGGTAAGGGTCCTGGTGGTACCTAGTCCTGTACAGACTCCTGCCACAACTAGGTAAGGGTCCTGGTGGTACCTAGTCCTGTACAGACTCCTGCCACAACTAGGTAAGGGTCCTGGTGGTACCTAGTCCTGTACAGACTCCTGCCACAACTAGGTAAGGGTCCTGGTGGTACCTAGTCCTGTACAGACTCCTGCCACAACTAGGTAAGGGTCTTGGTGGTACCTAGTCCTGTACAGACTCCTGCCACAACCAGGTTAGGGTCCTGGTGGTACCTAGTCCTGTACAGACTCCTGCCACAACTAGGTAAGGGTCCTGGTGGTACCTAGTCCTGTACAGACTCCTGCCACAACTAGGTAAGGGTCCTGGTGGTACCTAGTCCTGTACAGACTCCTGCCACAACTAGGTCAGGGTCCTGGTGGTACCTAGTCCTGTACAGACTCCTGCCACTACTAGGTAAGGGTCCTGGTGGTACCTAGTCCTGCCCAGACTCCTGCCACAACTAGGTAAGGGTCCTGGTGGTACCTAGTCCTACCCAGACCCCTGCGTCAATTAGGAAATATGTTACTTGTATAAATGGATATGGCCATGGTAGCTCCAAGTGCCTTATAGCGCTCAGAAGCAGTGTCAAGTTGTTAGAGTCCGAGCTCCACTAGGACCACAAAGTAGTGCAGTTTATCTCCTACCCCTAGACAAGTTGTGTTACCACATATATCATCAGCTGAATGATTTATCCATAAAGTTACCACAGTCTAGGAGGAAAATGCAAAGCTAAGAGGTTTCTAAGACGGCGTATACTTTGCTGTGCTAAAAGCCCTAGCCTGGCCTGTTGACATTGATGGTTGGGCTTCAGTATGCAAATTATGTTTGACCTCCATGACATTCAAGGCCCTCATAGCTATGACCACTGAGTCTAAGAACTTCACTCCCAAGGCTAGGACCCTCAATTTAGGCCCTGAGCATGGGATCATTCATTGGTGCTCAAAATGGACATTACATTGAGAGATCATGGAATGAAATTTACTGTTTATGACACATTATTGAACTGTTTTATTTCCCATAAGTACACTGTTTGGTTTCCCATAAGTACACTGTTTTATTTCCCATAAGTACACTGTTTTATTTCCCATAAGTACACTGTCTGGCCTTTTCATTTGGTGGAAGTTGGGTATAACCCCACTGTAGGCATACTGCTAATGCAGCTAATACTCTAGTCTGGTGCTAGACTACCAGCCCTGAGGAGGGCTGTAAACGACTGCCATCTTGTCCGCCATTTTGACAAGAATTTCAGCTCAGTAATGCTTTCTAATGCTGTAATTGATGAATATATAGACAAAGGTGCACAAGTTTCGGTCTGTTGGCTGGGTTATTTCACGCGTTGACCTCGGGCGGTATTTCACGAGGCCATAGGCCGAGGGTTAACAAGTCAACAGACTTAAATGAGTGTATCTTTGTGTTTATTTTTTTATGTTTTCTGATTCAAAAAACCAAAATTATGCTTGGGGGAGCCTAAAATAGCTTAATTCTTAGCCGTTCAAATGTAAACAAACCACCAAATGTAAACAAACCACCATTTTGATGATGTCACAGGCCCTGAAATACAGGTGAGGGTTATTCCACCGGGTGTGTAATACGGCCTTCTTTAGGTAAATCAATGAGACTGTTGTATTCCGTGAGAGGAGAGGAGCTCTGGTCAATTAGAAAATACAGAAGAAGTCACAGCGTGCATATAATTATCCTGCACATCTTCAGAGACTGGCTACGCTGGCTCGCTGATGGAACGAATAAGCGAGCTTTTGCTAGTATGGTACAGTACTAAAGTTACCATAATCAGATCGCCAGTGTAGCTTATTAACATGAGGTAGGTTTATACATTGACATTTTACTGTAGTCACTGCATGCACATATACCGTACGTGTTTGTAGTCACTGCATGCACATATACCGTACATTTTTATAGGCAGTCTCCGTTCTGTCGTCTGCGGTCTCAGCTCGGTAATTAATGCGGTTATTGATGTATACAGAGAGGGGGTGGTCTGTGTAGCGGCCCGATACACCGCCCGGTCACCACCCCTTTTAACTGCCATACTCAGACGTAGGTAAATTAGCACACGCGGAAGTATGACATCTTAACCCTGGAACCCTTTAAGGGCGGTATAATGCCTCAATGCATCATGCCCTGCCCAGTGTTGAATCAATGTTGAATCAATGTTGAATCAATGTTGACAACCATTTATCAATGTTGATTCAATGTTTCTTTGCCCACTGGGTGGTTGTTATGATGCATGCATTCAGACCCTATGGGATTGAGACATACCCGAGAGATCGGCATGATGCACTTGTGCAGCATGAGCGAGCTACTCACCGGGGCTGCATTGCTGCGTCATGATGACAAAAGTCATCTTTTAGCGACACGTTGTTCGTAAAGAGTCAAGGGCTGCATAGTGCTTTAATGTACCATGCCTTTCGTTATCCATGCATTATGCCGACACATGGAGATTGTATCTATAGATCAACCACATAGGGTTGAAATAGTACACCAATGCAGTAATGGCTAGTCACTCACCTTGGCTACATTCATTGGTCATGACAACAGATGAGTACACATATTGTAGTATATTGCAGTCTCTAAAGGGCTAAGGCATGTATACACTGGTAGTTGTAGGGCCTTTAGACTTCTTGACTAAATTATATAGATCCCATAAGGATTCATATGTTCCACCACCAGCAACTAGATCTCTTAATTTGTGACTCTACAAGGTCTACTGGTGGCTCTAGTTCAAAAGCCAAAATAGTTCTTCCTAACCCCTGTTAAGAGGGCCCTGGTTCAGAGGGCCCTGGTTCAGAGGGCCTTTGTTCAGAGAGCCCTTGTTCAGAGAGCCCTGGTTCAGAGGGCCCTGGTTCAGTAGGCCCTGGTTTAGAGAACCCTGTTTCAGAGGGCCCTGTTTCAGAGGGCCCTGGTTCAGAGGGCCCTGGTTCAGTAGGTCCTGGTTTAGAGAACCCTGTTTCAGAGGGCCCTGTTTCAGAGGGCCCTGGTTCAGAGGGCCCTGGTTCAGTAGGTCCTGGTTTAGAGAACCCTGGTTCAGAGGGACCTAATTTATATGTTGTACAGTGTTCGGAGGTCCCCAATTTTTTTAGGCCACAGTTTAGGGTAAGTTTTTGTAAGGCCCCTGATTCATAGCGTCCCAATTCTGTGGGCCCTTTTAACTAGGGTCCAAATGCCTCTAACTACGTATTATGTGAGACAGACTTATTGGTCCCCACGTCTCCGAGCGGACCAACACAAACCAGGCTAATCCCTCAAGTAGCGACTGACGGCTGCTTTAAGCTTTATTCATGGTAATGATTTCTGTTTGTTAATTCATCATTAATATTTATAGTCAGGCCTCGTGCACCGTCTACAGACTCATGTTCTATGGCAGCGGGGAGTCATTCACTGGTCAGACATTGCTGCTGGGGGGTGGGGTCTAGACTCTACCAGAGCCATTGTACACATGTTTGTATATTACTAAATGTCCTATATTGAATGTTATGTATTGGAAAATCACAATATACATATAAATTTATACTCTCAGAAATGTGTTACATCTAGACACTCGTTCTCGGGGCCCTCGTTCTGGGGGCCCTCATTCTGAGGCCCTGGCTTTCAGGTCCCTTGTTTTGGGGCCCTTGTTCTTGAGGCTCTGGATCTGGGGTCCCTGGTTCTTTAGTCCCTTTCTCTGAGGGCCCTGGTTTGGTGCCCTATTTCTGATGGCCCCAGTGCTTTGGTCGCTGGTTCTGAGGTCCCTTTCCTAGAAACACAATATGTGGCCTTATCCCCTATATATAGATAGCCATGGTAGTCCCAAGGACCCTCACCTGGTGGTAAAATGAGTCCAGATACAAATAACAGTGGTGCCTGGAAGATGTCGGCCACTGATCAATACTATTAATACAAGGCGGCTCTTTATGGTTCCCTCCCTTTTCATTTTCCTGTTTAGTTCGAAGTATTACTAGGATAAAATAATGGACGATTCGTAGAAGACTATTTGCTTGCTTGTTCCACAGCTGTTTAATGCAGTCAATAGACCGTAGAGCATATTATATGAATCGGTTTTTCATTTGTTACAATGGAATCTAATTCATTTCATTAGTGGTGCTCACATATATGTATTACCTTCGCTACGATAAATGTGTTGTTTTTCGTTGTTGACGCAGCAGCAGCGGGAGTGAGTGAATTAAGTATGTACACTAATAGTGCAGAGATAACCTTTAGGCTGCAGGACTCAGTCAGTACTGACTAACAAATAAGTCAATAGTACCTATTAAATGCAAAAAAAAAGAGGTTTGTTTCAGGTCACCCAACCGAATCTAAATAGGGCCGACCCTACGTTTTTTTAATTCAATTTTGAAGAAATTTCTATATTTTTACACTTTTTTTTAAAGGTCAATTTTAGGTTTACAAAAACTTTGAAAAACCTTCCAATTTTTACACTTTTTTGGGTCAATTTTAAAGGGGAAGTAAAAAATAAAAAATAAATAAATAAATAAAAAATCCGACCTACCGACCCTAGAGTTTCTTCCCATGTTATCTGAAACAAACCTTTTTTTTTAAAATTTGGCATAACCTAGTTAGTCATTTAGACCTTGGTCTTCTCCATTTCAGCAGGCCGAGTCCTGATCAAATTATAGCTATATAATGTGTGGTTTCTGTGTAGAAACAAGAGGGTATTGTCTATCCTTAAGTAACACATCATCCATATGTTGTTTTACTTCAGTCATGTTTGAATAGCACTTGGTCATGCCTGACCAATATCCCTATGACTAACCTGGGATAGCCACTACAGACTAAGGACCAGATATTCAGATTATCAGTGTGTATGTGCGTGTGGGATGGGGGGTCGCCAGCCATCATGGAGGCATAGTAGACAATGGTGTAGAATTATTCAGTTTAACTAGACATATGGGTATATACATTTTGTGTAGAACTTCATTATATCGGAATTGAATTGATTGAATTATCTAGGCTTGATCAACGGTTTCTGGTTGGGCCCATTCTGTAAACCTTTAAGGGGCACACAATGCTTAAATCAAATGTTATTATTCAGATTGCATCTAAAAAGGCCTGGCGCGTAACTCGCCAGTGCTGCATTCAAGCATCATGCAGACCCCATAGGGTTCAGACACACCTAAAGCATCAGCATGATTTACCAATGCAGCACCAGTGAGTTACTCGCTGGGGCGGCATTTGTGCATCATGACGACAAATGTCTACTTTTAGCAACATGCTGTCCTTAAACCCGCAGTTCATACTGCACGTCCAGTAACAGTCAGAATGCAGTCGGGACAGGTACTCAGCTCTATATATAGGGGCGCTGGGCCTTTAAGGTTGATCGCTACTCATTGAATATGGACCACTGCGCAGGTCTCTGCGCATATAGCTTATATGTATCAGATTGAGCTAATATTAATAAACTAGAAACATATATATCCTGACTAAGCTATATAAAAAGATCAGACAATTTCGAGCAAAATTGAGCGTTTTATTGGACTTTGAATGTTTGATGTATTTATAGTCAATAATATTTGCTATTTTTTATATAAGTTAGAACATTGGACTTATTAATCAATAAATCATTATCTAGATATATAAAGATCTCATCAGGTTCTTTGAAATAACCAAGGGTAGGAAATACAGCCATTTCACACCCCAATATTTGCCCGTTTATCCATTTTTTTAGGCCCTAAATATGGGATTTAGACCATTTTTGAACTATTTTTTAACTTCAAAGGCCCAAAACCATGAAAATATGCCCGGGACCACCTATCAAAAGTCCTTTAAAATGTTAGCTATTGATATGAACAATTTTTTGAAAAAATAAAAAAAAAAGTTCATGGATTTTTTTCTGTGATATTGAGATATTGCTGAAAGATTATGCATTAAATTTGAATAATCGTCATAAAACCAGCACGTTTTTTCATACAAAGGTACATTTTTGGACCATCATTCTATTTTTCCCATTAAAGGACATAACCTAGCGTTATTCATGTGCAATACAAAACTAATCTGGGCATTGGTTCATTAAGAAAAAAAATCATGAAAATTTCCTCATTTTTTTGTATTTTTGGCAAAAATAGAGAATACTTTTTTTTTTCAAAAATCTGTAATAAAAAAGTAGCTCGGGACCCCCCCATTTTTTTTATATTTCCCATTTCTAAATGATGAAAGCTAACTTTGGGGTGAAAAACAGGACATTTCATGGATACAAAGTTAAGAGTAGCGATCAACCTTAAACCCACAGATCTTACTGCACGTCCAGTAACAGTCAGAGTGCAGTCGGGACAGGTACTCAGCCCTCCATATAGGGGCGCTGGGCCTTTAAACCCGCAGATCTTACTGCACGTCCAGTAACAGTCAGAGTGCAGTCGGGACAGGTACTCAGCTCTATATATAGGGGCGCTGGGCCTTTAAACCCGCAGATCTTACTGCACGTCCAGTAACAGTCAGAGTGCAGTCGGGACAGGTACTCAGCCCTCCATATAGGGGCGCTGGGCCTTTAAACCTGCAGATCTTACTGCACGTCCAGTAACAGTCAGAATGCAGTCGGGACAGGTACTCAGCTCTCTATATAGGGGCCCTGGGCCTTTAAAGGGCTAATGTACTATGTAAGTATGAGAAGCAGAACCGGCACTACAGGTGGGGATTATTGATTATTGATTACAGATTACTGGGACACGATTAAAGATGGACGCATGTCGGCCATTATGGATGTAGTCGTGTCTTCTTTACGTATAGTGGTAAAACACCTGCCTCTCCTGCCTCAGTGTACAAGCGCATTCATCATTCTCTATTTAACCAATAATATATGGATAACAGGCACACGAGGGCCTATATGCATATATAACGCCCGAGGTGCGAAGCACCGAGGGTGTTATATACGTATATAGGCCCGAGTGTGACTGTTATCCATATATTATTAGGTTTATTATACGATTATTCCATTCAAATGTCCTTATTTACCTTTAAAACGTCCTAATTTCGCCATTTTGAAGGATATTTACGTAGACTAGATCGAGCAAGGTGGGCGCCATGTTGTGGAAATCCTCAGATGGGGAGGTAAGGAAGAACAAGCTAGGCGCGGGGATCGGTCCTTATTTCAAATGCAATATACCCTCAGTGTTAACGTATAGGAGTGTACTCACGCCGCGCAACTAAGGGCACGATGCATTAATGCATTATATCGTCCATAAGGGTTCAATGCTGGGGGTACGATGAGATAAGACATTTAGCGTCCAGGCAGTTAAAGGCAAATTGCTTGCTGCCCCTGCAGTAACAGTGGGAGCTGAGTGGGGGCCTGCACTGAGGGCCTTTATATAGAGGAGGTGGGGGTTAAAGGCACAACACTTGCTGCCCCTGCAGTAACAGTGGGAGCTGAGTGGGGGCCGGCACTGGGGGCCTTTATATAGAGGAGGTGGGGGGTTAAAGGCACAACACTTGCTGCCCCTGCAGTAACAGTGGGAGCTGAGCGAGGACCGGCACTCTGGGCCTTTACAAACAATGTGGGGACTTAAACGTGCCACTACGGTACATGTTTCTCACATGATGAAAGAAAGGTACAGTACTTGATCTTGCGTGCTTCTATTTTTGGAGCTCACGAAAGAACCTTTCGGATACACTTATTCATTGGATTAAAAGTGATAAAAGAGGCAAGTGCACTTATTGTTTTATAAATTTAGATGCTTTGTGGAGTGATATCAAAGTAGAGATCAATAACTTGCAGGATAACTTAACATAGTTCTAGTATTGCTAAATCAGTTTTACCCAGATTTAACTTTCGGTCTGGGCGAGAAAACCGTGTAATGAGCCATTTGCAAATCATCACTTCAAAGAGTTAAATGGAAAGAATTCAAGGTAAAGAACAGAAGAACACAGCAGGTGGGTGAATCTCACACAATATAAAATATTTTCAATTGGAACAATCAATATCATTGCGTGTAAAAACTTCAGGTATGAGCCAAAGAAGTGTCTCATTTAAACCCAGGACAGATGTCACTAAAAGATGCCATTTGTCATGGAGCTGCGTTGGTGCATCATACCGACCCTTCTGGGGTGTCTGATCCTCATAAGTTGGCATGATGCTTGAATGCAGTACTGACGAGTTACTTGCTAGAGCTGCATTCATGGATCATGATGACCAAGGCATGATGCATTAATGCATTATGCCGTCCTTAAAGGGTTAATGTGTAATGAAGCTTCCCCTGTGTGTGCTCCCTTGCGGTGTTTTGCCGCCTGTTGTAAACACTCATTGATCTCATTGTCCAATGATTGCTAACCCTTTACCAACGGACCGCATGCACTCACGCAGCTACCACATAGTAAACCAGAACAGTACTAGAATTTTGAATGGGACATGCTTGGTGCGTATGCTGTTTTACGACGGATTTATTTTGGGATTTCTTTCATCTACAAGACAAATCTTATCTGAAAGAAAGGGGCCTGTTTAAATGCGGGGTATATAATATATAGGATCAACTAGACAACACTTTCCAAGTCTTTTTCATACGAGACAATTTTTTTCTCAAAGTAGGGGGTCGTCTTAAAGGCAGCGTCGTCTAAAAAAAGGGGTCGTCATGATACAGCAATGCAGTGTCAGTAGTAAATCATTGGTGCATCATGCGGACCTTTCGGGAGTGTATCAACCTTAATGGTTCAGCATACTCACCAGACTGCATTCATGCCTCATGATCACAAAAATACAGAGCATTAGACCGCCCTGCTGCACTTACAGATAAAAGGTCCATACACAATTAGACGTAAATCAGCCTGTGTTATCTCGGTGCGACACTTCCCTCCTCCCGCGTAGTAACACAACCACCATACAGTCGTGATGCGGCGTGGGATATAGATCCGGCATATCCAGCCGCAGATCTACTTTTCTGGTGCGGATTGATTTGGGATTAGGTCCTGTGTGCGCTGAGATCTCGTGAATTCCCATGAGGGGCAAGACATGGGGAGATTTGGCCGTCTGAGAGCGGACGATAGTGAGGCTGGTCAATAGAGGAGAAAAGTAGTCCTACCTGGGACTGTGCCAGGACTAGGGAAGGGTCCTGAATGTAACACAGACATGTCATCACTGGTACTATCCAACATACTCTCAAGTCTCACTAAAGCAATACAAGTTGAAACTGTATGACCGGCAACTAGCTTTGACCGGCAACCATCTATGACTGGCTGACGTCTTTAACCGAGAAGTCTGCATCTGTATTAAAGTATAAAATTGGTTTTAAGATTTGAATATTTCCTGACATTTTTTGGGGTTGCCACGGAGCGTAGCGACCTGACGTTGCGCAGCAACGTCAGGGCGACCCTATTAATGTTTTCGTTTTCAGTGGACGTGTTCATGGGGCACTATGACGTTACAGGGACAATGAAAATAAAATTGTTGAGACGTGTGTATGGTATATCTAATTTACAAAAAGAAAAACCATGCTAGCTCTAAGCCTGGATTATGATCGTACTAAGCCCACTGTGATGCATCAGACATGTCTTTGTTCATAGCAGGTTGTTGGATCGTTTTGAATGGGCGTGCTCAGCTGTGACACCACAAGATCGGCACCACAAGATCGATTGTGACAATGAAAATAACATATTTTATAAAGAGAGAAGTCCACCCCGGCAGTAGGCCTAGTAATCACCAAAACCCTGTTATATTTTCCTTCTTTTTTTTTGGGGGGGGGGGGGGCGTCCCTGAGCTAGTGATTACAGTGTAAAAACATGCCGTGGCCTCGTGGCCGTGGCTAGTTCGGCCTGGTAGGACGCGCGTATCCTTGGTGATGTTGCCAAGGCTAAACTGGGGTAGTGGGACGCCGCAATGTCCCTTCCCGCCGTTGGTCCTGTAGTTATCGCTAGTCGTGCTGTGTGTGTGCGGGGGGGGGAGGGGGTAAAGTTGGGCCCTATCTGTATGAGTACCTGCTCGGCGTCGGGACGCGGGTGGGCAGGTCTGACGGCGAGAGACTAGGGGGGGGGGGGAGGGGCTAGCCGGCGTGTCTGGCCCGTCCTTCCAGTAGGAAGCACACTGAATGACGTGACTGGGACTGCGGCGGTGGTTTAGGGAGGTGGGGGGGGGGCGTTAGGGAGTGCTCATCTTTTAACAACAGGGGGGGTGTTGGATTTGGGGGGGATAAAAAATTTGGACCCCTTGGCCTTGACCAGGGGGGGGTAAAAAATTTGGACCCCTCTTGGTGGGGGGGTTAAAAAAATTCAACCTGTTTTGAGGGAAAAAGCCAGCGCGTTACTATGCTACAAAGGGGCACGAACACGCATGATTTTCGGCCTGCCGGGGGGGGGGGTAAAAAATTTTGACCCCTGATGGGGAGGGGTGAAAAAATTGCGCGCGCTCCGCCCGAAATCTCACCGCACCCCCCCTGTTGTTAAAAAATGAGCACTCCCTTAGAGGGGGGTGGAGGGGGACGGCAACCCCGACCGTGGTTAAAGCCACATTTTTCTTGTTATGTACATCTGCTTTACAAATAATAAGCCTTTTCTCTCTCTTTCATTGCTGTCATAGATGGTTGCTGTCAGGGATTTTTGCACGTAATAAATGGTTACGGTCATGGATGGTTGCTAGTCATAGAATTTCTGCTTGTATTGATTCGGTGAGACTCAACCTCCATCTCACTCCATACTTTTTGTCATAGATGGTTGTGGGTCATAGATTTTCTGCTTATGTCGATTTGGTGAGACTTAGCTTATATTATTTTTGAATGAAACCAGCAGGAACTGTAATGCATTATGGAAGATAGAAGCAATAGCCTGACATCAGGAAATCTTGAAGATCCTACACATCTTTGCTATTCCATAGTGAGACCCAGGGTGGCATCAAGGGGGAGGTGGGGGGGTATAGTCTCTGTTTGTCTACTACTTACACCTTGCTACAATAAGAGACTTAATATATCAGGAGCCCTGGTCTGACCCAATAGTTATCTATTCTATTTTTGGGCACAAATGAATCAGAGAATACTTCTGTATCTCTGCATAAGATTTAATTCACCAAAAGTAGATGCTTAGAGTCTGAGTTAATGGTTAAGATTTTTACCCCTTGACCCCTTGATCTGGTACTGGCAAGAGAGGTACTAATAACAGCGCTCATGGTGGGTATCAGTTTCACCCTAAGAGTTCTGCAGTGAAGGCAGGGGAATTAGTATAAATGTATTCCGCTCTGCCCCTATATTATACCATCAAGAAGCTTCAATAGGGAATCTGCTCTATAATGTCAATGGCTGCCGTATGACCTAGGCCTTACCCACCACAGCACCCCTTGATGGCGGCATGACTCAGCACTTTAGACTCACAGAAGATGAGACTCCAGGAGAGGTACAGAGACACTCAGAGACGCGGTGCGTAGTGATACAATTATTACTTACGACTCTATCTCTGCTGGGGGTCCCACCACAGGAAGTAGTTCCTGAGAGGGAGCGGCCATTTGATACTGGCAGCTGATTGGCTGAGGGAGGGGCGGCGGGTAGGACGTGAATCGGCTGCCATGTTGGACATGAACAGTACCATATGAGTTATCAGATTTAAGCAATTTTAAGCAAAGCTTAATCGGACATGTCCAAGTTGCATCGGATGAGGGTTTTACCCTTCCTATGTCCGATCTACTTGATGAGGTCAATTAATCACTCCTTTGGAGAATTACAAGATTAGAATCATTGTTAAATCTCTGAGAAATAGTGGTTCAATGCGCTATGCTCTATTGTTTTTGTGGCGAGTAACTCACCGGAGCTGCAATCATGCAATCATTCTGGAATGATGATCCAAGGTAGTGCTGGCGAGTTACTCATCGGCTCAATGAATTATGACAACCTATACGATCAGGAAAATTGAGGTATCATGCAGTTGTCCCTGCAAATGCCCTGGCCTCCCTTTCTGGAAGCGTCTATAAAGTGAGCGGCCCGATTGCCGATATTCTTAGTCAATAGTGGCTGGGACCTCGGGAGATAAGAAAGGAAATGACGGCCAAGTCTTTGTCTTTTCCGTACAAATATAAAAACAAAGCCGCTCTATCTCAGAGGGCAATAGCCTCATCCCTCCTGTGGGCACCCCCTCGCAGCGCCATGATTGCAGTAGCGGTGGCCATAAAGGGAACTAACATATTGGCGGTATAAGTGGATCTCATAACTCATTGGTCAGGAACAGCGCTATTTTCCAGTTTCGTCAGATTGCTTGCATCACTCCCCTTGTCCCTCTGTCCTTGTCTATCACTGTCTCTGTCTTTGTCTGTTTATCCCTGCCCTGTATTTCTATGTTATGATAAATTTGGCAGCCTCATCGGTTTAACCAAAGATAGCCATATTTCACAACCCGTGAAACAACCATTACCAATATTTAATAGCCTGTCCTATAATCAATATTGACCATTTCAACCATTATAGATAAACCTTTTAAGGTCAGTTAATTAAAAAAATTATTAAAAATTGTTAGTAATGACACAAAATAAATAAAAAGGGGCACTTGTATATTCCCTGCTGAGGGTTATTTCACTCGGCTTTGCCTTGGGAATAACCTTCAGTCAAGAAATATGTATACAACTAAACCTTGTCTATTTCTGCTGGATATCACCTGATCTCTGGTCATCTCTCTGTCTCTGTCTGTCTCTCTGTCTCTGTCTGTCTGCCTGTCTCTCTCTCTCTCACTCTCTGTTCTTCTGTGTCTGTGTGTCTCTCTCTATGTTTCTGGCCGTCTGATCTCTCCTCAGAATTAATGGTCTCTTTTGAAAAACCTAAATTCGTTAAAGTTGTTTTGACTAATTTGTGTCTGGAGCTGGGAATAAAGCAGAATTATGGCAGATTTAATAGCTTACATGGCTTTGTGTGAGAGGCGGATAAAAAAATTCAAGAAATGGCGCCATCAAATCCCTTCCTGTCCTGTGTTTAATGCAAGTCATCGTAAGAATGTGGCTCCCTGAATCGTGATTTGTAGCTTGGGGCCAGAAGGAAGCTGAGATGTCGATAAGGTACCATTGACCCTGTAAGGAGGGCATGATGCTTAAATGGTCATGTCACATTGAACCTGTAGGGAAGGCATGATGCTTAAAGGATCATGTCACATAAGTAATGCTTTAAGGACGGCATGATACCTCGAGGTCCTTGTTCATTTAATTAGATACTTCAATTTTCATATATCTATTATCCCTGGAGTAAGTTGGATTGAGTTAAACTGTAATATGAATCTTTGAAGGACAGCATGATGCCCCTAGGTTTATACAGATTTTGATCCAATTCAAAAATTTAATTTATTTATCCTTGGAATGATTTTAATTGTATTGTAACCTTAATCATTCAAGGCTTGCATAACGCCTCAAGGTAAATGGGTATTCTTATTGAATTGAAATTCATAATTCATTGATTTCTCCTCTAAGTGAGTTGAATAGAATTTGTTACAATAACTCTTTAAGTATAGCATGATGGTTCAATGTTCGTAAACATTTTAAATGAGTTTGATCCTACTTAATTCTTTCCTGGAAACGAGTTGGATTTAATAACAGTTTAACAATAACCCCTTAAGTATGGCATGATGCACCAAGACTTCTTCTCACTGTGCCCCTCTTAATCATTACATGTGTTTGATTACCTCTCCATATCTTGATATTTCATCAACAAGATTTCTCTTTCCTATCTTTTTCCATATCCTATTTGAATGCTTTCTCTCCACACTTTGACATTGTAATTTAGGTGACACCTAGTGCGGGAATGTGGCACTAGAGGGCGTGGGTGTATGGAAACACACGGATCATGCATCATACAGCCTGTCACAATACAGGCCAATATAGGGGGGGGGGGGGGTATGCACAGGTTCTAACAGTTTGGGGAGTGAGTGGGCTATATAGGGTAACATGGGAAGGTGTACAACCAGAAGTCCACGGTGGTCTATGGACGTGACTCACCAGACTCTACAGACCACTAGTGTCTGCAATAGCCCCTAGGGTCTGTATTAGCACCATCTAGGGGCTATTGTAGATACTACTGATGTGTAGAGTCTATGTCACGTCCATAGACCACCGTGGACTTTTTAGTTGCACACCTTCCCATGTGATATATGGCTGTGTCCATGACCGGCCACCATAAAATATAAGATTTAGAAAAAATGAATTTCTTCTTTGATATGTTAGGGATAAAATAAAGAAAATGACGATGGTTACATATCCATATATATCTTCACCTGCCCTAGATAAACCTTTTTCTCTCAGGAGGTCATAGACGGCACCCAGTCATAGACGGCACCCGGTCATAGACACCACCCAGTCATAGACACCACCCGGTCATAGACACCACCCGGTCATAGACGCCACCTGGTCATAGACCAAACATTGGCCCAAGTTGGTGAGACACAGCCATAAAGCCTTCTCACACTGGCCAAGCTGAGGTCTTGTTAAACCTGTGGGGGTATGTGTGATGGAATGGTGCTGCTGATACTACATGCTGTGTAGAGTATGCCATCCATTAACTATCTAACCCTAGGGACACATGTCACTAAAAGATGAATTTGTCAGCATGATGCACCAATGCAGTCCTGGAGAGTAACTCTCCCATGCTGCATTCATGCAACATGGTGACCCTATATTGGCTCACTCCCAAAGGGTCGACATGATACATGAAAACCCCAAGTTTTGTCATGATGCACCAATATGGCAGAGATACACTCCTAGGCCAGGCCGCTCTGATGAGTGTTTCATGGCCACAAAGGACATCGTGCACTATACCTTAAAAGTGGTAGACTTATAGACTTCCCAAACCTTTTCTTCAAAATGGATATAATTTTAATGTCAAAGGTTTTGTTATTGTTCTAGCTGATATGCAGGGCTCAACGCTTAATATATTTGTCTATAAATGCATCATTCGAGATGGAAAACAATGTTGCTTATTCACCTCACTGACTCAGTGTCCCCCCTATGTGAGCATACCGGGAACTAAGCTAATAGGAAAAGCACTGAGCCATGCAGTATAAACATATAGGGAGTTTTAGTGTCGACCTACAGTAAAAATGATTGCAGTGCCTGTGCTCATTCTATAGACTGAGACAGTGACAATAATTTAAAAAGTTAGGGAAGATGTTTGGGATAGGATATAAAATAGGAATATGGCATGACTAGAGAATCCTAAAAATTTAACTGATATGCCATCTTTAAATGGTAAAGAAGCAATGAATTCAAACGCTGTCATCTTTTAGCGACATCTATCCATGAAGGGTTATTAAGTAATGGAGTCAAGCACCTGTTATCAGTTAAATATAAATATAAATATATATATATATATATATATATATATATATATATATATATATATATATATATATAAAAACAAGAAACGATCCAACAGATGAAAACAGTGGCAGAACATGTGGTGTTCAGTCACTGCTTGTCGCTTTTTCCTTAAGGGAGTGGCCATTTTTGGGTGGGGTGGGGGTGGCCTTCCCGTGCTGTGAACAGCCTGCAGATGGTGGGGGGGGGGGGAGATATAGGATGGGATTAGGCCAAATTAAACAAAGAGGTTTGCTTCAGGGAACATGGGATGAAAATCTAGGGTTGGTAGGTAGGATTTTTTTTACAGCCCGTCTACGATACCGAAAAAAAGGGTGTGAAAATGGGGGAAAAATCCAAAATATTTGTAAACCTGAAATTGACCCCAAAAAGTGTAGAAATATAAAATTTTGAAAAAAATAGGGAAACAAACCTTTTTTTTTTGGCCTTACGATGGTAGCTATAGATTGTTTGCATACACTCAACTCAATCATAGAAATCGTCTAGCAGGCTGTGTCAGTTTTTTCTTTTAATTATATGAAAGGCGGCTTAAAGGGACACGCCTACAGAGTTAGGTAGCGTGATACCGTAATGGCCCGTTTAAGCACCCTTGCACTTATAAAAGTCCCTGTTACCCCCTGCGCTTATACAGGGACTTGCACTTATATGAGTCCTTTTGAAGAGAGATCTTGGTTTTTAGCATATCCTAGACCTGTGCTTAAACGAGACCTGCAATCTTTTGAGATCCCTTCACTTAAAGGCCCGGGCTATTATGGGTATGTAGGTCTATAGTCTTGAATGATGAATGTATAGATATGGGTACCACAATGACTCCATTCTCCCAGGTACCCTAATGTTACTGTCATGCTATGGGGGACGTGAGGGGGGCATTATCATAGACTGTTTGCATGGACCCAATGTACTCATAGGGAAAACGCTGACAGGCAGTGACAGGTTCTAGCCAGGGTAGAACATGTATTTAGGTGGGTAAAAGGTCTGGCAATGGGGTAGGAATGAATCTATGCTAAATCTAGTGATTTATTGCAGTAGGTATGCTGTTTAGTCAATAATGCAGGCCTAGTGTGAATGAATGAGCATTGATGCAACAGCCAGTACTTGAAGTGGCTATATCCTAATTCCTAATCCTGCCTAAAGATCTTACAAAAACTATAATTCAATAGTGAGCATTATGACATGGGGGAGGACCCTCATGGGTCTATATAGGGCACCTGGCCGTTGATAGCAGCACCACCTGTGCTAAGTTGGGAACCTTCAGTACAGCCCCTTGGCCACTAGGTAGAGCAGCTAACCGGGGGTTATGACATAACAGGGCAGGCCACTATTGACTTAGCCCTTCAGTGAGTAGGTTTAGTAACTAAGGGCCAATGCTATTCCCATGTCTTCAGTGTAACATAGACTGAAGCAATCACTATCTTGACTTAGGCCCCATCTAGAGGCAACCAAAGGAAGCACCGGGGGTTAGGACATGGCCGCGCCCATGGCCTAAACCCTAGGAGCCCTATAGGCTACATCTTAATGGGAATGTCTGCGTGGGTGGTGGGGTAAGGACATGTTGTTTCGTAATGGTTTCCTTGTGGTGGGAGAGTGGGGACATGTACCACTGTGAACATAAGGCCACTCAAAAGAACAGTTCTTTCTCGTCACCAGGCTCTGAAAAATGTGGCGGTTTTTTTTTTGACGTGATTTTTTCCCGCTTGGTTCGTGAATAAAATGTATGTGTTAGTTGTTTAGACTCTATGATTCCGCAAAAGTATATGTTCCAATTATCTCAGATTTTTTCTTTCTCAAAACCAGATTTCCATGACGCGTGCGGTGATAAGAAAACATTTTATTTATTTCCTAAGTGGTCTTAGGGTGTATTTAGGGAGTGTTCATTTATTAATTACAGGGGGGGAGGTGAGATTTCGCGCGGAGGGGCGAAACTTTTTACGCCCCCCCCTCGAGAGGGCGTGGAATGTTTTGTTCCCCCCCCCCCCCTCGCCGGAGGTGGCGAAATTTCCCCCCCCCCCTTTGAACTTTAGTAACGCGCTGGCTTTTTTGTTAAAAAGGGGCTTAAATTTTTACGCCCCCCCTCAAGAGGGGTCAACATTTTTGATGCCCCCCCTCAGGAGGGGTCGGAACTTTTTACACCCCCCCCCCCCCGCAAACCCACCACCCCCCCTGTAAATAATAAATGAACACTCCCTTAGTGCTGCGGGTTAAACACTGTGAGTGTGTAGGGTGGGAATCACAGGCTTAAAGTGAGCAGCATGCTCTTATTTGGAGTAAACGCCTGTATATATGAGAAGGTACAACACAGCTATACGCCCATCATCTTTCAACCCTAGATGTCCCTACTGTACCATGTCTTTGACCATAGACAGGTTGCAGCATCTGAAGTCGAAAGATGATGGTTTACTAAGCAATTTGTTGAGCGCAACGTGGATGGCGCTACTGTCTATGTCCAAGAGACAGTTGGGCCATCTAGGTTTGGCAGATAATGGGAGTCTAGCTCTGTCATACCATCTGCTCCAAGTATAAGGCTGTGTCTCACCAAATCGGTAGAAGTCTATGACTGGGAACAATTTATGACTGGGAACAATTTATGACTGAGAACAATTTATGATTGAGAACAATTTTTGACTGTAATGATAATGTAACCATAAAAGTAGTTGGTAAGGCTGATGGTGCTAGATTTATTCCTGAGATGACTGGCATGTTGACATCTTCAAATATGGCTCCATAATGGCTGATCCCCCAGAATGCACCTTGATACCCAAGTTCCCAAAACCCTCACCAGGTGAAGCCAAAGGCTATATTATTAGTTACTGTTTGTACCACTTGGTGGGGTGGCTATCACTGGCTATCACTAGATCCCCCTTATTACAGAAAGATGTTATGGGTACATGAAATCAATTTGTCAAATGTCTTATGTATTGAAGATTATATGTAATGGTGGGTTAAGGGTAGACTGCCCTGTCCCCCTGACGTTTGACGATTATTTTGCCCGGCATGAAAGAAAATTTGAAAAGTTATAAACCTTATTCTTATGGCCACAGATTGCTCCCAGTCATAGAATGTTCCCAGTCATAGATTTTCTCAACTTGATTTGGTAGAACACAGCCAGAAACATGCTGCCCAGTTTAGGCCTTTTTTCACCCCCACAGAGAGCTACATGTGGGGGCAGTATTTAGCTAAGGGGAGTGGTACATGGTCTACCCCTATACCATATAGGAGGGTGAGGAGGTGCATTTTGTCTGACATCAAGTTATATGACAAACAGTTAACCTCATAACCCTTTAAGGATGGAATGTCGCAAAAACATGACATTTGTCGTCAAGATATACCAATACAGCCCCGGCCAGTGACTTGCCTGTGCTGCATTGGCGCATTATGCACACCCTTTGGGACTGTCTCAACCCTGTAGGGTTGGCACGATGCTTGAGTATGGCACTGGTGAGTTACCATGGTGCCTGAATGCAAGTTACTCGCCAGTGCTGCATTCATGCATCATTATGACCATGATGCATTAAGGAATTCTGCCGTTAATGATGCCTCGGTGACTCATTGTCTTTTGTTGTTATCTTGAGATCATATGTATATTTTTATTCCACTGAGTGATTATTAAAATATGGTTACATTCACCAATTGAGAATATTTCTCACCATCATGCCTTGGGGTATTCATAATTCCTATCGGTGCCCTAAAAAGGGAGATACTTTCACACACATGCACAGTAGTAGATGGGTGAGGTATGTACCAGGCCTGGACAATCCGGGACATTTACCATTACAGGTATATTAGCCTACAGGGGGGTTTCTTCCAGCAAGGGCAAATCTCCCCTTACTTAGTGCAGCCCCCAGGTCGGCCTCCTGCCCTTATCTCTGTATAGATAAGGGCCGCCGGGAGAGATAAGGGCCGCCGCCGGTCCGCCCCACCAAGGGGGAATCTCCCAGTGCAGTATCTTGATGGTATGGGAGGGGTAAGGGGGGAGGGGGTTCCACATATAAATGTACCTTATTTCGGCTATATTCTGTCATTCAAATCAATATATTTCACGAAATACAAAACCGAAATACAAGCCCATTCACATATACCAAGATAAACACATTGTCTACCTGCATATGGGTTAATCAATTTCAGCAAATAATGTTCAGACATCAGCAAATTTGATTTACTGAATTACATTTATATTATCCCGAAATCAAGGGGAGAAACCCCCTCATTCTCTTTTTTCCCTGCACGGTATGAATGCCAGGATTTACCCAGCCTGTGTACTAGGAATAGCATTGTACAACTCTTTTGTGTTTCAACACATAAAGAAAGATAAAAAGAGTTAAAAAAAAAACCAGTACAATATTTCATTCAGTGCCCTGATTAGGGATGTAATATGACGCAAATAATACACTGCCACATGCTAAGAATCTGTGCTTGATTGTCATGCGGACATTTATAAGTGGTTTATGTAGAAGTTGTGCCATGCTACCTGACTAGTTATGAGAACCAAGTCTATACACCATCAGTTGTTGGAGATCTATTGTGCTCCTTGCCTTCTGTAGACAGCCTACTACCCATAGTGAGCTATGCCACTTTTCTGCTCCAGCCACAGAAATGATAGATTATGGACATATATGACCTTTGTAAAAGGTAAAGTATTTCACTGACTTGTTCTCAATCAGCGACTGACTGTTTTCTGCCGGTTGTCTTTATGATTGGTGTCTCCCTTACCGCAGCATACCCACTCCCCACTCCCATACACACACGTTCTGTTAGCATTTTCCAGTTCCCAGTTTTGAATTGGTATGGCCTTAAAGCTGGGCCGTCAGGGAATAAGTTCAGCATTTTCTATACATGGACTAAAATAACAGTTCCACCAGAGGGCAGCAGTGTTTGGACAGGGGACCATGAGCATTATCCAGCTACAACATATTCACCCTATCTTGTGCCTGTAAGAGCTGAGCTCCCAGCCCTTAAGAGCCCTCTTGTGAATGAAAACTGAACTATATCCAAAATGGCTTTTGGCCTCACTTCAACCATGACGGTCAAGCTTTAACCCTTTAAAGATGGCATTGTGCTTTGATGCGCTACGTCCTTTGTCATGGTGCATGAATGAAGGACTTGTGAGTAACTCACCAGTGCTGCATCGGTGCATCATGCCTTCTGAAGAGTCGGCATGCTTCACTGATGCAGTGCCAGTGAGTTACTCGCCAGTACCGCCTTGGTGCACCACAACAAAGGAACCCTTTAAGGGCTGCATACTGCTTTAATGCATTCAAGCATCACGCCATCCCTACGGGCTTTATACAGTCTGAAAGGGTCGTTATGATACATGAATGCAGCCCTGGCGAGCAGACTCACCAGTGTTGCATTCATGCATCATAACAATTACCGTATTCGATGTAATAAGCGCCCTCCCCCTAATAAGCGCCCCCCCCCCCCCCATTTTTGGGCATTTTTAGACTAGAACAAAGGTTCAAATTTCATGATTTTGATGACAATTAAACTCTTAAGTACTAAGAACGCCATGAAATAATTTTATATGCGCCCAGGCCGCTTATTACGTCGAATACGATAAGTACTTAACACACTAAAACGCCCTGCGACCGGCCCTTACAGATTAATAAAACTCACAACCTGATTCTTTTTTTTATACACACATGAAGAGAATCAAACAGATATTGATTCTTCTGGAGCCCAGCTGTTCCTTACAAAAGAAGTAGTTTACATTTAATTTAACTCTTCAAAGTGCGCATATATATATAGTGCATTAATGCGCTCTGCCCTGTATCATCACAATGCATGAATGCAGCTTGCTAGAGGTGCATTCATGCATCATGCCGACCCTATAGTGAGTTAATACACGCCCGAAATCTGGCCCTGGTGACTCACCAGTGCTGCATTCATATGTCATGCTATCAAAAGTCATAACACATTAACCCTTTAAGGAGTCATGTCGCTAAAAGATGACATTTCTCGGCATGATGCACCGATGCAGCCCTGGTGAGTAACTCCCCGGTGCTGCATTGAAGCATCATGCCGATCCTTTGGGAGTGTCTGAACCCCATAGGGTCAGCATGATGCTTGAAAGCAGCACTGACAAGTTAGGGCTGCATTTATGCATTATGATGACCAAGGGCATGATGCATTAAGGTATCATGTCATCCTTAAAGGGTTAAAGCACTATGCGGCCATTAAAGAGTTACACAACAATCAGGCAGTGATCTATTATCGGAAACATCAGGTCGATGCTTAATTGATTTACATCAAGTGACGGCGCCAAAAAATTACAACAACAAAGAAACCAGTACAGATGGGACCAATGATGCTACATAGCCTCCATGTAAGCAGAACAGACGGGCAATTAAAGCAAAAGAAAATGCTTTTTAAATATTCATCTTTGAATCTCCACCTGAACTGTTGAAGTAAGGTAATGGTAAAAGGGGAGAGTTGGTGGACTTATGTTTGTAACAAGAACATTGAAATTGCCACCCCCAAGCTCTGTTCACATCTATCATAGCAGACAATATTTTGGTATTTTTGACCTTTTAAGGATGGCATGATTGCATCATATCCTTGGTCATCATGATATAACTGGGCTGCATTCAAGCATTATGCTGACCCTGATCCACCAATGCAATTTACACCCCAGGATGACATTATTTTGCCCTCCCCTCCACCACCTCAAGAGGGGGTCAAATCTCTCCCCGATAATGGGAACTACAATTACTGTAGTGGCCCATTTAAACACCTCTGCATCTCAAGTTCATGTTTTGCACTTTTTGCATAAAGGCGCACTGAACCCAGGACCTAACCCTGCCGAATTTGTACGCAAATGACGTCGTGGGTTCAGTGCGCCTTTAAACTAAAGGCCCAGTGCCCCTATATATAGAGCTGAGTACCTGTCCAGACTGCACTCTGACTGTTACTGGACGTGCAGTGAGACCTGCGGGTTTAAATTCATGCAGCCCTGGAGAGTAAGTTGCCTGCGCTGCATTCAAGCATCATGCCGGCCCTACGGGGTTGAGACACTGCAGAAGGGTCTTCACGATGCACCATTGCAGTATTTTAGAGTTTATTGCCAGGACTGCATTCATGCATCATGATGACAAAGGGCATGATGCATTAATGCATTATGCCGTGCTCAAAGGGTTCAATGCCTGAGTGCAGCCCCAGTACCACAGGTGTTCCTTACAAACTAGTGTAGGGGCTAGGGTTATACGGGGTTGTTATATGACGAGTGCTGTTGGATGCTGTGTTGCGAACTCAGTCCGAACCCTTCAGTCCGACGGTAGGTGGCGACACCTACCCCGGGCTTGGGGTGTGGACAGAGGTCGCTATAGGCTTCCGGTCTGCGTGTGCGCGCGCAGGCTGGCTGCCTATATATACCCAGCATCTGACGGTACTCGTCGGTTACTCTGAGCCACGCTGGTGAGGAGACCCCGTGATCATTGCGGCTGATTAGCCTACTGACCCATTCCGAACTCTATAGGGAGTTCGCACACATAGATACTGCCTGTCTAGGTTATTGAATAAACCTGATTTGCAACCTGTAACACTTGATCCGAACTGTGTTGACTTTGTTCTTTAATTGATACTCTACCAATATCATAGAGACACAAAGTATCGTTTATTACACTAGATCCAATCGCTCTACTTTAACCCGTCAGTCAGATATAGATCTATTATTGGGAATAACCGGTCAATGACCGCTGGGTGCAGATCACCTAGTGTAAGTGCCAACGTCTGTAGTGCACAGTACCTCCATACCAGCTGGGGCTCACCACCTTATCATATACCATTATAGACGGGGAAAAAATCAGGTGCACTGAAAAGTGACTGTCATAAAATGAACAAGTCAAAAGTTTTCTAACCTATCAGGATACCATCCTACAGTTTGTATTGAAAGCAATGTTTGTAGTAATTAATAGGTTAATACTTTGAAGCCGGGTTTGACTTGATGCCAGCAATTGTGTAGCGCGATGTTTCTTGATTAACGTCAAAACACCAGCATTAATGGTTTGATTAATGTTTATTTTATGATAAGCTGTAAATGTTATAGACAGGGTAAAAGAGTGAAGCAAAACAGAAAGAAATGGAGCATTCCCCTTATTCCATGCTATGCTTTAGGATTTGTGTTTTAAATATTGGCTAAAGTAAGATATAACCCTGCATTTGAGCATCATACAAACCCTTAGGGGTTGATACCCTCTTGAAGGGTCGGCATGATGCACCATTGCAGCCTAGGTAAGTAACTAGCTGTATTGGTGCATGATGATGACCAATGTCATCTTTTAGCGACATGCCATCCTTACAGGGCTACCACCAGTGTCACCCAGTTGTGTCACAGTTAGTCTGTCTGTGCGTCTGTCTGCGCTGGTTGCCTGGGATCAAAGCAGAACCATGTCTAAACTGACAGGAACAGGCAGAGGAGCTTCCGGGAGGGCAGCCATCTTGTTCTTTGGATCCCTTTAATCCCGTTGCCAAGGATACATGATTTGTTGATACACAGCACAATAGTACATGTAGTCGGTGAATTCGTGTTTTTTTTGCATCATCGATAGCTGTTTGATATAGGGACCGGTGCAGCTGTGGCCACCATTTGGGGACCCTGTATTTACATTATACATGAAAGGTATTGTACCTAAGTCCAAGGTCGGAGATATGTCATCAATGTCCTTTTGATAGACAACGATGCTCAAAGTATATATGGTTACTTTGCTAAAAGTGTGTATGCAAGGATACAGCAGTTCAATAAGATTTTGGCGGGTGCAAGATGCACAGATCACACAATTTGTTAAGAGCTGTTCTCGAGATCCGACTCACTCAACCAGCACCTTTTCTAGCCGCAACAGCTCCAAATGGGACTGGTGGAGCTTTTATATTTAGATTGCAACTTCCTGTAAGGCTACGTATAGGAACTGGTGTACAAGGTAGTGAAACAAATGTTTTATATGAGTTTGCCCAGACTCTACAATTATAGAGTTGGGGCCTGAGAGTGGCCTACTCCAAGCTGGCCCCACCTCGACCTCTTTTCCCGAGCGTCATCGCTGGAACCAAAGCCTGCTGGTGAAAATAGTTCTAGTGCGCTTGGTGCTGTAGTATCAAAAGAGTGGAAGGGTACCCTCAGATACCAGCGATGTCGCCAGCTTGTGGCCTACCCCTGTGAAGAAAACTTATACAAGATGGCGCCGGGTACACTGTAACAGACCCTTTGTCAGACCCCACTGGTGGCTGTAAAAGAGGAACATGTCTGGACGCTAATAGAATTACCATGTAGCCAATGTCTACTCATCTCCTCCCTTTGGATGACCAATCATAGACCAGTCTTATGCTATAATCACCTTTCCGTACACCCTTACAGTGCCTATTGTTCACCAATAACTGCCCATATAGCAGCCGGACAATACCTCTGATTGCTGGACATATGTTTGCTGCTCTGTGATTGGCTGGTGCGGCGGGATCTATGCCCATATGGCTACTGAAGGAAACCAGCAGGGATTGTGGGGAGGCTACCACAGGTTTGCACGAGACAGCCATTCTGTTCATGCTATGATATAAACTCCAATCAGGAATAGTCCTCTTTTCTCTATAAACATGGAAATCATTAGCTGGGGCACACAGTTTTTGATTCTGGCCCATAGTTTTATTGAGCTGTTGGCCCGGGTGGCTCATGACCGAATAATGTCGTGTCTACCCTTGCTGCCTGCATGTTCTGTTGACTGCAGAGTCCTGTATGCTACAGTGTAGGAACTGATGCTACAGTGTAGGAACTGATGCTACTGTGTAGGAACTGATGCTACTGTGTAGGAACTAATAGATGCACCCTTGGGGTTGTGAACTAGTCTCATGCCCAATCTATGGTGGTGTAATAAACGATACTTTGTCCTTTATAATACTGATAGATTATTAAGTAAAGAACGAAAGTCGACACAGTTCGGATCAAGTGTACAGGTTGCGAATCACAGGTTTATTCAGGAATCTAGACAGGCAAAGCTATATCAGTGCGAACTCCCTATAGAGTTCGGAGCGGGTCAGTAGGCTTGTAGCCGATATGATCGCAGGGCCTCTGTCCAAGCGTGGATCCAGAGTGACCGACGAGTCCTATCGGATGCTGGCTATATATAGGCAGCCAGCCTGCGCGCGCACACGTACACCGGAAGCCTATAGCGACCTCTGCCTATACCCCAAGCCCGAGGCAGGTGCTGCCACCTGCCATCAGGCTGAAGGATTCGGACTGAGTTCGCAACACAGCATCCAACAGAACCCGCCATATAAACCCCTTATAACCCTAGCCCCTACACTGGTCATCTTGCCTAGACTGATGCACGCAGAATGAACCGACCTGGAGCGATAATACACATTCCTATGCATGAATGACTACAGAAGTGAGGTTGACATCTCAAGGTCCTGGTTGACTCTCGGTTAGGTTACCCTATATCTCTGTACGGTGTTAAGACCCAGGGCCCATATACGGCCAACTTGCCCCTCCTATACCTCGACCTCCACGTGCTACCTAACTACCAGTTTACCACCCTGATATGCTTAGACGTAGTCAGTAGTAGCTAACAACTTAGTCAGTGCTGATTAATCTAAATAGTCAATTTTTGGCTCCCTATACGCCCAACCTTTGTTAGTCAATACTGTCCTGTAGGTCAAACTGAATTACGCATCTCAGTGCTTTCATTCATGGCATATTAGAGTTAGTATTTTTGACTAAGGCATCAATTATATTTTGTTAAGCATGATTAACCTGCAAGCACCACTACTGACTACCTTCTTAAACCTATAGATTATCACTGTACCAGTCCCCCAGCCTTCAGAGTGTTATTGATTAGGATGTAGTGGATATTTTGTTTAGACTCATTCAGTTTTCAATGTAACTTTGTCATTTAAACAAAATAATGAACACCCCTATGACTAACCTACGAACGCTACTACTGACTAGCCTTTTAAACCTGTAGCTTATCAGTGCACCAGCCTTGAGGGTGTTATTGATCAGGATGTAGTGGACATGGGTTACACGACCCATTGTTGTGATGCCTGTAGGACAGGTTAATCCCTGTGTAGGGTATAGGTAGGCACTAAAAGGGTGCAGGGAGGAGGCAGTGGGAGGGGTCAATAGCATCAATTATAGACAGAGGTTAACGAGAGGTAGTATCGAAAGAGGGACATAAAGACAGCGAGAATGGGAGACAGACAGACAGACAGACAGCAAGATATTCAGAGGTAGAGAGACAGAGACTGAGACAGAGAAACAGAAGAAAAGAGAGACAGTGAGACTTAGATGGGCAGAGAGAGAGCCAGGGCTGCATTCATGCATCATGACAACCAAGGGCATGATGCATTGATAAAAGGCAAAGAGCACCGAGAGTAAAAGTCAGAGCTGAGCATTCTGCACTGTAAATAGTTAGTCTAGGTATGCGGTAGATTCTACTGTAGGTTCACAGTAGAATCTACTGTAGAATGGATTTACAGGAGAATCTACAGTAGATTTACAGTAGATTCTACTGTTTGTCTACTAGCAACCGTACACCTACAGTAGAATAGCTACAAAAATAGCAACCAACTTTTTACTGTGTGGGCTAGAATAGAGGTTTAAGGGACGCATTGTCGGCAGAACTGTGGGGTCCGACATGGCGTCCTACACAGGGGGTACATTGGTCATCCTTTAACACAATGGTTAGTGGCCCTATAGGCAATATGATTGCCCAAGTAGCCAAACTGGGCCCTAGTTGGGCCCCGATTGGGCTGCAAACTGGGCCCCACCTGTGTTTCCCGACTGGGGCCCTGCGAGAACGGGCACTGGGCGCCAGACCGGGCCCAAGTGGGCTAGCCCAAACTGGGCCCTGCCAGGGCCCCGAATGGGCCCCACTTTAATATTTTAGGGTTACAACTTGCATAATAGGGCAGTCCAGTAATTAATTTTAATTAATACATTCCCTTACATTGATTTAATGACTAATATATAGCTGGGCTTGAGGTGGGCACAGGTTGGGCTGGCCCAAGGTAGGATTCTTGTATCCCTACCGGAAACCCTTCAAGTCTTACATTTTCTACACAGAAGATAGAAAATGTATTCATCAAGTTTAAGTCACCAAAGATGAGACTTGTGCAAGTGGCTAGATACTATTTCATCTTAGCCATCAAATCTGCAGCTGATGCCTTCAGGTTATGTGGGTCCATGTCTTGTAGTTACTTTTTAACCACATTATAGGGGTCTCCAGGTGAATACTTCATTTTCTACTTTGATTTACACATTAGAATGGAAACTTCCATATATTATCAAACTGCATTGAAATACCTTCATTCACATACATGTATTAACTACATGACACATTTTGGCTTTATTGTATCTATGAAGAAGTTATCTTGAATTGGAGGAATTCTCTCTACATGGTATAGAGAGGCCATCTAGTGTCAACGCTTAGAACCACATAGCCCTCTAGTGTCAATGCTCTAAACTACTTGCTGGGAAACCCATGTCAAGTCCAAAGAAAGCCCAACTATGATTTTCCAGCAAAATCATCATTATAAAATTTCATTTTTTTTTTATTTTAAAAGGAGAGTTTGATTCACATTGTTAGGGACTACCATAAAGCATTTCTGGAAGTGAAAGTTAGCCCAGTCTAAGCCCACCTAAAGCCCAATCATACATTTCCTACCCAAAAGTGACTATAACATGTTTATACTTGGAATCGTTTTAATGGAGAGTATGATTCAAGATATTGTGGATATTTACAAAGCATGTTGTAAACTTCACTTAGCCCAACTGGGGCCCCACTGAAGCCCATGGATTTGCCCAGCCCAAAACGCAGCCCATTCCAGCCCAAGGTTGCCCAAGGCAAACCCAACTGGGCCCCAGCTGGGCATGTTACTTGGGTGATGTGGGTTCACATTCCACTATGGCCTGAATGATCAACCACTCAACTGCTCAAAGAGCTATAATGTTAGCAGACCTTCAACATTAGACAGAGAAAAGACGTAGAATCACTGTGACTCCCGACTCGATCACTGAGGAAACTCTCCCCAGGACTCTTAAGTGAATCCCTAACATTAATATTACAATAACTCTATAATGACTCATCCTATTCTAAGACTCCCTAATGATTGGGCAGAGTTACCTCAGTGATTGAGTCCAGACTCCCATTTGGGAGTCACCGTGATTCTACTTCTTTTCTTTGTGTTACTTTTCCTTGCTGAGAGTTTTTGGACCTTGTCCTCACGGTTGGGCTTTTGGTTTAAGTTCCTGGCTAAAGTATTATTGTTTTTGGTGTTAATAATTTCTGATTTCATTTTTCCAATCATGCTACTTCTGCAGGGAAGCTTCCTTTGACGCTTCATGAGCAATAATAAAAGATTCTAACAACAAGATAGGTAAGGTATATATAGCAGGAACATACACCTGAATGTGCATTTTCCTGATATAACAAATCCCAAAAAGGCTTAGTTGTGTAGGGGCTTAGTAATTCCCGCACCTGAGTGGTAGGCCCGCAGGGGTGGCCTGCTCAGGTAGTCACTGCGCCCCTCCCATACCGATTCAGTAACGTGAGACACAGTCTATCTGATAGGACAAGGGGATCTAGCTCATTGGTAGAGCAATTGCTTGGCAAGTGGAAGGCCCTGGGTTTGAGTCCCAGTGTCTCTGAAAACGTCCTTTTCGGAGAAACTGTGTGCCTTGCAGTTGCCTTTATTACCTCCGCTCATCGGAACGAATACTAATGTTAGTGTAACACGACCTACCAGGTCATACTTTCTTGCCAGTATAGATAAAAGAAATTGAAATAAATTTCAGTTCATCCCACCAACCTACACACTTCTTGCTGCTGTGCCTGCCTATGAGGACAATAAAATAAATGCTACCTTCCGCTATGGACATCTCCCACCGCTATGTAACGTTCTACACCAGAACGTTTGATGTTTACAGCAACAATACCTCCTGCACATATTGCAGACATATATCAGTTGTATAGATCAATACTTACACCCTCTTAAGGGGCGCATGGTACTTTAATGTGGTAGCGTTTGCCATGACAGTGCTGCATTCATACAGTGAATGCAGCATTGCGCTGCAGGGTCGTTATGGTACATGGATGCAGCCCTGGCGGGTAGACTCGCAGACTAGCACGGCATGTTGCTTAAAGACGATATTCGTTGGCATGATGCCCGAATGGAGCCCTGGCCAGTAATTGGCTGTATTGGTGCATCATGTCCACCCTTTGCAAATTTTAAACTGAAGGGTGGCCATTATGCATGAATGCAGCACTGATGAGTTACTTGGATGGCTGCATTGATGCATCATGATGACCAAACGCACGATGAATTAATGCATCATGCTTTTCTTTAAAGGGTTAAGCATTTATGGACAGCATGATGCCTTAATGCATCATGCTTTTAGTCGTCATGAGGCATGAATGCAGCCCTGGCGAGTAACTCGCCAGGGGATGCATTCAAGCATTATGTCGACCCTATGGGGTTGAGACACTCCCAAAGGGTCAGCATGATACTCCAATGCAGCACCAGTGAGTCACTCGCAGGTGCTGCATTGGTGCATCATGACAACAAATGTCATCTTTTAGGGACGTGCCATCCTTATAGGGTTAAGGATTACACCTCACCCCCTGGATCTGATGTCTCACGCGTTGTGGACACCGGCCGGATGCTCACTGAGGTGGTAAGGTGTAACAATGGCAGCAGGAGCAACCCCGAGCTGCTCAGGAGCTGCTCGGGCGGACAGAGGCTCCTTCTGGTAGCCTTAGGGCGAGGTCATTATTTAACTAAATTGGGGGGGGGGGGGGGGTGGTGGATTTTTCAAGACAGGTCTAAATTTTCTGCTCCCCCTCCCCCAAGATGGGTCGGAATTTTTCCGCAACCCCCCCCCCCTATTTGAACTGAAGATGTTTATTTTACATTATAATTGGCCTTGATAAGTCGGCCGGTGGGAGCCTCAGCTGCCCTCACACAACGCGTACATGCCCGTACTCTCTGTATACCCTGTCCTTAGCAAGGGGAATGCCAGCAACAATTAGACCTACTATCACATTAATTATCAAACCTACACAACTTCAAACAAAGGGAAACATAGCATTTCTACTCTTTGTATTATGTCTAGACATACATCCCACTTATGAAAGACTTTAAGGGAAATTACGGAAATTAAAACATACACATTGCCCACGGTCCAAGGCATAGGCTATGAAGCTAGACTCTGCCTGAGGTTGGGTGACAATACCATTCATGATCTCTATACCCATCCGGTGCTATACCCACCCCGTGGCAGTAGTAAACAATCAAATTAATAAGCCCTACACTCTGATAGGACATATTCAAAATATAATGTTGTTACTGTAATACAAGACATTAACTTATTGGGTCTTTACTTGTCTGGGTTTATGTTCAAAGAGTACAACAGCACTACCAACTGGTACCACCCCTCCCCCTTACACCACCACACAACCCGGGACACACCCACTGCCCCCCCCCCCTCCCTCCCCCCAGTATGCTCCCACACACCCCAACCCCAACCCCTACCATTTCACCCACCCGGTCTATTCGGACATCAGTCGACTTTGAGTACTAACGGACCCGCCCGGGATACCGAGACCTGACTGTAGTAATGTGCGGGCTTTTTCCCTGAAAAAGGCGTGAAGTTTTTTTTTTTTACCCCCTTCCCTCTAGAGGGGTCGAAAATCCCCCCCCCCCCCCAACCTACCACCCCCCCCCCCCGACATGGGTAAATAATCACCACTCCCTTCAGGAGAAGTCATTAATTAATTATAGGTTGCGGGGTAGCGAAATTCTGCAGAAATTCTCTATGAACTCCCCCCCCCCCCTTTGAATCATAGTAGTGTGAAGGCTTTTTGCTAAAAAGGGGCTTGATTTATTTTACGCGCCCTTTCAAGAGGGGTCACAAATTTTCATACCCCCACCCCTCAATAGGTCTCTCAATTTTCTATGCCCCCCCCCCCCTCAAGAGATGTCTACATTTGTTAAAACCCCTGTAATTAATAAATGAACACTCCCGTACAGAGTCGCACCTTTTTAACAATAGCAGGGAGGAGGGGTCAATGGATTCTCACAGAAGTGTGATGACATTTTCTTTGTTATCAATGTTCTTCAGTTCCCCAAGCAAAAACGTTTATCACCATTGACTTTTTAATTTGCTATCACCCTTGTTGGTCAAGGTAAATTAATGTAATCTTGGCAAGTGACTTGTTAGTTTGACATTCAAGCATCATTCAGCAGGTTCTCCAGGGCTACATTTATGTATTGTCGCGACAAAGAGCATTGCTCAGTAAAGCCCTATGCTGCCCTTAAAGGGCGAACCACAAGGAGATAAAAGCAGCTGTAATATTTCCCAATATGTCGCCACTCGCGAGTCACCCTGGTGGCAAAACGACATCTATAACGGTCACATGGGTCAGGACCCCTGTCAAACGACCGGCTCCCATGATGCATCAGTGAGCAGAGACTTCCGCTTGTCTGCCCAAGCTGGCCTCACCTCGACCTCTGTTCCCGAGCATCATCGATGGCACCAAAGATTAATTGGGAAAGAAGTTCCCGTACGCTTGGTGCTGTGATATTAAAAATGTGCATGGGTACTGCAGAAAGATGCCCCCCCCCCCAATATATAGGGAAAGTGATGCTGTTATGTGATGTCGCTCTGATGCGTCTGAGGATGAGTTTGGCTGAGTTCGCCTGTCTGTCTAGTACGTAGTGTCGGGGAAAGACATCTTAGCGACATTGTGTCACATGGACGGCAGCGGTTATGGACGATGTATTCCACACCTTGGGCACACTGAGCATGTAACAGGGGATATACAGATACGATGAGATTATAAAAAGTGAGAGAAATAACCATATTTCTTTCATAAGTTGTAGGTTTACCACAACCAATGCCCTGTACACATTATATTGGCGACGGTCAAGGCTGTTCAGGAGTCGCGGACAAAGTGTATTCAGATACAGGAAAGATATGGCCCTAGACCCCTAAATTCGACATGGCGACATGGGCATTTCTTAAATTCGACATGCGACATGAGGCCTAGTGACATGCGACATGAGGCTTAAAAAGATAGTGACATGGGACATGGACAGTTCTTAAAATCGACATGGGACATGAGCATTTTTAAGCGACATAGACTTGCGACATGGCCATTTCTTAAAATCGACATGCGACATGGGGACCCCCCCATCAAGGGCCCCAAAGATGGTACAGTTGTTTTGGTGAAATATTTGGCCATATAGAGGGATTAATACCAAACAAAATTGATACCCGATAATAACAGGGAGATCTTACCGGAAGTAGTTGAGGCTTGGCCTCATGTTCTGCTGGTTACCAGCTGTACCTGTGTACAGTCAGGTACCAGCTGCAGCACACGAGATGGCCGCCAGCCAGGTCAAGGTCATTGCCATGGTTACCCAGGGTTGGTCCCCTCAGGGGTGTGGAGTAGGGTGAGGTGGTGTAGGTGTAACGTAAAACTCTAATATATTAGTCTCACCACTAATTTTGGAGACTCCTTTAAAACTCACAGGGCATCTGATTTTGACCACATTAGCCCCGTAGTATACATCTTATGACTTGCGTATAAGCCGCAGCCTGACTCTAGGGTGGCGATCTGACTTGAATACTATACTAGCCGTGGCTACTATATGCGCGACTTTACGGAAGGGTGAGGGGATGAGGAGGTGGGGTGTACCTGGGTTATAGGGGTGAGGGGTTGATAGCCATGCCATATATATATGTATTTAAATTCGAGAGTTTTGCAATATGCTAGTTGTATGACTGTACAGGACTGATAGTAGCGCTGTACATATTTTCGCTCATTTAAGCTCTGCAAAATCCACAAAAATAGATACTGTACAGAATTTTAAAAAAACATGTACAGTATATCCCCCCAGGTGTTGTGCCTCTAAGCCACCAGGGGGCAGGGGTGTGACACTGTTCAGGTCCTTGTTTTACTGTTGTTTTTCCTGGCACAGCAGCAGGTCCGTTCCGTTTACTTCCACAGGCAGTTCACGTTTTGCTGCCTCCCCGCGGGATTCCGATCACCACGTGAGATCTCGTCGATAAACGTGAACGGACGTGACCTGGGCCACATCCGGGGTGTTGTCATGGTAACCTTGTCCTGCTCTGACTTACTCCACGACTCACCGGTGATACTTTGATGTATCATGAGTGTATCAGCCAGGGGTATCATCACTGTTAAGTCAGCATGATGCAGGAATGCACAAATAGCGAACTATTCGTAAGGCGCTTCCCTTAACTGCGTTAACTAATTGGGGGCCACATATAGTGCTTTAAAAAGCTGGTGTCTTGGTCATCCTGATGCATGAATGCAGCCCTGGCGAGTTACTCGCGAGTTACTTGCGAGTTACTCGCCAAGGCTGCATTCAAGCATTATGTCCTTGGTCATCATTATGCATTATGCAGGGAGGGGGGCAGGGAGGGCGGGCAGTGGGGAGGGGGGGGGCAGGGGGAGGGGCAGGGAGGGGGGGAGGGGGGAGGCAGGGGGCATGGTAGATAGGTAGTCACACTGAGATAAGTGGGGAGTGGTTCATGCACGGTACTGCTGGTGTTTTGTGACATGAGGCTGTTTTGTACCATTACGGAGGGGTCATTGTGCCTCTACATGGGGTAAAATTCGACACGTGCGACACTGCAACACTGCAACATGGCCCTTTTAAAAATTGACGGACACAGGATGCATAAAGATCGACATGTCGACTCAGCCTTTTTGCGAAAAATCGAGACGCCAACATTTACAGGGGGTTGGAGAGTAGGGGAGGCTTAAAAAATGTGAAAAAGGGAGGGGGGGTAGCCCCTCAGACCAAATATAGCAGTCCACTCAAACCTTTTTGAAATCTCCAATGCTGGCTCTGCTATTCCCTCCTTGTGAGAGGCACTGGCCTGTATTCCTGTGTGTATTACTAGATCTAGGTGGGCAGAAAATGTAACGCCGTTGCAAAACGTTTTAAGCGCTTTAAGGAAGGTGTAGGGGTACGATATTTTGCGCCTACATGTGAGATTTCACCCTCCCCTTCCTTAAAAAATGAACACTCCGTTGGTTGTGGTAGTATTTGGGACCAAAAGACATCCCATGCACACTGGTGGGGCGGATGGGGGGGTGGGGGCATAAGAAATTGTTGTCTACACACCCTTCCCCATTATTGAATAATGACCGCTCCCTCAGCTCATGGCTGTGGTAGTGCTTTACACCATGGGGTCTGGACTGGTTAGGGGTATAAGTGGGGTCATGATGGACACCAACATGCAATGTGTTTGTGCTGATCACTTTTCTCTGTGTGATTGTTTTAGGATTTCTGTTTGGTTGGTCCAGGCAGTTTGATCCTATACCAGCATCCATATAGAATAACCAGTCAGGACACCTTCAAGATACTTACTCCTCAATCATCGTAACTCTTTAATGACGGCATGGTGCCCTAATGCAGCATGCTCTTGGTCGTCATGATGCATGAATGCAGCACTGGTGAGTAACCCGCCATGGCTGCATTCAAGCATCATGCCGACCCTAAGAGGTTAAGACATTCCTGAAATGTCGGCATGATGCACCAATGCAGCACCGGCAAGTCACTCCCCAGGACTGCATTGGTGCATCATGCTGACAAATGCCATTTAGATCCTTAAAGGGGCAAATTTCGAGAAGAAGAGTTTGTTTGAACATGACTCAATTACAGTAAGGATAAAACTCTGGATTCAGGACATAACTTATTTGTGGACTAGAATGTATAATTCTTATCATTATTTTGATAAGTGTTTTCATACATTGAGTCCTGATACGTTGATAAGACTGCATTCTTGTATCAGGAGTTATACACCAAAAGGGTTATCATGTCATGACACCCCGACACAACCCCAGTGAGTTACTCACCAGTGCTGCCTTGGTGCATCATGACAGCCAATGGAGATGAAACCTTGATGCATCATGCCATCATTAAAAGAAAAGACCAGCCTAAATGTATGTGTTCCTCTATCAGTAGTATTGTTAATGATTAGCGAAGTCACTCTCTACATAATACTTTCAGATTTAACTGTTACATGCTGGCTATTTCAATAGTGTGTATGTCAAAATACTGCTAATCATTACATATACTAATGATAGAGGGCCACTTAGAATTAGAGTGGTCTTTTCTTTTAATGGGTGTCCTAGGCTCAGTGCAGCAGAGACCCTGTGCATGTATATACATGGGGTAGGGGATGGAGGCGTTGTATCTGATTACCAGATTCCAATTGTATTGACACAGGACTCGGCCTGAGCTTGTGAACTCCAAAACAAAACACCCCTTCCAGAGTGCATACATACATAGACTAAACAAAACAGGCAGCATACCGTAAAACCTCGCATATAAGCCTAACTCGCATATAAGCCACACCCCGAGTTTAGGCCGATCTTATAAGCCGCATCAGAGATTTGATTATGGTGACTTTTAGTACTGTACCATACTAGCAAAATCTCGCGTATAAGCAGCAACCTGACCGTAACACGATTCTATAAGCCGTTCTGCTGATCTGACTCGCGTACTAGCCGCGGCTTATACAAGAGGTTTTACGGTACTCTGATACAGGAGACTCTAAAACAGTCCGCTGTATATTGAAACAAATGACACAAAAGGGGGCTAGATATCTATATATGAATAAATAATTATATTTGTACGTTCTGCTTTTATCCTTAAATGTAACCTTTGCAATGCAGACCTATGTTATTCATTGTATTAATACTCATTGCTGGGTCTGACAATTCTCTATTTGTAATTGAAAGTAGCTCTAACTTGATATCTCTCTAATGTGTCTATAGGTCAAATATGGGCCCTGGGGTGATCAAATGTCAACAGGCTGCGATATAAAACAGCCTTTGGAATTGACAAGGCACACACAAAATGAGCTTTAAAAATGTTGTTTTAACTGTTTAAGGACGGCTTGTTGCTAGAATATGATATTTGTCATCATGATGCACAAATGCAGCCCTGTCGAGTGACTCGCCAATGATGCATCGCCGACCTAGTAAGAGTGTCTCAACCCTTTGGGGTCGGCATGATGCATGAGTGCAGCACTAGCGAGTTACTTTGCTGCATTCATGCATCATGACGACCAATGACCTTATGCATCAAGGCATCATGCCATCCTCAAAGGGCTGACTGTATATGGGTTGGTACAATCATATAGATATATTCTTTCTTGGCACTTCTAGGCATTGATATCCAGTTCACAGAGAAAAAAAACAGCGTCAAAAGCGATTCCAGGTTGCCTCCAGAATGACTCCCCTGCCTTAGGGGGCTCTGGTCCTTGTTTAACTCCCTCTGGTGAGCCAGGGAGCTAGGTGACTCCCCTAGGTGACTCTCTTAGGCACCCTGGGCTCCCCTAAAATGGGAGTCATTCCGGAGGCAACCTGGACACTCTTTTGACTCTGTTTCTTTTCTCTGTGTTCATAAAAAGATAAAGGGGCGTCAGGCGCCATGCAGGGGCAGCTATCTTTCTCACAAAGGTTGAACTGCGCTCCCAGAACCTGAGCCCCGTCGTCGAGGGGAGACTCATGGGAACAGTGAGTGGAAGGTCGACAGTATACTCCTGTTCCATGGGCTTCTACGGCAAGGCTCTGGTAGCCGCCACCATGACCTGACCTTGAACCTTTGCTGGGTTTGAGTTTTGCTCACTCTCCTCCATGGACCATCAAACAGGAAGTGGGTAGTATAATATAAGTGTTAACCCACCGTCTGGTTCCTATCCCTAGGTATATCCCTAGGTATGGAGACAAGTGTCATTGCCAAAACAGGTAAAGCTCAGGCAGCGGTGTGGCCACTCCGGGGGCAGGGAGCAGGGGGACATGTCCCCCCCCCTGCTTTTGACAAAGCTCAAAAAGGTAAAGTAAAAAGGGGCCAAACATGTTAAAACTGTCAGATCGAGGTGCCACTTGTAGGTACGAAATTGGTGAAATACTCGGGGAACAAGTGTAACCGTGGGAGGAGGGGGGGGGGGGGGGCGCATGGGGGTCTCTGCATTGTGTGTGTTTTGGTTGAGGGCTGTGGGAATGCAGGCTGTAGTCTAACCATGGGAGACCAGACCACCTGTATACCGTGGTACAGAATAGGGACATGCTATTATTGCTAGTGGCAGTATAGACCACCTGTATAACGATAAAACGGGAGGGAACTTGTTCCTGGGACCAGCACATGCAGACTAACACAAGCACAGTTCTCGCGAGATCTTGGTTCTGTCCATGGAACGCACCTTGTTCTGCGTGTTACCCTGGTACCCAGCTAACTCTCGCGAGAAATTCCGAGGTCAGAACTAACATGGCCAAACACACGGAGCCACCAGAATTATCGCTATACTGTCTGTGATACTCAATGCCCATCATTTAATAAGTTGATAATAAAGTTTAATAAAGTTGTCTTTCTTTTATTCAATGGGTCTCAAATCCAAAATATAAACACAAATGCCAACTACATTGATACCATTTTTGATGTATTTCACTTGTTGTGGCTGGAGCATATATATGCAGCATTGTGAGATATTGCCTCAGTCCCCACTCGTAAAATATGTCAGAGACGGTATCAATGGGCATTGTTGGCATATGTAATATACATCGTAAAACCTCGCGTATATGATAAGCCTAATTTGCGTATAAGCCACACCTAGAGTTTGGGCTGACCCCATAAGCCGAAATGGAACTGTTTCCCAAGTTTGGTCGGTACGGGCCCTGTAACCAGTCATACCCTTTGTTTGCTTAAAGATATCCTCCCTCCCCTCTCAAGTCCGATTTAGGCCCAATTATAAGATAAATCAGTTTTAGGAGAAAACCAGTCATTCCCTTGTCCCCACCTATCTCTATCTGGGTTCCACCTACACACTAACACTAGCGTCTCAGTGACTTTTTACAATCTCCCAGCAGATTCTTCCATTTGTTTGTCCCTGCAATACTTCCTTCTCTGCCAAAACGCGGCGGATCACCCTAGAACGCCATACTTTTAAAATATTCATCTATTTAAATGAATATTAATTCAAACATTAAAGGGAATATGGGAGGAGCAGATGCTAAAAATTGACCATGTATTTAATCGAAATTCAAGATCTTCCTGGGAACTATTTTTGGTGGATGGATACTGCAGTGTGTGATGGGGATAGAAGAGCAGACAAGTAGCACCGCTTTCACCCCTCCTTTCACAAAAGATTTCCTGCAGTCCAGGCCTTTTATCAGAGTCTTATCTGAGACTATGCTGGGAGAGTGGGACCTTTCCCTTCTCACAACAACAACAACAAAATGGTGTCAACATTTGTTCCGAGGGTCGTGACTTTTTCCTCAATTCCCAAAATGGCAGGCACTGGTCTCACTGTGAATGCCACCCATCCACCTGGGTTCTCAGGACATCAAAATAGATGGTCACTGCTTCAGAAGGTCAAATGAAAAAAGTTGTGTTCCGGTAACCCTACTGATCATTTTAACTTTTTTCTTAACTGTCCCTGGTGTAGGGTATCTGGCTAAAGGGAAGGTGTGTTTCAGGTTACCCGACCCTACCTAGCAAAACAGTCTAAATTTTGATTTGATACCAAATATTTGTCCATTTTTTAAATACATGTTTTATTAAAAATCTTTTCTTTTAATCCCCCCAAATCCCGATTTTCATGATGCGCGCCCATTTCTTATCAGTGGGACGGGGTCCAAACCTACCTGAATTATTACTTTGTCAGCGTCTGATCTATCCCGTCATCGTACAGATCTGGAAAATAAGGAAAATAGAAAGATATGATGAATTGTGTATAATTATAAACATTAAAAATCAAAACAGTTCTGTAGTAAAAGTGACTGGAATCATACATGGTATTTTACAGAATAAAAAGCAGCACACAAAAATTCTAACTGCAAATATCCTGAAGATGAGTCAGCCTTGGGTATTGTTGAATCATGTACAGTGTCCAATAATAGATTAACCTCAAATGTCTAATAATTCATTGTCAGTCCTGCCTATCTAAATGGCAATGGTCAGTCAAATGCTGCTGACTTTTTCATGACCACATCAAATGTCAAAAATGCATTCCTATTTTAATGTCAGTTGTGGACACTAATAAAAAACGGGATGAGAAATTAGTCTCTGAGGCGGCAACAGAATGAGATTAGTGCAGTTTAGAAGTACTGGTCCCTTTAAACCCGCAGGTCTCGGTACCCCTCCAGCGGCAGTCGGAGTGGAGTCGGGACAGGTACGCAGCGCTATATATAGGGGCACTGGGCCTTTAAGGGAGTTGTGCTTTTTTAGCAACGGGGGGTTGGTGGATTTGAGGGGGGACCAACAAGGTTTGGACCCCTTTGATAGGGGGGACCAAAAAAATTGCATTCCTTTTTTGGGAAAAAGCTTTTATTTTAGCTCAAAGGGGTTGGCTGCGCTCCATTTTTAACAGCCTGGAGGGAACCAAACAAATTTGGACCCTTCCAATTGTAGGGACCAAACTAATTTGAACCAGCTCGCATGGAAATCTAACGACCTCCTTGTTATTAAAGAGACCACTCCCTAATTAAGCCTGATGATTCAGTCTTTATTTGTTGTCACGATACAGCACTGCATCACAACTTGGGGTGGTGGCAAAATCTGTACTGCTTAATATTTTAGAATTTCCACTTTATTCACATGCCTACATCAACCAGTGCACAAATAGTATACCTTATGCAAAATGTTGTAATTATACCTGTGTTTATCATCTTTATCAGATGTCTGCATGAGGGCCTGTATAATGCTTTACTTAACAAACTTTAACAAAATACACGTTCGAGACGTGGGAAAACATTTGTTAACATATTGTAAAGGGTTAGTTATGAGTCTAACTGTTATCGTGGTAAATCTATTATATGTTGTTATGATGTAAAACGACACTGTCTTATTGTATACGTAACTTGTTTATTCACTTAACGAGTGTCGTCGGTCTGTTACATATACCGACGTTCTCTAGTTCGGTAGTATACGGTAGTGTACCGGTAGTACCTTCGGTTTTAGTCAGTAGTACTTATATAAGCGTGTTACATAATTATACCTACTAGGTGGCGCTGCTGGTACTGTCAAGTGACCCCCACAGCGGTGTATAAAAGGTGGACTACTTCCCCATTGGAAGTCAGTCAGGTTTGGGACTGTCAAGGCAAGACCACCCTGCACTCCGGGCATAACACTATGCTGTAGCGTTACTTCCCTGTATTATGATCCTGATCTGATCCCTGTATAGCTGATGGTTGTACTGGTCATATAATACTCAAGAGTTATCCTTTCAATAAAGTCGCCATATATTAAAGTCTAATTTACCTTGTCTGGTATTTGTTCTCATGCTTTCACACTCGTAGTACTAGACCAACTACAATATGATACAAAACCACTACTCCAGGAGAATAGATCAGGGTGTGTACACCATTGCTTTACCTATTTTCACATGAAGCCACATTTGACAGTGGCTTCATGTGCAATGTAATTTTAAGGGTGAGAATGGAGGAAATGTTGGTATACTCAGAAGCAGATCGGCACTTATAGAATACAGAGTGTAACTAATTAGCTCTACTATCTTTAGACTTTACCGGGCGATCATATTCTTGGTACCATATTCTGCACAGATGTTTACAAACATTGAATCCATCGTTACCATTGTCAGCAACTGTCTACTCGTCACATCCCTCCCCCCCGACTACCTTCTCACAGATCACATCCCGCCACGTGTTAGTCTGGTGGCAGAATCCCTTCTGTAGGCCAACCTCAACTATTCTGATAAAGTTTTTTTCCCTATTGCACCCTATTGATTCCAATGTATGCTTTTTGGACAGAACAACACTTGAATTTTACTATTGTTCAAAAATAGAGGGCGTAATAGAGGTGAAATAGAGGTGACAAGATGGCGACTACGAGGTAGGACGCGGCAGCGAGAGGCTCCACATGTTATCGGGAATTCTATAGTTTAGTCGTGTTGGACATGGTTAAAATTGGTAGAAAACCTCTATGAACTACTGAAGCACCCACGGGTAGGAAAAAAAGAGAGCTATCTTCGCCATTCTTGACATATTTTTAATATTCGACGAGTGAATCGACACATCCGGGTACTTCAGCCGGACGGAGTCAACATGGCGGCCAAACCAAAGCGCACGAAATTCAAAACACTCGGCTCGAAGGTAACAACAAAAGAATTATCGGAGGCTGTTCACATATTGGAACATAGGATAGTTCTACTGGAAGCAGACCAAGATGTGGCAGCCATTACGACTGCTACACTACAAGAAACGGTTAGTAAACATGAGACTAGGATCTCTGACAGCGAAAAGCTAGTACACGACACCGCTGTCCTGTTGAAAAAGTTGACAGACAGATATGATAAGACCGAACCTGAGAGCAAGCAGAACGCTACCGATGTCAAGAGGATTGACACCAAGCTTGAAGTGCTGAGTGAATCTGACGAGAGGAGGCAAAAGCTTTCTGATACGATTGAAGAAAAATTACAACGCTTTGAAGACGATGACAGGCGTAAAACTCTTCTCATGAATGGTTTCCCGGAAAATCCCCGAGAGGATCTTCGGCAAGTATGTGACTGTTTATTTGAAGACTTGAGTCTAAGTTATGGAAACGAGAGAGTAGACTCAGTATACAGGCTTGGAAAGTACAGCCCTGATCAGGATCGTCATAGGACGGTGGTTATTAAATTAGCCCACAGAGGTATAAAAGGTGAAATATACAGAAAGATCGGCAATCTGAAGGGGAAGGCATCATGGCTAGGTGTCTCTCTACTAGACGAGTTGACGAAGAAAGAAAACAAAGAGTTCATTGAGCTGAGAGCGCTCTACCACCTCGCCAAAAGATACAAGGTTCAAAATGTAAGGTTGCGTCAAAGGGCTCTCATCATAGATAATGTGACTTATGCTCACAAGGACATCCCTACACTTCCTCAGAACCTGACGCTGAAAGCAGCTCACATGATAAAAACAGTTGATGGTATAGCGTTCAAATCAGAACACTGCACCCTGTCAAATCTGTCGCCTTGTGAGATCACTTACAACGGTATCCAGTACAACTCGCTGGAACAGGCCCTACAGCACACGAAGGCTCGTAGTGGAGACAACAAAAAGCTGGCAGCTAGGATACTACAAGAGACTGACCCGTACGAAATGATGAACCTGGGAAAGCAGATCACCCCAGCCCTCGATTGGAATAAAGGTGTATCCAAGGTTGTGTATGACTTATTAAAAGTCAAATTCTCTGATGAAAAAAGAGAGAGGTTCTTGACAAGGACTGCTGGTCGTCATCTATACGAATGTACTTTCAACTCCATATTTGGGGTTGGAAGACACATGGGAAATGTGGCCTCACTCACCTATGATACAGTCAAAGGTGGAAACCTGCTGGGAAAATTGTTAGAGAAGACGAGAGATGAAATCATCCAGAAGGCCAAAGCAGCAGAGCAACCAACACTGACAAGGTCGACCACGCCCCCCAAGCCACCAACCCCTGTAGCAGCTCCTGACCCCTCACCAGAGAAAGATGACGACAGTGCTCCTACCCTTACCATAGCTGAACTGCTAGAAGGCATCACAAACAATGAGGATGAACCAGGTGACGATAAAGCCGGTGATGACGATGATGATGGTGATAAAGGTGATGATGACGATAAGAGTGACGATATATCCAGTGACGATAAATCCAGTCCAAAAAGAAACCAAGAACAAGACACCGAAGAGACAGAGGCCGAACTGCAGAGAAAGACCTTGAATGAGGTCATCATGAGTAGCCCTGAACATTGAGCACCTTCGGCTCACCACGCCCCTTACTGTGATACCATGATTCACCCCACTTGTTTTTACCCTACATAAATGCATAATTGTAATGTCATATTTCTCAGAAATTACTAGAACTTCTCTCCAACAAATAATGTTCTTTGGTTACCGGTACTATGTTTTTAAATTTATTTATTAGATATATATTTGAAACTGTATATAGACAATAGTCTATTTTTAAGTATACTTTGAAAATTAACTTGTTTTTTGTTCAACAAAATCACATATATGTAATATGGAGCATGTACTCTCAAGCTCTTGTCTAATCAACTGGGTATGAACCGCCATAAGCGCAGAGGTTCAGCACCTAAAATAATTATAAAACAAATAGAAAGGTTGGTGGTGAATGCTTCAATGTATAAAGACACAGTTGTTTTATTGATTTTGACATATTTTTTGTCTAATTTCAAGGCGAGTTGCCAAGACTGATAAATAGTAAGGGTCAAAGTGTTATGCACTTAAACGCTCAAAGTCTAAGGAACAAATTTGACTTAGTAAAGAAAGAACTATCAAGTCAAGATATTGAAGTATTATTATTCTCGGAAACTTGGTTAACTGAGGCTGAATTTGATGGTGATTACACTCTCGATATGTATAACATGTATAGATGGGATAGACTAAGAGATAAGTCAGGTGGAGGTTTGTGTGGCTATGTAAGTGATGATCTAGTATGTGATGCATCTAAGTATGAGAATTTAAATGTTAGTACTGTAGACATTGAGCTACAATGGTTATTAATTACTAAAGGTAAAAGGAAGCAGAAGTTGATTGGAAATGTATATCGGCCACCCGATGGTAGTAAATCTGAATGTGTAAATATTTTAAAAAGTAAATTGTCAAATGTTGAAAATTTGGATCGCCTCGATGTTATTTTAATAGGTGATTTTAACATTGATTATTTGGAAGACAGTCCTGTAAGAGATAAGCTAACAACTGACTTGGCAGACTATGGTCTCAGACAATTGATACACGAGCCCACGAAAAGTAAAGGTGGCAAAGCTTGTATCGACCTCATATTTACAAATATTGATAATATTGATACATCGGGTGTAGCCTTTCTAAATTTAAGTGATCATTTTCCTGTTTTCTTAGCAACTAAATGTATACGACAGAAAGTAAATCATCGTCATTTTGTTGGACGATCGTATAAAAATTATGATAAAAACTTGTTTTGTGATAGATTTAAGAATTTGTCTTGGGCTGAATTTGACGAGTCTCAAGATGTTGAAACATGCTGGAAGATATTTAGTGAAAATATTGATAAGATATTGAATGTTCTTTGCCCTATAAAAAACTTCAAGATTAAGTTTAGAGAGGAGCCATGGCTTACCCCAGAACTCATAGCTTTAATAATAGAAAAAAACAAAGCTCTAAAAAAAGCAAAAAAAACTAATAGCGTTTTAGATTGGGATTTGGCACACGATCTGAAAAATGACTGTTGCACCCTTATTAAAAGGGCAAAGCAATCTTTTGTGGTTGATCAACTAGATATAAATAAAAATGATGCAAAGAAGTTCTGGGCGGCCATGAAAAATCTACTCCCCTCTAAGGGTAAAGGTAGCAAAAACATTTTATTAAGAAATGATACTGGTTTACTGATTGATTCTGAAGATGTACCACTGTATATAAACGAGTATTTCGCCAACATAGGTCCTAAGCTGGCAGAGTCTCATGACAAAGAATGGTCTTTTGATGGAACCCCTTGTGAAAATGTGATGCCTGATATTACTTTCTCAGATGACGATGTATTAGGAGCCATAAAAGATATAAATATTAATAAGTCCTCTAGTTTGGACAATATTTCTACTCGTGTATTTAAAGATGCCACTTTATGTGTACCGGTAAGGTTTGCAAAAATCTTACGCTTAGCCATTTTAAATAGCCAAATTCCTATGTCATGGAAGGTTGCCAAGGTTACTCCCCTACCCAAATCAGGTGATCTACATCAAGTATCTAATTATAGACCTATAAGTCAATTGCCAATTCCAGGAAAAATTCTTGAACGTTTGATACATACGCAAATTATGAACTTCTTACAAGAAAATGAAATTCTGACTGAAATTCAAGGGGGGTACCGTAAGGCTCATTCAACTTTAGACACAATAAGTAAACTTACAACTGATATTTTAGAAGAAAGAAATAAAGGAAATGTAACAGTGGCAACCTTCATCGATACGAAAAAGGCTTTCGATTGTGTAAATCATTTTATTTTATTAAAAAAGTTGGAATTTTACGGTATTAAAGGAAAAAATCTAAATTTAATCAGAAATTATTTAACTAATAGGAAGCAGATGGTGGTGGCAAATGATACGATGTCTCCAGCTAGAAATGTTGTGTGCGGCGTTCCACAGGGTAGCATTTGTGGCCCGTTACTGTTTTTATTATATGTTAACGACATTCCGCAAAATATAAACAGGGTTAATGTTCTACTTTATGCTGACGATACAGTGTTATACACGCATGGAAGAGATATAGATAGCATTGTTCCTATTTTACAAACTGGTTTACAGGCGTATGCCACATGGTCTTCAAAAAATAAGTTAACAATGAACGAAGCTAAGACAAAGTGCGTCTGTTTCTCCAGCAAAATTAAATATAAAAGAATAAGATTAAATAATTTTGAAATTATGGTTAATGACAAAAACTTAAAATATGTTCCGACTTTTAAATATTTAGGGGTGACTTTAGATTATGAATTAACTTTTAACAGCCATGTGAAGGATCTAAAAAAGCAATTGGGCTTTAAATCGTCTTTGCTGGGGAGACTGAAACAATTCGTTCCTATAGGTATATTACTGCAAATTTAAAAAACTTATGCTACTCCTGTGATAGACTATTGTGACATTTTATACAATGGTGCAAACTCTGATTTATTACATGGCTTACAGAGAATTCAAAATAGATGTCTTAAACACTGTTTGAAACTACCAATTCTAAGTGCCACCGACTATGTACATCAGGAGGCAAAATTGCCTAAACTTATAGATAGGAGGCTGTATCATGCTCGTACATTAGGGTATAAAAGATCTTTAAATAATAATTTTTGTAAGCAAGTAACGAGGCTAACACGTTCAAAAGAATATCCTGTTTTAAAGTATGGTCAAATAAAATCATCGTCATATGAGAAATCCCTTGGGGTGTTCGTAGCCAGGTCATGGAACGAATTAGAAAATGTTCATAAAAATGTTGAATCTTTGTCTGAATTTAAGGTGAAAATGAAGATTTTGTTAGAAAATTCAATCCCGAGAGATCAAGTAAATCGTTTCGTACATGGTTGAATACCGGTAATACCGGTAGGTGCCGGTCATACCGGTATATGAGGTATAGATTGTATGGTTAAACCTTGATGAATTTTTTGAGTTTTTTGAGTGTAATAGCACACCTAAGAAAAGACTAGACACTGTATTTAAGAGTTTAAGTTGTGAAATTCTAAAGTCAACTCGTGTGATAGCTTTTTTCAAAACAGATTTATTTTCAAGCAAAGACATTAAAAAGTGTCGAGTGAAGAAATCTTTTTCACCACCGTAGAAAAGGTTTTATATAAGATGTACTATTTACATAGTGTTATTTCCATCTTGTTGTTATTAACATTTTGAATAATTATCTTGTCTTTATTACTAAAATAAGGGGGAGACATAACATCAGCCACGCTGAAGTCCCTCCTAACTTGTTTGGCACAGTATTTTAAACTTGTCTTCAACTGTAATATTCTTGAAATCTCTCGTCGTATAGGGTAAAAAATTTTGAAAGAAAAATGATTAAACACGGTATTATTTAATGTACAACAAAACATGAATCTTGGAGAATTGTGAACTATACAAATAGGATAAATTATGTAATTACAAGCTAGTGATACAGGATACCCGATAAAATGTTATCGAAGGACTAAATGTAACTGTGATATGACAAAATGCCAAATAAAGTTGAATTGTTCTAAAAAAAATATGCTTGAATAACCACAAAATCAGGTGTCCGTCTCAAGGTATGTGTCCGACTCCAGGTTGTTCTACCCTAAAGGGTATAGGTATAACTATTAGGATGGGCAGAGAGCTCTCATTTTTGAGCAATGTGAGTTATTCAAGATGGCTGCCAGTGCACTTCTGAAAACTAGAAATGTGTCAACCTCAGCTTCTAATCAACTTTGAAACACAAATAAAGATGCAAAAAGTACATTGATGAGGTCAAGGAATACAACCGTACCATTTTCAAGAACATATATGACAGCCATTTTTGTCTTTTAATTCTAGTTTATCAGAGAAGTTAGGGTCAACCCCTATGGCTTCCAGACTACCTGTCTATTTACCTCCGTACAGATTGCCTCCAGCCATGTCCTGACATTTGTCTCGATAATAACAGACCCAATTTACACCTGTTATTGTTGAACAAGTCAAAAACCAAATAAATAATCATCAGAAAATGACTGAATTGGCCTCATTGACATGCAGCGTCTGGCTAAAAGAGGCGTTTAATTTGTCGTTTAAGGATCTACGCCGAGATGTGATGAAAAAGGGTGGTTGTGATAAAGGTGAGCTAGAAGCTGATGTCGGGTCAGTCCTTGTGGCAACAACCAGCCACCGCCCAAAGTCTACATATATAGACATGTACACAGAGAATCGAAATGCCCTGTAACATAACAACACTTAGGAATAAATGTAATATCCAGGATCTTTTTGTTTTTCGTAGTCCAACATCAATGTCAGTGGTTTCCCACTGACACCACCTCCAATTGTCCAAGATCTTAACACAGGGCCTGCTCTCCTTCTTCTCTGGTCTCCCAGCTCTGAGCAGCTCACCATATTGGCCCTACCTCCAGCCCAGAGGGGGGGGGGGGGCTAGCATGCACAGCCCCCACCTCAGGCCCCAAAATGGTGGTACCTCTAGCCTGATTGGTCCAGCCCCAAATGATGTCATAGCCACTCACTAATCACACCCCTGTCACCCTCATCAGACCACTACCACTCTCCCATCCCCCTGTCTGGAGCTAATTGCAAGAACCTGGAGGAGGGAAGGGTGGTTTCAGAAAGAGAAATTAAAAACGATTAAGATGAGAGGTATTATGTTCATATTAAAGATGTTACCGTTTATCAGATTATACTAAATCATTAGTACCACTAATAAAAGGACATATATATGGATTTTTAAAGTCATTTGAACAGCTCATGTTTTGGCGAATATATACCCCAACAATAAGAGAACTCTGCAAGTGGTCTAGATTTATGTGCCCTGCACACTGAGAATCCATAGGTTGAAAGGGTTAGTCAGTACAGACTAACTTTGGTTGGTCATATGAGTGTTAGTCACACTAGCCAAGTTATATTCAAAAATGACCAAGGGGTCAGTCAGTAGTGGCTAACCTAGGTTCATCATTGGTGTGTTGTATTTCTATACCACTAGTTGGGGCCACCTGTGATGACCACCCAGTGGCTCCCCCTAGAAATGAAAAGACTAAGATGGGTTGGTCAGTACTGACAATAATAACTAATCTGGGTTGGTCGTATAGGGAGCCAAAAAATGACTAACTAGGTTAGGCACTAGTGACTGAGAGATTGGTCGTATAGGGAGATTATCAGTGTGGCACCAGGAATATAGCACATTGAGGCATTATGCTACCATTAAAGGACTAGCTCATGTCCCCACTTTAACTGGTCTATCATTGGTGTAGACAGCAGCAAAGTGTGGTTTGATGTTATGTCCACTAGACGCTCTGTACAGCAGCCATTGTTGTCTATTCCCATAAGAAATCTATATCTTTTTTGGGTCTCAAAAACAAGAAACTGGAGATGTTCCCCATTTATTAGCCTATATCCCACCTTTAATTGCTGATCATCGCTGTCCACTGGATGGTATTGAGGTGGTTGGTGGCTTCATACTTCGTCCACTGCGTGGCCAATTGAAATATTTGGCCATCCGTTAATTATCAAAGGAGCGTAAAGAGATAGACTTGACTTAATGCGGAACACGCCTATCTGTTTGTGGTTTGTGTTCAATTCATATTGCATCTTGTGGGGCTGAAGTTGGGACGGCACAAAGCATCTAATGTCTATTCAAATGATGGGTAACAGATGAATTAGAAATTTAACATACTTTTTACTTATCTGGGACCACATTGAATGTAGTTGCAGTAGCAAATGCTTTTTGGTGTTATGAGACCTCAGAATATTGAGTGCAGGACCTAAAAAGAGCTATGTTTTGGATAATTAGATCCAACACTGGGAAACATGGGTACTAACTCTAAAAGAAATATTTCAAAAATATTATTTTGTTCAATTATTTAAACTAAATTTTGGTAGATTTAGTCTTGGATCAAAGCCAAAATCACAAAGATTTGGTGGAACCTTCTGCGTAAAAAGTGAAAGGCCTAATTAACCTAGATTCTTCGTCACACGATTCACGGCAGACAAAACACACCTGATCTCCCTTTTTCCGTCTGAGTTCTTTCAAATATAGGTTTCAGAAAATGTTTCAGGTAACAAATAATTAGAGGTATATTCGTACAGGTGTTTTTATTTGTGCTTGATTTTACATTGGAAGGGTGGCTACCATTTTGCCTAAGTGAAACATACTTTCACCTCAACGCTAAATGAGAAATATTTTCTGTAAAGAAGAGATTGGCTCTAAATCTCATTACCAGAAAGAATTCAGAAACACACTTTTCTTTAGTCTAATCAGCGGTTATTCTAATTTCACACCGGCGGCCATTTTGGAAACCACTGGCGCCTCCTTGTGGGCTCTAACCACACTAATCTATTTATAGAAGTGCTGACTATGCTAATTATGTCGCGGCCACTTGTCACTGCACGCTGCTAAATGCCACCACGGACAAAGGCTGGGGAGGCGGCTAGACCAGTCCGGTACCGGCTCCTGTCACAACTAGGTGAGGTCCTGATGGTACCTGGTCCTAACAATACTGTGGCAGCAACCACCGTCAATTCCTCCATAGATGTACCCAAACCAAATACGGCGTCATTTGATACCAAACATGCCTATATAGTGTGCAGGTTGTACTAGGGTTTTTATCACTATAGAACAGTGCTAAGATATCATTTTCCACATCTAGAAACCATGGGTTATGGGATTTTACGGTAGGTAAGGGTGTTGGTGGCACCTAGTCCTGTACAGACTCCTGCCACAACTGGGTAAGGGTCCTGGTGGTACCTAGTCCTGTACAGACTCCTGCCACAACTGGGTAAGGGTCCTGGTGGTAGCTGGTCCTGTACAGACTCCTGCCACAACTAGGTAAGGGTCCTGGTGGCACCTAGTCCTGTACAGACCCCTGCCACAACCAGGTAAGGGTCCTGGTGGTACCTATAGTCCTACCAGGACTCCTGCCACAACTAGGTAAGGGTCCTGGTGGCACCTCGTCCTGTACAGACTCCTGCCACAACTAGGTAAGGGTCCTGGTGGTACCTAGTCCTGTACAGACTCCTGCCACAACTAGGTAAGGGTCCTGGTGGCACCTAGTCCTGTACAGACCCCTGCCACAACCAGGTAAGGGTCCTGGTGGTACCTATAGTCCTACCAGGACTCCTGCCACAACTAGGTAAGGGTCCTGGTGGCACCTCGTCCTGTACAGACTCCTGCCACAACCAGGTAAGGGTCCTGGTGGTACCTATAGTCCTACCCGGACTCCTGCCACAACTAGGTAAGGGTCCTGGAGGTACCAATTCTTACACAGACCCCTGCCACAACTAGGTGAGGGTCCTGGTGGTACCTAGTCCTACCCGGACTCCTGGTACCTAGTCCTGTACAGACTCCCATCTCATCTGCCACAACACATCTGTAAGTTTGGAAGAAGCGAAATGGCCCCAACACCACCTGGACCTCACATCACTGCAGTAGTGTCAGGGGCTGACAGGACACTGACCTCTGCAGGTTGAGAGCTCTCTGTTTTTGTCACCCTTCATCTTCTCTGAATAAATTCCAAGAAGATCTCATCATATTATCCTCCTATTACATCTCTGCACCAGGCAATTTAGAAAGTTGCCATCAAGTAATAATGAGGGTGAGGTGAACTCTTGCGTGCAGGTGAATGAGTTTGTCCCATTCCTTTGGACTATAATAATAATTTTAGTTTTTTTGATTAATCCTCCCCCTCAGAAAAGGGTTGAAAATTACTTCTATGCCCCCCTCTCCTTGTAAATGATATCTGACCACGCTCTTCTTTCATTTTTCCTGAGTGAAAACGTGGGTTTGTCCAGAGATGCCTGTACATTTATGATGATTATGAGGAGTACCATTCTTCTGGGGAGCGCTGCCGAAATATTATTCTTTGTCTGTTTTTTATCATTCTTGGGGTGAACTCCTCGGCAGCGCCAACTAAATGGCTTATTCGGAGCGCTATTTTTGTCATAACATTTTATTGGAAGTCACAATTGGTCAAGTGTTGACGTATTTCAATCTAAATGTGCAGCTATTAATAAACATTGGAGATTTTACTTCTTCTACATCCTCCCCAACTCCTCTTTTTCTATTACCTTGCCACCCTGGGTTTGTTAACCCTTTAGTGCAGGGTCGTGTTTAACCCTTTAATGGCGAGTGCAGTGCAATTTTGTCGGAATGAATTCAGTCCTGGCAAATAACCCACCCACGCTGCATCAAAAATTCTTGCCAACAAAGTTTATGTACCTGTTTGAATTCCTTAGAACAAAGCTTTTAAATAAAATAAGTCTTTTCCCTCCCCCTTTTCCTCATTTTTTTTACCAGCCTTCACAGTTTTTTTTCTTCAATCCCTATGTTCCATGTTTAAAAGATGTGAGATATGAAGAGGGGGGGGGGGCAGACATGATAAAAATAGGACATAGACAAGGACCTGAAGAAGGGATGGGACAATAGGAATGTATTGACCATCATTGGGGGTGGGGGAGTATGTGGCAGAGGTGCTGTATCCATTCTTTCTCTCTACTTTTTTTTGGGGGGAGGGGGGGGCTGGGTGACTAAGTGGTGTTAATTATGCAATTGCGAAGGAAACTGGACTTGACATGAACACTCCTGGAGGGGTGACTGGTGAAGGCAGAGCAGATGAAGTAGAGGGGTGTGGGGGATGGGGTGGGGGGATAGGGAAGGTGTGTGGGGAGGGGGTGGGGAGAGGGGTGGGGGGAGGGGGAACAGATCTGGACAATAGGGGATTAGTAGCAGATGGAGGAGGTAAGGGGCATGTAACCATGGAGATTTGAGGGGGCTAGTAGGGGAAGTGCTGTGATTGTGTGGCTGGCCATGCTAGTGTGGGCGAGGGGCCTATGGGCCCTGGTGGGTCAAAAGATTTGGGCGCCCGTAAAGTCATTTAGCTAAAAACAGGGGAAATTCCCCCCTCCCCGAAATATTTGAGCCCCCACCCTCCCTAGTCCTCGATTCCCTTCCCTGAAGATGTAATATACAAAACCCTTCTGAATAATCATAAAGCATGGCTCAGATATATAATTAATTACATTTATAGTGAAACAAAATTCAGATTCCATATTGAGTACGATACCTTGCCATCCCAAAGAGAAGTTATCAGCACATTTTGGTTATTTCACAAAAGGGATCACGTTGCATTTCTCAGCGATCTGAATAAAGCCTGGTGACACCTTATGATGAGTTTAATACAAGATGGGAATGGGATAAATCTTTAAGGGCCGCATAGTGTTTTCATACAGTATGACCTAAGTCGTTACGAGCACTGATGCATTCAAGCATCATGCCAACAATGCGGGTTGATGCACTCCTGATAGGTCAGCATGATGCATGAATGCAGCACTGGCGAGTTGCTGGCGTTCATCACTGCTGCATTTTTCCATCATAAGGATAAAGGGCCTAGCAACTTATCAGAGCTATGTGCCTCTTAAGGGTTAAAATTTAATACAATATGGGAATGAGTTACTAGACCTAACCCTGATTCCGGACGACAGATCTGGATACTCGTTAATAACGTGGGCGTAATCTAATCCACGCTTCTCATGATGAAGGGCCGCTCGTGACGCCAGCCTCTGTGAGTTTTGTAGGGAGTTCTGTTGTGAACATCTATCCCTCTAACATGGGCAGACACTAAGTTTGGCCCAGCAGCCAATGGCTGTAATTTTGTTCCGGGCCCGTAGTTTTCTACAAAATTACCCTCCCATGGGCCCAGGTGGCCCACAGAAGATGTAGCAAGATATGTGTGAGGAGAACATACCTTATAAGTATGGTCATGTAATATGTTGTTAGAAAGAGGAAAATGTGGGCAAATGGGGTATTTTGATTTCATTTGACTAAATCAGAAATATGTATGATTTTCTCCTTGAAAGAAGTCAAACTTGTTCCGTGGCCCACCATTGAAAGTCTGGGTCCACAGATTTCTGGAGCTACGAGCCCTGGTGGCCCACAACCGAGAAAGTTAGTGTATATCCCTGCCTTTAATGCTTTAAGGCCCGCAGAGTGTGGGAATACATTGTATCCTTTGTTCTGCTGATGCAGGAATGCAGCCCTGGTGAGCAACTTGCCAGTACTGCATTCAAGTATCATGCTGCCCTATGGGGCTGATACACTCCTGTAGGGTCAGCATGATGCCCCAATGCAGCTCTGGTGAGTTCCTCGTCGGAGCTGCATTGGTGCCTCAGGCAACAAATGTCATCTATAAGCAACATGAAAAGATAAATGTATATGACAGCGGATCCATGGGGCAGATAATGATCAGTATTAAAGAGAAATAGGGACTTTTGTTGAGGAAATCAGAAGGCAATATCATCAATGAACTATATAAAGATGAGAGAACACCAGGAATCACACTGCAGTGTTGGCTAGGGCTTATCCTGGCCTGAAACCTCTCTCAGTATTTTATCTTTGAGTTCATTTAAAATGTGAGGTATAAATAACTTCTCAGAATATTTCTCTTTGGCTAAAGCCAAATTCATAATGTCCTGACCAAAGTCGGAGAGACTTTTTTAAATACTGCGCGAGTGATTCGGTCTCTGCTACCAGAAATGTATTTCTTTACGACTTCCTAGAACAAACCATTTGTATCCCTTCCTACAGGCTTCAACCTTAGTAGTTATACACAGTCACACCTCCCCTACCCCAATACAATCAATAGGCGGCAAGAAAAGGCACATGGTCAGACAATATAACATATATACGTACAGAGCAGACAGTCCACCATCCCGTCCGGTAGATAAATCAATCACCGCTCAGACAACATCATCAAACGCCCGGACAATAGCAACCTACAGGGTTACCACTCAGTAGCCAGGGACTGCTGTGTGTGTCTAGGGACTAGAGGCTCCAGAAGACTAAGCATTAAGGGCTATTGAAAACCTCGCATATATATAAGCATATTTTTATTTCAAATTTATATTTGCCTAAGTAGATTTTTCTTCCCTTAACTTTAATTTTACTCATGGGCGAGGTTCTGAAAAAAAAAACATCTAGGGATAAAGAAAATGTTGTGTCAAGGGTCTGTACAGGACTAGGTACCATCAGGACCCTTACCTAGTTGTGGCAGGAGTCTGTACAGGACTAAGCACCACCGGGACCATTACCTGGTTGTGGCAGGAGTCTGTACAGGACCCTTACCTAGTTGTAGTATAGACAGTACTACAATAGTGTTTGCCCCCTCCCAGTAAGGCCCCATATGTAGGCAATAATCCTGATAGTAGATAACAAAGTCTGAGGGCCCCCTACGACATTGTGGTCATTAATCAGGCTGCAGAGGGTGACACAGTGTTGGGCAATATGATGAAGTACCTCCAGCTCGGGGTATGGAGGCCTAGGAGGACCAGCTAAAAATATTTGAAAAGTGAATAAAAAAAATTACTTGGAAAGAACGTCCAATTAAGATAATTGATGTTAGAACTGCCTTTTGAAGAAATTCTCTTTTTCCAAATGTAAAAGAACCATAACTTTGACATCAATCTTTTGACATTTAACCATTCTTTCCATATTAAAGTTTTGTTCAAAGTGACCTCCCTAGGCCACCATAGTACAACCAGGTCTGGCATCGGACAGCATTGTTTTCTGCATTACTATTGATGTACATGAGTCTTTTTTTTGCCATGGCCAACAATATTGGATTTTTCTACATACATTCTATAGGATTACGGAGAACCCCAGTTAGACATACAGATACATGTATACGTATAACAGTCACCACTAGTACATTCTAATAGAGTCTTAAAATATAAATGCTAGGCGCCGAGTAAATTGGATCAATATCAATGCGACTTGAGTATAATATTACACGTTTACACTTGTAGGTTAGGATCATTGTCTAGAGGGCATGAATGATGTGCATCAACCTAGCCCTATATTATACATGTATAGATGAAACACAGCTATACCGCTACCGTAAAGTCTCAGCTTCCAACTCCCGCACCCCTAACTCTATGTAATCTGATGTCTGATTATGGCTGGAGTATACATCCAAAAAACCATCGTATAAGCCGCAACCTATAATTTATAGGCATATGTCTGGTATCAAGCTAGTTTTGGTTTATGTACAAGCCGTGGTATAGACGCGAGACGTTATGGTATAGATGAATCCCCCCTGGGTATGGCAGGACCATGCACATCACCATGTCTCATATGTAGTCCTTATGTAAATATAGACACGAACCTACTGTAGTGGATTGTTCAAGTGCTGGGGTATGTGTAGATTTCAATACCATTGTCAAAATCCTGCATTATGGTGTACACTTTGTGAGAGATGGTTGTCCTGTGAGCTTCTGATATTAAACTTATATGGGGCATTTGCAAACATAGTCATTACAGACAATGTTATGAAGATTCTGCTAAAAACAACTGTGAAATAAGTTTTATTATAAAAAAGCCGACACATTTCTTTCTTGCTACATGGCTCTTATATCAGCTTCAGCCTGAGGCTGGGGGGGAGACAGCTAGGCAGGGACAAGGTAAATGAGGAGGTTATTACCCTATGTGATAGTCAATATTAAAGTAGTGCTGTTATGTTTGTAGAGAAAAAAGTACAGGTATATGAAAGACAAAGATGTGGCAGCAATGTCCTGCCTTATCTGCCGTCCAGTAGGGTTCAATAGAGAGGCCTGCATGAGAGGCATGGATAGGGTGAATCAAGAGGTTATTATCCTCTGCGGCACCGTAAAACCTTGCATATCAACCAAACTTGTATATTAGCCGCACCTCAAACTTTGAAGAATCCTTTACAGGCCTAGGGCATATGATTATGGACACTTTAGTACTGTAGTATACATCTTAAAAACTGATGCATAAGCTGCACTGTCACTCTGAGGCGAACTTATAAGCTGCACCGGCAATCTGACTTGCAGACTAGCCAGGGCTTCTATACAAGGTTTTATAGTAGTCAATATATAACTATTACTTGTACAGAAAAAGTATATAGGTATATGGAGACAAAGACGTGGTCGCCATGTCCTATCTTATCTGCAGCACCGCCAAGCGTCCCACCAACTATTGACCATCAATATAGGCTCCCGAAGTACCGAGTCATCCATAAAAGGTTGGGCAATTGACCTGCCAGCACTAGCTACTTATAAAGGGAACCACTAGTGCCACCTTCTTTTCATTTCTTTGATTGATTTTTGTAAATAACTTTTTAAAGAATTTTTCTCTCATTTCAGTCATAGATGGGGTAATTTTAGAATAATTGGCAATAATTGAGTCGCAGTAAGATATAAATGATAAAATGGAAAAAAAAAATCATCCTTGTCTATACTTTAAATTTCGGATCAGGAAATAAAGGTAGTATGAAAGGGTTCTCTGGGATAACAGGGGCAGTGGCCCATCCCTAAAGAATCAGAGGGCGGTCCTCCGTATTTTCATGACAGGGGTGGTGGTTTAGCAGCTGCTGTTTTTAGGTGGGGGGTACTTTCACAGTTAGCGGGTACCTTCATAGAGTGAGTACCCCCCCCCTCCCCCAGGCTACACCATGCATGTCTCTTTGTCTCAATTCTAGTACAGTGCTATGAGACCTTAAAAAGAAACCCATTTATGTATACATGGAAAGATCACCGGTGCATCCTCTTATATAAATAAAACATACCGTACCGTCGCGATTTAGCTCTTCAATTTGGAGGGGTCTTTATAACCGACGGGCGCTTATTCAAGATCTTATTTCAGTGCTTAAGGAACCTTCCAAGGCCCCTGTACCCCCGGCGCTTATACAAGACCGGCGCTCTTTTGAAACTGGTGTTTAATCACGACGGGACAGTAATCTTATTTCCATAGTTACCTAAAACATGTATAAGATCAGCTTCAATTGGCTCAATATCAATGCATCTAGAGCCACATACAACATCGCATGAAGACACGCAGTCCCCGGGTACTGTCTGGGTGCATGTTTTGTGTGTATAAACCTAGATCTATACTTAAAGATAAAACACCCGCGGTAGGGTAGATTCTACATGAGTCGGACACATACCCTGCACTGAAAAAGTAAACTTGTTTCCAGACTTGCATATATATAAGTGACTGTCATAAAATAAACAAGTCAAAAATTATCTTACCTACCAGGTTACCTTCCCGCATATAGAATCTGGAGCTGGCAAATGTCAGGTTTTTGGCTGTTACATGCCAAGTGGGTCTTCTATCTCAAGCTAGAAGACCCACTTCCTCGTCACTCAGACGGTTTTTAACTTGTTTATTTTATGACAGTCACTTAGAAGAGTCTGGAGACAAGTTTACTTTTTCAGTGTGAGATGGACAGTGAAACCTGAGGTTATTCATGTATACTACGACTTCAAGTGTTACCCTCTTGGAATGTTTAACAAATAAACTGTACCGTCATTCACAAATAAAGAGCTTAAACTGCTTGAATAACCACAAAATCAACGGTCCGTGTCAAGGTATGTGTCCAACTCGAGGTGAATCTACCCTATGTCTTACTTAGAGACCTCCCCTGCCTCATGTCTCGTACGTGGTACAGTTGTAAATATAGATATGCATGTACACATATAGTTCTTTGAGACCTATAAGATTAAGAGACGCCTAGCCTCATATAAATAAAACATAACCTTATGTCGATAGTTTTGATTTGATTTGATTTGAATTTCTTTTATTTATCCTGGCAGGAATGCATGGCTTAGAAGACCGTGTTATACAAACACCAGCATTTTCCGATGAGTTACTTAAACATATAGATAATGGCAGTTTCAATTGCACCAGATGCATTACTCGTAGAGTCGCATACAAAACCTTGTGAAGACACGAAGCCCTCTGGGGTGCATGCTATATGTATATAAACCTAGATCTATATATAGACAAAACTCCACGCCATTGACATACAAGCACATCATACTTCACGAGTTGAAGCTGGGTCATATCACACGATGCAGAAGGCTGAGTGTGATTTGACCCAGCTTCAACAAGTGATGTTTGATGTGCATTTATGTTAATAAGTGGGGTTTTGTATTTATCACATGGCCCTCCTGTCCTAAAATGAAGAAAATCAACAAATTTGGAGGCCATGGAGTATGGCTACACCGTATGGAGTACGGATGTCCCATAGGCTTAGCATAGAGAAGGCCATACCACCATGTAATAAACGGTGAAACCTCACTTAGAAACCATGGCTAGCACGCAAGTCAGAGGGCAGTGCGGCTTATAGGATCCGCCCAGGCTCGGGGTGCAACTTATGCGAGATCTTATAAGATCGCCCTACAGTCGGGGTGCGGCTTATATGCGAGTTAGGCAGATACTAGAGGTTTTACGGTACTTATAGATGGAACACCCCTGCGGTACGTATTACTTAGGGACCTGCCCTGGTACGGCTGTAAATATAGACATGCACACACGTACCACAAGCTGATAGCTAGACCGACGCGGTGACATGTGATCTATACCTGTAGGCTATTGAGGCATATGGTATTGGAGAAGACAGGCAGCCAGTTGAACTGTATTGTTTTATGGAGATGGCACCCGGGGTGGGCACTGAGTCTCTGAGGGTAGATAACAACTGCCGCCCTACCGCCCCTCTTATCAGAGTCTGGGAGATTTGACCCCCCTACATTTCAGAGGTTGGGAGATTTGACTGCCCCACTTTTCAGAGTTTGGGAGATTTGATGAGCTATTTCAAGTTTAAGTCTCCCTGAATTTTGTACAAATATAATTTTATTCATTCCTTTCAGCAGAAAACTCTCCACGTGGGTTCAGCCATGTTTAGCCTTTGACAGAATGAGAATGTATTAATCGAGTCCACAGCGAGACTGTGCATGGAGAATGGTGCCTCTGCCACATATTTAACCCTTTGAGGACGGCATGTCACTGAAATAAAATTTGTCCTCATGATGCACCAGTGCAGTCCCAGTGTGTAACCTACCAAGACTGCAATGGTTCCTTTGAGATTGCTTGGCCAGCCTCAGGAAGGGGCGAGTCCATTACCCTCTGTGGTCGTCCATACAAAGGTAGATCTAGCGTGTTTTTTAAATTTGTGTAGATGAAGTCACCGCTGAATTCCAAGACTATGTTGGGACTATGTTGGGAGAGTAACGCCTCTGTTTAGGATTTGAACACCACAGAGAGGGATCTCCTTATTCAGATTGAGTCCCAGAATGGGGAAAAACAGTCAGGGAGGGTTTGGGGTGAGGCTATTACCCTCTGTGATTCATGCAACTAATCCTACACCAAGACTGTGCTGGGAGAGCGATGCCTCTGCTTCAGATTTAGACCCTCCAGAGTCCCAGAAGGGAGACAGTCTGGGAGGGTGAGGCTATTAGCCTCTGTGGTCATTTATATAAAAGTAGCGCTGTTTTATTTGTTGCGATAAAGGCACCGGTATTTAAAGATCACCGATGGTTAGTACAGAGCTGTGCCGCATGGAGTCATCCACGAGAGACAGGCAGGCAGGGATGGGGGTGAATGAGGAGACTATTAGCCTCTGTGGTCGTCCACTAAAAGAGGCACTGTTTTATTTGTTGAGATAAAGGGACTGGTTATACAGACAAAGACATGGCGGCCATGTCATTCCTTATCTCCATCACTGACCGGGTCCCACGAAGCAACAACAGTCTAAATAGAGTCGTTCAGCTCAGACTTGTCTATTAAGGGACGGACAATTTCCCCTGCTTTCATTTCTTTCTTTTGACTTTTGCAAAACACTGTTCAGAAAGTGATTACCATAAAATAACACATAAGGGAGCCTAGATGACTGGACTCCACTGCTCCAATGAGTCATCTTGGAGAGTCACATAGCTCCCTGGCTGACCTAGGGGGGGCACCCAGGGGAGTCACATAGCTACCTGGCTGACCTAGGGGGGGCACCCAGGGGAGTCACATAGCTCCCTGGCTGACCTAGGGGGGGCACCCAGGGGAGTCACATAGCTCCCTGGCTGACCTAGGGGGGGCACCCAGGGGAGTCACATAGCTCACTGGCTGACCTAGGGGGGGGGGCACCCAGGGGAGTCACATAGCTCCCTGGCTGACCTAGGGGGGGGGGGCACCCAGGGGAGTCACATAGCTCACTGGCTGACCTAGGGGGGTCACCTAGGGGGGTCACATAGCTCCCTGGCTGACCTAGGGGGGGGGGGGGGCACCCAGGGGAGTCACATAGCTCCCTGGCTGACCTAGGGGGGGGGGCACCCAGGGGAGTCACATAGCTCACTGGCTGACCTAGGGGGGTCACCTAGGGGGGTCACATAGCTCCCTGGCTGACCTAGGGGGGCACCTAGGGGAGTCACATAGCTCCCTGGCTGACCTAGGGGGGGGGCACCCAGGGGAGTCACATAGCTCCCTGGCTGACCTAGGGGGGTCACCTAGGGGAGTCACATAGCTCCCTGGCTGACCTAGGGGGGTCACCTAGGGGAGTCACCTAGCTCCCTGGCTGACCTAGGGGGGCACCTAGGGGAGTCACATATCTCCCTGGCTGACCTAAGGGAGTCACCTAGGGGAGTCACATAGCTCCCTGGCTGACCTAGGGGGGTCACCTAGGGGAGTCACATAGCTCCCTGGCTGACCTAGGGGGGTCACCTAGGGGAGTCACATAGCTCCCTGGCTGACCTAGGGGGGTGACCTAGGGGAGTCACATAGCTCCCTGGCTGACCTAGGGGGGGGGCACCCAGGGGAGTCACATAGCTCACTGGCTGACCTAGGGGGGTCACCTAGGGGGGTCACATAGCTCCCTGGCTGACCTAGGGGGGGGGCACCCAGGGGAGTCACATAGCTCCCTGGCTGACCTAGGGGGGTCACCTAGGGGAGTCACATAGCTCACTGGCTGACCTAGGGGGGATACCTAGGGGAGTCACATAGCTCACTGGCTGACCTAGGGGGGTCACCTAGGGGAGTCACATAGCTCCCTGGCTGACCTAGGGGGGTCATATAGGGGAGTCACATAGCTCATTGGCTGACCTAGGGGGGATACCTAGGGGAGTCACATAGCTCACTGGCTGACCTAGGGGGGTCACCTAGGGGAGTCACATAGCTCCCTGGCTGACCTAGGGGGGTCATATAGGGGAGTCACATAGCTCACTGGCTGACCTAGGGGGGTCATATAGGGGAGTCACATAGCTCATTGGCTGACCTAGGGGGGGGGGTGACCTAGGGGAGTCACATAGCTCACTGGCTGACCTAGGGGGGGGGGTGACCTAGGGGAGTCACATAGCTCACTGGCTGACCTAGGGGGGTCACCTAGGGGAGTCACATAGCTCACTGGCTGACCTAGGGGGGTCACCTAGGGGAGTCACATAGCTCCCTGGCTGACCTAGGGGGGATACCTAGGGGAGTCACATAGCTCACTGGCTGACCTAGGGGGGTCACCTAGGGGAGTCACATAGCTCCCTGGCTGACCTAGGGGGGTCATATAGGGGAGTCACATAGCTCATTGGCTGACCTAGGGGGGGTGACCTAGGGGAGTCACATAGCTCATTGGCTGACCTAGGGGGGGGTGACCTAGGGGAGTCACATAGCTCACTGGCTAACCTAAGGGAGTCACCTAGGGGAGTCACATAGCTCATTGGCTGACCTAGGGGGGGGTGACCTAGGGGAGTCACATAGCTCACTGGCTAACCTAAGGGAGTCACCTAGGGGAGTCACATAGCTCATTGGCTGACCTAGGGGGGGGGGGTGACCTAGGGGAGTCACATAGCTCACTGGCTGACCTAGGGGGGGGGGTGACCTAGGGGAGTCACATAGCTCACTGGCTAACCTAAAGGGGTGACCTAGGGGAGTCACATAGCTCACTGGCTAACCTAGGGGGGTCACCTAGGGGAGTCACATAGCTCACTGGCTAACCTAAAGGGGTCACCTAGGGGAGTCACATAGCTCCCTGGCTGACCTAGGGGGGGGTGACCTAGGGGAGTCACATAGCTCACTGGCTGACCTAAAGGGGTCACCTAGGGACCAGGGCTCCCCTAGAGAGGGGAGTCATTCTTGAGGCATTTTGGACTCCCCTTAGACTTTTACCTTTTTCTGAGCAGGAATTACTGAGGGTGCATCAGCCCATTCAAGAAGTTTAGAAGAAGTTTAGGTGGGCGGTGAACTGTCATCTGATGTTACTGATGTAGAATGACAAAGTGAAGTAGATAGACATATGTTGAGATATGGGATCTATTCATGTAGACTCAGCCACTGCTCAGCCAGTGTTGAATAGATACCAGGTTTTGTAGGAGATATTGTTAAGTATGCACCCCATGAACGCAAGTGTACTCCTTTTAAAACGGTTTAAGGGCCACATGGTGCATTACACTCTTGGTTGTCATAATGCATGAATGCTGCCCTGGCGAGTAGCGAGCAAGGGCTGCATTCGTGCGTCTTGCTAAAGTGTACAGGCTTGGTTTAGGGTACCATAAGCCAAACCATTTAGCAGCGTTCTAAAACTTCTCATTTTCTCCAGGAACTGTTGCAAACGTTAATTCTTCTTGACCCTCAGTTGCAATGGAAACAAATAACTTCCTGCTTTTTTAGATAATGCATTATAAAAAAGCTGACTAAAAGTTCAAAGCGCATAACATGTACAAATTGTCCTGCCCCAAGGCCTCCCGCTGCCGGCACTTTTTTTAAACTTTCTTCCCCACCTTCGCTTCGTTCAGAGTCACTTTCTTCTTGACATGTATTTGTTTTTAACAAGACCAAATAAAAACAAAAGCTGATGCTATTCACAAAGTGTCCTGTGTCGCCTGCATGTGTCCTGATACACCCTCTACCGTCAGGGATATTGTGAAGATGATTCTCTATGGAGAGAGTGGGGAGAGGGAGAGAGAGAGAGAGAGAGAGAGAGAGAGAGAGAGAGAGAGAGAGAGAGAGAGAGAGAGAGAGAGAGAGAGAGAGAGAGGGGGGGCGGGGAGAAGGGAAAGAGAGAGAAGGGGGAGAGAGAGAAGGAGGTAAAAAGGAGAGGGAAAGAGAAGGGAAAAGAGATAAAGGGGGGGGGGAGAAGGGAGAGAGAGGGGGAGAGAGGTGGGAGAGAGAGAAGGAGGTAGAGGGAGAGAGATAGGGAGAGAGATAAAGGGGAGGGGAGAAGGGGGAGAGAGGGGAGAGAGAAATGGGGAGAGAGAGAGAGAGGGGAGGGAGATAGAGAGAGAAGGGGGAGAGAGGTGGGAGAGAGAAAAGGAGGTAGAGGGAGAGGGAGAGAGATAGGGAGAGAGATAAAGGGGAGAGGAGAAGGGGGAGAGAGGGGGAGAGAGAAGGGGAGAGAGAGAGAGGTGAGGGAGGTAGGGTCCAGCCTAGCCAAGTTCCAGCCCCCATGCTCTCGCGTAGGGACCAGTGTAGCGGTGTAGCGGTCCGCGGTCGGAACAGCGCTCTCTAATTGATGCTATTTAACACAATGCGAGATGGGGCCAGCTGGGGGATTGGTGAGAGAACACGGCGAGGCAACCCATTCAGCCTAGCCTTTTAAAAAGCAAAGCAAAATATGCACATTAAATTGGAACGTGTACAAATCAGTCTATTACTGTCAATGATATGTCATACCCATTCACTGAAACTAAAAAGAAACACACTTGGCTGTTCCTGCCTACCTTTATCTCCCCCTGCCTTTACTTACTCACAATACCCTACACTTTCCTTTCCTTTCTAGTCCTACCAACATGGTATATAAGTGATGACAAAGGGAACAGAAAAACATGGCCCCCTTACTCGTTAACCCAGTCAAGGCCAAAATCAAAATAGGTTGGTTTCCAGTAAAATGGTCTGGTGGACCATCTGACGAAGCAGGCAAGGTCAGCCGATTCCTTTTTTTTATTCGTCGATTTAGGCCTGGAATGAGGGTTATCGCTCTTATTCTTAAATCTCTTATAATTGTTCAATTAACAAACTGTAAAAAACTGAAACTGGCAATAAAAGTACGAGAATAAAAAATGAAAAGAGGGGACCCGGCACTGTTTTGCTAGAGCCAGTCAGGTGATCGGAAACAAACTTTTTTCTGGGCTTACCAACATGGTATATGAGTGATGACAAAGAGAAGAGAAAAACATGGTCCCCCTACTCCTACACTCAACTGGCTGTCTAGGCCAAAATAAAAATAGGTTGGTGTCCAATAAAATGGTCTAATAGACCTTCCGTCCTGATTTTCTTTTTCACTTTTTTCTTTTTTGCTTGTCTTAATTTATGCCTGGAATGAGTGTTTTTGCACTATAGTGGGGCGGCATAGCTGCCATATAGGGTGATCTTGTGCATTTTCTCAAGAAATGTCCATCCTTTGCATAGAGGTAGGCAGGTATGTAAAGAGTCATTTGCAAGAAATAGGCAATTATGATCTAGCCTATAAGGGGCCACAGGCCCCTTTTTAAAAATTTGTAGTTCTGAAAATTTGATGAAGATCCAGTGCAGGTTTGAATGGTCACACCTTTGTTAATATCAAACTGATTTGTCTATCATGACACATGGCCATTCGTTCAATGTCCCACTAATGATCCTGATAGAGCTAGATGGTTTATCCAAGGTCAAGGTCATTTTTCAAGGTCATAGTTCTAAGGAAAAGGTATGCTTTTCAAATTGTCCATGTTACTTTACTTTCTCTGGGAAGAATATATATAGATAGGGACTTATGATGTACAAAATCCCTTGCCCCTAATATCAGATATGAGGCTATAATGATTATTATGTAGATTAGATGAACCAGTTACTATTCTGGCAGAGTCTGATGGAATTGGAATCCATCACACTGAATAGTTTAGAATAGTATATTTTGTGAATAAAGCATTACCATTGTTACAGAATGAGTGTTATATGTCGAGGCCTTATTGTGCAGACATTGTTAGGTTACATAATTAGGCTAATTGTTTGCATTTAATCAGACCAATAGCATTTAACTACATATTGCATGTATTTTAGCTATATAAACTAAGAGTTCATTGTGTATAACAATTTACAAATTCTGGTACATCATCTTTGTTACAACACTTATCCTACCCATTGATCTATGGACACCCCAATCCCCCACCCCCTCTTGACCCCTGTGAGGTAGAGAACTTCCACCTCATCTTGACTGATCTCTCACTAGTAACCAGGTGTATGTATCCTGTGCCACCCTGTTTTGCCTTAAGCTGCCCTGTACTGTCCTATCCTGCCTTAAGCTGCCCTGTGCTGCCTTGTGCTGCCCTGTTCATTGGTACCTATGCAATTCTGTTGATGCCTATGCAATTCCATGGGTGCCTATGCAAGTCCATGTGTGCCTATGCAATTCCATAGGTGCCTTTACAATGTAATAGGTGCTGATGCAATTCTGTTGATGTCCATGCAATTGCATTGGTACCTATGCAATTCTGTTGATGCCTATGCAATTCCATGGGTGCCTATGCAAGTACATGTTTGCCTATGCAATTCCATAGGTGCCTTTACAATTTAATAGATGCTTATGCAATTCTGTTGATGCCTATGCAATTCCATGGCTGCCTTTGCAATTTCGTTGGTGCTTATGCAATTCTGTTGATGCCTATGCAATTCCATGGGTGCCTATGCAATTCTGTTGATGTCCATGCAATTGCATTGGTGCCTATGCGATTCTGTTGATGCCTATGCAATTGCATGGGTGCCTATGCAATTGCATGGGTGCCTATGCAATTCCATGTGTGCCTATGCAATTCTGTTGATGTCCATGCAATTGCATTGGTACCTATGCAATTCTGTTGATGCCTATGCAATTGCATGGGTGCCTATGCAAGTCCATGTGTGCCTATGCAATTCCATAGGTGCCTTTACAATTTAATAGGTGCTTATGCAATTCTGTTGATGCCTATGCAATTCCATGGGTGCCTATGCAATTCTGTTGATGTCCATGCAATTGCATTGGTGCCTATGCAATTCTGTTGATGCCTATGCAATTGCATGGGTGCCTATGCAATTGCATGGGTGCCTATGCAATTCCATGTGTGCCTATGCAATTCTGTTGATGTCCATGCAATTGCATTGGTACCTATGCAATTCTGTTGATGCCTATGCAATTCCATGGGTGCCTATGCAAGTCCATGTGTGCCTATGCAATTCCATAGGTGCCTTTACAATGTAATAGGTGCTTATGCAATTCTGTTGATGCCTATGCAATTCCATGGGTGCCTTTGCAATTCTGTTGGTGCTTATGCAATTCTGTTGATGCCTATGCAATTCCATGGGTGCCTATGCAATTCTGTTGATGTCCATGCAATTGCATTGTTGCCTATGCAATTCTGTTGATGCCTATGCAATTGCATGGGTGCCTATGCAATTCCATGGGTGCCTATGCAATTCCATGGGTGCCTATGCAATTCTGTTGATGCCTATGCAATTCCATGGGTGCTTATGCAATTCCATTGGTGCCTATGTAATTCCCTTGTGCCTATGCGATTCTATGGGTGCCTATGCAATTTCTTGGGTGCTTATGCAATTCCATTGGTGCCTATATACAATTATGTTGATGCCTTTTCAATTCCATGGGTGCCTGTGCAATTTCATTGGTGCCTATGCAATTCCATGGGTGCCTGTGCAATTCCATTGGTGCCTATGCAATTCCATTGGTGCCTATGCAATTCCATGGGTGCCTATGCAATTCCATGTGTGCTTATGCAATCTTATGGGTGCTTATGCAATTCTGTTGGTGCCTATGTAGTTCCATGCATGCTTATGCAATTTCATGGGTGCCTATGCAATTGCATGTGTGCTTATTCAATTGCATAGGTGCCTATGCAATTTTATAGGTGCCTATACAATTCCATTGGTGTCTCTGCAATTCTTTTGATGCCTATGCAATTCCATGGGTGCCTATGCAATTCCATGGGTGCCTATGCAACTCCATGGGTGCTTATGCAATTCCATTGGTGCCTATGCAATTGCCTTGTGCCATTGCAATTCCATGTGTGCCTATGCAATTCCATAGGTGCCTTTACAATGTAATAGGTGCTTATGCAATTCTGTTGATGCCTATGCAATTCCATGGGTGCCTTTGCAATTCTGTTGGTGCTTATGCAATTCTGTTGATGCCTATGCAATTCCATGGGTGCCTATGCAATTCTGTTGATGTCCATGCAATTGCATTGTTGCCTATGCAATTCTGTTGATGCCTATGCAATTGCATGGGTGCCTATGCAATTCCATGGGTGCCTATGCAATTCCATGTGTGCCTATGGAATTCTGTTGATGCCTATGCAATTCCATGGGTGCTTATGCAATTCCATTGGTGCCTATGTAATTCCCTTGTGCCTATGCGATTCTATGGGTGCCTATGCAATTTCTTGGGTGCTTATGCAATTCCATTGGTGCCTATATACAATTATGTTGATGCCTTTTCAATTCCATGGGTGCCTGTGCAATTCCATTGGTGCCTATGCAATTCCATGGGTGCCTGTGCAATTCCATTGGTGCCTATGCAATTCCATTGGTGCCTATGCAATTCCATGGGTGCCTATGCAATTCCATGTGTGCTTATGCAATCTTATGGGTGCTTATGCAATTCTGTTGGTGCCTATGTAGTTCCATGCATGCTTATGCAATTTCATGGGTGATTCAATTGCATAGGTGCCTATGCAATTTTATAGGTGCCTATACAATTCCATTGGTGTCTCTGCAATTCTTTTGATGCCTATGCAATTCCATGGGTGCCTATGCAACTCCATGGGTGCTTATGCAATTCCATTGGTGCCTATGCAATTGCCTTGTGCCATTGCAATTCCATGGATGCCTTTGCAATTCCATGGGTGCTTATGCAATTTCATAGGTGCTTATGCAATTCTGTTGGTGCCTATGTAATTCCATGCATGCCTATGCAATTTCATGGGTGCCTATGCAAGTGCATGTATGCCTATTCCATTGCATAGGTGCCTATGCAATTTTATAGGTGCCTATGCAATTTCATTGGTGCTTATGCATTTCTGTTGATGCCTATGCAATTCCATGAGTGCCTTTGCATTTTTATAGGTGCTTATGCAATTCTGTTGATGCCTATGCAATTGCATGGGTGCCTATATAATTGCATGGGTGCCTATGCAATTACATGGGTGCCTATGCAATTATGTTGATGCCTATGCAATTCCATTGATGCTTATGCAATTCCATTGGTGTCTTTGCAATTCTTTTGATGCCTATGCATTTCCATGGGTGTCTCTTAAATTCCATGAGTGCTTATGCAATTCAATGGATGCCTTTATGTATCTAAAGGATATCAATGTGAGTACAGCTACACTAAATATTCTAGCCCATATCATCTTCCCTTACCATAATACTGCCCCTTGCCTGTTACCCTTTCCCCTTGCCCCCTTACTATCATAGCTATAATGGATTATAGCCACATGATCATTTGTCATCAGATTATCCCTGGTCAATTGCATTACTGTTATACTGAGCTATTGGCCTGATTAAACTGGAATAATCAAGCAAAATATATGTATACAGTGCCTCCCCCATTACATAACAGCCTCTTGATTACATTGAATCTACATATATGTATTAATCAGTGTTAGTTTTGCAGAGGAATCAATCTTGTACCAACTTTTTCATTGTGAATTACCATATTTGAGGCTTTTGACCTTGGCAAATGACCTTGACCTTTACTCAGTATGTTTCTGTAGATACTAAGGGTCATACCTTAGCTATGTTCTATGAAGTAATAGAGACATTGCATATTTATATACTTCTGTCATTTGGAAGAGTAGTAGCCAACCCAACAACAGCCATTTTGAAAGATGGCCACCACACTTTTCCTGTGCCAGATCTAGGTTGCCTATTTCTTGCAAATTGATCAAAATATATTAGCCAATGTCTGTGGGAAGTTTGGTAGCTTCTTGAAAAAATGCACATTGGATCAGCTATGCCGCCCCACTACTAAAACCTCTAGTAATTGTCTGATTCACAAACAGTAAAAAAGCAGAAAGTGGCAAAAAAAAAGAGAATGAAAAAAGAAAAAAGAGGGGTACCTGGCACTATTTAGCTAGAGCCGGTCAGGTGACCAAAAACTAACTTTTTTGGGGGGGTTACCAACATGGTATATGAGTGATGACAAAGAGAACAGAAAAAGCTGGTCCCCCTACTCCTATACTGAAGTGGCTGTCTAGGCCAAAATAAAAATAGGTTGGTTTCTGGTAAAATGGTCTAATAGACTGTCCGGCCTGATTTTCTTTTTTACTTTTTTCTTGTTTGCTTGTCTTAATTTTCGGCCTGGAATGAGTATTTTTGCACTAAAACCTCTAATAATTGTCTGATTCACAAACAGTAAAAACAGGAAGTGGCAAAAAAAAGAAAGAAAAAAAATAGGGGTACCTGGCACTATTTGGGTAGAGCCGGTCAGGTGACCAAAAACAAATCTTTTTTGGGGTGGGGGGAGGGCATACCAACATGGTATATGAGTTATGACAAAGATAAAAAGCTGGTCCCCAAACTCCTATACTCAAGTGGCTGTCTATGTGAGACACACAGCGACCATACAGCGCCATCCGTCATGCCGCCTGGTAGGGGGCAGCGACATCATTCACTGCGGGCCTGTCATCTGCCACACTCTCCAAGCAGCGTCCAATCTCACTCTTAGTCTGAGCAGTCACTGTATCTCTGCGCCAATGTGACTTATCATATCGCAAATGGACAGAATCAGTTGATCGTACATTGTACGTTTTGACTGTAATTTCACATCTGTGAATGGATTAACATATTTAAATTGATATACCGACTGCCATCTCTTATCGGAATCGTGCTGCGGTGGTTATCCAATTAATATATGGTTGAGTAGCCACTGTTATTCTATTGCAGACATGATCAGACATTTCATTATTAGAACATATTGTGTTGTCTATTGGTATGACTAAATTGTCCTGGAAATATCTCTGATGTAAGGAGCCGCGTTGGCAGCGATAAATAGCCCAGGATTAGTAACCCAACATCTGCATAGAGAATGACCATGGGGCAAAGTCATGAGCACATTTTGCAAATGCTCCCCTCCCCGTTTTTTTGAATTTGTGATTTTGAAGTTTTGTAACATCTCCCCCTCATTAGACCCTGCTATGTTAGAGCAGAGGGACTGTCCAAACTAATATAGTCAAAACCGAAGACTTTGGCGAGGCCCCCTTCTGGGAGGTTGTAATCCTCAATTACAGGTGCTATCTCATTAACATCAGATACCATCACCTCACACCATTTAAACAACTCATTTAAATGGTTATTTAAGGAGCAGCTCCTCCTGTGCTGACAATAACACTATCAGAGAGTGTGATATTATAAACGCTTAACCGCTATTAATCAACCTGTACTTTACAAGAATATCATATACCATTGCATTGTCGCCGCCTATAAGTCGAGAACAATGCATTGCCAGGCTTGCTACCTGGTATCCACACCCACCACTAGTGGCGCTCCACCACTGTATTTGTATATAAGGAGCGCGCACTACCTGCTACACAGAGAGAGCTGGGTAGGGTAGGGTAGATTCACCACTTTCGGACGCTCGTTGGCAGTGCAAATGTGACCTCTTTTCTCTGAGCTGTAGCTCTTTAGATATCCAAAACAGAGCTATTATCGGGATGGATATAGAGAGAGGGGTATTGAATTGTTATATCCAGCCAATATTTTGTACATTATGTGTGCTTTAATAGGAAATATCCCTCTCTAAAGTTGGGAAATTAAATGTCTCAAATTCACCTGAAGTCGGACACTTTAGATTTCTTTTGTTTTTTTCCAGTAATAGTGCCTGGTTTGTGTTACTAAAATAGTACACATAACATAATGTATCCAGGTGTAGATATACCCAAAAGTATTAAGGTAATATCGATTTAAAATAGGTTTTTAACCTCATTGAACATGCCCCGTCTAGAAAATCGATACAAATTCCCTTCATATTGAGATAACTTAATATATTGTAGCCAATGTAATTTGATGATGTACTTTGAGCTATATGAACTTCATAATATATACTGGAATAGTTATAGATTTGCTATCTCTATGTTTGCAGCATGGAGAAAGTACCAGTGCATAATGCTGTCCGACTCAAGGTGTAATTATATCTCAATTTTGATAGGTGTCTAAATATGTTTCCTGGTAATTATTGTGCACCTTTCTGCTTTAATTTACTTTGAAATACATGTATATTATTGTCTAAGTCTTTATAAATTACTTGGGTGATGATAGAGCAGCAGGAATTGGCATATAGGCATCCTGTCCGACATGAGGTGCACTGGAGTAATGTATACTCTGTGTCAACTCTGCACCATGAAACAGGCCTAGTTTAGGACATTATAAGCCATAAACAAAAATGTTTATAGTTATACCCTTTCCTTTGTTGGTAAGAAGAACACTTCAAATTTACTGTAATCTTCACAAATATGGTATATAATTTACCATATTTTACGTTTTATAGTGCTGAAAGTGTCCGACTTAGGGTGTGTGTCCGTCTTTGGGTGAATCTACCCTACTAGGTGCAGAACGTTGCATGCTATATGTACAATAAACCCAAACTACACACCTAACCACTGATTGTAGTGTTACTTACTATTGTGCATATCAAATCTCAGATATTAGTGTAATGCTAATTGAGGATGGCCCGATATGACAAGGGCACAGGTTTACAGAGGTCATTTATGGAGGTGATAGACCCATCCACTGGACATTTAAGGTCGCTTCCCTATTAAGAGATCCTCCTAATGGCCCCCTACAGTGTTATCAATTAAACTTCTCTTTGGCGGCTTCATCAAATTCTCCCGTCTGGACTTTGACTCAGAATATGAGCATGGGGCAGAGACAAGGGTGTATACTGATAGAGTTACAGGAAGTTGTCTCCAAACAGATGTGTGCACTCAGAGATACTTAGAGGCTGAATAGCCTCCATGTGCTTGGAGAGTGTACACACTTAGTCCCTGTTTGAGACCCACGGGGGGAGTATTAACTCTTTAAGGACGGCATGATGCCTTAATGCATCATGCCCTTGGTTGTCATGATGCATGAATGCAGAGCCGCATTCAAGCATCATGCCAACCGGGTTCAGATACTACCGTATGGTTGGCATGATGCTTGAATGATGCTTGAATGTAGCACTGGCGAGTTACTCGCAAGGGCTGCATTCATGCATCATGCCAACCAAGCCTGTGATGCATTCAGAAATTATGGCGTCCTTAAAGTGTTAAGAACAACATGGTGCTTTGATACATCATGCCCTTCGTTAACTCGTGCATCCATGTAGCCCTAGTGAGTCGCTCAACAGTGATGCATTCATGTATCATATCTTTGGTGCATCATGACAACAAATGCACCTAAAACTTAAAACATCACCCGGTTCTACAATGGTTAGAGGAGGTCAAATGAAAGGGTATATATATCAAACAAAAAATAAAAAATAAACAAAAGTAAACAAAACGAGATGAAAGGGGAGGGCGGAGGGCCCTGGGTCTGTCCCTGTTCCTGAACCCATCCATTGTTTATTCTCCCACTGTGGGATCTTTGGGGACCTGGTTTATGGACGTTTATGGTTGTACTTTGTGGTGATGGTCTGAGCCTTTATGTATTTGGCCTCTGGTGTACTGCTTGAATGTTTGCATTTACGCTAATTTTAGATGCCCTAAACATCATCACGCCATTTAAATGTCTAAAAGTGGCCCTTATACTCCAAGAACAGCGTGTTACGTTTACACACTTATTAACACGATTTTCTGCAGCCACTTTTAACACACATTTTGGTGTAACACACTACACACTACATGCTCTTTGATCTCAAAGGTGTGTTGCAAATATGTGTTTGTAATTCCTTATGTATGTTCCTGCAACACACTCTTCTAACAGTGTACTTGATTTGAATGTGTGTAAAGTATTGCACATTTAGTTTACTTAAATGCAAACATCCATGCAGTAGTCAGAGCCATTAGGCCAAAAAAAAGGTGTGTTTCAGGTTACCCGACCCTACCTAGCAAAACAGGGCAGACCCTAGAAATTTTTGTCCAATTTTGAAAAAATATGTATATTTTAAGTAATTTTGGGGCTATTGCAGAGTAATTTGATGGTCCACGAGTCACCGCCAGTGTTGGCTAGTCAGCGCTGAAGTTTGCGAGTGAATTTTTAGGTACTCTCCATGCCATGGGATCAATCTGTCTTTATGAAACAATTTTGGGCTATTTCAAAGTCAATTTGATAGTCCACAAGTCAACACGGTTGTCAACGAGTCAGCGCTGAAGTTTGTGAGTCAGTTTTTGGGTACTTTTCAGGCCAAAGTGAAAAAAAAAAGAAAAAAAATCCGACCTACCCTACCTAGATTTTCAGACTATGTAACCTGAAACACACCTTTTTTTTTTTTGGCCTTAGTCGTTACGATGCATGAGTCCAACCCATTGCTGTATACATGCTTGCATCATGCTTACTCAGTGATACACTCCCAAAAGCGAGCTACATATCAGCGATGCATCGGTGCATCATGACGACCTTGGGGATTCAGTCGGTGCTGAAATTAATGGTTAGAGAAGGTCAAAAAGGAAAAAATGCTAAATGAATAGGGAAATAGGAATAGATAAAAGGGAGGAGGAGCCTACATCTGTAGTGATGCCCCAGTTCTAGATCTTGACCCCTAACACTGTTTATCCTCTTTATCGGACAGTTGGGGCAGTATTTCACGTACTATAGGATGGAACCATCAACTATAAATACACTAGGGAGCACATGTGGGTTCTGAAGAAAAGATTTATTGTTTTTAAATCTTCTTTTACTTATGTATGCAGACTAGTATGAGAAAAAGTACTTGCCGGTGTCATGTTTAAACAGTCATTGCATCAGTCATGTTGGATCTTTTTTAACCTTAATGCAAACTAGTGGGAGAAAAAGGGCTCATCCTGCCATACCCTGTGCGCAATTTTTTAATCATTGTGCACAAAGGTGTTTAACATAAGGTTCACACCTCGATGGGCCTTTGTCCATCTAAGACCCAGAGGGCACTCAGGCATAGACCATTGATTCAAGGGTCCTGTTCCAAGGGTCCTGTTCTAAGGGTGTCACTGCAGAGGACTTAAAAATACCCATTTAATTTTAATTTCACGGCGGCATGATGCATTAATGCATCGCGCCCTTGGTCGACATGCCCTTGTTAAGGGGTTAAAGCCCGCCCTCTATTAAACTCAGGGTATGGGTTCTCATCCTACTTGACTGTAGTCGAAGGGTTAGTCATCTTTGACCTTTAACGTATAATAGGACTTTCTACTTAATAATCAATTCCCCATATTATTGCTCCCTTTCCACTTATAGTCCAGTTATGCATGTTTAGCCCTCCCCTATCACCCACCTCCCCCACACTAATATCCTTTGGCTCCCTATACAACCACCCTAGGTTAGTCAATATTGTCAGGGTGGTTAGTACTGATCAGCTCACCTTATATAGTCTTCGCAGTTTCAATGAGTTTTAGGCTAAGTACCAGTCATAGGTTATTATGCCTCAGTCATTTTTGATTAGAACTTGGTCATGCCTGACTAATGTCCCTATGACTAACCTGGGATAGCCACTAAGGACTAAGGGCCGGGGCATTTAGATTTGATGTGCAGTCTCCTTGACCTGACTAAGCCCCCACAGTCCCTGTGGACTCATACTAAGTGCCCTCACCCCCTGTACACCCCTGTATGTCTGTTATTAATGGCTGCCCCCTCAGGGAGACCCTCCTCTACTGTATACGTTATAGGAGGTACTATGGAAGGCCATTCTGGACAAAATGTTACAAAAGTTACATGATATGCAATGTTGAAAAAGCCGTTTTTTTCAATTAGAACTCAAAGTTTTTCAAGTTGACTGAATGATAAGTTAATGCATGTTTGAGCTACAGGTCAAGCAATATTATCAGCCTTTTTGAGTATTTTGCGGGGGAAATAATTTCAGAGGGCTGACATTAACATATGGGACCACACCTAAGGTGTATGGGTTCTCATATTATCTTCTGAGTTTGAGGAGAGTTCACAGAAAACCAGACGAGAAGCAAGTTGAATCAAAGTGTCTTATTTGGTAGAACATTGGAACAGTGGATGGTATATTCATACATTATACACTTATTTTGTACTTTTGGTAACGGCTTCCCATAGCAGATGCACGCTGAGTTATGTGGCACCCTGTATTGTCATGTTTAGGTGACTGCACATTACGGGTGCGTAACACGTGGGTCTCACAGGGCATGATGGGTAATATACAACAAAGATGGCGTCGACGACCCCTGAATAGCCGCATAGTGCTTTAATGTACAATGTACTTAGTGGGCATGATGAATGAATGCTGCCCTGTCTATAAACTAATGCAACAAGAAAGGGTGACTTTTTCAGAATAAAATGTGTTTATGTTGTTTTTAGCAGAATCATGATAGCATTGTCGACAATGGCCACATATGAGAACATCTGATATAAGATGAATCACAGGATGATTATCTTAAACATAATGTATATTTAATAGAAGGCAGGATTTTGAGGATATATCTATATATTTGCCGGTCATGCTTTAGAAATGTTCAAAAGGTTTATCAACAACTTCTATCAAAAGTCGCCCTTTATTGCTGCATTGGGCTATTCGCAAAGGTAGCATTCTTTCATTTGTGTCAACAAAGGGCAAATGCATTTAAGAGCTTTATAATAAGGGTTGTAGGGGCACATATTACTCGCACCTTGGTGATAAATCCAGAGGGAGGTCTCACTTGGGTAATCCTACACCCCTATACAAGGACCATACCGATCCAGTATCGTACGGTGCAGTTAGGTTGTCAGATGGGGATGTAGCTCAGTGGTAGAGCACTGGCTCTTGAGTCAGGAGGTTTTGGGTTCAAATCACGCTTTCTCCAGATGACTTTTCCGCGACCGTTACACGGGTATAAGTGAATGTACACACCGGACTGGCCTCACTCTGACTGCTGGGTAATATAAAACAAAGATGGCGTGAGCGCCTCAAAGCGGGCTGGGGGTGGGGAGGGTATGCGGGTTAAAGAGAATGACAAGTTACACCCTCAGAAAAGTGAGAGTCATTGTCGCTAAAACTACCCTCAGCTGAGAGTCAAGCAGTGCCTGACCCTCAGGTGAGGGTAGTTTTGGCGACAATGACTCTCACTTTTCTGTGTGTGTAGATCATGGGTGGGATCTGAGTGGGTGGCAGCCTGAGAGGCCATTATAGGCATGTTCAGGAATGAATAGGGGTCTTATGCAGGCTCAAATGCTCCCCTCCAAAAGAAATGCAAATAAACATAAATATAAAGCAAACACAATTTGCTCATGTATTTAGGACTTGCATTAGCCTCTATATTACACCAGACGTTCAAGAAATCAAAACCATATTTCCCATCCCTTTTGATAATGACGCATTTTGGTTGTAGCCTGTTTCATGAAAATAGAACCGATATAAACGTTTATGAGAATGTGTGTCCTTGGGGTTGATTTACTCCCATAGAGGAGTACCAACAAGTCACTCACCGGCATGCAATCATCCTCACGACAAATAAACGTAAAGCCTTGTACTTGAGGCCGTCCTAAAAAAGGGGTTAATATGACAATGCCATTACACTCCTTGAGTGGTTCCTGTGATGGACCAAGAGAGACCCAGGTCTGTGTAGACTTGTCCTAGTCACATAGGGTCCAACAGCCATGCACATGTTTTATTTAGTTGAGTTGAGTTTTGCAAGCTTTTATTGCCTATACACATCCACTGATGGATGCGTCTTCTAACATTGGTCAAAGGGCTTGGTTGCAGCGTTCTTTCAGTGTTTTCCCCTGAGCTGGCCCCATCTCGCAATGGGTTATATACCAAAGGAGAGGCCACCGCGCAGAGCACATCCCACAGTTACACTGAAGAAGTAAACCTGTCTCCAGACTCGTCTAAGTGACTGTCATAAAATAAACGAGTCAAAAATTGTCTAACCTATCAGGTTACCATCCCATAAATATAATCTGGAGCTGGCAAATGTCGGGTTTTGGGCTGGCACTTGCCAAGTGGGTCTTCTATCTCCAGTTAGAAGACCCGCTTCCTTGTCACTTAGACAAGTTTTTAACGCGTTTATTTGATGACAGTCACTTGGAAGAGACTGGAGACAAGTTTACTTTTTCAGTGTACTGGTCCCTAAATGAGAGCATCAGGATTGGAAGTAGTATATGGGTTGTGGTCCTTCTGTTTGACGGGGGGTAAGGGTGGGGCCGTGGGTGGAGGGGGAGGGTTGGGATATACTTAGTTTCACCCCCAAGGACTTTGCATGCAAAGGATGCTGGGATATGACAACAACAATTTCCGGTGTCATGATCACGTGGTCTAGATTTGGCCAATCAGAGCCGAGATGACAGACACGTGAAGTAGCTTCATAAAGGAGGTACAAAAAGGGTTGATATACTCTGTCTCTGCACACTGTAACATCTCATCATGATGTGAGATGAAAAACAATTACCGTAAAGCCTCACATATAAGCCTTACTCGTGTATAAGCCTCCCCTGAGCTACGGCCGATCCAATAAGCCGCACTGGCGATCTGAATGTGCCGATTTTAGTACTGTAAAATCATAGTGGCAAAAACTCGCGTATAAGCCGTACCCCGACCCTCGGACGATCCTATAAGCCGCACTGCCGATCTGATTCGCGTACTAGCCGCGGCTTGTACGCGAGGTTTTACGGTACCAGTATTTCCTGAGGCTGTCCTGAGGCTGCCCTGTCAAAATGGTAGACAAGATGGCAGTCGTTTACAGTCCCTTCCGAGGACTGGGCAGCGCTGCGTGAATGTTTCCATTAAGGCAAATCTAAGAATGGGCAGAGTCAACTGCACTTGACTATGCCCTGAAGATACATTTGTATAGTCAATTTGCACAAGGGGGATAGGGTATGACTGGAGTAGGGCAGGAGTAGGACTGGAGTAGCTGTGACACCTTCACCAGAGTCATCATGACTCTGCTACGAGAGTCAACTAGAGCTTACTATGGTAAAATAGTGTTTGCAACACCTTTACTTCTCCGTGTGTACACAAAGAAAAGAAGTAGAATCACTGTGACTCCCGACTTGATCACTGAGGTAACTCTACCCAGGACTCCAAAGTGATTCCCTAACAGTAGCAGTACTCTATAATGACACTGTAATGACTCCTCTTCTAAGACTCCCTAATGATTGGGAGTCACTTTAGAGTCGTGGGGAGAGTTACCTCAGTGATCGGGGCTGGACTCCCATTTGAGAGTTACAGTGATTCTACTTCTTTTCTCTGTGTGTAGCCATTTCCATGTTGACGGACAGAGTATAACCATGTTGTGTGTATAGTACTATGATAGCTCTATAATGACTAACAGCGATGATAGCCGCGGTTAAGGCCGTCTGTGATCATGACCTATTACTTACTGACTGTTGTTTTCATGTCCCCCCTCTTTATGAATAATGCCATAAATAGGGAGCACTTCAAGGTGACATTGAAGAATATGGGTGACATTGGCCTACACTGTGTAACTGTGAGGAGTTGAGAGCAGAATGAGCTAATGTAAGACCAATGATAATTGTCTCCTCCCTACATGCCTGCTCGAACCCCTATCTGCCTGTTTGTCCCTCTTGTCTGCCTGCCTTCCCTGAGCTCATCTTTGCTACCCCCTCCTCTGTATACCTGCATTCCTACAGCCTTGCCTTGCCTTGCCTTGCCTTGTCCTTGATTGTCCTGTCCTGCCCTGACTGTCTGTCCCACCCTCCTGTCTGCCCTACCCTGCTGTCTGCCTGCCCTGCCCCTGTCTGCCCACCTGCCTACCCTTCCTGCCTGTCTGCCCAATGTCTCCTGTCTGCCGTACCCTGTGTGTCTTCCCTCCCTGTCTGCCTGCTCTCCCTGCCGGACTCATCCCTTCAGTATGGGCTAGGCTGCAGCACATGTACATTAAGCAGCCGTTAACCCTTTAAGGACGCATGTCGCTAAAAGATGACATTTGTAGTCATGATACACCAATGCAGCTCTGGTGAGTAACTCGCCAGTGCTACATTGGTGCACCTTGCCGACCGTTCGGTTGTATCTCAACCTCATAAGGTTGGCATGATGCTTGAATGCAGCACTGGCGAGTTACTTGCCAAGGCTGCATTGGTGCATCATGATGACAAATGTCATCTTTTAGTGACATCCGTCCATAAAGGGCTAACCCGGCCCCAAACACTTTCATCTTCCCCGGTCTGCCTGCACCATTCAGACCCGGTTATTGACTCACTCTATATGCAGGTTACGGTAAGTAGTTCTGTTATACGCCTTCCACTCCCAAATAGGATTACACCTCTGCAGTATAGGCTCCTCTGTAACCAAGTATAGTACCATTCAATTAGTGCATGGAGATATGGCTCCACACATCAGAGTTAGCAGCTCTGTTGTCACCATCTATAGTGGAGTATAGGGTATCACCAAATAGGCTCATGTTCCCATTCAGAATGCATAATTGAATGATTGCCCAGGACAGGGCAGGGCAATGCAGGGCAATGCAGGGCAGGGTAGGACAGGGCAGGGCAAGGCAGGGCAGGGCAGAGCAAAACAGAGCAAGGCAGGGCAGGGCAGGGCAGTGCAGGGCAGAGCAGGGCAAGGCAAGGCAGGGCAGGGCAGGACAGGGCAGGGCTGGGTAGTGCAGAGCAGGGCAGGGCAGGGCAAGACAAGGCAGGGCAAGGGAGGGCTGGGCAAAGTAGGGCAAAATAGGGCAAGGCAGGGCAAGGCAGGGCAAGGCAGGGCAGGGCAGGGCAGGGCAAGGCAGGGCAGTGCAAGGCAGGGCAGGGCAAGGCGGGGCAGGGCAGTGGAATGAAGAACAGGGTAGGGATGCAGGGTGAGAGTAGCAAGGAATGGGGAAAAGGTGGGAAGTGATCTTTTGGGTCCTTCTTTTGGGTCCTTCTTCTACAAGTCCATCATGACGACCAAAGGCCTGATGTATTGGGGTATCAGGCCGTCCATAAAGAGTTAAAGCATTAAGTGTATAGGGCAGACACTTAATGCAGCAGGATTATTGGATATAGCTCCGACATGGACGGGATTAGCCCTACATGGGTCCCTGTTAACCCGTTAACCCTTTGAGGACATGTGTCACTAAAAGATGACATTTGTCATCATGATGCAGCAATACAGCCCCAGCGAGTAACTCGCCGCGGCTGCATTGATGCATCATACTGACCCTTCGGGAGTGTCTCAACCCTTGAGGGTCGGCATTAGGGCATCATGCCATCCCTACAGTGTTAAGGACTACATACTGCTTTAATACAGGATGCCCTTCGTCTTCATAATGTATGAATGCAGCGCTGGCTGGTAACGCACAAGGGTTGCATTCATGCTTACCCATCAGGAGCCATCGTCTTCGTGATGCAGCATGAATGCAGCCCTGGCGAGTTACTCGCTAGGGCTGCATTCATGCATCATGATGATCAAAAGTGCACAATACAGAAAAGCACACTCCGACCCTGAAAGCAGGGATATAAAGTACTATACCCCATGCTGAAAGGTAGTCGGCTATATGGAGACCACTAATCCACGACTTAGTGTCCTCTATACACCTGTGACGTCATAGGGGGTAACCCCTGCTGCTGCTATTACGGGATGGATTCTACAAATGATGGCAGCATCATGGTTGATACATAATTAAATCATGTTTGGGAACGTATGCCCACGTGTATTTTCATGCATGCAGGTGAATAGGTGTCAACTTAATTTAATCCAAAACACTTATAAAGAGATATTTATATCACTAACACGGTAAACCTGAGTACAAACATCTATATTATATGAAGAAATATAACAATTCCCCTAAGGTCACTGAATGACTGAATGTATATCTATTATGAACATAACAGGGGTGTCGGAACAGGGGGGGGCACGGGGACCATGCCCCCCCCCCCCAATCCTAGACATGGAGGGGGCCAGAGTGTGTTTTGGCCCCCCCAAAAATTTTAGAAATGCTTATGAATTATATTTATTACTCTATAATTATGTAAAGAAATACCCCCAAAATCGACCTAAAAATGCACCAAATCTTGTCAAAATTTCCCACAAATTTTCCTTGGGACCCATGCCCCCAGACCCCCCATATATTTTTCAATATGTCGCTTTTAATGCGCGGAATCGCGTACCCTTCTGAACTTCATTTCGTTTGGCTGTGGCCCCCCCCCCCCAAAGTCAAGTTGCTTCTGACACAATGATAATGCACATTGACATGAGCTGCACTGCAGGAACAGGGCCCGGCCTCATGTATAATTTGCAGGTTAGATATATGAATACCAAACATCATTTCGGCTCTAAACATCATAGTTCTTAAAAGGTTAAATCGATTACCGCAAAACCTTGTGTATAAGCCACGTCTAGTACGAGAATCAGATCTCCAGTGCGGCTTATAGGATCAGCCCAGACTAGGGATGCGGCTTATACGGGAGTTTTTGCTACGATGGTACAATACTAAAGGCACAATAATCAGATTGCCAGTGCGGCTTATAGGATTGGGCCAAAGTCTAGGTATGGCCAATATGCGAGTTAAGCTTATACACAAGGTTTTACGGTATGTTATATTCGCTTTCATTTCACAGAAAACATGTCGATTCCAAAATGCCGACTACCTAGCTGTAATTCCAATTGGAGACCTCGCTCCGTGTTTACACATTGACCATTTGGCTACTCTAAATAGTTTTATAATTGTAGACTAGATTGAGGTTGCCCTCAGGCAAAGTCACTCATAGTGACCTCTGCCTAACACCTTAAACCCACAGTTCTTACTGCACGTCCAGTAACAGTCAGAGCGCAGTCGGGACAGGTACTCAGCCCTATATATAGGGGCACTGGGGCTTTAAGGCTAGCATAGCACGCTAATATGCATGTCCGTGTCATCATGATGCATGAATGCAGCACTGGTAGGTAATTTGTCAGTGCTGCATTAGTACACTTCAGCATGGTCGACATGATACACAAATGCAGAGCGGGCTCTTCTTGGTGCATCATTAGAAACAAATTAACCATTTAAGGACGGTAAGATGCATTCATGTATCATGCACTTGGTAGTTCAAACATCATGCCAACCCTATGAGGTTGCTACACTTCCAATGGGTCAGCATGCTGCACCTGAGAGTTCCTCGCTTTGGATTACCAGTGCTGCACTACACTGATATTCCTAGGCTCCCTATACAACCAATCTCTCAGTCACTAGTGCCTAACCTAGTTAGTCATTTTTTGGCTCCCTATACGACCAACCTAGGTAAGTTATTATTGTCAGGTTTGTCACTACTGACCAACCCACCTTAGTCTTTTCATTTCCAGGGGGAGCCACTGAGTGGTCATCACAGGTGGCCCCAACTAGTGGTATACAAATACAACACACCAATGATGAACCTAGGTTAGCCACTACTGACTGACCCCTTGGTCATTTTGTAATAAAACTTGGCCAGTGTTACTAACACTCATATGACCAACCTAAGTTAGTCTATACTGACTAAGCCTTTCAACCTATGGATTTTCAGTGTAGTGCACCATGACAGCAAATTCATCCATCCTTAAAGGGTTAATGCGGGCAGGCCTTACAGGGTTAGAGGGAGGCAGGCCCTTAACAAGGAGACAGGTTGAGTCAGGGAATACATCTACATGACAATACAACAACCTGCCCGCCATTAGTACTGTACACATGGTAATCAGGTCCTGGGGAACAATTAGCCTGCAGTGAGTTTTATATGACCAAATTCTTTTAAATAAAGGTGTTTCAGGTTACCCGACCCTACCTAGCAAAATAGGGCCGACCCTAAAAGTCTTTATGCAATTTTGAAAAAATATTTATGTTTTAGGTCATTTGGGGCTATTTAAGGGTCAATCTAATAGCTCACGTGTCGAGGTGGTCGTTGGCGAGTCTGCATTGAAGTTTGTGAGTCAAGGCCACCAGGAGGGATGGGGGGACATGTCCCTTCCCCCCCACTTTTGACAAACATCAAAAAAAGGTCAAACCAAAAAGATTAAGTAAAAAGGGGTGAAAAAGGGTGAAGATACCCCTCAGTCCCCCCTACTTTGAAACTGCTTGCCATGCCCCAGCACTGGGTACTTTTAAGGCCAAAGTAAAAATTTAAAAATCTCAAAAAAAAAACCGACCTGCCTACCCTAGATTTTCAGACCATGTACCCTGAAACACACCTCTGTTTTCTTGGCCTAAGGGGGATGAAGGATGAGGATGCTGCTGTGAAGTAACAGAGAGACAATGACAGAGAAACACAGAGAGAGAGATATTTATCCTGCCAGGATAGATACTTGAAATTTGAACTGAATTGAATTGAGACGGACAGAGACAGATATATACAAGGAGATATAGGCAAACAGGGCTATAGAAAAATACACTAAGAATAAACTTCATAACAACCCTCTCTCCCAAAGGCGTGAGCCTACATCTCCAATCACAGTCTTGGTGGTTGGGTGGGTATTAGAATAAGGGTAAGCCACTCCTGGCTCTACACTGGTGGCCTGTGCCTGGTCTCTGTGCCCGGGGGGCACTTGGTATATTTCGTATACACAGGTGTGGGGCTGGGAAGGGTACTTTTTGACAAATTCCCTATCACCAAGGGTCACTTCTGACAAAATTCCCCTCACCAAGGGTCACTTCTGACCAAAATCCCCCTCACCAAGGGTCACTTCTGACCAAAATCCCCCTCACCAAGGGTCACTTCTGACCAAAATCCCCCTCACCAAGGCCTTATTCTAATACCAACCCAACCACCAAGACTGTGCTTGGAAATGTAGGTTCACGCCTTTTCTCTCCCCTCCCCCCCCCCCAGTACCACCAAACAGCCCCAAACCCAAACGAATATTTCCCTACAGTGACCCACATTGAGCACAGGACAGAGAGGGATTTAATTTAATGCCACCATTTGTTTAATTTCTTCAACCTCCCTCAAACAATGCAATCTAAGCCGTTAACCCTTTAGGGACGGCAGGATGCATTAATGCATCATGCGTTTGGTCGTCATGATGCATGAATGCAGCCCTGGTGTTGAGAGACTCTTGAAGGGTAGGCATGATGCACTAATGCAGCACTGGCGAGTTACTTGCCGAGGCTGCATTGGTGCATCATAACGACAAATCTTTTCGTGACATGTCGTCCTCAAAGCATTGAATCTGCCATAATTCTGCTTTATTCGCGGTTTCAGACACAAATGAGTTAAAACAGTTCTGATGAATCTGCCTGTTTCTAAGAAGACTGCAGCTTAAATGGCAGGATTACGGCATGGTTTTTGTTGCATTTCTCTGAGAATTGATTTAAGATGATGGTGCGATTCAACCTGGGATGAAGAAGGGTGGAGCCCAATGCCATTCAAAATGCACCTTGCTACCGTTCCCTTTCCAGTTTTACACTATTGATATTCACAGTTTCATGCTATGGGGGCGGCCCACCCCCCCCCCTTCCAGGAAATAAAACAAAATTTTCTAGTGCTATTTTTATCCGCCGTGAATTGTGCCGCTTTATTTTTCAGTACTTAATTGTTTGATGGACCCCTCCTTTACAAATTCCTGAGTCCGCCCTTGACCTAAAATAAGAAAACATATTAAGTAATATCAAGAACATATTAAAACAGCCTGCCCTTCCTTGTACTGGTACCTTTACAGCTCGATGTATACGGAAAAACGCTCAGGTAAAGAAAGGTTTAAAAGAAAAAATCGAAATAAAAAGGGTACATCAGCCCATCCCCTCACACTCCCACATTACAGCAGGCTGTCACCTGTCCGGGTCTACATACCAGCAGGGCAGGTATTGTAAAGGTATACTTTACACCACAATAGCCGGCTGACAAGAAGTGATGGAGTGAGGGGGCAACCTGACTAAGGGACTGCTACCTTTGTTTACATTGGAGTGGGGGCGGTGGTGGATTTTATATTGATTTTTTTTTTTTGGGGGGGGGGGGGGGGCGGGGGGCAAAAATAATTGCAAGTCAAAGGAGGACCAGAGAAATTATACTGCTGTTTGTCGTCTATAGTAAGGGAGCCTAGTAAGGCTAAAATATGCTATAGGCTGTATAGGAAGTATATGCATGGAAGCCTTATATGTTCATCATGATGCATGCATGCAGCCCTGGTATCCCATCAATTATTCATGCATCATGACGATGAAAGGCACAACACACCAAAGCCATACTGTCCATAACCATTAAAGGGCTGCGTGGTGCTTTAATGCATCATTTCCTTGGTCGTCATGAAGCACAAATGCTGCACTGGTGAGTGACTTGCCCTTCCTGTATTCAAGCATCATGCCGACCCTATAGGGTTGATACACTCCTGACGGATCGGCATGATGCATCAATGCAGCACTGGCAAGTTAACGTCTGCACATTGGTGGATCACAATGACAAATGTCTACTTTTAGCAACAAGCCGTCCTTAGGGAGTTGTCATTTTTTAACAACGGGGGGGGGGGGGAGGTGGGGGGATTTTCACGCCACTGGGTTGAAATTTCTTAAGTGGGTGGGGCCGAAATTCTTTTTGGGCCCCCCCTTAGGCAGGTAAATTTAGCGCGACAGACCTCTTTGAGCTATAGTAATGCACAGACCTTTTCGCTAAAAAGGGTTTCAATCTTTTTTGGTCCCCCACCTCAAGAGGGCTCCAAATTGTGTTGCCCCCCCCCCTTCAAGGGGTCCAAATTTGTTTGGTCCCCCCCTCAAATCCACCAACCCCCCCCCCCCCCCCCCCTCATTGTTAACAAATGACCACTCCCCTACAGGGTTACAGAAACACCATCAGGACCCTGCGAAGTCGCTGAGAGATAAATCGGGAGTAAAACACGATTCATCAGTTATTGTCGGGACCGGAAGTCTCGTCTATCACTTCTCGCAGGGTCAGGAAGTTTAACCCTTTAATGACAGCATGATGCTTTGGTGCCCTGTTGGTATTTGTGGCCTTTAAAGACAGCACAGTGCTTTACTGCCCAATGCATTTTGTCAGAGTGATGCATCGATGCGGCCATAGCGAGTAACTCACTAGGATGCATCATCACACAGAGAAGAAACAGAGTCAAAAGGGAGTCCAGGCTTGCCTCCAGAATGACTCCTTTTTCTGACTCTCTTTTTGACTCTCTTGATGAAAGGAGTGCCACCTAGTGTGTTCCCTCTGTTTGATCTAATTGAAAAGGAGACAGGGCCATTAGAAGGGGGAGTCAGACAGTGCGAAAAGTGAGCCAAAGGGAGCCTGGCTCTCTTTTTATAGCCTGGACTCCCCTTATGACTCGGATCATTCTCTCTGTGATGCCTATCCTACAGGTTTAATAAATTGCCAAAGAGTCACCATCAAGGCAAATTATCGGGGTTCCTTTTTCACGACAACATTTATTTGCGGCATTCTGCCATCAATAGAGGACTATAACACACAGTATACATCAATGTAAAGGGAGCTTTGTTAGATTGTCACAGCACCACCAGAGGGCGTCTATAGTCAGGTGTATATAGAGGACTTGACCCACTGACTCAACCCTGTCACACATTAATCACGTTTAATACACTACAAACCAATGCAGCAGGAAAGGGTGACTTTCTAGAAAAGCTGTTTATAAAGTTTTAGATAATTTCTGAAGCCCAACAAACATAGATAAGTACAACTGCGAGGGTTACGGTTTCTCCGAAAATGACGTTTCGGAGACACCGGGACTTGAACCCGGGGCCTTCCGCTTGCCAAGCGATTGCTCTACCAATGAGCTACATCCCCTAGTCCTATCAGATAGACTGTGTCTCACGTTACTGGATTGGTATGGGAGGGGCGCAGTGATTACCTGAGTAGGCCACCCCTGCGGGCCTACCTCTCAGGTGCGGGTGCTACCAAGCCCCTATTCAACCATGAAATCCTGCATTCCAACATGTATCACTTAATGAAAGATGTCAATCCCGATATGAGATGTTCTGCAAACACATAGCCAATACAGACAATGCTATAAGGGTTCTGCTGAAACTAATGTAAACATGACTTTATTGAAAAAAATCACCCTTTCTTGCCGCATTGGTTTATGGTTCTACAATATAAAACACGTTAAGGAATGGTGCATATTTATGTAGTTTTATAAGGCATATGGTTAACAGCGAAAGGCTGGTGGTATTCTCACATTTAGTCATAGCACTGAGAACTTAAAACATATAACTAGACCATTTAAACACTTTAAGGACTTTTGTTGTGAATACCTCTCATGCTTTATATGATGAAAGGTGTTGCATCGACACACTGCTGGTGAGTAACTCGCCGGCGCTGCATTGGTGCATCATTCCGACCCCTCCGGGGGTGTCTCAGCCCTGTAGGGTGGGCATGATGCTTGAATGCAGTGCTGGAGAGCTACATTGCTGCATTCATGCATCATGCTAACAAAAGGGATGTCACATTGACACCTTACCCTGTCCTTAGATGGCTAAATCTTCAAGGACGGCATAATGCATTAATGCATCATGTCCTTGGTCGTCATGATGCGTGAATGCAGCCTTTACAAGTGCTACATTCAAGCATCATGCCGACCCTACGGGGTTTAGACACTCCCATAGGGTCAGCATGATGCACTGATGCAGCACCAGAAATTCACTCGCCGGGGCTGCATTGGTGCATGATGACAACAAATGTCATCTTTTAGCAACATGCCGTCCCTATAGGGTTAACCCGGGCTCTGTTCTCACACCTAGAGGTCCCCTGGGACGGAGGGGACAGGGATCTAGGCCGTGACCTCTGACCTGACCTTACTATGACCCCGTGACCTTTGACCTTGACAATGACCAGCCTGTTTTCTTGTCACCTCCTCCCTCACGTTCTTCCCATGGCCTCCACTATATGTACAGCTCCCTCCTCGGCAGTCCCCTCACTCATGGTCGTCTTCCTCATACAATGTCTTCCTTATACTATAGTATAGCTTGATTTGCATAACCTCAATATATTATGAAAGTCCTTTATCATAATACAATATAACTTAAAATGACTGTGATATAGTTGATAAATTTTAAAGATTCGATATAATGTTTTGTAATGATGAAATGATAACCAGAAAACCAAGTAATGTTACAATTTTCCATTGGCAATGTAATCAAAATGCCAAATCCCGAATGATGGTTTACTTTTGATAAGTTAATTCAATTCCAGAACACATTTATACAGGTGTTTATATGTACAAGGCCTTGTTACTCATAATGGAGCTCCAGTACAGGTGGAGGGGGGGGGGGGGGTGTCTCACATTACAACACATCCAGTTGGGAGACACCTGGGAGAGGGACGTATGGTCTATATCTGAATCAGTCTCACCAAATCGATACAGGTTCAAAATCTATGACCGGCTGATATCTATGACCACGTCTATGACTGGCTGATATCTATGACCATGTCTATGACTGGCTGATATCTATGACCATGTCTATGACTGGCTGATATCTATGACCACATCTATGACTGGCTGATATCAATGACCACGTCTATGACTGGCTGACATCTATGACCATGTCTATGACTGGCTGACATCTATGACCACATCTATGACTGGCTGATATCTATGACCATGTCTATGACTGGCTGACATCTATGACCACGTCTATGACTGGCTGACATCTATGACCACGTCTATGACTGGCTGACATCTATGACCACGTCTATGACTGGCTGACATCTATGACCACGTCTATGACTGGCTGATATCTATGACCACGTCTATGACCACATCTACCAAAACACACCCTCTTAAAATGGAAGAAAATATGCTCCCTTTAAAGTGGAACACCCTTAATTGTACAACATGTAAACAAGTTAGAATTAATCTGAGCTGCCTGGTCATAGACGTCAGGCCGTCATAGACATCAGCCAGTCATAGACATCAGTCAGTCATAGACATCAGCCAGTCATAGATGTCAGCCAGTCATAGACGTCAGCCAATCATAGACATCAGCCAGTCATAGATGTCAGCCAGTCATAGACATCAGCCAGTCATAGACATCAGCCGGTCATAGATGTCAGCCGGTCATAGACATCAGCCGGTCATAGACATCAGCCGGTCATAGACGTCAGCCAGTCATAGACGTCAGCCGGTCATAGATGTCAGCCAGTCATAGATGTCAGCCAGTCAAAGATGTCAGCCAGTCAGGCGATCATGGATTTTGAACCTGGATGGATCTGGTTAGGCTGAGTCATGTACTACCTAGTTGGTGTGTGTAGAGAGGCCGTCGTGTGGACGACCTACATGTGACAGGTGCCAGGTACGTTAGAGTCACCACCAGGTGAGGAACCTGTTAACACTTTAAGGACGGAGGTCACTAAAAGGTGATGTTTGTCGTCATGATGCACCAATACACACCTGACGAGTAACTCGCTGGTGCTGCATTGGTGCAGCATGCTGACCCTATGGGAATGTCTCAACCCCACAGGGCCTGCATGATGCTTGAATGCAGCACTGGCAAGTTGAAAGCCAGGGCTGCATTCAAGCACCATGGCGACAAAAGGCATGATGTATTAATGGATTATGCCATCCTCAAATGGTGAAGGGCCGGTGAGTGTGTTGATGCTTTATATCCTGGTTTATCGTGATGCGTGACTGCAGCGCTGGTGAGCCTGCTGGCAAACACAGTATTAATGCATCATACCGGCCCTTCAGGAGTGTATCAGCCACTTGAATACAGCAGTTACTTACAGGGTTGCATTTATGTATCATGATAATCAAGGTCATGATGCATTTAAGCACTCTGCGGCCATGTGAGGGTTAGCTATAGGCTGGAGTCACTGAGTGGGAGAGGCCTAGACAGTCTATTGACTTTGGGGCCTGGCCAGGACGAGATCCGGCCGTGCCCTTTGGCTGACCTGGCTGTGACCTTGGCTGACTTTGAGGTGACCTTGGCTGACTTTGAGGTGACCTTGGCTGACCTTGTCCACACCTGTGTGTGTAGCTGACATCCGGGCACCTGGGGCCAAGTTACAGCGAACCAACCCACTCTATACTACACAGAGGAAAGAAACCACGTCAATAGGGAGTCCAGGTTGCCTCCAGAATGACTCCCCTAGAAGGGGAGTCCAGGTCGCCTAACAGAGCCTAGGTGACTCTCTCACTGACCTAGAGGAGTCACCTGGGCGAGTCATATGACCCAGAGAGCTATATGACTCCCCCAGATGACTCCCTAAGGTCAGTCAGAGAGTCACCTGGGGCTCCCTTAGGCGACCTGGACTCCCCTGGAAATAGGAATCATTCTGGAGGCAACCTGGACTCCCTTTTGACATGGTTTCTTTTCTCTACGTACACTGAAAATGTAAATGCTGCGGCCCTTAGTCTGCAGTGGCTATGGGCTTCCTGGTACTCTACTGTACCACATGGGTCTAGGGTACAGCTTGGGGGTGTAGGTTCCCATTATTTAGCCGTCTTTGGAAGATCACAGCCCTAGGAAACTGTTGTATAGCACATGGATTAGCCCTTTCAGGGCCGCAGAGCACTTTAAAGTGCACCATTGTTGTATGGATGCAGCCATCGCAAATCTATATACACCGCGATGCATTCACGCATCGTGACGACTGTTCAGGAGTGCATCAGCCCTGTAGGGATAACATGATGCACCGATGCAGCCCTGGCGAGTTACTCATAGGGCTGCATCGGTGCATCATGATGAAAAATGTCATGTTTAGCGACATCTGTTCTTAAAGGGCTACAGGGCTATAGGGTAGTATCAGGGTATGGATTGGGGGTATAGATTGCGATCAGGCTGAGATCAATGCATTGATCCCAGTGTAGTGTACCGGCCCATGACCCCCTCCCACCCTGACCCTGTCTTATCTTAACCTACTCCTGCCACCCCAGCCTGCTGCCCCGGCCTGTCTTAAGGCCTAAAACAATAAGGGTTTCATGAAACCTCATCCTCCACAACTACCACATAGGGCCGACCCTGAGATATTTTCTTCATTTTGTGCTATTCATAAGCTGACTTTTATTTAATCAGTTTTTTTATAATTTTATTTTTAGATCAATTATAATTTTGAAAATTTGGAATTTTTACCTCAGTCTGACAAATTTGGAATTTCAGACCATGACCATTGCCTGATACAAACAGGCCTTGTTTGGCCTTAGTTGTTGCTTGACCCATGCTCTTAGAGGGAACTAGAGGACTTCTATGTTTGGGAAACTGTAGAATTTCTCTGTGTGTACTCCTCCAATAAATGTGGACTGGCAAGACTTCCTAGATTTCCTTAGTGATTCTAAACATTCCCTGATGACCTCTACGTCCTTAGAGAGGGAGATAAAGACACACAGTAAGGGGCTTGAACACAGTATGTGGCTATTGGCGATGAAGGTTTATACAGCTTAAATCTACCACTTGATGGTGGCTGTTTCGATTTGCTTTGTGATTTTAAACAATCCCTGCTGACCTCACAACCCCAATGGTATAAAGAACAAAGGGCCGGAATATAATGGCTGCAGAGTGATGTTTGGGTAGCTCAGACAAGGTTGATAGATGTCAGAGTAGGCTGGAGAAGGGGTGCTGGGAGAGGGTGACATTGATTTGTCCTGGGGCTGTGTCGTGGTAGATAATCTCCCCCCGTACAGAGTAGGGTCAGCTCTGTACCTGGTCAGACCTGTGTTTGTGTGGGCAAGGGGAGGGGGGGGAGGTGGGAGGAGGGTGTAGGGAGGATGTTGTTATACATTATCTGTGGGAATTGGATGCATGGCCTATCTCTCTTCTCTGTTTGACTCTCTGTCATTATCTCTGGTTATTTCTTTCTTTCTCTTTATTTCTTTCTCTTTCCCTCTTTATATATCTCTCTTTTTACTCCCTTTCTTCCTTTTCTCCCTCTCCCTGGCTCTATGTCTCTCTATGTCTCTCTATGTCTCTCTATGTCTCCCTAAATCTCTATATGTCTCTCTATGTCTCTCTATGTCTCTCTATGTCTCTCTATGTCTCCCTATGTCTCCCTATGTCTCTCTATGTCTCTCTATGTCTCTCTATGTCTCTCTATGTCTCTATATGTCTCTCTATGTCTCTCTATGTCTCTCTATGTCTCTCTATGTCTCCCTATGTCTCCCTATGTCTCTCTATGTCTCTCTATGTCTCTCTATGTCTCTCTATGTCTCTCTATGTCTCTCTATGTCTCCCTAAATCTCTCTATGTCTCTCTATGTCTCTCTATGTCTCCCTATGTCTCCCTATGTCTCTCTATGTCTCTCTATGTCTCTCTATGTCTCTCTATGTCTCTCTATGTCTCTCTATGTCTCCCTAAATCTCTCTATGTCTCTCTATGTCTCTCTATGTCTCTCTATGTCTCTCTATGTCTCCCTATGTCTCCCTATGTCTCTCTATGTCTCTCTATGTCTCTCTATGTCTCTCTATGTCTCTCTATGTCTCTCTATGTCTCTCGATGTCTCTCGATGTCTCTCGATGTCTCTCGATGTCTCTCGATGTCTCTCGATGTCTCTCGATGTCTCTCTATGTCTCCCTATGTCTCTCTATGTCTCTCTATGTCTCTCTATGTCTCTCTATGTCTTGTCTCCTTATGTCTCTCTCTCTCTGCATTTGAGGTTCATTTCATCTCCCTCAGACTGATTGTCTGTCTCTGTCTCTGTCCATGTCTCTGTCTGTCCATCTGTCTATACCTCTGTATCTATGTCTCCGTCTCTCTCACTCTGTCCATGAGGACCCATATTAGCGACATACCTGACTGGAGAGAGAGGGGGGGTGTATCAGGACACATGCAGGCGGCACTGGACACTTTGTGAATGCTATCAACTTTGCTTTTGCTTTGCTAAACTATTATGCCTCAAGAAGAAAGTAACTGTGAATCTCTCTTCTCTCTCTCACATACCCGCTCTTTTTCTTTTCTTTGTGTGGGTCTTTTCCTGCCCTGGGCACAAACGTAAGCTAACTACACACATTAATACTTTAAGGGCAGATGTCCCTAAAAGATGACATTTGTTGTCATGATAAGTAACTCGCCAGTGCTGCATTGCTGCATCATGCCGACCCTTCAGGAGTGTCACAACCCCATAGTGTTGGCATGTTGCTTGAATGCAGCACTGGTGAGTTCCTTACCAGGGCTGCATTGGTCATCTTTTAACAACATGCTGTCCTTAAAGAGTTAAGGTCCCCTGTCCCTGACCTCTGTGTGTATGTGTATGTGTGTGGGTGTGGTGGAGGAGGGGGGGGGTACCACCTGAGGGCCCTACAGTGATGTTGTGTCAGGTAGCTGCTGTAGCCTGCAGGGTAGGTCTCCAATCTGTACCCGTGACATTAACATGGTTAGTAGGTGAGACCTAGCAGAGTGATCGCTGACAGCCAGCCATGTAGTAGATAGACTAGGGTTATGAGAGGGTAACTATAATTAACCACAGTAAATTACAGGATTGAGATTCTGTAAGGCTGCCTGCCACTGTACAGTAGTTATATGTTTAGTTACCCTCTCATAACTGTAGTTTATCTGTTTTAAAACACAGCTGTAACCCAGTGGGCATAAAATTCAGTCCAACGTTGAATCAACATTGTATCAACATTGATTCAACATTGACAACCATTTATCAATGTTGATTCAATGTTGTGTGCCCACTGGGAAGGTCATGGACTGGGTGTGTAGCTGTCTGTGTGGGTGAGAGGGCTGTAGGGTAAGACACCTGGACGCTCATTCAGAACAACTGACGTGGTCGTAGGGAACTGGTGACGTGACGAGGCCTGTTTGACGACCACCAGTAAAAAGTATTTCAGAAGATAAAATCGTCAGAAAATAGAATTGGACATATTTCGCATTTTTGTATAGCATATAATATATGCCCTTTTCGTATAGTTTATAGTTTATTTTCTAAAATGGCCTCAAAAATCATTTGACGACCATTTGGGATGCATATATTTGCCATGGTCGTCAGCACCAATAATTACACTAGTGACCAGTTTTGACGAAAATATAATTATGACGACTGACGAGTGCGTTCTGAAAGACCCTCCCCAGTGGGCACAAATTTCAGTTGAATGTTGAATCAGCATTGAATCAGCATTGAATCAATGTTGACAACCAGTTATCAATGTTGATTCAATGTTGTGTGCCCACTGGGTCGTGGTGAGGCCCGGCAGGCTTCTACCAGCACCTGTACTCACTGACAACACGTAGGGGTCACCCCGCGTGTTGTACAACACAGGGTAGGTAGTGCATAGAAGGAAACACTGGTTTAACTAAATAGATAGAGGTCCACGATAATCTGTCTGAATGACAGGTTTCTTCACGAGTGGGTGCATTGGATTGTATCACACGAGGCAGAGCCAAGTGTAATGCGATCCAATGCACCACGACTGGAGAAACAAGGAGTTCAGACTGACTAGAGTGAATCTCTGTATTTATTTTATGTAATTCTTGATACATTTGATTAAAATATATATTTAAAGATCGGTTTCATAGCTATTATTTTGGAGAAACAGGCCAACGAGAATGAGCATCAGTTTCTCAACAGGGGTGTGGAGGACGGCCATTTTAGTACTTAAGCACAGTAACTTTGTTTCTCCACATAAAATAATGCCACAATGGCAGTCCTACCCAGAGGTGGAATTGTGATACTACTCTCTGTCCTGGTATGTACACACCTCCCCCCCCCCCCTCTGTCTCTGTCTACCTCTCTTACTGTCATCGGGATGTCTGCTTGTTTTTTCCCCTCTTTATGTATCTTCTACTCTCCTGCTGTCCCTTGTTCACTCTATTTCTCTCTCTTTCTTCTTTCCTCTCTCTCTCTGGCTCTGGCTTTTGCTCTCTTGCTCTCTCTCGCTCTCACTGAGTAACTCTCTCTGTCTCTCTGCCTCACTGTCTCCCTGTCTGTCTGTCTGTCTGTCGGTCTGTCTCTCTCTCTCTTTAACTTCTCTAACTTGTTCTGTCCTACTCTCTGTCCATCTCTATTCTGCCTTCATTCTGAGTATTTGCCTCTCTCTGCCTCTGTGTGTGTCTGTCTCTCTGTGTATCCCCCTGTCTCTATGTCTATATCCCTATATGTCCCTATAATTGTCCAGCACTACCCCCTCAGCACTAAGACTGTCACAACCTCCCCCTACCCCCTAGGTAATCAGCTGTTTAATTGTGTACAGGTCTATTTTGGTTCAGGTTTTATTTACATCTCGGGTTAGGGCAAAACATGTAAAAACTGTCAGCGGCTCGCGAGGCAAACACCCGGGGCAGGATGTCCGTGTAGTTAACCCTTTAAGGACACAGACCGCTTTAACCCTTTAAGGACGGATGTCGCTAAAAGATGACATTTGTTGTCATGATGCACTAATGCAGCCGCAGCATGAACCTCGCCAGTGTTACATTGGTGCATCATGCCAACTCTGCGGGAGTGTCTGAACCCCAGAGGGTTGGCATGATCCTTGAATGCAGCCCTGGTGAGTTACTCACCAGGGCTGCATTCATGCATCATGACGACCAAGGGTATGATGCATTAAGGCATCATTATAAGGGAGTGATCATTTTTGAACAGCAGAGGGGTGTGGTTTTCATGTGGAGAGAGCAAACCCCCATTCCCCCAACCCCCCCCCCCCCCCCCCAGGCAAGGGGTCAGCATTTTGAGCCCCTCCACCCAGAGTAAAAAATTGGCACGCATACACTGTACAGGCCCTTTGAAGTAAAGTAACGCGGTGGCTATTTTGCTCAAAACAGGTGAAATCTTTTCGACGCTCCCAAAAAAGGGGTCGAAATTTGTGAGGCCCCCCTGCTGTTGTTACAAAAAACACTCCCGATGGGCCGCAGAGTGCTTTAATGTTATATGCTCCTTGTTGTCATGATACAGGGATGCAGACTTGGCGAGTAACTCGCCTCTGCTGCATTGGTGCATCATGCTGGCCCTTCAGGAGTGTCTCAACCCCATAAGGCATCATGCTCAACATTACAGGCTTTGATACACTCCTACAGCTTGCATGCATCACGTGGAAGTCCCTCACCAGGGCTGCATTCATGCATCATGACGGCAAACAGTATAGCAGTCTGCGGTCCTTAAAGGGTTGAGGGTTTTTTATCAGACAACCCCAATTTACGACACCCTCACAGAGAGGAGGACCTATTAACGGCAGCCCGGCACCCCCTGTTAGCACCTTGTTGTCTTGTTGACATGCCGCCTTCTATAATGAGGTGAGGGTCCTGATGGCACACTTTTGGCTATCATATTCGCTTGGGAACCTGTGCCAAGTTGAGCCCAAACCATTTGACATGTCGCCTACTTTTACATCCAGGTAAGGGTCCTTGTGGCCATTACAATGGCTTACCGTCCATTTTGGAAATTCAAGCAAATTTAGCTCATGCATTTCCTAAAACGTCGGTCAATTATAGATGGCGGCAAACAGAGGAGGCCCGGCTAACAACAAACGTTTTCCAAACATTTGCAAACGTTTCTACCTGGTTTGTAAGAAAACTTTTGGAAAAAGTTACACCAAAACGTTTTGTAGAACGTTTTTCAAACTGCTAGAAAACGTTTGCAAAAGGTTTGCAAAGAGTTTGGAAAAGGTTTGGACAGGACTTAGACGGCATTGCAGTAACATGTACACTAAAAATTCACTCAGAGGATCGAACCCAGGACCTTTAGATTGGCTGTCCCAGGCTGTTCTGCTTCAGCTAATGAGGCTGAGGGTAGAATCAGGCTCACTTTCCCACAAGAGCTGGCCCGGTCACGTGCTTGCTAAAGGTGCTAATAGGGACCTTTAGTTTTCTTATGAATAATAAACGTATTCCTATTCTTCCAAAATCGTTTGTGGGATGTATACTACAGGCCATTGCTTACCCTGGATCTCATTTAATCGACTCCACTTATTTCATTCTCTATAGTCCATTTACCTTCTAAGCGTAATTGCCTGGTTAGCTCAGGTGGTAGAGCGTGGGACTGTCAATGCATTGACATTCAAGGGTAGATGGATCGATCCCCAGTAGTGCAGCATATTTTTACCTGGAAATGGGTATATATACATTTGGATAAAACGTAATGAGGTAATGTAAAGTGTAATTAACATTTGGGGAACCTTATTTCACTTATTAAATACCGTTAAAAGAACATTTAAACAAGTTTAACTTGTTACCTGGATTAATACCCTCAGTTATGGTTTGTTGAAGAAGATGTTAAAAAAACGTGCATATAACATTACAGACAAACGTTTGGCTGTAACGTTATAAAAACGTTATTTAGTGTCAACGTTTTTACGTAAAAAAACGTTCTATTGACGTTTTTGCAAACGTTTGCAAACCTTCTACAAACGTTAACTCCTGGTAATGTAAACGTTTCTTTGTTTGCTGGGGGGAGGCACAGATTGGTGAGGCTCACAATCACAAAGGTTGGGCTAGGAGTATATCATTGTCTATTCAAACCTACAACAATGCTGAATCCTGTTCAGATTGCTTCGAATATATAGTAAAATGTGCTACCAAATGTATAGGTGTGCATGTAGAAATTTGTTTTTGGCAAAAGATTATAATTTTTGTTTTCAAGGCAAAGTCACTGCTGGGCTAGCTATGTCATGATTCTGAAGTGATTCTTTACCGATATGTACCTGTTGGTTAAAAGGCTTGTTATAGAAATACCACTTTAACAGATATTAGTAAATAGCATGTCTTGACTTTGACAAGATGACTGTAGTGCCATCCAGTCCTTACTCATTAGCAGTAGAGGCTGGTATGACAAACACCAACCTCTAGTCCACCTCAGGTATCAGGACAGACGTGCCGTCACAATAGGTGAGGGACCGGGGGAGAAAGGGAGAGATCATGTTTAATCCTTTAAGGACAATATGTCGCGAGAAAAGAACATTTGTCTCATGATGCACTATGCAGCCTCTGGCCAAAGTTACTCGTCGGTGTTGCATGTGTGCATCATGCCAAGTGTTTGTGAGTGTATCAGCCCATAGGGTGGCCATGATGCTTGAATGCAGCACTAGCAGACTACTCGCCAGGGCTGCATGCAAGCATCATAACGACAAAAGACATGATGCATTAACACACTCTGTGGTCCTCATAGGGTTAGTGTAAATAAGCTGAGAATGTAAATTACCATGATTGTGTTTTTCGGGTGTTAAGGGTCGTGCGTGTGAATATATCACCGTCCAACACTTAACCTGCGGATAGCCACAGGGAAGAAACACGTGGGGAGGGGTACACAGAAAATCTAAATGCTCTGGTCCTTCACAGTCTAAAGTGGTTATCCCAGTTTAGTTATAGGGACATTGATGACCAAGTGCTATTCAAAACTGAGGCAAAACAACATATGACTAATGCCTTTCTTAAAAGGACTTTGCCTAAAACTCATTGCAATGGAGAAGACTAAGGTGAGCTGATCAGTGCTGACCAACCTGACAATATAAGCTAACCTAGGTTGGTCGTATAGGGAGACAAAAAATGACTAACTAGATTGGGCACTATAGTGAAGGAGATTGGATTGGTGGTGTGAGGAGCCAAAGACCATCAGTGTCTGTGTTCATTGGCGGATCCAGGGGGGTGGCCCGACGGCCTTGCCCCCCCACCCCCAAAAAGAAAAGAGGGGAAGAAGAGAGGAGAAAAGAGGGGGGGGGGAAGAAAGGGGACAATACCATTTAGACACAGACCATCAGCATTTTCTTGGGGGGGCATGCCACCAAACCCCCTAGTATGGCTGCTGCGATTTTCTTGTGCTGCACGTCGCTTGCGCTGTGCGCGGGAACTAACAGTCACCCCATGGTTGGCCAGATTTGGGCCTCCCCCTCTGGAAAATCCTGGATCCGCCACTGGTGTGTGTGTGTGGGGGGGGGGGGGGGTATCAGTGTGGGGTGAGGGGGGGGTGAGGGGTGGACAAAGGGAAGGCTGCAGGAGAGCCGTGTTGATAGAGAGGTATGAAGCAGGAACCTCGGGATGCATTGTCCATTGTTTTGTTCTTGTTATTTGACCTCACTGTTTGACCTTGTTATTTGACCTTGTTTGACCTTCCTGTGTTTGAATATCTCTAGGTCACCAGGTCAAGTTTTGTATGATTGGCCCTCATATATATGACCCTTTGGTTCGACCTCTTCACCTTGACCTTTTTTAACCTTGACAACTGTTAAAATGGGGAATGACTTCCATGCACTTCCTACACTTCTTAGTAGGCACAGAACATTGAAGCAGATTGACAACAGATCTAATTGGTCTTTGGACACTTTGAAAGCATTGTATAAAGATTAAATGTATGGATGGGGGTTAAGATAAAAGGCATAATGAATTAATGCACTCGGTGGCCCTAAAACAGGTAAATACTCAACATCAAGGGAGGATGTGACCCTTATTGAGTATTGACCCTAGCTTGTAGTGTATAAAACTGCTGTTATATTTCACGGTAGACAACCAGAGGTCGTCATGGTGCCTGAACACACACCCAGTAATGGGATCTACACCCACTTACAACACAGTTGGCTAAGAGAACAAAAGAAATGTCCTCATTGTATTTTACATATATATGGCTGTATGTGGATGCGGTCTATTAAGCACACTCCCCTATTGTGGGATATATAGACAAAGGTCCACGAGTTTTGGTCTGTAGCCTGGGTTATTTCACAAGTTGAAGGTAGGGCCGTATTTCACAAGGCCGCAGGCCGAGTGTAATGCGGCCCTACCTTCAACAAGTGAAATAACCCAGCTACAGACTAAAAAGAGTGTTCCTTTGTATTTATTTTTTACCTTCTTTGATTCAAATTGAATTATTATAGGGGGGAGCCTAAATAGGCTAAAATGGCTTCTTTCTACGCCGTTCAAATGTAAACAAACCGCCGTTTTGATGACATCACAGGGTCGTGAAATACGGACATGGGTTATTTCACAGGAGGAGTGTAATACGGACCTCTTTGGTTATTTCAATGGGGCTGCTGTATTCCATAAAAAATAAGATACATGTGACTAGCTGCATATGTATTATAAGCCTTGGACAGTGGTAATTATCCGCAGCTGACATCTTGGACAAATCCCCTACCCTTGGCTTATATCACTCATACAGCAAGTCACTTGTATCATATCTACCACATAGTGTGCCAGCAATAGTACACACAGAGAAAGGAACAGAGTCAATTGGGAATCATAGCTGCCTCCAGAATGACTCCCCGATCTCTAGAGGAGCCCAATTGGCTCACAGCTTACCAATAGTCACCACATTGCCCCCTGCCTAAGTCACATAGGGACTAGGGCTACCCTAAAGAGGGAGTCATTCTGGCGGCAACCTGGAGTTTTGTATAAATGTATTATACTATCCTCAAAGGTCTCCACTGCCTCTGTTGATGCACGAGTAGCAAGAATCATGCATTATGTAAATGTCATTATAAATGCACACCTACCTCTTAAAATCTACCACTAATGTAATGCACTGGTATGGCGGGATATGCAACAGGCCTATTATCATTGTCAGTTGATTCTAGTGTTTAAGTGCACATAGGGCGTGTCACACGGACACTTACTATATAGGCCAACGGAGTCAGTGAATGGAACATCTCTTTATAAAGGTGGCATGGGGGGTGGGGGTTGTCATGATAAATTGTGCTCTTATTTCCTGTGATCTGTGTTATGCCCCATGCACATATGGACTAACTACATGTTAACCCTTTAAGGATGGCATGTCGCTAGAAGGTCATATTTGTTGTCATGATGCACCAATCCAGTGAGTAGCTTGGCAGGGCTGCGTTGGTGCATCATCCTGACCCTTTGGGAGTGTCTCAACCCTATAGGGTCGGCATGATACTTGAATGCAGCCCTGGTCAGTTGCTCACCAGGACTGCATTCGACTATGGGTATACCACTGTATTACAACAGTATGCTGCCCTTACAGGGTTAACTCTTTCTGGATGGCGCCCTGCTTTCATGCATCATGCCCTTGGTCGTCATGATGCATGCATGCAGCACTGATGTTACTCACTCGCCAGTGCTGCATTCAAGCATCATGCCGACCTTATAAGGTTGAGACACTCCCAAAGGGCCAGTGTAATGCAGCACTGGTGAGTTACTCACAGGGGCTGCATTGGTGCATCATGACGACAAATGTCATCTTTTAGTGACATGCCGTCCTTACAGGGTTAGTGGAGATTAAAGAGTGGAGGGGTTACTATATAGATCAGTGTATGGTGGGCCCGGGGGGAGGGCACTCAATTTATTTTTTGACGGGGGTGTCCGGCTGGACCCCTGGCAACCCTTGACCCTTGCTTGGGGAGATTCTGGGAGAAAAGTGACCTTTTTATCAGGGTATTTTCAAAATGAACCAATTCGTACGGAGATTTTGGCAAAAATGATTCTCTGTTTAAAGAGATTTCGGAGAAAATGAACCCTTGCTGAGTAAGATTTTGGTAAAAATGTAACTTTTATGTAGGGGTATGGACCCTTGCTAAGGGAAATTTTGCAAAAGTTGACCCTTGCTTAGGGAAATTTTGTTGAAAAAGTACCCTTGCCAGCCGGACACATGTGTATACAAAGTATACTAAGTGCCCCCGGGATGGCTGGTCGCGTCTATGTATGTAATTATTGATGTAGCGTGTTCCGTTAACTGTTATTTACAGTAGTGTCCTCCCGACAGGTCACTTCTGGACCGTGACAGGCAGTCATTCAGATCAAGAGAGGGGAGGTTGATCTCTCCCCTCTTTCATTCACTTATATCAGCTTGGCTCCCACTAATTTCTTTTGTCTGCCTCTGTCTCTGTCCCTGTCTCTTTCTGTCTGCATCTGTCTCTATCTGTCTACGTATGCCCTTGCTCTTTCTGTCTGTCCCTGTCTCTTTCTGCCTGCATCTGTCTCTTTCTGTATCTTTCTGTCTCTGTCTCTTTATGTTTGCCTCTGTTATTTTCTGTCTGCCTCTGTTATTTTCAGTCTGCCTCTGTATCTTTCTGCCTGCCTCTGTCTCTTTCCTGCCTGTCTCTGTCTCTTTTCTGTCTCTTTCTGTCACTGTCTTTTTCTGTCTCTGTCTCATTCTGTCTGTCTCTGTCTCCCTCTGCATCTCAAGGTGAGCCTCTTTATGCCCCCCCCTCTTCCCCTTTTTTTTCAAAAGTCATTAGGCCAGATAAAAAAAGAGGTTTTGTTTCAGGTAACATGGGAAGAAACTCTAGGGTCGGTAGGTCGGATTTTTCTCTCTTTTTTTTTTTGCTTTCTTTTTTTTTTTACTTCCCCTCTAAAATTGACCCCAAAAAGTTTAAAGATGGGGAATTTCTTTTTCCAAAATTCTGTTAACCTATAATTGACCCCAAAAAAGTATAAAATTATTGTAAAAAATTCAAAATTGCATAAAAAAACGTAGGATCGGCCCTGTTTAGATAGGGTCGGTCGGGTATCCTGAAACAAACCTTTTTTTTTTTTTTTTTGGCCTTAGGGAGTGATCATTTTTTAACAACAGGGGGGGTTGGGTTTGGGGGGGGGGGGGAAATTTGGACCCCTTGACCGGGGGGGACAAAACAATTTGGACCCCTCTTGGGGGGGGGGGCAAAATAATTTAACCTGTTTTGAGCCAAAAAGCCCGCGCGTTACTATGCTTCAAAGGGCCGCGCGCGAGCAGATTTTCTGTTGTTAAAAAATGATCACTCTCTTATCTAGTAAATTGCATCAATACACATGTTTGTGTTTCTGCCTCCAACTCCATGTGTCACGTTCTGCCCCCCCCCCCTTCTTCCTCCCAGTGTTAATATGCACTTCTATATTCATATTGTTTTACCATGTAGTAGATGCAACAATCAAAGTTCACATACACCATACATTCCTGCATAGTACCAAAAGGTTTTTTTCCCGATACTGAACTCTAACACTCATGAGTCCAGGTTGCGGTGAGAATAAAAATATTTTTTCAAAATAATTATTAATTTTCTCACCTAGTCACTTGCTCTGTAGTTTCAATCAGAAGGTAAGGGATAATATCAACAAAAGGTTATACCCAAACAAAATCGCGAGTGTGATTTGTACAATATTCTCAAGGTTTAGATGAGGGTATTTATATTCGAGGTTTTTTTGAACGTATGGAACAGTACTAAAATCACAATTTTCATACCCCAGGTGCGGGTCATAGACCAAGGATGCTCCCAAAGTTGGGGTGCGGGTTATACGCAAGGTGCTGGTTATACGCAGGAATTAGTTGGAATTTACAGTAGTAGTCCTACCTGGTGTCGCTGTTTGTAGAGTCCCTGTTCCTGACCTCGTGAATTGTCAGAGGATGTCCCGGTACGGTATCCACATGTATCCTTATACACCCTCCTCTGTACACACCTCCACTGCTGTCTGCAAAATGTCGTCTGCTATAGAGAGGACAATTACCTTCTGCTTACAGACCTTGTGGTATCCTAGAACACCTTTATGTTAGACTCTCCCTGTTACATCCCAGAGGTGTCCACTGTATCCATGTAAACCCTCCTCTGTACATACCTCCACATGCAGGCTATGGGGCTAGCACAAACTGCTGCCTCCAAAATGTCGTCTGCTAGAGAGGATAATTACCTTCTGCTTACAGACTTTGTTGTGGTATCCTAAAACACCTATCTCAAAGAATATCAAAGGATAAAATCCACTGTATCCATCTACCCCTCCACATATAGCCTATGGGTCTAGTACATAGGGTCTTAATGAGTCTAATTGTCGTCTGCTAGTAATTACCTTCTGCTTTTAGACTTGTAAGTATCCTCAGTGGCAGAGTCTTCCTGTTACGTCCTAGAGGTATCCACTGTATCCATGTAAACCATCCTGTCCACAAACAGACTATGGGGCTAGCACTGACTGCTATCTCAACAAAAATGTCGTCTGCTAGTAATTACCTTCTGCCTATACACTTTGTGGTATCCTAGAACACCTCTGTTACATCCTAGAGGTGTCAGCTGGGGACTAAAAGTCGTCTGCCCCAAGATTCCTGCACGCAGCGTCCTCAAAACGTCCTACAGTGTTTTCTGCTTTTTGTCGTCTGCTCAGACCTGGGTACGCTGTCACCCCGCTCAGTGCCTCCAGGTGTAGTGTACAGTAGCACAGGTATAGTCAGAGCACAGCCCCCTTTAACCTCTCACCTGATGTCTCCAAATACCGTCTGCTTTATTTATCCAATTGTCGTCTGCTTGCTGTATACATGCATACAGGTCCCTCCTCCTCTCTACACCTAGATGGAATGGAGGGGTGGGTGGATCTTACCTCTACGTCTCCGCTTGTATTTCCTAAGTGATCTTACGGTTTAACTCCTCTCTGTGTTCAACTGTTCAATTGTCGTCTGCTATCTACATATACACAGACTTCCCCACCTCTCTGCACCTGGAGTTGAGTAGTGGGTGGATCTTCTATGCCTCCGCTGGTACTACTCCCTGTGTAAGAACACACCGCTACACACGGTTTAACCCCTCTCTGTCAAATTGTGTAATTGTCGTCTGCTATATGTACACAGGCTCCTCCTCCTCTGTACAGCAGGCGGTTGAAGGTGGGTGGATCCTCCGTCTACGTGTCCGCTGGTACTACCCCCTCTGTGATTACACCCCTCTGTGATGACACACACCGCTACACACAGTTTCTCATAGCCTCCCGTGTCCAATTGTCTAATTGTCGTCTGCTAGTTATAAATGTACACAAACTCCTCCGCCTTTGTACAGCAGCAGGTCGAAGGTGGGTGGATCCTCTACGTCTCCGCTAGCCGATCACACACCCTTAGCCTCTCTCTGTCCAATTGTTTAATTGTCGTCTGCTAGTGTTATAGTCCCCTCTTCTCTACACCTGGAGGTGTGTGGGGGGGGGGGGGGGGGTGTAGTGGGGGGGGGGGGTAGATAGATCCTCCCCTCACGTGTCACCTGGCAGTCCCTGTGCTTCACCGTGTGATCACACACCGTCAACATACACCGTGACACACCGTTAGCCCTGCTGTGTCTAATTGTCTAACTGTCGTCTGCTTCCTTCTATTCCCTTATTACTATTTGTTTGAAAGTCGTCTGATTTACAAAATTGCGGCTATATCCAGGCATCCAGGGTATCCAGGGGTGCTCTAGGACATAGAGCGATTTAGATAAAGATATCCTTGATATTTGTTTTCTTCAATTGCATCCCAATTGCCGTCTGCTGTGTGCTCCAATTGCCGTGTGCTCTGTGTTCCAATTGTCCAATTGTCGTCTGCCTGGCACCGAGCCTGGAGGCAGGAAATGGGCGGAGTCTACCCTGCTCACGTGTCTGCTGGCCCCACTCTCTGATTACACATGTACCGCCCCACATACCGTTACACACAGGTATCTTGTCTGATTGTCGTCTGCTTCCTTCTATTCCCGTCTGATATGTCAGAAAGTCGTCTGCACATATATTAAATGAGGTTATATATTAGGGCCTCCACACTGGGAAAGTGACCTCTAGCAGGGGGATGTAGGTGTGTCCTGCATAGACCAAATGTATGCCTTCTAATTGTCGTCTGCTATCTCCAAATTAGCAGGTTTGTCTTCGATTGACTTCCATTGTACACTTGTCGTCTGCTCTGCCTCCTACAGCCTTCAGGAACCAGCAGGTGTCGTCCCCTCACATTTAAAAGTCGTCTGCTCTAATGGTCAATTATCTTCTGCTGGGGATAAAGATTCGACACCTACACTCTCCAGATGGTGTGTGTACATGTCCAATTGTCGTCTGCTCTGATGTACAGAGAGGTCTGCACTCCCCCCTTAGTTTGAGTGCCAGGTAGAGATCGGGGTCCCAGGGAATCAATGTGGTCACGGCACCTCTTTATGGTCCCACTGTGTCGTCTGCATTTAAAGTTCAATTGTCGGCGGCTGCTCGGTCTAACGGCCTCCTCAGGTCCTGCTCCTGCTCTCAGTGGAAGGTAGGTGTCCTCCCTTAGTGTGAGGTCACAGACAGAACCTTCTCTCCTTCCTCCAACTGAGACTGTGTCATCTGCTTTTATAAAGTCCAATTGTCGGCTGCTGGGTCTAACGGCCTCCTGCTCTCAGTGCTAGAGAGGTCTCTTCCCCATTCACCTCCTCACTAAGTCAACATGAGGAGGTGTATGGGCCTTTCATACCACGTAGCAGCTTGTCAAATGTCGTCTGCTATCTTCAAGTTCCGCCTGTTACCTCTGATTTGTCTGGAAGTCGTCTGCTTTATACTAGCTGTTGGTCCCCACACACAGGAGGAGGCGCTGGATAAGTCCCACCTGTTTGTTTCCACCTGTTACCTCCTGATTTGCCTAGAAGTCGTCTGGGTTCCTGTTCTGAGTATTATACAGCTCCCAACAACATACACCAACATACAGGAGGCAATGAGCAGTGTGTACATGCACACCTTTAAATGTCGTCTGCTATCTCCAAGTCCCACCTGTTAGATAAGTTTCCTCCAGACTTGTCTGAAAGTCGTCTGCTAGAGTTGTGCCATCAGTCCTGCAGCCCCCACACACAAGGCAGCAGGAGGCCCTGGGTAGTGTGTAAATACACACCTTTAATAAATGTCGTCTGCTATCTCCAAGTATCAGTCCTACACAGCTCCCATCTGCAGCCCCCACACACACAGGCAGGAGGCACTGAGTAGGTCTCATCACACGCAGGCAGACGACACTGAGCTCCCTGCTACACCACACATCAAATGTCGTCTGCTCCTGACTCAGTGAGATGTCACCTTAGTAACACGGTGGTAGTCGTGGTTACACTACTACTATCTCTGGATGGAGGACGTCCAGCCAACCACGACGCCGCACACTGTTTACCCTGCTACACTCTCCAAACACACTCTCCTTTACACTCTCCCAGCACAATCTCCTCTACACTCTCCCAGCACACTCTACGCTCCAGTCCCCCAGCACTCACAGGCACTTGACAGGAAGCTTAGCTACAGAGTGTGCTCAGTCAGTCTCCTTAAATGTAGTAATTCTGTGGAGAGATGGCGCCACCTGTTCAGGTTAATTACTTCTCTGTACGGATACGGGCATCTTATCCACCGGTGAATCATGTATCGTAATTTTACAACTACGTTTGACTCACGGTCACGAATCTGTTTGGAGAGTGCCAACTCTGCTAGGGATTTGAACTGGTCAGAGAGGCTTTCTGCTGACTGCCTCTGCTGCAGAATGTCTGCACTGGGAGGAGGTGCAGCCACCTGGTGTGGAGCTCCATAACTAGACTGCATCAGGACTGTCAGGAGGAAAAACAGAGGAGAAAAGAGGGGAGCTGGATCACAAAATTTCCCAAAGGACAGAAAAAGCTTGGAAAATCCCTCTTTTGTGATGAAGGGGTATTGAGAAATATCCCCACTTCAAAAGGCTTAATGTTGAGTTTTTGCTAGTCATAATATATACTTTTTTTTTCTTGTTAAATTCTCAAAAAGAAATCCCAGAAGGAAGAAATAAACACAATAGAAAAAAATCTCGACAGGAGATCCGTTATCCATGTTAGCAGAATAAAATGACTTGACACTGATGCTGGCCCAGGAGCCAATTGCACGTACTTCCAGGGCCAGGTGCAGCTGACCGATTGCTGCGGCCACTGTAGTCCCCGGGACTATGTGCCGCCGCGCGCGTAATTTACGCGTCTGCCACAGGCGTCCTCGCGCCTGCGCCCCCCCCCCTGCCCCCTGCTGCCCCCCCCCCTGCCTTACACACACCCCTGCATGTGACTGGCTCTACTGGACTGGATATGGACTGTAGCTATATATAGTCCCCAGGACTATGTCTGTAGTCCCTAGGACTATGTCTGCAGTCCCAAGGACTATGATTGCAGTCCCCAGGACTACCTTAGTAGCCCTCAGGACTATAACTTAGTATAGAGCTACTTACTGCCTCCTTATCATATCATATAGGGCCTATACGCCTCTGGTGCATAGTCCTGGGGACTAAATCTGTAGTCCCCAGGACTACGGAGGAAGTCCTTAGGACTAAAAGTATTAAACTTGTAGTCCTGGGGACTAATAAAATGGTAGTGCTGAGGACTACAGACATAGTGCTGGGGACTACTTTGGCCAGCTGTATAGTCCTAAGGACTACAGTTACAGGGCTACGTAGTCCTGGGGACTACAGACATAGTCCTGAGGACTAAAGACATCCACTCTGTAGTCCTCAGGACTACAATTGTAGTCCCCAGGACTAATTATTTAACGTACAGTCCTGGGGACTAATAAAATGGTAGTCCTGGGGACCATAAGCATAGTGCTGGGGACTACAGATATAGTCCTGGGGACTAAAGACTTTCAATATGTAGTCCTGAGGACTAGGCCTCTGTAGTCCGCAGCACTATGTAGTCCTCAGGACTGTGCAGGCCATACATTCAAATATTTGGAAGGACTGTGCATAGTGGTATATGATCTCAGTTCTAGAAATAATATTCCCTAGGACTAGATATATAGTCTCTAGGACTAAACGTATAGTCCCTAGGAATACACATGTAGTCCCTAGGACTATACGTGTAGTCCCCAGGACTATAAATCTAGCCCCCATGACTATGCTATAGCTTGCAGTATATGTTAAGCCTGAGCACCCCCCTCCCCCTTCCCCCTCAAAGAACCCCCCCCCCCCCCCCCCCGCCCGCACCTGCTCCGCGCGGCACATAAGGGACGCGTAGGAGCCAGGGGCGCGTCCGCGCGGCGACGTCGTAGTCCTAGGGACTACAGTGGCCGCAGCAATCGGTCAGCTGCTGTCCGCGTGCACAGTTTTCTGCAAAATAACATTCCCATGAGTCCAGGTGGCCCGCAGCAGTGTTTGGAAACCATTAGAAATAAAGAGGAAAAATTTGCTTGAATAAATCATATATATTGGTTCCACACAATCATGAGCCAAACAGGAATAAATTTATCTTTGAAAGAAATATTGCCTATTGGCCCACAGATCTAGGTCTGGGCTTTGAGTTTTCTGGAGCGACTTCCCCGGGAGGGCAACAGATGAAAAAAGTTAGTGTCTACCTCTGGTATGGTCCAGTAAACAAAATCATCAACTCCAACAACATTGTAGAGAAAGGTGTCTCAGTGGTTTTGACCTCATGGATATCATTAGTTTTCAGACAAAAACTATCCCAAATCGAAAATGTCCGCCGCAAGACCACAGGTCAAAGTTTAAAGATGATAGGGTAAATGTGGGTAATATCGTGACGATATTACCCAAATGTTCCAAATGTAGGTACTCTGCTGTCATTAAAAAACTTTAGTTTTTAGTTTTTTCCAAAAAATGATTTGTAATAAAAAAAAAACTAGAAAAAAATGTATACCAATGGCAACCCCCTGTAGGTTAGGCAGGGGCCTAAAAGTGACTAAATGTTTGGGTTATATCGTTATACTTGTTGTTATGTCGCTCACAGCATTGTGTTATATCGCTCACCCATTGAATTACAGTGCATTTGACCATATAGGTAGTTTCGCTCACCTGTTTTCACACCCAAAAGTGTGAAAACAGGGTGCCTCACCCTAAATACTGTCACACCTGCATGGTGAGGGACAGCATTCCCAAAATGATACATGGTATAGACCACATAAAGGGCTACCCTGTAGGACTGGTCCACTTATAACATTATGATTTATCATATATGTTTTTATTCTATGAAAAGTGAGCGATATAACAGCATGCCTGAGCGATATAAAGCTCTATGGGAATTAGTATAGTAACTGCTGATTCAGCAAGATTAAAAAATACCAATTATTGGGTGGTTTTGTTCATCTCTGGTTCCTGACATACATGTATAGCACAGGTAAATGAAATGCATTAAAATGATACTGAATAAAACGTGGCAAACTTAAAAAAAAAAAAAAAAAAATTTAAAAAGTTGAAAAATGTGCCTTTTAGGGGGGGTGCGCGATATTACCACATGCGCGATATTACCCAAATTAAATGGAACCACTAGGAATAATGATAACATACGATGGGTCCATTCACACCAGCATGTAACATCCGATAGTATTGAACAATTTGAGTTTATTTTAGAATGGCCGCTGTAAATCAGATAAAACGTGTTGGACCTTTATTTACTGGACTAGTTTCAGTACATTTTAAAAGTTTTCCGGGGTGTCCCTCCCCCCCTCCCCCTGCAATCTGTCAGGGGTACTACAGTGGCAAATGGTCTCCATGATGACATCTAGTGAGTACTAGGAGAACTAGTCAAATAGGAACAGTATTTATTGCACTTGTAAGATATCCCATTTAGTAATTGTTGAAAACATTTTGTTCACCCACAAGGACGGGGTCTCCAACATTCTCCCTAAGATATATTATTCCTCTATTCCGGCATTGGTTGGTCGCTGGTGTGCAACCCATTGGGATAACATTTAATATTTTATTCAAAGTTGACTCGATTTTTTTCTCCAATTTTACTTCAATTACTAATTAAAGAGCTTACAGGGATTGAGTGTTTAAACTACCTTTGTTTTTGTATCAAAGAAATTCTGGGAATGTTGGTGCTTAGTGCATGTTCTTAAAATCGACAGAGCAACATGTGTATTTCCTGAAAAATGGACAGGTGACACGGGGACCGCCCCCCCCCCCCCCCACAAGGATTCATAGTGCATTATAAATCATCAGTAGGTTCAAAAGACCTATGTGCCGCCTCTGACCAGGTGCCGTCTTTGACCAGCTGCCGTCTCTGACCGGCCTGGCTTGATAAGGTCAAAATACCAACAGCAGGAAGCTAATTATAATTATAATTATAAATATATAACAACCGCCATAACGTTTTCACAAATCTTTATATATATGAGTATAATTGTTTTTAAAACACCTTTTTTTCTGACACCTGGTCAGAGACGGCAGCTGGTCAGAGACGGCACCTGGTCAGAGACGGCACCCGGTCAGAGACAAAAACATTGGCCCAAGGTCGTGAGACACAGCCCTATAACTTATAAGGCATGCTGAGCTGGAGAGGCAAACCTGTCCCTTTAGTTCATAATTATGCCACTAGGTGTCGCGTCAGGGATATCACTCCTCCCCCCCCCCCCCCCCCATCTACCCCACCCCCACCCCGCACCACACACACTTGTAACACACCTGTGACACAAGCCGTCTGCACTCAGTTTGTGCACGTGTGCTGTGTGAGCTTTACTCTCAGACAGCAGCCCTACCTACTGCCAGGGGAGGATCACCACACGTCCCGGCAGCCACCTCCATGCACGTGTTACCAGGGTGAACGGTGAGTATCCACACTTCTAGCATAAGATGTATATCAATCATTATGACTCACTTTTCACTCCCACCATGTGACTATACATGGGGGTATACATGGGTAAAAATCGACACGTACGACACGGCGACATGGGGGTTGTTTATATCAACACTTGTGATACAGGGGTTTTAAAAATCGATGGACATGAAATCATAGACCAGAATGTATAGAATAAAAATCGACATGGCAACACGGCACCTTATTAGCTAAAAAACGACACGGCGATAATTCTGGCTACCAATGTATAGTCACCACCATGCACTTGGACCAAGCAGCTTGTACTACAGTTAGTGTCTACACTAGTATCTCCTCCCTTCGACAATGTAACATAATGGCTGATGTCTCTATAGAAATGCTTCACTTTTTACCACATAGTATCTACCTCTGGATAGTCTCAGTCTTTATGCATGCCAGAAATAGTTTTGCTGCTCCTACAGCAAGAATTTCTGTACAGTGAGGAACATTGCCCATACCTTTATGTAGGGGAGATGGGGGGGGGGGTAGTTTAAAGGGCTCCCACTCACATACACATATATACATACAACGACACAAATAGCTATAATCCACAGTGCAAGCCCTAGCATGCTTACAGTGTGGGTAGTTGTAGTAGGGGGGGGCGGGGGGGGGGCGGGGTGGACAACCATTCATCTATAGGTAAGCTACAGTACATTGCACCCCCCCCCCCCCCACACACACACACTTACAGTGACTTAGCCCCTAATCCCCTCCCCGGGTGGTCACTGATCCACACCCACCAGTCACCTGTTAAGGTGGCTGTCTAGAATGGATCAAAAGTTTTTGAATTTCCACCAAAAGGTTCCTCCAGGTTCTTTGCATAATTTTCAACCCAATAGCAAAAAGAAATATAGGTGGTCCCGGGCTACTTTTTTAAATATAGAATTTTGAAAATTAAAAGTATTTCCCTAAGATCAAAGAGAGAAAATGGTTTTAATCAATGAGGAATAGTAGTTAAAGTTTTTGAATTGTGCTTAAACTTCCACAAAACATCCATACCATCATTTCTAAACTAATCAAAGTAATTTCAACATAGGGTCCCATGCATTATTTTAGTGTTTTTTTAAATCATTTTGCCATGATGCCTATACCTAAAGTGTTCTAGTGAAAGAGCCCTATGCTGGGAGAGTGCATGTTGATTTATTGGCCAACTAGTGACCCCTAGCGTATTGATAGAGAAATGCCTGTATAAGTTCATAAGGCTATGCACATCATGTTATCCGGCTACAGGAACATATGATGCCCTGTCCTCTGGTATGTGCAATGAGATGCACAGTGGGTCCGTTTTTCATCCTAGACAGCTACCTTAACGGGGTGCTATACTCTTTATTCCCCACAACGTTTTAAAACGATCCACCCATAATTATTACCCATAGGCCAGCTTTGCACAGCACTCTGGACCAGAATGCATATGGGCGGTTTGCTAGGCACCGCTAGCGGTTCTCTCCCAGGGTTCTCTCCTGTGGTTGGTCGGTCCTACTAACAGAGGTTGGCTCCTATTGGACAGGTAGCTGACTGGTCCTATATGGACCACCCTTGCCCTTGGTCACTAATCTGAGTCGTATTTTATGGTGGATTAGTCAGTAATGACTGATCTAACTGGAGTACACTGAAAATCCATATATTGAAAGGGTTAGTCACTACAGACTATCCTAGGTTCGTCATATGTGTGTTAGTCATAATGGCAAAGTTATATTCAAAAATGACTGAGGGGTCAGCCAGTAGTGGCTAACCTAGGTTCATCATTGGTGTGTTGTATTTGTATACCACTAGTTGGTAATAACTTACCTAGGTTAGTCGTAAAGGGAGCCAACAAATGAATAACTAAGGCCAAAAAAAAAGGTGTGTTTCAGGTTACATGGTCTGAAAATCTAGGGTAGGTAGGTCGGATTTTTTTTTTTTTTTTTAATTTTTTTTTTTACTTTGGCCTGAAAAGTACCTAGAAATTGACTCGCGAACTTTAATGCCGACTCGCAGACGACCGCCTCGACTCGTGAATTATCAGAACAACTCTTAAATTGCCCTAAAATGACCTAAAGTATAAATATTTTTTCAAAATTGGATAAAAATTTCTAGGGTCGGCCCTGTTTTCCTAGGTAGGGTCGGGTAACCTGAAACACACCTTTTTTTTTGGCCTTGGTATGATGCGGGAATGCAACACTGGCAAGTTACTCACAATGCTGCATTCATGCATCATGACCACAAAGCGTTTCATGCAGTAAAGTATTATTTGGCACTTGATGTAACTAATGTTACGTTTTTTTCTTCAGGTTGCCTGGCCAGTTCTGAAGGGAGATTTCACTGAAGCTCGACAGCAAACACAAGGCAAGAAGGAGGCAAGATGGCTGACAAGGGAGAGACACAAAGACAACGCCCAATACCAACTGGTAAATCTCCCATAATCAAGGACGGCAGGGACAAATATTACACTCCTAAGAAGTTAAAAAAATACAAACAAAAACAAAAAGCTGTGAAACCAGTTGCATGTCCAGACTGTGGGAAAATACTTAGTGGTCGATCCAGCTTGAGATACCATATGATACTCCACACAGGAGAGAAACCCCATGTGTGTTTAGATTGTGGTAAAGGGTTTGGTCACCTCAGGACCCTAAAGACACACATGGTGATCCACACTGGAGCAAAACCTCATGTGTGTTCATATTGTGGTAAAGGTTTTGTTCAGCTTGGTGCCCTTCAAAAACATGTGCGAATCCACACAGGAGAGAAACCCTATGTGTGTTCAGACTGTGGTAAAGGATTTAGTCAGCCAGGTCAGTTAAAAACACACATGATAACTCACACAGGAGAGAAGACACATTTGTGTTCAGACTGTGGTAAAGGATTCAGTCACTTTGGTAGCCTAACAAGACATATGAAAACCCACACCAATGAAAAACCTAATGTGTGTCTAGACTGTGGCAAAGGATTCCGTCTGCTGAATCATTTAACACTACATATGGTGACCCACACAGGAGAGAAACCACATTTGTGTTCAGAGTGTGGTAAAGGATTCAGTCTTCGTGGTGGCCTAAAGAAGCACATGACGACACACACAGGAGAGAAACCTCATGTGTGTTTAGACTGTGGTAAAAGATATAGGGTGCCAGATCACCTAAAAATGCATAGGATGACACACACTGGAGAAAAACCTCATGTGTGTTTGGACTGTGGTAAAAGATATAGGGCACTAAATTACCTAAAGGTTCATAGGATGACCCACACAGGAGAAAGGCCTCATGTTTGTCAAGAATGTGGTAGAGGATTTTGTTATCTTAAAAGCTTAAAGAAACACATGGTTTCACATACAAGGAGGAAGCTCCATGTATGTCCAGAATGTGGTATGAAATTCAGTAAGCTAATTATTCTAAACAAACATATAATGACACACCCAGGAAAGAAACCCTATATGTGTGAACACTGTGGTAAAGGATTCAGTCAGCTAGGTGGCCTAAAATCACACATGATGACCCACACAGGAGAGAAACCCCATGTGTGTTCAGTCTGTGGTATGGCGTACAGTCAGACTGGGAGCCTAAAGATACACATGATGACCCACACAGGGGAGAAACCTTATGTGTGTTCAGACTGTGGTAAAGGATTTACTACTATACTTAAGCTACAGATACACATCAGGACCCACACAGGAGAGAAACCCCATGTGTGTTCAAACTGTGGTAAAGGGTTCAGTCAGCTTGGTCACCTAAGGAGACACATGATGACCCACACAGGTGAAAAACCCCATGTGTGTCCAGAGTGTAAGAAAGGATTTAATCATATGCATAACTTAAGGTTTCATATGGTGACCCACACAGGAGAGAAACCACATGTGTGCTCAGACTGTGGTAAAGGGTTCACTCGGATTAGTAGCCTAAAGAAACACATGGGAACTCACACAGGAGAGAAACCAATACTATGGTTACATTGTAATAAAGAATTGAGGCCCAAAAGAAGTCTAAGGTCTCATATGACGACTCACACAGAAGGAAGACAGCACACAGAGACACATACTACTCATAATGCATCCACAAGGACTTCTATTACCACCTCCCCCTCTGTGCCTCCCGTGTTGCACCTAAAGTCACACATGATGACCCACACAGGAGAGAAACCTCACATGTGTTCTTGCTGTGGTAGAGGATTCAATGAGCTTGCTCACCTAAGGCTACATATGCATCAGTCAGATTACCATAAATGTCAGACGTGTGTCCACGGTTTCAGCCAACCTGCTGAACTTATCACCCACCTTACAACACATACATTGTCACACCATGCACTGCCTCACCGGGACAGGCCATCTGCGATATCCAAAACGTCAACATTGGGTCCTGGAGCACACTCATATCAAACAGGAGCTGACTCTACATATACAAACTGTGACAAGTGTGTTAGAGGGTTTGTGCATCTACAGAATATGGTACAACATCTGGAGTATGGCTGTCACTGTATTGACTGTAGTGACTGTAGTCCTGAGGCACAACTAGCTGTAAACAGGAACTTACTTCATGCACAATTTCTCAAGGACAGTGCATATGTCAACTGCCATAAATGTGTCAGAGGTTTCACCCACATCCCTAACCTAGTTCAGCACCTGGAGTATGTGTGTCACTGCACAGACTGCCATGGTTGACTTTTGTACCTCCAAAATCTCCATAACCAGATTAAGGATACTGTCCTGACTGCAGTGGCTGCACCAGCAAACCCTGTGCCTACCTGATCTTCCACACAGAAACCCTTATAAATGATAAAATGATACTATCAACTCCATACCACTTTTACCCTCATACATGATCCCAGTGGGCACAGTTCAGCTCAAGAGGCATTATTAAGCAGTGCTTAATCAGTGCTTGATAACTGGTCTGGGATAGAATGATACTATCAACTCGAGCTCCATACCAATTTTTCTGTATATATTATAAGTAGATTAAGAGCTGCTTGAGTGGTCATAGCTGAATAATAGCGATGCGCCAAGTCTATATTTGATAATTGTAACTGTATTAATTTAAGCTGAATAAAAACCTGTAAAAAGATATGTTGTGCAGTATGTAAATTGTAATTGGCCCTTAATGTGGCCTAGTTTGTTTACTCATACTCAGTAATTACTGAGAATGTGTAAACAAACAATCAAATCTGTAACTTTACATAAGTTTGTAAGTTGATATTATATACACCTAATAACACCAAGGTGTGCTGGGTATTACGTAATACGGGCCCGCGGCCTCTGTAATTTACTCAGGATAAATAAATGAATACTATACTATACTATACTATGTAGAGATCAGACTTTACCCAGTACCCTGAGAACTGGTGTAGCACCAACTACCTTAGATCCATTAATAATTTACATATCTCAGCCATACAAAGTTAAAAACCTGCATTGTGTGGTATTTCTACTTAACTGATTCTTCCTACGTTTTAATGAGTAGGAATATCATTCATGCAGTCAAGGATTTCTTTTTGACCAAAAATGTGTGCTTTTCTCAAATATTAAAATGTTGAGATTTTTTTGGAATTTTATCAACAATTACCTGGCTATCCTGCCTATTACAATTCAAAGTAAATGTAGAAAAGATGTGACCCTCCCCCCCCCCGCACCCCACTTTTCTGTAAATCGAAGAAAATGTCTTGAGATCTGCTGGGATTGAACTACTCTCGTTCCCAAATCGTTCTGAAGGAAGGCTCTGGTAACTGCCAAATGTTGGGATTTTGCTGGGTCTGGGCAACCCCTGCTGGTAGCTTGGAACCAGCGAACAGGAACAGGAAATGGAACCAGAAAGGCTGATGGTAAATTTACCTAAAACTACCATCATACATTCTGGTTCCATTTCCTGTTCCTGTTTGCTGGTTCCAGCCTACCAGCAGGGGTTGCCCAGACCCAGCAAAATCCAAAGTTCAAGGTCATTTGGCTGTCCCCAGAGCCTTCCTTCGGAAGGATTTGGAAACGAGAGTAGGATTGAACACCCTACCTTCTGAATTGAAGGAAGACGTGGTAACCAATTTAATACTGCCTCCAGTGTCAATGTGTGGAGTTGGTGTGATAGCGCGTCATACATATCTTATTGACATATACCACAAGAGGGCAGCACAAGCTACGTAAGATAACATTGTTCTTCTGACATACACAAGGTTCCAGCACAGACTCCTGCAGCGATTTCTCTATTAATTCAATTCAATTTCAATTTGTAAGGTTTTTATTCTGCAATCACGAAAAATATAAAAGTACATACAATTATATTTGTTTCAATCGAATTACAGAGAAGGTTGATGCTTACAATGAATGTTTAATTACATTTGCATCTTTGACTACAGCACCTCCATTTCGTTATTACTGCATGAGAACTTACAAAAAAGTCAGTTGTGGTGATACTACTTGGGGTCAAGGGGAAGGGGAGGGGGCAGGGGGGGGATGAATACCAAATTGTTATAGTGGATACATGTAGAGGAATTCCATACATATATGAGGGTGATGTTTATCTGACCCAAGGCAGTGTCTCAAGGAATTGACGGGTTAACATTGTGTAAAGAGGCCTTCTGGTGAATCCCTCTAAAGGTCATTATAGTTACTTATCCATGACACTTAAACATAGGTAATGGCTTTTAGGAAAAACTTAAATGAGCTTATGGCTCAGTCTCATGAGTTTGTAACAGTTGAAACGCTTTTCTTACTACATAGACCTCATTTCTGCTATTCTAATGCTGCCTGGTCAAAGACGACACCCGGTCAAAGACGTTTCAACTGTTACAAACTCATGAGACTGAGCCTTATATTGAGTTTTTCATGCAGTGTCTGCTGCAGAATGATCATCTTGTAGTGACGGGCAAGAGGCTACTGGCCATCGGCTCCAGCTGTACATAACTATAAAGGCTCAACTAGAAATCCAAATCTATTGTATACCTATGTCTTTACTGTCTTGCTGGTCTATCTATCATCATCTCATTACCTACTGTTTCATAATAATATGTGTGCACCTGTGTGTGTCACTGATAATCTGATTTCTATCAAAAAATGTTCGTTGAAAATTAGTACAAGCTGATGTCATTATTATTTGTGCCATATACTTCTTTTTTGTATTTCTAATTAACAAATGTATACCACGTCTCGAATGTGTTATTTGTTAATAAATGAGAGTTGCGAGCTCTCATTGAAACGAAAAAATATAAACGGCTACAACAAAGATTGCATCCTTCAAGATCCTTTATAACTACAATAACAACAATGCTAATAATACTGTCCCTAGCCATACATCTTTTGAGGATACGAAGAGTGCTGAAACATGCTGTGGGCTTTGTATTCTGGTCTGCATTGAAGGGAGTTCTGGCTGCTAATTGGGTTATATTTCAAATGAAATAAAAGTGGCTAAAATTGTGAAAAAATTGTGATGTGAAAAGAATTGTGAAAAGATTCACATATACTCTTTGGATTGAAAAGGTTTGGGGAATTTCTAAGGCATGCAAAAAGGGATGTGGCCAAAGATTCATTTTTGGCCCAAAACAGGGCAATATGGGACTACCTGTGGATCAAAGTGACTTTCTTGAGATTTTCATGGTCATGCCAATCATACAGGCTGATGCATTGTGGGTAAGGTTTTTTTAAATCAGGCTTGGGCTTAAACTAAGGTCAACAAACCTTGTGGATGGTTGATTTTGTGTATTATGCTAAATAGAAATATATAGAGGAATAATACTTACTTCCATGTGACCTAGTGCAACCTATCATGAGATACTAAATGTCTCCAACCATGGGACTGAACTGAATCTTGTCTCTGTAGGCTTCAGCTCGCTCTCACTCTCGAAAATCTACTGGTGTATAATGGCCACCACTCCCATCTAGTCTGTTCCAAACATCTGCTGGAGAGTGAAGGCTATGTTAATTTAAGGCGCGCAGAGACTACTCTGATGGTGAGTTCGGTAATCGCCGTATGTGTCGGTTTAGTCTAACACTGAACCAGCATGCCTGTACCCTCTACACTGAAAAAGTAAACTCGTCCCCAGACTCGTCTAAGTGACTGTCATAAAATAAACGAATCAAAAGTTGTCTAACCTATCAGGTTACCATCCCACAAATAGAATCTGGAGCTGGCAAATGTCGGGTTTTTGGCTGGCACATACCAAGTGGGTCTTCTATCTCCAGCTAGAAGACCCGCTTCCTTGTCACTTAGACAAGTTTTTGGCTCGTTTATTTTATGACCGTCATTTTGAAGAGTCTGGAGACAAGTTTATTTTTTGAGTGTAGTATAGTATTGCAAGGAACCAGCTTCAGTAGGTGAGTTCGGGGAGGCCCAAAATAATTACTTTCGTGATTATGAGAACCAGCGTGCCTGTACCTTCAGTGATGCCACTGCAAAGAACCAGCTCTGGCACCCAGGTGTTATTCATTGGACCAATGTTATTCATTGGTCCAGCGGCACGGTGAGAACCGGGCTTTGCCTCTGGTCCCATCCTACGATGGTCTCGTCGGTCCCTCCTGACTCCCCCTTGTTCGCCACAATATGTTTTTGTTTTTGATATGGGCAGTGATGAGAAACAAGTTGTGAGTGGGCTTTCTTTTTATTTAAATGTGTGAGAAACAGAACCAGGAGAGAGTATGGGGGGGGGGGGGGTGAACGTGGTGGCACAGTTTACGGCTTATCTGAGGTTGGTGTACCTTCAGAGGTGGACATTATTTTCCAACAGTCAAAAATGGTTTTGAATTTCCATGGATATTTTTAAGGCTGCCCCTTCAGAGCTTCAGGAGAGGTCAAACATTTTCCAACTGGCCATTGGATATCATTTTACTGGCTTATTTGCTGAAAAAGGGTAACATTTTTAGGTGCCCCACATGAAATGGGTAAACTCTGTTGAGTTCCCCCCTTTAAATCTTAAATGATATATAATGATAGGAGGCACTTGAAGCTATAATGTACTCAACTATCATTACGTTGGAACCCAGCCAATACACCCAAATGGGCCCCAGGTGAGGCCCATCTGGGGCCGAGATGTGGCAGCCCATCTGGGGCCCAGTTCAACTTACATTACGTTGGAAGGGACCTGTTCAAGTTACATGTAACACTTATAAGTGGGAGGGGGGCTAGTCTCCGGGGCAAACACTGGCAAATCATACACTTTCCCTGACGGACGTTCCTGGAGCCGCACAGTTATTTCCCACAAGTACAATTTAATACGTGGGGGGCACTGACCAATGACGGCGCCCGTATGTTCCACCGCCGCCAATGACGGCCTACGTGACAACGGTACGCGGCAGACACTGCTCCGAGTAACATAGCGTAGCGACGTGGATGGATAGGCAGTCGTTTGCTCCGGAGACTAGGAGGGGGGCATTAATACTACTACACAGCTCTCAGCACGTGTCTATGACGTCCACACAGCTCTCAGCACGTGTCTATGACGTCCACACAGCTCTCAGCGCGTGTCTATGACGTCCACACAGCTCTCAGCACATGTCTATGACGTCCACACAGCTCTCAGCACGTGTCTATGACGTCTACACAGCTCTCAGCACGTGTCTATGACGTCCACACAGCTCTCAGCACGTGTCTATGACGTCTACACAGCTCTCAGCACGTGTCTATGACGTCCACACAGCTCTCAGCACATGTCTATGACGTCTACACAGCTCTCAGCGCGTGTCTATGACGTCTACACAGCTCTCAGCACGTGTCTATGACGTCCACACAGCTCTCAGCACGTGTCTATGACGTCTACACAGCTCTCAGCACGTGTCTATGACGTCTACACAGCTCTCAGCGTGTGTCTATGACGTCTACACAGCTCTCAGCGTGTGTCTATGACGTCTACACAGCTCTCAGCACGTGTCTATGACGTCTACACAGCTCTCAGCACGTGTCTATGACGTCTACACAGCTCTCAGCACGTGTCTATGACGTCTACACAGCTCTCAGCACGTGTCTATGACGTCCACACAGCTCTCAGCACTGGTCTATGACGTCTACACAGCTCTCAGCATGTGTCTACGACATCTACACAGCTCTCAGCACGTGTCTATGACGTCTACACAGCTCTCAGCACGTGTCTACGACATCTACACAGCTCTCAGCACGTGTCTACGACATCTACACAGCTCTCAGCACGTGTCTATGACGTCTACACAGCTCTCAGCACGTGTCTCCGACATCTACACAGCTCTCAGCACGTGTCTATGACGTCTACACAGCTCTCAGCATGTGTCTACGACATCTACACAGCTCTCAGCACGTGTCTACGACATCTACACAGCTCTCAGCACGTGTCTATGACGTCTACACAGCTCTCAGCACGAGTCTCCGACATCTACACAGCTCTCAGCACGTGTCTATGACATCTACACAGCTTTCAGCACGTGTCTACGACGTCTACACAGCTCTCAACACGAGTCTATGACGTTTAGTTTTGCTTCACGCTCTAAAAAAAAGAGTTGTATATACACCCGTGGAAATGTGCATTGTTACACTAGTTATTAAATGGACCATGTTGAATTTTGACTCCCCCCTACCCCCAGCTTTGAAGGTTTTGCCCCCCCCACCCCCGCCCGACCCAAGGCCTTTTGTCATTTCATCAAAGCCCCCATCCCAATTTCCACCACGTACACCCCTCCCTCCCCACTTGGTACAGGATGAGTACCGTATTTCCCTGTGTATAAGCTGGGGCCCGTGTATAAGCCTGCCCCGTGTATAAGCCTGGGCAAAAGGTGGCTTAGTCTTGTAAAAGCCGGGCCCCGAGTATAAGCCCGGGGGGTGCAATATATACTCAATAAAATCTATATTTCAGGCCATAACTCCACTTCTACTTAGTGTATTTACAGAATTCATTCGGCTATGTAACCCCTATTTACTCCATTCATGTTCCTAGTCATTTTAAAGAGAAATAAATAAGATGAATTGGTAAGAAAATTATTGGAAATGTTGCAGTAAATGTGTCGGAAAAGTAGGTAATTTTGAAAATTGTAAGAAGGTATCATGGTGTTTCTACAGCTAAAGGAATATAAGCCTGCCTCGAGTATAAGCCTGCTGCCCGTGTATAAGCCTGGTCAATTTGCTACTTAGTGCTTGTATAAGCCCGGGCTAATACACAGGGAAATACGGTATGCCTTCTTGCTCCATCATCAATACTACTGTCACCTAGTGCACAAGGCTAGAACTAACTCACCGGCTACTACAACACCACCTGGTGACTTAACCATGAACTACAAACACCCCAATTCTGCCTGGTGAGACCTGAATGACACCTGCCCACAACAACACAGCAGTAAAGATGGCAGCAGTGTGTAGGGTGTGTGTGCTGAGCTCTGTGCCTGGGCTGTGTCAGGGGGTGAGGAGGGCCCTGCCAGGGGTGGAGGTACTCAACATCAACCTGCCAGGTGAGTAGGGGACAGGTGGGTGCACTCTGATACAATTATATAGCACTTGTAGCACTGATAATAGCCACGTCTGTACCTCTATATTATAGTGTATACAGCACACTGATATTCCAGTCAATTTAGGGATAAACCCGGAACAAATTGCAACAGAGTTTTTTCACCACCACATGTGACAGGTGGTTCACCTCACAACACTGATATACTTGTATCACTGATAACAGCTGCGTCTACACTTGTATTCTATAGTGTAGGCTATACTATACACTAATAGTCCAGTCAATATAGGGATAAACCCGGAACAAATTGCAACAGAATTTTTCACCACCACATGTGACAGGGCGGGGGGGGGGGGGGGTTACCTCACAACATTGATACACACTTATAGCAGTGATAACCAGGTTGGGGAAATCCTGCCTTTAATACCTCGACGGGAGAAAATAGGGTGATTTTGGGTTGATATACATTGATTTTAGGTTTAATCAGAAAATCCAATTTGCTGATATCTTACCATTATTTGCTTAAAATGACTAACCTACATATAGGTACACACTATAGTTAGCTAGTTGTATGTGAATGGGCTTGTATAACATTCTTGTATTTATCGAGATATAATGATTTAAATGTCAAAATATAGCCTAAATAAGGAACATTTATATGTGGACTCCCCTCCCCCTCCCCCCTACCTTACCACCACACCTGGATAAGATACTGCACTGGGAGATTCCCCCTTGGAGGGGCGGACCGGTGGCGGCCCTTATCTCTCCTGGCAGCCCTTATCTCTGTGGAGATAAGGGCAGGGTGCCGACAAAGGGGCACGCTTAAGTAAGGTAAGATTTCCCCTTGCTGGAAGAAACTCCCCTGTGGGCTGATAAACCTGTGATGGAGAATGTCCGGGATTGTCCAGGCCTGATAACAGCCACGTCTGTACCTCCATACTATAGTTCATCTACAGCACACTGATAGTCCAGTCAATTTAGGGATAAACCCAGAACAAATTGCAACAGAATTTTTTTCACCGCCACATGTGAAAGGTGAGTGACCCCACAACACTGATACACACTTATAGCACTGAAAACAGTGACATCTGAACTTTTATACTGTGGTGTAGGCTATACTCTAATAATTCAGTCAATTTAGGGATAAACTCGGAACAAATTGCAATAGAATTATTTTCACCGCCACATGTGACACTTATAGCACTGATAACAGTGACATCTACACTTCTATAGTACGGTAGAGGCTAAACACTAATAGTCCAGTCACTATAAGGATATACCCAACACAAGTTGCAACAGAATTTAATTCATCAGCACATGTCTCAGAATGGCCTATAGAATCACCAAAAACTAACTCCACTCAAATTGAGGTGGTAAATTTTTGGAAATCCAAGATAGCGCCAGGTAATTGGAAATCTATCTCCTAGAGCATCTTAATTTCCTGTAGAAGGATTTTAACCATTCCCATCCCCCCTAAATTGAACCCAAGGAATCCAGAGGTGTGATTGGTTTGTTATGCGGATAAGTGGTTGCCTAGCAACAACCATTATAATTGTTTATATTTTAGCAACACAGATTTACAGGGCTCTTAGCTCAATTTCAATACTTACCCCCATTAAAGTGACCCTAAGGATTGAGGATATCCAACCCATTTGTTGCTAAGACATTTGGTTGCTTAGCAACACCCTTTCTGGTTGTTTATCTGCTTAGTAGCATTGCTTACTTGATCCCTAGTTCAATTCCAATTATCCCTACCTCTACTAAAATGCCACTAAGGAAAAACACATATCCCTCACTATTGCTAGGTGCTGTAGTTGCCTAGCAACATCCATTGTTTGTCTTTTTCGCCTAGCAATGCTAGCTTACTGAGCCACTAAATCTATTCTAAGGGAGTGATCATTTTTTAACAACAGGGGGGGGGTGGTTTTCCGCGCGGAGCGTGCAAATTTTTTTTCACCCCCCCCGGTCAACGGGTCGAAATTTTTTACCCCCCCCCCCTACGGGTCGGAAATCGGCGCGCGCGCGGGCCCTTTGAAGCATAGTAACGCGCGGGCTTTTTGGCCCAAAACAGGTTAAATTTTTTTGACCCCCCCCCAAGAGGGGTCCAAATTTTTTACACCCCCCCCGGTCAAGGGGTCCAAATTTTTTTGCCCCCCCCCCCAAACCAACCCCCCCCCCCTGTTGATAAAAAATGATCACTCCCTAACTATACATATCCCAAGTAAAATGAAAGTAGGCAACTAGAATATTTAATCCACTTTTGTTGCAATGGCCTTGGGTTACCGAGCAACAGCCATTTGTGTTTTTCATTTGTCTAGCAACACTACTTTACTTGGACTTAGCTCAATGTCAATGATATTAAAAGGGGTTTACAGGGCTCCTAGCTCAACTCCAAAGATCCTTACCCCCACTAAAGGAATCAATTAACTACAGAACCTAGCAATTAATTGGCCGGTTATGCAATTGGATTTCTTAGTGTCACTAATTTACTACTTCTAAACTGATGGCGCCACCCAGGTGGGCCACAGTTGGGTGTGAACTGGGCTCATGATTAATTGGTCCTAACCAGGCCCCAGCTGGGCCCAAGCTGGACTTGGACTAGGCTGCATTAGTTTGGTCCCAGGTCGACTTCAGCAGAGTTGAGCAGAGATGACGGGACACACAGTTAGATTTCAACTTAAAACTGCAGATCCTACTGCACGTCCAGTAACAGTCAGAGTGCAGTCGGGACAGGTAACCAGCCCTATATATAGGGGTGCTGGGGCTTTAAAAGGGAAATGCTACTTGTCCACAGAATACTGAAATTCTATTGCTATTTGCATATAACTCAGGATTATATTATCTTGATTTATTATAAAATAGAAAATCAAAAAAAATTGACATGTTACCGATCTAACTTTCATGATACAGCCATTTGAGCAAATGAGTACCTTAATTATATTAACAAATGGGAAAACAGTATTTTTTCACATTATCGGTCATGGATTATCCCCTTCTATTGCTATATCAACCAAATCTTGGGAATGTGTAGTACACATATATAGAAACATTTTAGAAGCAGCAAACTAGGGGGTCAACAATTAAATGAGAAAGTTATGAATTTTTCAAAAATATTTATTTTGCCTTAACTATAGGATGCTATGGTGGTCCTGGCAGCAAATAAATGACATATAGACAGGTATAATGTCCAGATGGCAAATAAAATGGTCGAATAAAGGAAAGTACCAAATATCAGAATACAAATTTAGCTAAAACAAGATTTTTTTATGAGTTTTGATTTTTGCCACCAGGTGGCCAATGCGTAGGAACCCGCATGGCTGCAGGGAAAGGTGGGTAGGCTTCAGTTGGGCCTAAACCTATCTATTTGTGAACACAGGCCTGTGTCAGCGTGTGAGGAGAGGGCATATCTGAATATCAACCTGTAAGTAGGGGGCAGCTGGATTCACTCTCACCACTGATAAGCACCTATAGCACTGATAACGGCCAAGTTTGATCTAATATGGTATGGTATATACTAAACTACTAATACTAATGTGTAAGCCCTACCAATCTGGGCTACAATTGGAATTGACCTGGGCTACAACTGGATTTGAGCTTTATTTCATACCGCAAATGGCTATTACTATGTACTAGAATTCTCCTATCCCATGGCCCCCATAAGATACAGTCAACTGGGCGTCAGCTGGGCCTCAACTTGGTCTATGCCGGGCCTTACCTGGCCTGTAGTAGCATGCAGGCTAAAGCTGGGCTTCAACTAGGCTGGATTGTTCAAGCAGGCTTTATCCAGGGCTCATTTAGGATGTAGGGACAGGCATACTTCAGCTGGGCCTAGACTTGGCCTCCACTGGGCCATAATTGACATTTTGGAGTGGGCAGCAAGCAGGCTTCAGCTGTGCCTTAAAGGCGCAGATCTCATTACCCCTCCAGCGGCAGTCGGAGTGGCGCCGGAACAGGTACTCAGGCCTATATATATAGGGGTGCTGGGGCTTTAACTGGTCTGCAGGATAGGGTTGGGCTGGGCGTGGGCCATGATGAAAATAGAGTTTTTCTAAGAAGGACAAATAGGGACAAAGGGAAATTCATGAACCTTGATCTACTTGGACCCCATCTGGATACTCATTTCCTGTTTACCATGTTCCCTCTTGCCCTTGCAACTAGGCTGCATTTGGGAGAACTGAACCTACAGTTTACTGCCTGACTTTCATGTGAGAGTGGTTTAAGCGACAATGACGCTGACTTTTTTGAGTGTGCAGTTAGGTAGGCTTCAGGTAGCCTCAACTTGCTAAAGGGGCAGGTAGGTTTCAGATGGGCCTAAAGTGGCATGCTTATATGTAGGCTTTTTCTAGGCCTCAACTAGGATGACTTTAGATGGGCTTCAGCTGGGCCTTGATAGGGCAACAGTTAGGTTGACCTCATATGTGATTCATTTGGACTGTAGGGAGACTTAAAATAAACCTGAGTTAAGGTTGATCGCTACTCTTAACTTTGTATCCATGAAATGTCCTGTTTTTTCCCCCAACGGTAGCTTATATCATTTAGAAATGGAAAATGTAAAAAAAATGGGGGGGTCCCGAGCTACTTTTTTTTTTTACAGATTTTTGAAAAAAAAAGTATTGTCAATTTTGGCTAAAAATTACAAAAAAAAGGGGAAATCTTCATGATTTTTTTTCTTAGTGAACCAATGCCCACATTAATTTTGTATTGCACATGAATAATCCTAGGTCATGTCTTTTAATGGGAAAAATTAAATCATGGTCCAAAAATGTACTTTTGTATGAAAAAACGAGATGGTTTTATGACGATTATTCAAATTTAATGCATAATTCTTCAGCAATATCTAAATATCACTGAAAAAATCCATGAACTTTTATTTTTATTTTTTCAAAAAATTGTTTGGACCAATAGCTAACATTTTAAAGGAATTTTGATAGGTGGTATTTTTATGGTTTTGGGCCTTTGAAGTTAAAAAATAATGCCAAACTGGACTAAATTTCATATTTAAAGCCTAAAATAATGGGTAAAATGGCAAAAATCGGGGTATGAAATGGTTCTATATCCTACCCTTGGTTATTTTAAAGAACCTGATGAGATCTATATCTATCTAGATAATGATTTATTGATTAATAAGTCCAATATTCTAACTTATATTGAAAATAGCTAATATTATTGGCTATAAATGTATCAAATTTTCAAAGTCCAATAAAATGCTCAATTTTGCTCAAAATTAGCTCATCTTTTAATACGGCTTTGTAAGCATGTATATGTATCTAGTTTCATAATATTAGCTCAATCTGATACATTTAAGCTATATGCGCAGAGACCTGCGCAGTGCTCCATTTTCAATGAGTAGCGATCAACCTTAAGCTACAGTTAGGTGGGCTTCAGATTGGCCTACATTAAGCTGGGAAGGCTTCAAATGGGACCTTAACTGTGCTGCTGTTTGATAGACTTCAGATAACTGTACTGCATTATAATGCAGGCTTACAATGGAGCTAAGGCCAAATAAAAAAAGTTTTGTTTCAGGTAACATGGGAAGAAACTATAGGGTCGGTAGGTCGGATTTTCTTCTTTTTTTTTTACTTCTTTTTCTTTTTTACTTTCCTTCTAAAATTGACCTAAAAATGTGTAAAAATGGGGAGATTTTTTCCAAAATTTGGTAAACCTAAAATTGAACCCAAAAAAGTATAAAAATATGAAAATTTCTTCAAAATTGCATAAAAAAACATAGGGTTGGCCTTGTTTGGATAGGATCGGTCGGGTGACCTGAAACAAACCTTTTTTTTTGGCCTAAGCTGGGCTGCATTCAAGGAAGGTGCAACATGGCCTCAACTGCGCTGCAGTTAGGCTCAGCTGGACCAGAGTTGAACCCCATAGATCTACATTACCTTTAGGCAGGCTTCAAACTATGACGGAAAGGATAACTTCTTTTTATTTCTTTACCCTGCATAGATACATCCGTTCCATATAGAATTTGTTTGTAATAATCTGCAATCCCAAATATTATATGAATAGTAAAAACTAACAATCATTAGAGGAATAAGTTGTAAGAAAATTGTCAATTTTAATTTTGCAGCGGCTGGTGCAGATAGTCTAGACGCTGAGGAGAAGAATAAACTGCTAGAGGCGGAGATTCTGCTGACAGACCCAGGCCTGGTACAAAAACACAACCTCATCTACCTCCCCAACCTCAGGTGGATGCAATCTACATGGGCTGGTAAGGCATGCACATAGTGCTTTAATGCATTGATTGATTGATGACTTAGTTTGATTTATACTGAACTTGAACAGGTATTATGCTTGCCTCTGATTTGAGTCATCTCCAGTTGGTGGTTTAAATGCTATAGTATAAATACATATTGTTGTGTACTAGGTGCACAGTATATGATACATGTAGAAAGAAAAAAGGGCTTAGGGCCATGACTTGATTCGAATAGTAGGGTTTCAAAGATGTTTACTAGTACAATCATTGTTAGGACTGATGTTGGTAGTCCAGGGCTCATGAGCCAGTGTCAGTCGACACTGGATCATGAACCCCAGCTGGATTGTTATTGGTGTCCAGCCTGGAATTTATCCTTTGACATGATTTGTCTGATTTGCATTAGTAAATCAAAACTTAGGGTCAACCACTCATAACATTACTGATCATAATCAAGGAAAACCCTGTGTCTCTCCTTGTGAAATATTTTCATGCTAAATGATTTGAAAAAATATATTAGAAAATAGAAATCCAAATAATCTATGCTATAAATTCTTTATGCCAGACCAACTGACTTGCATTATTGAAATATTAACATGAAGTTTCGTGCTAGAGTGACCTATTTCCTAACTAGTTGATTATAGTTTAAATATACTGGTGTTATTTTTAAGGTGTGGACTCATTCATAAAAGCCCTGGATAAAACAAAGGTACTTTTAACATATTTTTAAGATTGTATAATGTATGCATTTTCCATCACAAATCATAATTTACCAAAGGAAATAAGCTAAAACATATGCTTTTAATATAATGAATATTCTAAACCGAAGTCTTTGAGTCATCAACATAAATTTGAATTTCCTGTACAATACATCTAGATAATACACTACAAAATTAAAAATGTATAATCATTTTTGTCCTTTATATTTCTGGTCACATTACCTGAGTAATGTTCCTCATGTTTTGCGCATCTATGGGGAATGGTCATTTTTTTTAATAACATTAGTTTGGGAGGGGGGGACCAAAGATAAGCCCCGACTCCACTAGGGCAACACAGCTAGCTGCGAAACGAGGTGATCCTTTTTTATGTTTTGATTTTCACATTCTGCTTCATTTCGCCTCATTTCGCTTCATTTCGCGGCAGTGTCGCCCTGATTGTCACCCTGTTCCTGGTGATAACTACGGCGACACTGCCGTGAAATGAAGCGAAATGAAGCGAAATGTGGACCCCACTTTAGTGGGGAACCAAAGAATTTGCACCCCTTTTGAGCAACAAAGCCCAAGTGCTACTATAGGGGTCGGCCGCATTCCATTTTAACCTACCTGGGGGGACTGAAAAACTTTGGACAAGCCCGCCTCTCCAGGGGAACCAAAAAGATTTGGACTTGCTTGCCCCAAAATCCACTGACCCCATCATTCCCCCCCCCCTCTGTTGTTACAAAATGACCACTCCCTCATTTACCTTGGTATCCTTCTTGTTTCAGCCCTACCCGAGTTACCAGTTAACACGGGCAGGAAGCTGCTTCGGCCCCCACATGGCCGAGTTTGTCGTCGCCCAGATCATCTCACATGAGCGGCAGTTCCCTCAGATGGCAAAGGACCAGCACAACAAACAATGGTGAGGTATTCATATATATATTTTTTTTAATTCTTTTAATGGACTTAAACTAATTATCTTTATTTTGGAGATGATATTGTATATTGCCTTCTGTTATTGGACTTAAATTGATTATTTTTATTTTAGATATATATGATAATGTAAATTGCAGTCTTTTATTGCACTTTTATTGGACTATTGGTAAAATAGATTTTGTAGATGTTAATATAGCCAGAAAAGTGATTAATATATGTTTAAAAAGGGTCATCAACCCGACTAATACTTTTCCACATTATCATGCTTCTTCAATATCATTTCTGAACACTTGATACTTGGTATAAGCATATCTATGTTTCTGTCTCCCGAATTAATCGTTTTTATGAGGCAGAGCTCTAAGTATATATTCCATAATATCTTTACAAATGTTGTGATGCCTCCTTAAATGTTTGCTCCCCATGCCACTTGAATATTATGTTCTTCATTTTCTTCTCAATCAGGAATCAAAAACATTATACAGAATATCGCCTACTATCAAAACTGACCCTTGGCATCTTAGGACTCGGAGAAATAGGCAGAGAAAGTTTGTACATGTAATAATATAGATCTGTATAAATCATGATGTTGCACATGTAGAATATTCTATTCAAAGCGATGTCTGATGCATGTTAATTTATTGAAAGATAAACCGTTGCTCCCTTTTTCAAGTTGATCATTAGAATAAAATTAAATAGCCACAAGCGTTGACAAGTGATTTTCAATATTTTTCTTAATATCTGTAGTGAAGTTGTGAACTATATTACACAGGATTGATTAATTTCTCTATTCCAGTTGCGAGGGCAGCTAAGTGTTTTGGTATGCGGGTTTGGGGGTATGGGACACAGGAAGGGGCCCCGCGCACTCCCTGTCAACATGTGGATGAGTACAGGTAGGTAGATGACAGTTATCTGGTATAGGGTCTACTGTGTTATATCCACCACAAGCGGGAATTCACTTGTTTAAATGTCATTACCGCGGCTGCCCAGTCATAGAGGTCAGCCGGTCATAGAGGTCAGCCAGTTGTAGAGGTCAGCTGGTTATAGAGGTCAGCTGGTTATAGAGGTCAGCTAGTCGTAGAGGTCAGCCGGTCATAGAGGTCAGCCGGTTGTAGAGGTCAGCTGGTTATAGAGGTCAGCTGGTCATAGAGGTCAGCTGTTTATAGAGGTCAGCCGGTCATAGAGGTCAGCTGGTAATAGAGGTCAGCTGTTTATAGAGGTCAGCTGGTCATAGAGGTCAGCCGGTCATAGAGGTCAGCCAGTCATAGAGGTCAGCTGGTCATAGAGGTCAGCTGTTTATAGAGGTCAGCCGGTCATAGAGGTCAGCTGGTTATAGAGGTCAGCTGTTTATAGAGGTCAGCCGGTCATAGCGGTCAGCTGGTCATGGAGGTCAGCCAGTCATAGAGTTTTAACCTGTATTGATATGGTGAGACTGAGCCTGGTATATTTAGTGAAAAGTGTCAAAAGCCCAACTGTATCCATCAGTAGTTGATCTAGAAAGTGATGTGGACAAAGGTTATTTATACCTTGCAAATCTGCCCTATTCGTAACTTTTTATTATGTGTAAAAGATACTATATGATTTGTGTGTTAAATTTATGCATATACTTTTCCTATGCATTGCTTGCAATTCATGCAAATGGTTCTCCCGTGCATTGCAGGGGTCCGTCTGGTCTGGGTGAGGTTCTGGCTGCGAGTGACTACGTGTGTAGCGTGCTGCCCAGCACACCCGCCACCAGGGGGCTGCTCAGTGGGGACGTGCTCGCCGTGTGTAAAGACAAGGTAAGAAGCATGATGCACTCCTGAAGGCCCAGCATGATGCATGAATGAAGGCCCAGCATGATGCACTCCTGAAGGCTCAGCATGATGCATGAATGAAGGCCCGGCATGATGCATGAATGAAGGCTCAGCATGATGCATGAATGAAGGCTCAGCATGATGCATGAATGAATCCCTAATGCGGCTGCATTCATGTGTCATGGCGATTAAGATGGGTGTGGACCACTAAAATCGACACGGCGACATGGGCCTTTTTTGGCCTAGTGACATGCGACATGAGGAATATAAGAGACAACCACATGGGACATGGCAATTTCTTAAAATTGACAGGGCAACATGAGCATTTCTTAAAGGGGCATTCTCACCACTCGCACTTACCACATAGCAGACTAGAACAGTACTAGAATTGTGAGTGGGAAAAGCTCGGTGAGAATGCCACTTTAAAATCGACAGGGAAAATTCGGACCCCCCCATCCAGACCCCCATTAAGGGCCAAATACAGCTGCCACCATCGAACTCACAGTTTGTAAAGACAAGGTAACCAATGAGACAACCAGGTTGATACACTCCCCATTGGTCTGCATGATGCATGATGCATGACTGCACCCCCGGTGAGTTACTTGCCAGAACTGCATCATGCATTATGACATCCAGGGGTATAGAATTTTTGGCCCATCTGATATGAGGGGTCCATTTTTTTTTGTTCTCCCCACAGGGTGTAAAGCTATTGTAACTGAAAAAAAGCATTTTACCCCTCTTGTATACTGCATACAGCTAGTGGTATCAAGTAGGTACAGGCCTTGTACCAAACTGTAGGGGTATTTCACGTACAGCATGGTACTCGTCCTATAACTACTACTTATAATGTATAGGCCTCTTAATGTCCAGTATTCTTTTGATGAAAAAGGGGTGAAATCATTGTTACTCTCCTTCAAAGTGTTCCAATTTCTTTTTTAATTTTTCCTACCTTCAAGGATTGAAGTCCTTGTAATCCCCCCATTAAAACAAAATGCTCAAGAACAATTATCTTTTTTCATTTCATGGTGAATACGGCACTCCCATTGACTTAACCAAGGAAGGCCGTATTCAACACCCCCTGTGAAATAACTCTCACCCGTATTTCGGGACCTTTAAGATTGATGATTTAAACACTATGAAATTGCTTATTCAGACCAATTAAGTGAAATTTTGACACATATAGTTAATAATGACATGAAATAAGCACAAAGGAGCACTCATATAGTTCCCCACTGAGGGTTATTTCACTCCGCTTCGCCTCATGAAATAGCCCTCAGTGGGGAACTATACTCGTGAACCTTTGTCTATATCCCCGTCTCCCCCAATCCTCTCCCTGACCGCCTTGTGTTGTTATCTGCAGAAGCCGGTGTTGATCAACATTGGTCGTGGTGATGTGATCAGTGAGGACAGCATAATTAACGCCCTCAGGTCAGTTCAGTCAACATTACTACAGATACATGTACAAGAAAGGATGACTTTTCAGAAAAGTTGTTGATAAAAATTTTGAACATTTCTGAAGTGTGTCACATACATAGATATAACCTCTAAATTCAACATTCTAATATGAACTTTCAAATGAATATCCTATGAATCTCGTGATATGAGATGTTTGCAAATATAGTCATCATAGACAAGGTTATGAGGATTTAACTAAAACTAACATTAACACAACTTTATTATAAAAAAGTTTATATAAGCAACTTCAGGCAATGTTTATAGTTCACTGATGGCCTTTATTAAGGCACTTTAAAGGTGCAAATCTTGGTATTCCTTGAGTGACAGTCGGATTGCAGTCGGGAGAGGTACTCAGCTCTATCGTTGCCTAAAGTTGCATCGAGTCGCATAAAAAAGGCCATTAATCAACTAAAAATGTTGTTCAAAAGTGCCTAAACCACATGGTTGATGGATAACCACAGTTAGGTCATTTAAATTTGCATGCCATTGCTGCCATGCCCAAATTAACACTGATGCAGGCACACAGCTTATGTGTCTGCACATATTTAATTTACTTTTCAACTTCAGCACCTTCAACTTTAGAATATCCTAGTATAACCATGACCCTTTCTGAAATTACAATCTCCCCACCTTACAGCTCCGAGTGGGTGGGTGGGGCGGTGCTGGACGTGTTTGAGAAGGAGCCTCTACCTGAGACGAGTCGGCTGTGGAGTCACCCGGCCGTGACCATCACCCCCCACGCCTCCGGCTGCAGCCAGGCATGGCAGGTAACTACTTTCTTTTTTTGAAATTGGTTTTTATTTCTGACTTAAAAGGAAAGCGCAGAGCCTTTGTTAATCTTCGAGTGGCAGTGTTGGTCCACATTAATTGATTGCAATATGTATATATTCGTGCAGTCATTATTTTTTTATAAGTTTGACCCCTTGAGATAGGGAACTAACATTTTTAGAGAAAAGCCTTTGCAGAGAGATGGAAACCATTTGCACCTATCTAGAACTGGATGGGTAGGGGGAGATTTAAGAACTTCCTTGGAAATGTGAATTACTTTCCTTTACAAAGTTGCTGCTTTAACTACCATGAATTCCCACATACCGTTAAACCTCGCATGCAAGCCTAACAAATGTGTAAGCCGCACCACGAATTTAGGCCGATCTTATAAGCCGCACTGATCATCTGAGTATGGTGAGTCTAGTACTGTACCATAGTAGCAAAAACTCGCGTATAAGCTGCACCCTGACCTTGGGCCGACCCTCTAAGCCGCACTGGCTCGAGTACTAGCCGCGGCCTATATTTGAGGTTTTACTGTACTCCCCGTGGGTTTGATGTGAATCAGACTCAGCTTCATTTGATACCAAACATGCCTATATAGGGTACGGGTTATAAGAGGGTTTTTTATTGCGATAGAACATTACCAAAATGGTATTTTTCAGATCCAAAAACGGGTTGTAGGATTTTTCTCAGTTGGGGGTGTGGGTTATACACGAGATGCGAATGATGCACAAAAGATTACAGTAACTGCGATGCTGTATTCAACTTATTCTTACAGTGTGCTCATCTTCTTTCAGATTGAGGAATTGTTTGTAGAAAACTACAAGCGTTACACAGAGGGGCGACCACTCAACAATGCTGTGAAGTGGGATGCCGGGTACTAACCACCCCACGGACATGCAGTTACCATCTACTGCAGGATTCTCCCCGCACTGCAATGAAGCGGCTGGGCCACCAGAGTCATTTTTATTGCCGCTGGTTTTGAACTGAAATGGCCACTGGTGTCATTTTAGCTATTCACAGCATTTTGAATTTTGAAAATCCATCAATTAGAACAGAAGTTAGTCCATTTTAGCACTTTCTATCCAAAAGACAAATGTATCCATCAAATTAAATATCGTAATTTATGGCGTATATGAGCTTGTTATAAACCAACATTGTTACAACAGTACTGTACTATATCAGGAAAACCCTTACATAAGCCACACCCCCACTTTGGGAGAATTCTATAAGCCGCACCTTGAGTCGGTTTCTACGTGAGAATCTATGTTGTAATTTTTGAGTCTGTGGAGAACGCTGTACTGTCTCCATTCATTACCGGTGCTGCGATATCCAGCCTCATACAGGCATGTGAGTTAACTACAGAGACTTATGATGTCCATATCTTGATTTGATTTGAATTGCTTTTAATTATCCTGGCAGGAATGTCTGGCCTGGTAGACTTTGTTCATACAAACACCAGCATTTTCTGCTAAGCAGAATTGATAAAAAGCAATCAAGCATTTTTGAATCAATCATATATCATATTTAGGTTATGTTCCTGCTATGTACATCATGATCCTAGTGCTACATTGGTGCATCATGCTGACCCTTCAGGAGTGTATCCATGGGGTTACATAGAGTCATAGGGTCCGGCATGATACATGCACTTCACTGCTCAAGTTCAAGGTGCTATTACAATGCATTTTTCCAGAGCAATTCATTGGAAAATATCATGTAAAAAGCTCCAAATGTGTGACATGAATAAATGCATCATGGAATTATAATTTCTGGGGGTACAATTGTTCATAGGAAGAAATACATCAATAAATTAAAAAAAAGATGAATCAGAATTAATCTTGTTGTCTTTAAGGCTCATTTGCAGAATATAGAAAAAAAAACAATGTCAGAATGAAATAAAAACCATAGGTGACGACCAAACTGAACTACAGGAGATTGATTTATTTGTATTGAAGAGATGGCTGTCTCATAAGTTTGGGCCAATGTGAACGTCTTTGACTGGGTGCCATCTTTGACTGGGGGCCATCAATCTTTTTAAAACAATGAAGTGGTAGGAAATCACATGATTTCACGTCATTTTATGTAGCTCAGAATTTATTGTTCCGCTAAAGTTGCGAAATTGCATCTTATTCCTTTTTGTCTGCAATACAGGCACTGCAATTAGCTTTATATTGGTACTAGATATTGCCATAATTATGAGAAACCAGCACATAATTTGGAAAAATGATAAAAATTTAATTGGAATAGACGCCTAAATTATTAATGTATTTTTATGCTGATCCAGCAGCAGTCGCCATTCAAATTTGGCAAAAAACGAAACCGACACGACCGACAGTAATTATGTTAAAGTAAACGATCCTTGTTTCATGTTAACTTAATGCGTGTATATATATTTGAGGTTTTAATCCCTCACACTTTAGTGACTCAAGCATAACCAGATATCATATAGAATAAATATCATAATGTTGCTGACACCCTATGAAAAAAAACCACACACGATTACAATCTATATATATACTAGACATATTGTTGTCATGATATAACTTACAGTTTAGCGGTTATGATACATGTCCCAAGACCGGGAATGTTTTACTCGTGGATATATCTATGTGTACAAGTGTTGTACATTTGTCAATAACAAAATCCAGATCCCCTCCTGATTTTATCATATTAGACCTGAAATTGTTAAACATTGGTTCTTGGCCCTTTTTCAGCTTGAAGTTCTACTGAAAATACTCCCATGTGTGAAAGTCTCATTAAGTATCAATAATATGAAAAAAAAAAAAATTTAAGTTCCCCCGATATGTAGAGGTGATTGCCCCCTACATGCTAAACCAGTTGACTGCCGTGTACGACAGAGCTTCCCGTGTGATGGAGTGAAGTGTGAGCCACTCAGAAGGGCACCGACCACGGCCATCACCAGCGTCTCGGAAGGCCCCTGAATGGAGGATGAAAGGGGCTGAAATGTAAATAATAATAAGTCATATGTATTATATCTTGAAGCATTTAATCATAGTTATGGACATTTAGATAAAACTTTCATTCACAGTGGAAATCTATGAACTGCATCATTTAACTCAAATCTGGTCAAAATACATTTTTCAAATCAAAGAGTATTTTAACATTATATACCTGTGTAAGTGAGTTCAAGTTTATTTACATACTCTGCCTTATGGTGATATTGTTCTCATCTCAATAACTATAATGCTGGGTTGCAAAGAAATCACTTCATATGGTTCATGGAGGTATTTCATATTCAAAATGAATAAAGCATTTAGAAAATATGTACATTGTAAAAACCCTAAATATAGGCCAGCCTCGTTTCTTTTTTTAGATATGTTTTGCCTTATGGGCTTGTAACATTTTTACCAGATGGAGAGGTCTGCTTTTAAATTCAGTATTTACCTTGGTGGCGGAGGGGCTTTGTCTGGGATGTAGCTGACTGACTGTCTGCTAAGGATTAGACTGCCACACGCGTAGACGATACAGGAGAGCAGCAGAAAGGAGGATAGCGCCAGAGCAAAGATACTCAGTATCCTGCTGGTGCTGTCTATCTGTACATCACACGCTGCGCCGCTATATCCCACCTCACATCTGAAAACAATAAACACAGAATTACACCCCCTGTACCCCCGCCTGACACCTGGAAACATGACACACAGAGTTACACCCCTTTATTTCATGCCAGATACGAACATCACTATGCTTAAGTACTAGATATCCTGTATCCTATGCCCCCCATGGGATACAGTGTTCCCGTATCACATGGCCATCGGCTTCGTGGGATATGGCCCCCAGTCTCACGTCGGGAGGAACTACCCAAAATGACCCTCTTGTACCCCACCTCACACCTGAAAGCATCATGCAGCGTTGCAGAATGCAATAAATGATCATAAGTAAGTTGGTTGAGGAGTAGAATAGAGCTGTAATCCACTTCCCAAACCTGAGGTATCTATAAGTGATTCACACCCTGTTGAGCACTGTGTGAGATGAACATGACATTATGGCATAATAACTCCAATAAAAGATGTGTAGGGGCTCGGATTACTCCTGCCCTGGTGATAAACCCGCAGGGAGGTGTCACTCGGGTAATCCTACACCCCTATATATGGACCATACCGATCCGATGCGATTAAGTTGTCGGACGGGATGTAGCTCAGTGGTAGAGCATTGGCCCATAGGTCTAGAGGTCGTGGGTTCGAATCCCACTTTCTCCAAATGACTTTTCAGCGACTGTTACAGATGTATGAACATAGCATTATGGCATAATAACTCCAATAAAGTTATTACCATTAAGATATGTTATCAATCAAACAGAAAATAGGTGCTTAAAGAATAAGTGATTCTTATACAGGGTGCCTTATAACAAGAGCAGTACACTTTGCCAATTCCGACATTTCTTTCTATGCAAAACGGTTTTAACTCTTTCATTTCTCTTTGGGGCCGTTATATGTCTGAAGCCATTTTCTCTGGGGCTGTTTTTACTCTGGGCCCATTTTCTGTGGGGTGCTTTTCTCTCTGGGGCCATCATCTTGTGCAACCTACCTGCATTCTGCATGGTAGTCCTTCAGTTCACATTTCCCGTTTACACACAGGCTCAAACTCATCATGACGTCACAGGGGTTGATTGTCGGAACTAAAAAGTTGAAAAAAGACCCAATATCAGTTTAAACAATCAGTTCTTTGCACCTGTTATTTTGTAATGGGCCATGATTGTCCGTAATGGCCATCTGTATTTAAATATTTGAATCAGTAGGACAACTATTATTGCGCATAGAGAACAGCTCATTTACAGATTTGGTTATCCCAGCTCTCACTTATTAAACAATGTACCATATTTGACATAATCAGCGCACAGTGTGCTTAAAAAATGATTTTGGACACCATTTAGTAGTTAAGTGTTTAATTAGGGTAAAAAATTGTGATATTTCTGGTTATTTGTAGTATAAAAATTGGCCAAAAACAGGGGTGTGCGCTTATTAGAGGGTGTGCGCTTATTACATTGAATACGGTACGCTATATGAAATGCCACAATTCTTCTAAAAAAGCCTCTGAGATAAGATAACACTGACCCATCTGGTGGCAGATGTAGCTGCCGGGTAAGTTCCAGCAGTAGCTGAGGCCCTCACCACAGACATGTCTGTCCTGACACTCATCCTCGTCTGAAAAAAACAAATACTGATATATAACACTGATATGTGTAACATAGTTAATCATATGAACTATGTGTATATATTATAAGCCTCATGGGAAACTAATGCGAATTCTCCATTCTCTCACTAGGGGTCACCCTCTACCTGCGTGAGTACCAGTCCTCTTTGGGTCACAGCCATTCAAATTCCCAAGGGAGGAGTACGTTTTCTTTCTTTTTCACTTTGCTCAATTGCAATAAAGTGCCTACCTATACCGATATGTGTTGGATGGACCAGGGCAAATGTATCTACTGTGTCATCATTATTCCATTGCTAGAATATATAATACTAATTATATATGAGACTGATTCTATACTGATGTTATACAATTAGAATTGAATTTCAAGAGGTTCTCTTACTGTCTTTCATACAATGTTGTAATATTGGGCCGGCATACCCATATCAAGCTGATGTCATATTGAGGTTATACTTGTCTCATTCTTATGTCTTAAGCATATTTGATTATCACTATCCGCCTGTATGATTACGTGCCGTATGTCGGAATGAATAAAGAGTAATTTCTGGACAACCTATTTTCGAATCTGGAGTTTTTCATAGCCTATGCCTATCTTAGAATAGCCAACAGCTACACTTATATAGTGCTGATGTTATACTGCTATAATACTGATGTCATACTGATGTCATAATGCTGTAGTACTGATGTCAAACTGATGTCATACTGATGTCATACTGATGTCATACTGATGTCATACTGATGTCATACTGATGTCATACTGATGTCATACTGATACCATACTGATACCATACTGATGTCATATTGATGTCATACTGATGTCATATTGATGTCATACTGATGTCATATTGATGTCATACTGATGTCACAGTGATGTAATAGTGATGTCATAGTAATGTCATACTAATGTCATACTAATGTCATACTGATACAGACCCCCGCCCCCCCCCCCCTTGTTGGACCCATTAACACATCATGCATAGCAAATTAAAGCATTAAAGTGTCCTTACAGAGTTGAGTACATACATACTGACCTTGGCACTTGTAGGGGCAGGCGTTCTGTCTCCATTCACCGTTAACACAGGTGGCGGTGTAGGTGGCACAGTGCTTCTGAAACCCGGCTTTACACGTGTAGGTTCTTTCCTCACCAGGGCTGTTGTCTCCTTCATTCAGATGGGCGTTAGCATCAACGGGTGGATTGCCACATTTCTCTGTTTAAGATTTCAATGAGTTGTTTTAGATCAGCAATGCCATCAGGTTGTCTCATAATAATTTGTCATCATTGTGTGCTGGTCAACATGGTACTGGTAAGTAACTCACCAGCATTACATTGGACACAAGTCAGCATAGACAATTGAAATTTTTTGAATTTAACCTAAACTAGTCAGAATCTAACCATTGTTGAAGATTATATATTGATATATTGATTTCCCACTATTATTTAGGGAGTGGTTATTTTTTAACAACAGGGGGGTTGGTGGATTTGTGGGAGGGATCAAAAAGATTTGGATCTCTCTAGAGAGGAGATCAAACAAATTGCACCCCTTTTTAGTGAAAGAGAGCAGCCACGCTCTGACAAAAAATTAAGGCCTGCTCGCACAAAAATCCAACGAGCCCCCCATATTGTTAAAAATTGACCGCTCCCTAACAAATGATGAGGACATTATGGACGTACTATAAAACCTTGGTTATACACCAAACGTGAGGGAAAATTCGGCTCATAACAAAAGTGCTTGAACTCTGTTTTCACTATATTCCTACCGTAAAACCTCGCGTATAAGCCTAACTCGCGTATAAGCCGCCCCCCGACTTTGGGCCGATACTATAAGCCGCACTGGCCTTCTGAATGAGCCTGGGAAAAACTCGCGTATAAGCCGCCCCCCAAACTTTGGCCTCAAGCTTTATGCCCTGTATGTGAATGTCGTCCCCCCACACTCTCTCGTTTTGTCGGCTTTATCAGGTAGGGGCCGTGAGTGGGGGAAGGGGGGGGGGGCGGTAGGCCTACGGTGGGGGGGGAGGTGTTATAACAAATACTGACCAGGAAAGCTCTCATCCCCCCCACTTCGCAGCATACACAGCAGCACTGCCCCCCCCCCCCACCACCATGGTCGCATTGTTGTTGTATTATTACGATGCCAACAGGGATTAGCGGTCATCTGCATTGTCTCAAGACCTAGGTGCGAAGTGACACAGACCACTCACCTTTACAAGGGCTTACCACCAACCCCCCCCCCCCCCCGCCCCCCATTCATCAGTCCCTGTTGGCTATTCTATGGTGACTTTGGAAATTATACTTTGGAAAAACTCGCGTATAAGCCGCACCCCGACTTTGGGACGATTCTATAAGCCGCACTGGCGATCTGACTCGCGTACTAGCCGTGGCTTCTACGCGAGGTTTTACGGTATATATTAAAACCTCGTCTATAAGCCGACTGGTAGTTTTGGAGCTAAAATTTGGCTTATAGCAAATAAAAACACTGAATAAAATTTGGCTTATAACCAAGGTTTTACGGTAACTTACTGGTAGCCTACAATTATACTATAATAAACTGTAACTGCTATTTCTTGTGTAGATGGGTCCTAAAGTTGCCTGTATGGTGAACACATCCACGAAAATATACTCCAAGTGAAAACATAATTCATTTTAACAGCACCAACTTGTGTCTTTCCTTGACCTGTGGACACTTTGTGGCCTGTGGACAAAACGTGACTCCACACCCCCCATGTTGTTAAAAAATAACCACTCCCTAAGAAGTGATGAGGACATTATAGACGTAACTTACGGGTGCAGGTAGCAGACACTGTGTGGTAGTCACACAGACACAGGAAGGACCCAGGTGTGTTGAGGCATCTGTCTTCAAACCCGGCTCCACACACCCCCACCACCTGACACTCATCCACATCTGGAAAAACAGAAAAGTATCAACAACAGTGTGCAGTCTTTGTGAAAACATGCAGGACAGTGGCAATGTCCTTCTAAAATGCAACCGGTCCAGCAGATTTACAAGTGTAGCAGGACAGAATGTCCAGTCGAAGGTTGAGCTTTTCTGAACTAGAAGAATTCAGTTGGACTTCTAAAGTTGAAATATGTTTGTCAATATACTGAGTAAAACTATGTATATTTCCTGATTTGTCCATAAATTATTGCAAATAAATCATATTTTTGATGGACAAAACTCATCCACGTCTGGAAAAACAAACATCTACTGTAGGAACCATCCAATTTAACACTTTAAGGACAGATGTCGCTAAAAGATGACATTTGTCATCATGACGTATCAATGTAGCCCTACGAGTAACTCACCAGTGCTGCATATCTTCATCCTGCTGACCCTTTGGGAGTGTCTCAACCTCATGAGGTCGGCATGATGCTTGAATGCAGCTCTGGTGGGTTACTCGCCAGGGCTGCATTCATACATCATGACAACCAAGGGCATGATGCATTAAGGCATGATGCCGTCCTTAGAGGGTGAGGCCACTTTAACGGCATGAACCATCTAATTTAAGCTACTTTAACTTAAATTAGGTACACAAACATCGGCTATATTTGCTGTATAATGCTTTAATTCACTACGCCTTTTGTTGTCAATATGCATGCATAAATGCAGCCCTGGTGGGTAATGTGCCAGTGTTGTCTTACATCATTTAAAATGTAGCAGATGCTGGTTCAGCAAATCCATTGACTAAAATGCAAGTTTAAGCTGTGCATGTGTAAGCTGTCTAAACGATACATGGATTGACAGATTTTAACCCTACAAAATGTTCACTTAAGGCGACTAATATTTAATTTTTTATGAAATACTGCAGCCACATTGGTTAACCACAAAAAGAGCAATATTGCACACCCCCCGTGAAATGACCCATGCCCGTACTTCACTGCCCTGTGACGTCATCAAAATGGCTGTTTGTTTACATTTGAATTGCGTAGAAAGAAGCCTTTTTAGGCTACCCCCTACCATAATTTTGGTATTTTGAATCGAAAAAGATAAAAAATAAACACAAAGGCACACTCGTTTTAGTCTGTCGAAGGGTAATTTCACTTGTTGGAGGTGGGGGCCGCATTTCACTCGGCCTACGGCCTCGTGAAATACAGCCCCCACCTCCAACTCGTGAAATAACCCTGTCAACAGACCAAAACTTGTGCACCTTTGTCTATATATCCACAATGAAAAACATCTCGAAAGGATATGCACTTGAATTGCTTAGTGCAAACTAGGCCTGGCTCTACGTTATTTAGAATGTACTAAGTATTAAGAATAAAAGAATTAACAATAACAATACCTTTGCATGGCGTGGCTCCGCCCTCTACTACCCAGCTGCCGCCTGTACACACACGTCTGTAGTAGGACGCCAGGGAAGACGTAAACCCGGGTTTACATGTGTACGTCACCATAGAGCCAGCAACTCCACTCGTCTCAGACTGATCAGCACAGCCATCAACGGGCGGGTGTCCACAATTGGTTGCTGTATTGTAAAAAGTACTCACATGAGATCAAGTTTTACTGTCTCCATTCATTATTGGTGCTGTGATTTAGCCTCATAGAGGCAGGTGATTGAACAGTAAAGATCCTAAAGACTTGATATCATGATGTATGTCGTGATCCCCGGCGCTTCATTGGTGCATCACACTTACCTTTCAGGAGTGTATCCATAGGGTTATATAGAGTCAAAGGGTCCGGCATGGTGCATGAATTTAGCACAGACCAAAAAGTTCTTCATTACTCACCAAGGATATATTCAGGGCACTGTCAACTTAATAGGCATTTGATATCTGATGTCCTTGCAAAAGGACCTTAAATCAAACATTAAGTTATTTGCAGCATATTGGGTTACTTACAGCCACCATTAATTAGATAGCAGATGACGTCCCTGCAACACCCCTTTTTAACAAATAGGAGGGAAGGAGGAATATGGGGAAGGGAGGGAGGGAAGAGGGAGATGATATGTCCATTTGTTTTGTAAAGCAATGTGCTAACTCTTTACTATATAGCAGTGGCATTATTTTGTTCAGATCTGGAGTTGGACCTTCTGGGGTCCAAGTATTTTAGTTCACCTTCAAATCCACCAACCATCACTGCATGCTGTAAATCATTACGGACAAAAAAAGAGATATCCAGTCAAACAACCACCTTGAATGATTATTGGTATATATTACTCTTTGGCAAATAATTCGACTTAATTACTCTAAAAAAGCTACGTCTTAGTGGTTTAATCAACAGTTTTCATTCATAGGCCATAAATTACAGGCGAGGGTTATTTGTAATACGGCCATCCCTGGTTTAGTTAATGGGAATGCTGTATTCACCATGAAATAGAATATAGACTACCGTATTTCCCCGTGTATAAGCCTGGGCTTATACAAGTACTAAGTGCTAAAGTGACCAGGCTTATACACGGGGCAGGCTTATACTCGGGGCAGGCTTATATTCCTTTAACTGTAGAAACACCCTGATACCTTCTTACAATTTTCTTAATTACCTACCATTCCGACACATTTACTGTAACATTTCCATAATTTCCTGACCAATTTAAGCTTTGTCTCTCTTTAAAATGGCTATATGCATAAATGGAGTAAATAGGGGTCACATAGCCGAAAGAATTATGTGAATACTCTAAGTAGAAGTGGAGTTATGGCCTGAAATATGATTTTTATTGACTATATATTACACCCCCAGGCTTATACTCGGGGCCCGGCTTATACAACACTAAGTCTCCTTTTGCCCAGGCTTATACACGGGGCAGGCTTATACACGGGCCCCCGCTTATACACGGGGAAACACGGTACTCACGGTCAGGCTCAGTGACACAGATGAAGGACCCCGGCACGTTGTAACACGTCTCCTTCTCTCCACAATCGTCGTCCTCTGCAGCACACTCGTCCACATCTGAAGGGTTATTATGTTTTATACTGATGTCATACTGATGTTATACTGATGTTATACTTGTGATATTATATCATACTGATGTTATACTGATGCCACACCCCCTTGTGGTACGCTTTATTGATTATACAAACACAGGAACGTACTAATGACGTTATATTAGGGGTGGCTCACTCGGTAGTCACTACTCTCCTCCTTTACCAATCCAATTACTTGGAACGTGTGTACACTGTAAAAAGTTACTGTATTCAAACAGCACAATGTGCTGTACATTTACAGCACCATTTGCTGTATAATTACAGCATTATGTACTGTAAATCAGGTCTCCAGCAATGTTGCTGTACATTTACAGTACATTGTGCTGTAGATTTCTGCCGCTAGGTGGCAGCATTAAATTTACCTAATTATTACCATCTCTCCCGGAAATTAGGAATAGTGATTGTTAGTTTAAAACAATTTATCCATCGAAGGGTAATACCCAAAAATATATCACCCAAAAGGTACTGAATCAAATTCTAATATGGTAGAATTATCAGGTGTATATTCCATTCAGTTACTTATATATTGAAATTTAAACATTAGGGATTTTTACCTATCAGGCTCATTGACTACACCCAGGGTGATTACCCACTGTGCTACAGTGTGTACAGGTACTCACCATAGCCTAGACTTTTTGTACTTCAAATGGCTTTCATGCATTTACTTCTAAATGTATCATCATTTTGTTTTTTACTTTGGGTTAGTAGGGGCCTACATGTCTTCTATATCAAGACCATCTTTTAAATAGTATGTATGATAATTTATTTATTTCCAATGGAACTCCCTATCCAGAGTTGAATAAAGCCTCACAAACTCTCAAAAAATTGTAAAATAAGAATGGATGAGAGAGACTGAATGCAGTTATCATAAAGTGTATTGATATTTGCTTAATTGTGTTGGATGATACAAAAAAAAAGCAAAAGTATAGAATAGACACCACATTGATGGGAGAAGTTAAATGCTTTAGTGCCCGGACTGGGGAAAAGCTGGTATCACATACAGTTCAGCTGTATTAAAGCAGGATTAAACCATTACATTGTGTAGTGTGTACATTATCCTAGCTAAAATTGAACTACTATGCAGGAAAGTACTCTCCATGCATGCATATTAATTGATATAAATTGATGATAACAACAATATGAAACCTACAGTAGAAGTTGCTGTAACTTTACAGCACCTAGTCGCTTGTAATGATGCACCAACGGACTGCAATCATGCTTAACTAGTGCTGCATTCATGCAGCATGATGCATTATGGGCTACTTAAAGAGGTAAAACCTGATAGTTTACCTTGACATGGGAACTCTCCTTCTCCCTCTACTAAGTCCCAGGAGCCGAGAGTACATTCACGTCTGTAGTAAGAGCCGTAGCCAGTCTTACAGGTGTAGGTTATCAATGACCCGTCCAGTCCACTCGTCTCAGACGCGTCAGCACAGCCGTCGTCAGGCGGGATGCCACATGCCGGCACTGGATAGTAACATAGGTACTAAGGGAGTGGTCATTTTTTAACAACGGGGGGAGGAGTCAGTGGATTCACGCAAGCGAGTCAGAATTTTTCTCATCCCCCCCTGCGAGATTTTTTGGTCCCCCCTCCAGGCAGGTTGGAATTGAGCGCGGCCGACCCCTTTGAGCTATAGTAATGCGCGGGCTTTTCCGCTAAAAAGGGGTGTAATTTTTTTGGTCGAAATTATTTCTGTCCCCCACCCAAATCCACCAACCCCCCCCCGCCTGTTCTTAGAAAATGACCACTTCCTAAGGTGGCTGTCATTTCTTAATAATTAAGATGGGGTTTGTAATTTGAAGCAGGTTAAATTGATTTTTGCAAGCTGGGATATTAATCAACAAAATTCAACCCAATATACTAGGGGAGGGGCAGGAACGGTCACTCTTTCCATTGAAGAAATCTATTGCCATATAATAGTTCAAATAAAATTGAACCATCTCTTGATAAGCAATGGACAACACCACACCCTTCAAGAATGAACTGTTTATTGTTAACTCAGATATCATCCATAAATAGTTGGACAATAAAGTGAGGCTAAAGGCTGCTATAATAAAGATTAGGGCACAATCTTGGTCACTTACATTCCGGTGAAGGTATACAAATGAAGGACCCCGGCACGTTGAGGCAGATCGTGTCGTCCCCGCAGTTGTCCGTGCCCCCAGTACACTCATTCACATCTGCCAACAGAGGGAGCCACTCAGACACAACTTATCTTATAAATAGACACGAGGCCGAAGGCCGAGTGAAATGTGGCCTGACATGCAACAAGAAAAATAACCCAGTCAATAGACAAAAACAAGTGTTCCTTTGTGTTCATTTCTTATGTTTTCCTATTCAAATGAAATTATAAGGGCCTATAGGGGGTGGAGGCCTTAAAATAGTATTACCAAAGAGGAATTTCAAAAGTGTCATATTGTTTTAATTCTCGTTTGCATTGACGCGCCAAGCCATTAGAATGTCAAAACTGTTTATTTTTTTGTCTACCATGTCTAGAACCGACAGAATTCAATATTATTCAATGAAAAAAAGGGTGGTCTATTGGAAAAATGTCCTATACATAACGCACAATCACATGGACCCCCACCAAAGTGTCACTGCAGCCATGCCACGCACAGCTTTCACAGCTTGTCTACGGGGCCTGTCCGCGGGGCTTGTTCACGCGGGTGTGTGGGCACTGCCTGGGGGTGCACATGCACTTTTGCGGCCTCTTGAGAGCCGTAGGTACGGGAGCGGTGCGCAACAATAGGGGGTGCCCAGTGAACAACAAAAATTCAAAAAAAGTTTTTAATCTTTGCAGAAGGGTAAAAAACGAATTTTTGTTATAAACGTTTTCTAACATTAATCAAACGTTTTTAAATGTTTATGGATGTTTAAAAAGGTTAGCATATGAATGTTTTATTTTCACATATTCTAACATGGAAAAATTGTATATTAAACGTTTATGAATGTTTGTACAAGTCTTTAAGTGAATGTTCATTTTCAACTATTACTCACATAGGAAAACATTCATTGAACGTTTTTAACATTTTCTTCTTCTTGTGTGACCTTGTGGTTCCCTATTGTCGCCCAAGGCACAATATGGTTTTGCAGTTTGTTTGGAATATATATCATTATATTATATGATATGTTATTTTTTGTATATTCTTTGATACAAACCCTATCTTTGTTTATATGTTTCACTAGCCAAGGATAATTGTATAACAGTGCTAACTCTCATAGGCAAATTGAAATAGTGATTGTTCCTTAATTATAATTCAAAATTGGAAGATGCAGGTCTTAATGGAATGCCTATATATATAAATATGTTTGAATCAGGCAAGAATTTTCGTTGATATGATAACTCAATCATTATCCATAAATATCTTTGTGGGGATGCAACCACTATGATAGACATAGGTATTACGATATAGCTAGACCTAACCCAGATGATACTACCATTTCCATCAATTTACTTCATCTTCATATGGGTGTGGACCACCAAATTCGACATGGCGACATGGCTATTTCTTAAAATCGACAATCGACATGAAGCCTAGTGACATGCGACATGAGGCTCAAAAAAATATAGTGACAGACAACATGAGCAATTGTTAAAATCGACATGGGTTATGGGTATTATTAAGCGACATTGACATGCAACATGGCCAATTTTTAAGATCGACATTCGACATTGGGACCCCCCATCCAGAGCCCCCTTCATGTTCATCTAACATGCCAAGTAATCATGGTTTGCCTATCAGGTGGTTATGGCTGTTTACAGAGGAAGATAATGAGAGTTTAAGTTTGTTTTTGATGTAAAAAAACGTTTAGGAAACGTTTTTTAACGTTTTGAATAATAACACATCTTTTCACTAGGTGGCAGCTCGGTTCCAGAGCAGATTTATTTGATAGGTTCCATTCTTTAAAGCTGTCTAAATGTTTGAAAAAATAACAATCCCGGATTGATTCATATATTGTACCATCAACAACCTAATCTAAATTTAAATTTGATAGAAATTGGCAGATTACTTCATAATGTATTTCATAAAGTAGCTCTAATGGTATAGATACCTGTTGTGTGGCAAACTGACACACATATATGATTCTGCATGCAAGACTTGTGTTATACAAGTGCTAAGTAAAGGTAACTTAGGTTCATGGATTAAACAGTGCCTTGAATGACTTAATATGCTATCATATGTGGTAGCATAAGTCCCAAGACGATGAGATAGGCACCAACTCGGTCAAAGTTGGATCAAATCAGCTTGCCAATAGTTTGGTGAAGGGTGAAAGGTTTGAATAAATATATGTATTTCACACTAAAGCATGATCTTATAGACCGTTATAGCTCTATATTGATCACATATTTATGCACCCAAATCTGTTAAAAATAATGATTTAAAAAGGTTGAAAATTTTTTTGAAAAAACGTGAAAAAATGTTAGATATTATTATATAAACGTTCATGTTAACGTAAAAAAATGGCAGAATGAGTCAACGTTTTAGCACTAAAAATCGTTTGGGACAAACGTTCACAAACTTCAAAATGATGTTTGAAAACGTCAGAAAACGTCTTTTTGTTCACAGAGTGGGGTTTCAGATGCATGGGTAAACGGTAGGCACAGGCATCCAACTGATAAGAGTGACCAATTGGTGAGGCTACTTAAAATAGCTTTTTTCTACACCATTCAAATGTAAACAAACCGCCTTTCTGATGACGTCACAGGCCCGTTAAATACGTCCATGAGTTTTTTGATGGGGGGTGTGCAATAAGGCGTCCCTTGGTTAAATCAATGGCACTGCTGTATTTCATAAAAAAGGAATAGACAATGATTCTGTTTTGGTCTGTTGCCTGGGTCATTTCACGAGTTGAAAGGTGGGGCCGTATACACGAGGCCACAGTGAAATGCAGCCCCATCTTCAACAAGTGAAATTTCAAGGTTAGGGCCGTATTTCACGAGGCTATAGGTGGCTCCACCTTCAAGAAATGAAATAACCCTTCAATAGGCCTAAACAAGTGTGCCTTTGTGTTTGTTATTTTTAAATCTCTTTTTTTTTAAATTCAATTTGTCAACAATTATGATAGGGGGGGCCTTAAAAAGATTTCTCTGCACCATTCAAGTGTAAACAAACCACTATTTTCAAAAAGTGACAAGGAAGGGAAATAGGGCCATGGTTATCTCATGAAGTGAGTGAAATACGCTGTATTCTTTGGTTAAGTTAATGTATTCCATAAGAAATAAAAAAGTGAAAGTCTATTCTGTCTGGATAAATGATAAACCATGAAACAAACCAACCTTGACAGGGTGCGGAGTCTCCGTCGTCCAACCCCCAGCTGCCGGACTCACAGACGCGGGTGTAGTCAGACCCATAGCCAGGTTTACAGGTGTAGTCTAGCTCCTCGTCATCGTCTCCGGCTGCCTCATCTGTGTCAGCGTTACCATCAATAGGGGGGTGACCACAGCCTGCAGTGGGGAAGTCATTGAAGTTAGTACATCCAATGATTTGGTAACGGTATCAACTATAGTCTCTGTTTGTATACTATTCCAATGATTTGGGCTCAGAAATATTTTTCTTAAAAATTAGCCAGTCATTCCTTTTCATTTTGCTTATTTTCATTGTCATTACTGTAAAACCTTGCGTAGAAGCCACAGCTAGTACGCGAATCAGATTATTAAGTGATTCGGAAAAAATACATAGTTGTGTTGGGTAACATATCCCCCCCAAAATAGGATAGGTAGGTTGATTTTCCCCCCGCTTTGTTTAACATTATTTTGAAGAAGATGAGACAAAGTTCCCCCCTTTGTAGCATAGTTTCAGTTTGAAAAAGAAAAAAATCAAAAGTTTTTGGGGGAGAAAAAACCGAAATGCCTTTCAAATTAGGTAGGGCCGAAAAAGAATGGGGCGATCAGAATACCAACTACTTATTTTTTAGTCTCATACATTTGATGATTATGACTCAAATTTTCATCTTCTTAAACTTGATTGTGGATATTGACTAAGATGTTATTTCCCCTTCTACCTTTCTACATCTTGGCCAATTATGCATGGTCATTGAGTGAAATAAAAGCATGGCCTACAAACAAGGTTTCCTGGTATACATGTTATCAGGTAAAAGATACTTACCACTAGTTGCTGTGACTTGAAGATACAGCGAAGAGAGAATTGCGATCCTAAAATTAAATGGTATTATTTAAATGTGGATCTAGACTATCCAAATTGACATTGACTGCCTAACTTCAATGCTGCTCACAAGATCACAAAAGTTAAGGGAGTGGTCATTTTTTTAACAACAGGGGGGGGGGGTTGGTGGAGGGAACCAAAAAGATTACACCCCTATTATAGCTAAAGGGGTCGGCCGCAATCAGGGTCAGATTGCTGGTATGGCTTGTAGGATCAGTCCAGGGTCAGGGTGCGGAATATATATGGGAGGTTTTACGGTAGGATAATAACTTTGTGGTACAATATTCATTAGACCAGTGGTACATCAACTATGAATAACTGCTCTTATATTGTGTAATAAATATACCACAACAGTTTTGGGGAGGTTCAGACAGATTTTAAAGCTAAGCCAAAGCTACAATTATAATAATTGTTATTTGTTTCATATGCATATGTGTTTTATACTACCATAAAATCTAAAACAACGAAATACACCATTTACCTCAATAAGAATGTGAATGACACGGATGTCCCTTGTACACTGCGCTGCGTCCGTCTCATGATGTGAACTGAGACACGAGGAAAAGGAATACCGTATTCGACGTAATAAGCGCACAGTGCACTTTAAAAAATTATTATGGAAACCTTTTAGTAGTTAGGAGTTTAATTGGGGTCAAAAATTGAAACATCTTTGGTTATTTTGTCTAGTATAAGGATCGGCCAAAAATGGGGTGTGTGCGCTTATTAGGGGGTGTGGGCTTATTATGTCGAATACTGTACATGTAATTGTCATCATGATGCATGAATACGGCTCTGGTGAGTAACTCGCCAATGCTGTACTGGCAACCATTCAATAGCAGGGAATCTGGATGAATGATCATTGCATATTGAGGTAAAAGTAAGTAAGTATTCTTTTATTTATACTGAGATTGATACAGGAAGGCCGCGGGCCCGTACTATGTATGTCCCAGTGTTTAACCCCAGTGGTATGGGTTGTATGACTCTTATATGCATGTAGATATGTAGATCAATAATCAGCGTCTTATGACGTGATGTATCAGACCATCTGGGGGGGGGGGCCAGAACTATGTCTGGCGCCCCCAGTTGGTTATGTGCCTTAGAGGCTGTAAATCTCTTTACATTAAATAAGCTTGATGTAATAATGCTTAGTATAGGGTGGATTCTGCCCGCTAGGCCGCGGGCCCGTACTATATATGTCCCTGGGTGTCCCTTCATTGCGTTAGCATTGGTGAATATCTTGCCTTTGTTTTCAGGGAGGGTGATATCCCCATGTTCAGGGGGGTGTCTACAAAATAGTTATCCAAAAGTGACTTATCTATGCTAGAACCCCCTGTTCTGGTTCTCCAGGGCAGACTTGATGCCAAGTGTTGGGGACCAGAGGTGCACCATATTAGCACAATATCTTCAAGCATAAGATATTTGGACATATCTTGTGCTTCAACCACCAACAGGGACTCCGCTGCATCCCCAGGGGATGCTTTGTAAGAAAGCACCGTACTTGATCATCCCCCAGTCCCCCAGGGGATGTAACAATGTACACTGGATTCCTTCCCCAATGGTTAGGTTAGGGGTTAGGGTAAGCTTTGTTCTATGTGATAACAGTTAGGGTTAGGTTTAGCATTAGCTATATTAAGAAGCATCCCCTGGTCACCCAGGGGAGTCCTTGGATAAAGAATAAGATATCCCCTGACATTTTCAAGAGATCTAGTCCCTTAAATCTTTCTGCACAAAATTGTTCAGGGTCAATCAGGCTACAGGTACCCCCCCTCTTTTTATTTTTTTAAGCCTGATCTGATTATAGCATTTATACACATTTGTGCATCTTAGGCTGTGTCTCACCAACTTGGTCTAATGTCTTCGTCTATGACCGGGTGGCGTCTATGACCGGGTGGCGTCTATGACCGGGTGCCATCTATGACCAGGTGCCGTCTATGACCGAGTGCCGTCTATGACCGGCCACCTTAAAATATAAGATTTAGAAAAAATAAATTTCTTCTTTTATATGTAAGGGAAAAAATAAAGAAATTGGCGGTGGTTACATATCCATATATATCTTCACCTGCCCTAGATAAACCTTTTTCTCTCAGGAGGTCATAGACGGCACCCGGTCATAGACGGCACCCAGTCATAGATGGCACCCGGTCATAGATGGAACCTGGTCATAGATGGCACCCAATCATAGACGGCACCCAATCATAGACGGCACCCGGTCATAGATGGCACCCGGTCATAGACGGCACCCGGTCATAGATGGCATCCGGTCATAGATGGCACCTGGTCATAGACGGCACCGGGTCATAGACGGCACCGGGTCATAGACGAAAACATTGGTCCAAGTTGGTGAGACACAGCCCTTAGCGTAATTCAATGGTATTACCTCAGTCTACATGGCTGCAGCAATTAGCCTCCTTCTGCATGTCTGCACCACCCAATGTAAACTACACTTGTTAGCCATGCACTGATAACCATGCACTTTAACCCTTTAAGGACACAGGTCCCTAGAAGTTGACATTTGTGGTCATGATGCACCAATGCAACCCTGGCGAGTAAGTAAGTTGCGGGTGCTGCATTTGTGCATCAAGCCGACCCTTCGGGATTGTATTAACGCCATAGGGATGGCTTGATCCTTGAATGCAGCCCTGGCGAGTTACTCGCCACGACTTAAAGGGTTAATATGTGGCTGGAGATACTGTGGGGATGGGTGGGGCTACAACATCAAGTCTTAGGATAATGATGATTGACAGGCAAAAAAATTGGTCCTCATTTGCGTCCTATATATGAAGCAAATCTAGGTCAGCCCCTTTCCAGCCTGGAGCCCTAGATTTGCTTCATATATAGGACGCAAAGGAGGACCAATTTTTTGCCTGTGTCTGTGTTGGTGTTGTATGAGGTCCAGATCTGTATAGGGGCTTTGTAATTCACGCGCTCTGGTGGAAAGCCCAAAGGGGGTGAAACACTAGGGTAATCAATGCACGCCTCCCCTATCAGTCCAGTAATGTGGGACTTGTGAAGGTGAACAGAGAGGTCCGTGGTGTAATGGTTAGCATACTGGTAATCAGTGCCAGAGATCTGGGTTCGATTTCTGGTGGATCTAGGTGAAAATCGCTTTTCACCTATACGCGACCCCCACACTGAGACACATCTGATGTGACAGGGGATGTAGCTCAGTGGTAGATCACCTACTTTTAGGTAGGAAGCCCGGGGTTCGAGTCCTGGTGTTTCTGACAAACATCATTTTCAGAGAAACCGTGTCCCTCACATCTGTTTCCTTTTTTCTGAAAGCTATAAATTCATGTCTCCCAGAACAATAGCTCATTACGCTTTTGTTTTTCCATTTGTTTTAACACTTTACTTAGACACTCTAGAAAGTCTATTACCTCACCTTTTCTTAACCCTTAAAGGACGTATGCCGCTAAAAGATGACATTTGTCGTCATGATGCACCAACACAGCTGTTGGAAGTGACTACTGTAAATAACAGTTATAGGAACACACTACACTTAAAAAGTAAACTTGTCTCTTGACTGTTCAAAGTGAGAGTCATAAAATAAATGAGTCAAAAACTTGTTTAAGTGACTAGGAAGTGGGTCTTTTAGCTGGAGATAGGAGACCCGCTTGGCATGTGTCAGCCCAAAACTTGACATTTGCCAGCTCCAGATTCTATTTGTGGGATGGTGACCTGATAGGTTAGACAAATTTTGACTCGTTTATCTTATGATAGTCACTTTGACGAGTCTGGAGACAAGTTTACTTTTTCAGTGTACGTCAATAATTACATACACAGACATGGCCAGCCATAGTGTGGTCTACATACACACACCCGACCCAGCATACACTCATCTATGTAGTAAGCCCTCCCCTCATCAACCTGCACCAACCCTGTAAGGACAGCATGTCACTAAGAGATGTCTGGACGGCAGAAAGGCAATGCGCCTAAGTCTAGGTTTGGCTATTTATTAGTCACTAGATCAAATAAATACTTTAAAAAAAAAGATGAGTAACTCGCTGGTGCTTCATTGGTGCATCATGCCGATCCTTCGGGAGTATTTCAACCCTGTAGGGTAGGAATGATGCATGAATACAGCACTGCCGAGTTACTCAGCAGGGCTACATTGCCGCATCATGACGACCAAGGCATGATGCATGAAGGCATCACACCGTCCTTAAAGGTTTAATAGATGACCAGTATTTCCACTGAGGAGCCAAGAGTAGGAACAGACTCTTTTTCTTTGATATTGGTGTGCAGGTTGATTTATATTTGTTACAGTGGATCCTTGGTTGAAATGGGCCGTCTAATTGGTATTATTACCCGCAGCACGTATGTGTGTCAAATATGTACTAAGTGCGGCAGGCCTCTAAAGCATGTTAATGATGTAAATCAACTTCATCTTTTTCTCTTACATTCGAGATAAGGCCAAGAAAAAGGTGTGTTTCAGGCAACCCAACCTCAGATTAAAAAAAGAGCCCACCCTAGCAATTTAACAAATTCTTTCAAGAATAATGAGCTACCAGTGACCTCAAAGACCTGAATGATTGATTAACTTCAGGAAATTTTAAGAGGAATATGCAATAAATTCTTAATATTCCTAGTCAAAAGAGGAATTATTGAATCATTCTGGTGAGTCGGGAGTTGATTTGTTGACCTACATACCCCAGAAATTCTGACCATGTTGTCTGAAACACGCTTTTTTAAATTTTATTTTGCCTAATTAAGTTGAAGTTATACTCAGCGTCAGTAGATTCTACAAGGCCAAAAATAATTTTCTTAAAAAAAAGATAAATAAATTCATTTGGTGGAAAAATTATATATTTGTTCTTGTGGATGTTTTCAATTTTTTCTTCAATTACCTGCATGTAATTTACGAACAGTAAAGGAAGAAAATAAATTGTAGGCTAACGAGAGTGTTACTTCCCAAATTAAACATGCATAGCTCTGTAGGACACAATGTCACCGGGTGTGTCCCAAACCCCGCAGGGGGTGCCATAACTGGCTGTCATCTTGCATCGTGCCCTATATGTCCGAGGGACGATGCAATCCAGCAAGGTAGGGAGAGGAGAACAGTCAGACAAGGGTTGGTAGTGTAAAGGTTAGAACACTTGTCACTGGTGCAAGAGGTCTGTGGTTCGATTCCCTAGCCGATCCAATGACTAAGTTCTCAGTGACCCCTACACCTCTGTGAAATTACCTTCAAGCCTATACATTGGCCAAACCTACATCCTCTTGGCAAAATCAAACACCAAATTCGGAAACTGATTTCAGTGCAAATCCTTCTTACATAGTGTGGTCACTTAGCCACAGTTTAAATTAGAGCTATCACATAACTTTGGAAGTTATTATGGTAACTGGACAGAGAAGGGGCCGATTACAATTCCATCCGATTTGAAAACTGAAAAAACAAGAGATAATTCTAAAATTGCAATTTTAAATAAATTCCCCAATTTTCCTGCGGTTTGTCGACTGCCTACTTATAAGGCCACATGGTAGGTTGTGTCTCATGAGATTGTAACAATTGAACATCTTTGACCGGGTGTAGTCTTTGACCGGGTGTAGTCTTTGACCGGGTGTAGTCTTTGACCAGGTGTAGTCTTTGACCGGGTGTAGTCTTGAAGTTGAAGTTGAAGTTGAAGTTGAAATTTCGTTTATTTATCCTGGAGTATTACATTAGCCTAGGGCATGTTTTCATAATAATCCAGCTCATGGTGCTCTAACTAAGCATACAAAGAATACGTATAATTACAAGGTAAGTCCTTATGGACAAGTTATGTTACATTTAAATAAAGGTCCTGAAGGGTGTGTCTGATGGTATGACACATGCCTGATGTAATTGGCATTTAAGAGAGTGACCGGGTGTAGTCATTGACCGGTGTAGTCTTTGACCGGTGTAGTCTTTGACCGGGTGTAGTCTTTGACTGGGTGTAGTCTTTGACCGGGTGTAGTCTTTGACCGGGTGTAGTCTTTGACCGGGTGTAGTCTTTGACCAGGTGTAGTCTTTGACCGGGTGTAGTCTTTGACCGGGTGTAGTCATTGACTGGTGTAGTCTTTGACCGGTGTAGTCTTTGACCGGGTGTAGTCTTTGACCAGGTGTAGTCTTTGACCGGGTGTAGTCATACGTCCATGCAGTGATATGGTATATATTAAACCTTGCACTAATATGGATCTTACAGAACAGACCCGGAACTGACTCTTGCCAGAGTGCCAGATGCTCTGGACCTGCCTACATTAAAGGGGCATTCTCACCACTGGCACTTAACCACATAGTAGACTAGAACAGTACTATAGTTGTGAGTAGGATACGCTCGGGGATCATGCCACTTTAATCTCCTGTGGTGGTTGCCACCTCAGTACACCACAGCTTACAGACTCTCCGTGACTCAATATGTCAAAACGGACAGAGTGGTGCGTAAACAGATTGCGACTACGACTTTAATTCCTGTGAAAAATGGCTTTTCTCTGGGAGAAAGATTGATGGATTTGCAGTAAATGTCATATGCTAGGTATAATAAAAAAAATTAAAAACTTGTAAAGCTACAACTGGATGCACAATGACTCGTTTAGGTGTCTGTATCGCATGGTGCGCACCGTCGGACACAGACACCCAAACTTGTTGTCGTACAATGTATCCAGTTGTATCTTTACTCGTTCATTTCTATGTTAATATTCCCTGAGGTATTGGACAGAATTATAGATATAGATAGATATAGTACTGTTCGGGTTACAACTATAATATATATACATGTATGTAGAGATGCCTATACTACACACAGCTCTTATACATTTGGCAATGTACACTACAGACTAGTAATTCATGCACCAATAACCACTTTAACATGTTCATATAATTTTTTACTTGACAGGGAGTGGTCACTTACATGCCAACTACTTACTGAAATATAACCCTTTAATGCTTCATGCCCTTGGCCTCCATAATGCACAGATGCAGCCCTGGCGACTAATACGCCATGGTTGCATTTTAAGCATCATGCCAACCCAATGGGGATGATACAACTGCGACAGAAGACATGATGCACAAGTGCAGCATTGGTAAGATATCCACTAGGTCTGCATTGATGCATTGTGGTGACAAACAAAGTTATTTTGGTGACATGTCATGCTTAAAAAGTTAAGATATAAAGATTACACTAGCTGCACCATCCCCTCTCAAATGGCAAGCCAATTAGTGCTCATCCACTGGTGTCCACGCTGTACAGTTTACTTCCTACCACAAGTATGTACCTTAACTACATACACAATAAAAAAGGAGTAGAATCACGGTGACTCCAAAAGAGGAGTCTAGACTCTCCCCATGACTCTAAAGTGACTCCCAATCATTAGGGAGTCTTACAATAGGGGTCTTTATAGAGTTATAACAGAGTTATGCCAATGTTAAGGAGTCACTGGGGAGAGTTACCTCAATGTTCAAGTCATTCTACTTCTTTTCTCTTATGTGTAGATAATCTAAATGCTCCGGCCCTTAGTCTATAGTGACTATCGCAGGTTAGTCATATTTGAATAGCACTTGGTCATGCCGAACCATTGTCCATATGACTGAGGCAAGACAGATTATAACTATTGCCTTATTCAATAGAGTTTATCCTAATACTAATTTGAAAGAAGAAGACTGAGGTGAGTTGGTCAGTACTGACCACCCCTATGGTAATAAGCAGCTTAGGTCGAGCCAGAAAATGACCAACTAGGTTAAGTCATATTTACAGATTTTTTAGCCGCTACTGACTAAGTTTTAGAGTCTAAAGTTTATCAGTATTGAGTGCGGGATGCCAGCGGCGTAGTAATATGTATGGGACCTATCATATATACCTCTATCATGGTGACACCTATCATAATTAGATATGGCACAATTCACTAGTATCTAGGTTAGTCTAACATTATGAGCATTCCAACACAAATCCGATTTGAATTTAATTGAAATTCCCTATAATTCCCCTTTTTTCTATTTAGGTTAAAGACTTGACACTATCATTCATCATGTCATATGTCTTAATCAGACTCAACAGTTGTAGAAGAAAATGAAATAAAGAAAATGAAACAAAGTATTAAAGGGAGAGGGGATGGCTGTGGGCTATAACTTTGACTTGTTGGGACAAACTCCCGTTGGAGCTTGGACAAGAAAATATTTGCAATCTTAAATTTGATTTATTTAAGATTATTTAAGATTATTGACAGTTGACTGAAGACATTTATTGTACATGATTGATATAAGGTGTTTTATTCTTTTCTAACACTTATTTATTTTTGTTGGTTATATGATTTGTATTATATTTGGGGCTTTGCCCCAGAACCCCCTTTTCTTTCTTGCTTTCTTTCTTGCTTTTTCAAAACTGATATCAAACACAACTGTAGACAACTATGAATAATACAAAGGTGCCACCTGGTGTTTGGAATCTTCAATTTAAGATTAGATAATTTTTAAGATTGGCCATTTTTTAGATCGTGTAGTCGATTGAGAGCTATTTGTGGGGCCTCCCAGGATGTTAGGCATCAAATCTCTAAATCTCGTCTTTCCTCTCCTGCTCTTTCTGAGCATTCAGTTGCTTTTTAAGTATTCCGTTCCCTTCGTCTATCTGACTCTTGATCTACAGGTATCCGCAAAGGAGCACGTGCGTGTGATGCTGAGGAGTTTAACAATGAAATGGATAACACATTGATGTGGGGTCTGTCCCATCCACAGGCTTTCACTGAGCCGTGTTCTGGTGGAGATTTCTGCCGTGGGTTGGTAGTATTAGTATAAAGGCCTGACACTCTGGTGGACCGGTCATCCAGGTGACCACGTGACCAAACACTACATACAGGTATTTCGAGACTGGTTTAGGGCTATTCTAACCCCTTCTAAGGCCTCCGAACCATCAACCTCCCGAACCACATCAGGGCGAACAGGAGATTGGTGACTGCAGATGGGTCTGAAGCAACCTGGCGACCTGGGCAATAATAAAAGCGACCTAGCAAAAATGGCAATAAGCTAAAGGGTCCAAAAAAATGACTTTGTGACCTGGACCCCTTAATTTCGGCGACTTTCTGACCTCAGGGGGGGACCGCTCTGCACCCCAAGATTGCGTCAGGTGGACAAGGTCAGACGCGCTCCATCCCGGCCATGGATACTGCCATGCCGGTTGCAAACATGCAGGTGTCAAAGCTGCATTTATCACATTTGTTCCTGTCTTTCCCTGTACCACTCTAGGTGCAGGTGTACTTTCCATCGATCTACTAAGTAGATCTCTATCACCTTCCGCCATCTAACCAACAGGAATGATGTATTCACAACCACAAGCACTGGTCATGGCACCTGTGGGGCCCTTGCGCCACAAATTTGCCACTAGCATAACGGCAAATTGATATTCTATGGCAGTTTGCTGTAATGTCAACCTATATAGTGCCACTGTATCCGGTCCAACCAGACCATGATATTCGCACGAGGAGCTCGTGCAAATAATGGCCGCTATTTGCACGAGGAGCTCGTGCGAATAGCGGCCACTATTCGCACGAGGAGCCGGCGAGAGATGCAACAGCGAGAGATGCGACCACACGAGGAAACGGCGACAGATGCGACCACATGAAGGATGCGTGTGCAATGCCCCCCCCCCCCTGCACTCTCAGACAGAAATGACATTATGGTCGTTCCTTCCCCTCAAATATACCCCCTGATTTCTGGTCTGAAATTTCTTTGTGGAAAAACACCGACTTTTCAAGGTTAAGAATACACCCCTTATTTCTATAAAACACTGACATATTTTCAAAGCCCTATTTTCTCAAATACCCTTATTTCTTGTTTTTGGGAACGAGCATAGATGTCACTTCTGTCTGAGAGTGCGGGGGCCGGGAGTCCCCCCTTCCCACTCCAACCTAGAAGATCCCTCTCCCCTGCCCTTCCCCGGCCCGTCATCTGCCCTTCCCTGCCATTCCCTGTCCCTCGAAGCCAAAGACCTAGTCTTTCCCACCACCCATCATGGGGCGTGTTGCCTCTCTTGTCATCATGTCCCCTTTCTTGTCGTCACGTCGCCTCGCTATAGTCGTCACGTCGCCTCTCTCTGAATAGCAGACGTTATTTGCACGAGGAGCTCATGCGAATATCGCTGGCGGGTCCAACCATGTCCTCTCAATAGAGCATTGAGTGATAAACACCATAGGCACTCAGTAGGATCGACTGGTTTGAGGCATAAGGGCAAGTGGAATTTATGATATCACAATTCTGCTGTCCTTATTTTTGACATATGGCAGACTTAAATTTGACAAACCCAAAGAACATGATTATCCGACTTCTGATCCTCTATAAATAAAGAAAATGCAAAAAAAAGGGTCAGGCATTTGATGATAATGCTTTTAAGTTTTATACCTGTGATTTCCATGTGATTTCTTAGACTTAGACTTAAATAGATGATCTCGCATTACATAGGTTTAAGCAAAATTAGAATATGACCCCTGAATGACTTAAAGCCCCAGCTCTCCTATAAATAGGGCTGAGTACCTGTCCCGATTGCGCCCTGACTGTCGGTGGAGGGGTACCGAGACCTGCGGGTTTAAGAAGGTGGGGTGATTTTTCTTCATGTCCCTATCTCCCCAACCTCCCTCATTCCGTCCTAGTCTTGAGAAATGCCTTATAGGAGGTGTCACCGGACCTGAAGGGTCATTAAAAAAACCACCCCGCCCTTCAGGGCTATTTCCTGACCTTGGCTTAGACTTGCTAATTTAGACCCCACCTAGAGAGGAAAGCTAGTAAAAACCATTCCACCATATGTCACCATATGTTACTGGGATGTAACCATTCCATGTACCGTAGTCGCCCGTTTAAGCGCCCCTGCGCTTATAAATTTCAACTCCCTGTTACCCCCTGCGCTTATACAGGGACCTGCGCTTATATGAGTACCTTTAAAGAGAGATTTTGGGTTTCAGAAGGGTCCTAGACCTGCGCTTAAACGAGACCTGCGCTTATTTGAGACCCCTGCGCTTCAATAGGCCATAACTATAATTATATCAAAGATCAAAAAGCCACAGAGGGTGGACGAGGCAAAATCATAGATTTATGGTGTGACTCTAGTCAGCCTCTATGATAACTTTCAATAGTAAGGAAAAATATCATCGCAAAAGATCAAAAAGCCAGCAGAGATTGAGGTGTGTAAGATGGTTACCTGTGTGGAGGCAGCTCTTGGAGGTAGGTGTGTCGGGACCTGTCCCTCAGAGAGTCAGACTCAGGGTGCTTGTTGTATTCATACAGGTGTAGAGCCCGGGGGGGGGGCACTCCCTATACTTTCTATAGTAACTATGTGTGAACATCACCTCAAATTTTGTACCCTTATCACGGGAGAAAAATCTACAAAAAAAGCACCCCTTTTTTTGGAAATTGACCAGAAATCATACCTCAATCAAAGGAGACCAAGAAAAATATACCCTTATCACGGCTGACTATAGAAAAAATACACTAAATTATGGATGGTCATTAAATATTATAGCAAAAAAGGGCAAAATTTCCCCTTGTAAACTCTAAAATTGGTCTTAAAATGTACCCCTTTCCCTCAAAATTTGCCTAAAAGGCACCCCTTATCAAGGGCCCTTGAAATCGCGTTCACACATGGTATCAACATCTGGGAGAGTGGCCCCCCTGGGGTGTAAAGAAACAACTGTATAGGAATTAGTCACAGTGAATTTAACTTTTTAAGTTTCAGCCAACTTGAGTGTTGGTGCCACCTACAACTTAGCTTTTTTTGATTAGGCCAGTCTAAAGGCACTGTAAAAATATTCAGTTAAAGTTACAGAGAATCTATGTTAAATTTGACGGTGTATCACCGTAATTGTGAGACACTGTAAAACTCATTACTTTTACCTTGAGTATCCGTAAACCAGTACAGTGAAACAATGTATTTTTTTTAATTTATGGCGAATCTCACGTTAAATGTTTGCCCACCAGATGGTAGCTTGGTCTGATAGGGCCAAATAAAAAAAAAGTTTTGTTTCAGGTAACATGGGATGAAACTCTAGGGTCGGTAGGTCGGATTTTTTTTTTTTACATAGCTTAAAATTGCCCCCAAAAAAGGGTAAAAATGGGAAGAATTTTTCAAAATTTTTGTAAACCAAAATTTGACCCCAAAAAAGTGTAAAAATATAAAAATTTCTCCAAAAGTGCATAAAAAAACGTAGGGTCGGCCCTGTTTACATAGGGTCGGTCGGGTGACCTGAAACAAACCTTTTTTTTTTTTGCTTATGGATTATAACCATAAATTGCTATGAGGCATTAAATTATGCTTCTCAGGCCTGTAAATATATTTACAGGCCTGGAATTAAGATGATATAATAAAATATACATCAATGAATCAAGAAACAATGAAAATTATCATTGAATAACAGAGAATCAGTGATAAATCACCGTAAAAATACAACAGGAAAGGCCCATAAAATTAAGGGGAAAAACAAAATACGGTTTGTAAAAAAGATTAAAAAAAAAAAAAAGTCTGGCATTCATTAATGCCAGTGATTCACCGTAATTCTACAGGATAATTTTTACAGTGTACCCATTTGTTTTGCACCACCAGGCCATGACCGAGCTGTGGATAAGTAAAAAGAAAATGATTAATTGCAGTTGAATGATTTTTCAAAACCTAGTTGTCATGCGCATTTCTCACACCATGGGTATTTGATTTCTAACAGAAATAAAATCAATAAACAATTCTTTTATAGATATGCCCAGTGATCAGAAACAAGTAGCGAGCAACCTTTCTATTTCATTTTTTCCTTTTCTCAAGGCAGCCCCAAGAATTTGGCCCGGAAGGAATACATTCCTATGACAAACTATAGATAGATAATGGGGGTGCGTATATCATAAAAAAAAGCAAGGAGGGAGGGGAAGCATTTGGAGGTGAAAGTGGAGGCACGATTAGAGGTTATTCTATATGAAGTCTGTGCTCCTTTAGGAGTGGTCATTATTAACCAACAAGGGGAGATGGTTTTGGATTTTCAAGGACAATTTTAAGGCTGCCCCTTTAAGAATTTAAGAAGAGAAAACTTTGAATTATATGTGCTTTTTTGTGCTGAAAAGAGGTACCACTTTTAGGAGGCCCATATACAACACATTTAAGCCCCCCCCCCCGCTTAGAGGAAGGGTGAATTTTGAGTAATTTACAAAGAGGTACTTAAAGCTATATCATAGTAAGGGAATGACACATGAATATGCAGCACCAGGGTTGTTCATTCATGACTTAGGCCCAAGTGCCTTATCCATGGATAACCAGCCGGAGTGCTAGCTTAGTATTATTCCGTTTATACCACAGTTTTAACATTTGAGAAAAAAATCTGATACTATTGCACCCTAAACTCGCGTGTTGGTTATCCAGTTTAGGCACTGGTTTGAAGAGCCTGCAGTGGATAACCGTGGTATAAGATCAACTAACATTACGTTCATATTACATATAAAACTCCTCTAGTCCTACCATGCCAACTCCTGTCCCCCCAATCTCATCTGCCTCCCCCCGACCTCTCCCAATCATCACATAATTTTTGTCGCCAGGTACTCTGAATTATAACATAAAGTAGACCGTGTCAGATCTACAGTAGGTCACAATAATTGTAGCGGCCCAAGTCAGTCTCCCTACCTCCTTCTGTCCCTCCCTGCCTCCTTCTGTCCCTCCCTGCCTCCTTCTGTCCCTCCCTGTCTCCTTCTGTCCCTCCCTGCCTCCTTCTGTCCCTCCCTGCCTCCTTCTGTCCCTCCCTGCCTCCTTCTGTCCCTCCCTGCCTACTTCTGTCCCTCCCTGCCTCCTTCTGTCCCTCCCTGCCTCCTTCTGTCCCTCCCTGCCTCCTTCTGTCCCTCCCTGCCTCATTCTGTCCCTCCCTGCCTCCTTCTGTCCCTCCCTGCCTCATTCTGTCCCTCCCTGCCTCCTCCTGTCCCTCCCTGCCCCCTTCTGTCCCTCCCTGCCTCCTTCTGTCCCTCCCTGCCTCCTTCTGTTCCTTTCCTATTTCTTCTGTCCCTCCCTGCCTCCTTCTGTTCCTTTCCTATTTCTTCTGTCCCTCCCTGCCTCCTTCCGTCCCTCCCTCCCTGCCTCCCTCTGTCCCTCCCTGCCTCCTCCTGTCCCTCCCTGCCTCCTTCTGTCCCTCCCTCCCTCCTTCTGTCCCTCCCTGTCTCCTTCTGTCCCTCTCTGTCTCTTTCCGTCCCTCCCTGCCTCCTTCTGTCCCTCCCTGCCTCCTCCTGTCCCTCCCTGCCTCCTCCTGTCCCTCCCTGCCTCCTCCCGTCCCTCCCTGCCTCCTTCTGTCCCTCCCTGCCTCCTCCCGTCCCTCCCTGCCTCCTTCTGTCCCTCCCTGCCTCCTTCTGTCCCTCCCTGCCTCCTTCTGTCCCTCCCTGCCTCCTTCTGTCCCTCCCTGCCCCCTTCTGTCCCTCCCTGCTTCCTTCTGTCCCTCCCTGCTTCCTTCTGTCCCTCCCTGCCTCCTTCTGTCCCTCCCTGTCTCCTTCTGTCCCTCCCTGCCTCCTTCTGTCCCTCCCTGCCTCCTTCTGTCCCTCCCTGCCTCCTTCTATCCCTCCCTGCCTCCTCCTGTCCCTCCCTGCCCCCTTCTGTCCCTCCCTGCCTCCTTCTGTCCCTCCCTGCCTCCTTCTGTCCCTCCCTGCCTACTTCTGTCCCTCCCTGTCTCCTCCCGTCCCTCCCTGCCTCCTTCTGTCCCTCCCTGCCTCCTCCCGTCCCTCCCTGCCTCCTTCTGTCCCTCCCTGCCTCCTTCTGTCCCTCCCTGCCTCCTTCTGTCCCTCCCTGCCTCCTTCTGTCCCTCACTGCCCCCTTCTGTCCCTCCCTGCTTCCTTCTGTCCCTCCCTGCCTCCTTCTGTCCCTCCCTGCCTCCTTCTATCCCTCCCTGCCTCCTCCTGTCCCTCCCTGCCCCCTTCTGTCCCTCCCTGCCTCCTTCTGTCCCTCCCTGCCTCCTTCTGTCCCTCCCTGCCTCCTTCTGTCCCTCCCTGCCTCCTTCTGTCCCTCCTTGTCTCCTTCCATCCCTCCCTCCCTACTTCCGTCCCTCCCTGCCTACTTCTGTCCCTCCCTGTCTCCTTCTGTCCCTCCCTGCCTCCTTCTGTCCCTCCCTGCCTCCCTCTGTCCCTTCCTGCTTCCTCCTTTTCCTCCCTGCCTCGCTCTTTCCTTCACTGCCTCATTTAACCCGCACCCCTCCATCCTTATTATCTTTCGCCTCCCCCCTCACCTCTCCCCATTATCACATTATTTTTGTCGCCAGGTGTCTTGAATTATAGCATTAAGTAGACCGTGACATTTCTGCAGTAGGTCACGATATAATTGCAGCGGCACCACACCAGTGCATGTAGGTTGCACTAAACTTAACTACACTCAAAAAGTAAACTTGTCTCCAGACTCTTCAAAGTGACGGTCATAACATAAACGAGTCAACAACTTGTCTAAGTGACAAGGAAGCGGGTCTTCTAGCTGGAGATAGAAGACCCACTTGGCATGTGTCAGCCGAAACCCGACATTTGCCAGCTCCAGATTCTATTTGTGGGAAGGTAACCTGATAGGTTAGACAAATTTTGACTCGTTTATTTTATGAGTCATTTAGACGAGTCTGGAGACAAGTTTGTTTTTTCAGTGTAGGTGGGGGCAGGAGCGCCCTTGCAGTCCCACAAAGTATGTTGATACTTTATTGGTCTAAATTTATAAAGTCAGTATGTATCAGAATATGTGTTAGAGTGTATGCCTATTGATTCCAATGGATATCAACAGGAAATTTGCTGTTAAATTGGTCTGGTAGGGCAAAAATGAATTATGAAATACCCCAAATCTGTCATTGCAGAACTTGTGCGGCCATTCCAAAATTCCTGTACAGAAAACAACCCTTTTAATGGCTTTTTGAGAAAAATGTTTTTATCAATAAGAAAATAATGGTAACTAAGCCCAATGAAGTGCATGACCATTCTATTCTTGCATATATGTTATACAGGCCTATAGTAGAAAAAAGAATTCCTGTAGTGCATCCTCTATGAGAGAACCATGTACATGATTCCCCTGTAGAAGGAGCCTATGTCCCTCTGCATGTGATGGATAAGTCTCACTGAAGCCATACAATTGAAACTCGATGACCGGCAACCATCCGTAACCGGCAACCATCTATGACCACAATGCAGGAAAAAGGCTTACTGAGAGCAGATGTACATGAACCATATATTGTTTAGCCGTGTTTATACCTTAACGCATATACCGGGTCATAGATGGCTGCCTGTCATAGATGGTTGCCGGTCATAGAGTTTAAACTTGTATTGATTTGGTGAAACTTAACCTAATACCGTCCATCCAGTAAGGGCTCATGTTAGCTTCTGGGCAAGAGGCTACTTGCCATCGGACCTGGCGGCTCCAGCTGTACATAACTTTATATACTATGTAAAAGGTTAGAACCAAGATTGTATCCTAGAAGATCCTTTATAACTACAATGACAACAACCCTAATGACACAGTTCTTAGCCGTACAACTATTATGTATTGTTTATTGTCGTTATAATGGATTTTGAAGGATATAGTCTTGATTATAACCTGGTATATAGTATATACCATATTCGACGTAATAAGCGCCCTGGGCGCTTATTAAATTATTTTTATGGTGTTTTAAGTACTTAAGAGTTTAATTGTCTCAAAAATCGGGAGCCTTTGTTTTAGTCTAAAAATCTCCCAAAACGGGGAGGGGGCGCTTATTAGGGGGAGGGCGCTTATTACGTCGAATGCGGTATACTGGTAGCCGTCAGGTCCGATGGCCAACAGAGCATTGCAACTTCCTGGCATGTCTGTGGTGCCCCCTTGTAGCTTAAAACGATACTAATGTCTAAAGGATGAAGCATAGATGATATGATATGTAGGCCATAAAATAAAGAAAATGGTGTTGGTTATATCTCCATATATATGCAGATCTATTTATTTTGTTTTTTACCACTTCATGTGCAACTAAAATATGGCTGTACATGATCGGTGGCCGTACATGATCGGTGGCCGTACATGATCGGTGGCCGTACATGATCGGTGGCCGTACATGATCGGTGGCCGTACATGATCGGTGGCCGTACATGATCGGTGGCCGTACATGATCGGTGGCCGTACATGATCGGTGGCCGTACATGATAGGTGGCCGTACATGATCGGAAAAGATAAAATCAACTAATTACCCCATTCAATCCGCTATTGAACTATTTTAACTATACCTACTGGCTGTAATATATGTTTGGGGAGTTTATTAGGAAAAGAACACTCCCAAAATATTTATAATGGCCAAAAAGGGGAGTTCCTCAATGTACAATTGATCATGTACGTCACATGACGTACATGATCGGCTTGCAATGTCAAATGACATTTTCTTATTACCCACTGCTGCACATGACTTTGATAATATATGTTAAGACTTATATCATATGTACACCTTGCTATGATTGAATTATGTTTTAAATATGGTCAGAAAGGGTTCTTAAGGCGCAAAGGCAGTCAATAGATAAGAGCCGATCATGTACGTCACATGACGTACATGATCGGTATTGAAATGTCATGTAAAATTCCCTTTAATGGTTGCATTTACACATGTCTAAAATCTTACATGTCAAGACACACATCATATGTACACCTTGGTAAGGTTTATTTGTGATTTATGATGGTCAGAAAGGGTAAGGCAGTCAATAAATCGCCGATCATGTACGTCACATGACGTACATGATCGGTATTGAAATGTCATGTAAAATTATATTAATAGTTGCATGAATACATTTCTAACATATTGCATGTCAAGACACACATCATATGTACCCCTTGGTAAGATTTATTTATGTTTTAACACGGTCAGAAAGGGTAAGGCAGTCAATGGATCATCGATCATGTACGTCACCGATCATGTACGGCCACTTTTTAGTTGCACTGATTTGGTGAGAGTGAGCCATGTAATCTTTTTTTCTGCGTCTAGCCACTGGGAAACTTTGGGACATATCTTGCCCTATATGGCATCTTTCCTTTTGCCTGTGGTCGTCAATTATTTCCCCTTAAAAGCCTATAACCAAAGTTAATAAAAAATGAGGTGGGCTAGTGAGAAGTAGAAGCCATTATGTACAATGATTTCCCATAAAATCAAACGAGCAATAGAGCAAAACGCTGGTGAGTAGATAGTGTCCGACTTAAAGCCATATTAAAGATAGACCAAAAGTTGTTTTTTAATGTACTTTAGTTTTGTATATATCCATCTTGTTGTTTAGTAATACTATTTGCTTCTACTTCTATAAAAGGGGGAGACGTAACATCAATAACGTTGAGCTCTCCTTCTGTTTGGCAAAGTATTTTGTATGAAAATATCAGAAAATCAAAACTCAACACTGAATATTCTATATATTTTTTAAATGAATAAATATACCTCTAATTTGATAGAATGCCAAATGAAGTAAAATTGTTTCAATGAAAAAAGGAGGGTTCATTTATTGATAATGGAGGGGGAGGTGGTTGTCGGGTTTTTCATCAGTTCTTCAATCTCAAGGAATGTGTTTTATTACATTAGTTTATTTGGCATACAACGATGAGGTCTCGGGGCAGTGGCAAATCACATACGTGGCAATGGTTAGTGGGAACTATTTTCATATGAAATTTCATAGCTGTGTCTGTCTGGGTATACGCCACACATAGAGATGGCGTGCACAGGACAAGGTAGTATACGAGGGATATGCAGCTCCATGATATCAGAATTGAACTGACATATTTATACAATTGTCAAATTATTACAAATATTCCCATAACAAGAATTGCGGTTGTTGCCGCGTAAAAAAATGCCTCAGGCATTTTTATACGCGGCAACAACCGCAATTCTTGCATTCGAAGAAACATAATGTCTACATGGTTAGTATGTTTGAAGGGAACCCATTCAAGACACCAAAAGAGCAGGGCCGGGAAGGGGTTATCAGGGGGAAGGATGATATTACTTCAAATATGGCATTTCCTATGAATTCCTTGGGTCCATGTTAGGGGTAAGTAAATGTGTGTTGCTAGGCAGATAAACAATTAGAATAGATGTTGCTAGGCAACCAGCTGGATTAGCAACAAACTAATAGGACCATTGAATTCCTTGGGTCCATATTAGGGGGGTAGGTTTGATTATTATCAACCTTAGGACCATGGAAATGTGCCTTGCTAGGCAGATAAACAATTAGAATAGCTGTTGCTAGGCAACCAGCTGTATTAGCAAGAAACCAACAGAACCATTGAATTCCTTGCGTCCATATTGGGGGGGGGGGTAGGTATGATTATAATCAACCTTAGGACCATAGAAATGTGTGTTGCTAGGCAGATAAACAATAAGAATAGCTGTTGCTAGGCAACCAGCGGTATTAGCAACAAACCGATAGAACAATTGAATTCCTTGGGTCTATATTAGGGGGGTAGGTTTGATTATTATCAACCTTAGGACCATGGAAATGTGCCTTGCTAGGCAGATAAACAATTAGAATAGCTGTTGCTAGGCAACCAGCTGTATTAGCAAGAAACCAACAGAACCATTGAATTCCTTGCGTCCATATTGGGGGGGGTAGGTATGACTATAATCAACCTTAGGACCATAGAAATGTGTGTTGCTAGGCAGATAAACAATTAGAATAGCTGTTGCTAGGCAACCAGCGGTATTAGCAACAAACCGATAGAACAATTGAATTCCTTGGGGCCATATTAGGGGGGTAGGTATGATTATAATCAACCTTAGGACCATGGAAATGTGTGTTGCTAGGCAGATAAACAATTAGAATAGCCGTTGCTAGGCAACCAGCTGTATTAGCAACAAACTGATTGAACCATTGAATTCGTTTGGTCCATATTAGGAGGGGTAGGTACGATTATAATCAACCTGAGGACCATGGAAATGTGTGTTGCTAGGCAGATAAACAATTAGAATAGCCGTTGCTAGGCAACCAGCTGTATTAGCAAGAAACCAACAGAACCATTGAATTCCTTGCGCCCATATTGGGGGGGGTAGGTATGATTATAATCAACCTTAGGACCATAGAAATGTGTGTTGCTAGGTAGATAAACAATTAGAATAGCTGTTGATAGGCAACCAGCGGTATTAGCAACAAACCGATAGAACCATTGAATTCCTTGGGTCCATATTAGGGGGGGTAGGTATGATTATAATCAACCTGAGGACCATGGAAATGTGTGTTGCTAGGCAGATAAACAATTAGAATAGCCGTTGCTAGGCAACCAGCTGTATTAGCAACTAACCAACAGAACCATTGAATTCCTTATGTCCATATTAGGAGGGGTAGGTATGATTGTATTAAACCTTAGGACCATGGAAATGTGTGTTGCTAGGCAGATAAACAATTAGAATAGCCGTTGCTAGGCAACCAGCTGTATTACCAACAAACCGATAGAACCATTGAATTCCTTGCATCCATATTAGGGGGGGTAGGTATGATTATAATCAACCTGAGGACCATGGAAATGTGTGTTGCTAGGCAGATAAACAATTAGAATAGCCGTTGCTAGGCAACCAGCTGTATTAGCAAGAAACCAACAGAACCATTGAATTCCTTGCGCCCATATTGGGGGGGGGTAGGTATGATTATAATCAACCTTAGGACCATAGAAATGTGTGTTGCTAGGTAGATAAACAATTAGAATAGCTGTTGATAGGCAACCAGCGGTATTAGCAACAAACCGATAGAACCATTGAATTCCTTGGGTCCATATTAGGGGGGGTAGGTATGATTATAATCAACCTGAGGACCATGGAAATGTGTGTTGCTAGGCAGATAAACAATTAGAATAGCCGTTGCTAGGCAACCAGCTGTATTAGCAACAAACTGATAGAACCAATGAATTATTTGGGTCCATATTAGGGGGGGTAGGTATTATTATAATCAACCTGAGGACCATGGAAATGTGTGTTGCTAGGCAGATAAACAATTAGAATAGCCGTTGCTAGGCAACCAGCTGTATTAGCAAGAAATCAACAGAACCATTGAATTCCTTATGTCCATATTAGGGGGGGTAGGTATGATTATAATCAACCTCAGGAACTATCAAAGGTTGATTTATATTATTGTTATCACATAGCATAAATTTGTGTTGTGACACCTTAATCCAAGATGGCGGCACAATCCAAGATGGCGGCGCACGTTCTGACTTCTGGCAAAGTGCAAACATCATATACCTCGTTCTGGCGGTGCCTGGCGGCACCACCAGGTGGCTACGCCACCACTTCGGCATAAAAAACTATAGAAGTTCAATTTATAGTATAAAAAAAACCAGACTATCACCACTTGTTCTCTTTAATATTAACTACAATATATGTGGACATACATATTTTTACTATAGGTCGCCAGGTCATTTTTGATCAAATTGGAGCCACCAAGCAACGCTCCTCCTGTCCTTCCCACTCCCCTTATGTTGCTCCGACTCCCCATCCCTGTTTCTGTTATATCGTCTCCACTTCACTCATATAATTATAGCCCCACCACTCAGCCCATCCTGGCTTCCCTACGGAGCCCCTAAGGGGAGGTGCCTTTTTTTTTCGGGGGGGGGGGTCGAAGTCCAGAAAGTTGTACAAACAAAATAAAAGTTACGTAAACGAAATAAAAATAGCTACCTGCCAGTTTTTACGGTTTGTAAATCTGACAATTATCAAGGATTCTATAGCAAATTAAGGTAGATAGACAAAACACCACACCAGTGACATACATGCACTTCCTCTTGTGATATGACCTGCTCACCTGTCACTCAACCTCACGTCACCCCCAAACCTGTCACCCCAAACCTGTCACACCAAACCTGTCACCCCACATCACGTCCAGTCTTTGCGAAAACTTTTTCACCATGCTGGACATTCGGTCCTGCAGCTTGCAAATTTCACAGGACCGGACAGATTTCCACAGGACCGGATACCGAAAGAAAAGCTCTTTTATAATAGAAAATAGAAAATAAAAATAGCTTTGATTAACTGTTAGTGTGTACTCCAGGACTTGTACCTTAAACCCACAGATCTTACTGCACGTCCAGTAACAGTCAGAGTGCAGTCGGGACAGGTACTCAGCTCTATATATAGGGGTGCTGGGCCTTTAAGTTCTAGTTGGAATACCTGAAAGATCCTTTCAGTTTTGGAAAGCCCATGAACAACAAGACATCTGGTCCTGCAACACCAGTCATTCTGCCGGACAAGAGTCATTTTAGGCAGACATTGCCACTGTCAGGCACGTTTTTGGCAAAGACTGACGTCACCCCCTCACCTGTCACCCCAACCTCATGTCAGCCAACCTCACGTCACCCCCTCATTTGTCACCCCCACCTCAGCTAACCACCTGATGTCACAATCCTCACATATACCTAACGGGGATTATCTTAACATGAATGATAGCTCCTATGATATAACGTTAAACGTAATATCCTATGATTTTTGGATGATTTTATTGTACTATAATTTGCTGTAGAATCCTTAATAATTGACCAATTTACATTCTGTAAAAAATGACAAGTAGCAAATTCCTTTCTACAACTTATAAATAGTTTACGCAAGTTTCTATTTTGTTTGCGCAAGTTGTTTTTTTGTTTGCCCAAGTTTCTAATCTGTTTGCGCAAGCCGCTCCACATCACCATAAGATAATCCCATGAGGTGTAACTCCACGTTATACCATAGGACTCAACCTGCCCCATCCTACCCGTGATCATGCTCTAAAATCATTAATCATGCTCCGATTTACAAACCGTAAAAAGTGACAGAAAGGTTACAAATCGATGTACCTGTATCTTTTGTTTGCGCAACTTTATTTTCTTGTTGGCGCAAGTTTCTATTTTGTTTATCGCAAGTTTCTGGGGTTTAAAAGAAAGCATTCCCATTACGGGCTCCGTACTTCCCTCTGTCCTCACTCACCTTGCCATGTCCTTGCTCACATCGCAACAGTCCGAATCACTTCATAATTTTCTAATTGATCCCTATATATAGGTCTAATTAAGCTATCTGTATCTGTGGATTTCGTTTTAACTCGATATCTAATCTCTTACATATGTTTCCATTGCAGAGTCAGTACAGGCTGGGACCAGGATGGAAAAATAATTACGGGCCTACATCAAATGAGGCAGAATAAATGATGAAAAGAAAAGATGAAAATAAAGTTGAATAAAAATATCCCACACCATCCCCCATTATAAAGGAGCATTCCTAAACACTCATTTGTGCTAAACACTTTAATATCTTAACACTTCCTATAGCTTAACACTATATATCTAAACACTTTCTAAGCTAAACACTTTGCATTAAACACTTGCAAAGTGCTTAACACTTTATATCTAAACACTAGCAAAAGCTGAACCCTATGTATCTAAACGCTTCCTAAACTAAACACTTTCTAAAACTAAACGCTTGTTATCTAAACATGTTTAAAGTTAAACGTGTTTAGCATAAAAAAGTGTTTAGAAATGTGGGACAAGAAAGTGTTCAGGATCTAAACGCCCGTTTTACAGTGTACACTGGGCACATTATTCTGACAGTCTGGGGGCCTTGATGGGGGGGGGGTCCCCATGTCGCATGTTGATTCTAAGAAATGACCATGTCGCATGTCTATGTCGCTTAATAATGCTCATGTCCCACATCGATTTTAAGAACTGTCCAATGTCACTATCTTTTCAAGCCTCACGTCGCATGTCACTAGGCCTCATGTCGCATGTCGAATTTAAGAAATGCCCATGTCGCCATATCGAATTAAGGGGTCTAGAGCCACCAGTCTGTCTGCGTACACTGGGCACATCCTAATGTCTGTTTGCGTACACTGGGCACATCTTAGTGTCTGTCTGCGTACACTGGACACATCTCAGGGTCTGTCTGCGTACACTGGACACATCTCAGTGTATGTCTGCGTACACTGGGCACATCTTAGTGGCTGTGTGCGTACACTGAGCACATCTAGTGTCTGTCTGCGTACACTGGACACATCTCAGTGTCTGTCTGCGTACACTGAGTACATCTTAGTGTCTGTCTGCGTACACTGGGCACATCTTAGTGGCTGTGTGCGTACACTAGACACATCTCAGTGTCTGTCTGCGTACACTGGGCACATCTTTAAGTCTGTCTGCGTACACTGGACACATCTTAGTGTCTGTCTGCGTACACTGGACACATCTCAGTGTATGTCTGCGTACACTGGGCACATCTCAGTGTCTGTCTGCGTACACTGGACACATCTCAGTGTCTGTCTGCGTACACTGGACACATCTTAGAGTCTGTGTGCGTACACTGAGCACATCCTGTGTCTGTCTGCGTACACTGGACACATCTTAGTGTCTGTCTGCGTACACTGGGCACATCTCAGTGTCTGTCTGCGTACACTGGACACATCTCAGTGTCTGTCTGCGTACACTGGACACATCTTAAAGTCTGTCTGCGTACACTGGACACATCTAGTGTCTGTCTGCGTACACTGGGCACATCTCAGTGTCTGTCTGCGTACACTGAGCACATCCTGTGTCTGTCTGCGTACACTGGACACATCTTGGGGTCTGTCTGCGTACACTGGGCACATCTCAGTGTCTGTACAGTGGCACAAACTCCCGAGTTATGCAGTTTTGGTATATATGAGAAATCATCCTAGACTTTTTTTGCGAATTGGCCCAAATATTTGTGTTTTCGGGGCTCCAAACCTCCAAAAACCCTTCTGACATGTGCTGAGGGCTGTGTAGACGTCATAGACACATGCTGAGGGCTGTGTGGACGTCATAGACACGTGCTGAGGGCTGTGTAGACGTAATACACACATGATGAGGGCTGTGTAGACGTCATAGACACGTGCTGAGAGCTGTGTAGACGTCATAGACATGTGCTGAGGGCTGTGTAGACGTCATAGACACGTGCTGAGAGCTGTGTAGACGTCATAGACACGTGCTGAGAGCTGTGTAGACGTCAGAGACACGTGCTGAGGGCTGTGTAGACGTCATAGACACGTGCTGAGAGCTGTGTAGACGTCATAGACACGTGCTGAGAGGTGTGTAGACGTCATAGACACGTGCTGAGAGCTGTGTAGACGCCATAGACACGTGCTGAGAGCTGTGTAGACGTCATAGACACATGATGAGGGCTGTGTAGACGTCATAGACACGTGCTGAGAGCTGTGTAGACGTCATAGACATGTGCTGAGGGCTGTTTAGATGTCATAGACATGTGCTGAGGGCTGTGTAGAGGTCATAGACACTTGCTAAGAGCTGTGTAGACGTCATAGACACATGCTGAGAGCTGTGTAGACGTCATAGACACGTGTTGAGAGCTGTGTAGACGTCATAGACACGTGCTGAGATCTGTGTAGACGTCATAGACACGTGCTGAGATCTGTGTAGACGTCATAGACACGTGCTGAGAGCTGTGTAGACGTCATTGACACGTGCTGAGAGCTGTGTAGACAACATAGACACATGCTTAAATGTTTACAATGTGTCTTAACAACCTGATCTTAAAGTTACTAAAGAAGGGAAAAAATACAATCAGTTTCTTCAAAATTCAGGTTCCCCTGGACTAGACTGGTTCTATGGAAGTACAATACTTCAAGCCTATCAATTGATGATTTAATTACACTGCAACCATAATTCTTTTTCCAGATCAAATTTGCTTATAGTTGCCTGAAGCTGCCACAAGAGGAACATTAATCAACTTTTTCTTAAAGTTGCTAAGAAATGGGATGTTCATGCAGTGTTACCTATGAATTTCGATTATTATTTGGATTAAAAACTACATTCAATCTTTGCAAGTTTGTAATGGTATTTAAGTTTCCAAAAAAATTTAGAATATGTTGACATTTTTATGTAAAATATTTTATAAAATGAGAAGTTTAATCAACCAGTCTAGTTTCGGCCCTTGACGTGTTACTGTTAGGGATCCATAGCAAATACCCAAGGCCTCTTCAGCAGAGAGGTACGCCATAAAGAATCCAACAAAAAAAATATGCAGGAAATGTAACCAACAAAAACATCCAGTTACTATGTATCCCCGGAACTTAGCCAATCTAAACAGTTGTTAGTTCCTTATATAACTTGTCACCAACATATATGATTTATGATTGAGAAAAAACTGAAATCTATCACTTATATGCCAGCCCTATACTAAAATGATATTTGTCAAGTAAAGCAAGGGGTATTAGGGAGAAGTGTCCGTCTTCCATTGTTGTAAGGCCAAACAAAAAAAGGTTTGTTTCAGGTCACCCGACCGACCCTATCATAAGAGGGCCGACCCTAGTTTTTTTTATGCAATTTTGAAGAAATTTTCATGTCTTTACCCTTTTTTGGTCAATTTTGGGGGATTCAAAACAGTTGGGTAGTACATTCATGTTGTTTTTTTGCCTAATGTAATGTTATGATGGCACAACTTTTTTTTACATAGAATAGAATACTATGCCTATGCCATTTTACCCAGATGAATGCCTACATTCAATCAATATTCATGGCGTCCCTCTTTTGTTTTAACTAATTATGCCATTTTACGTAGATTGGAGGCTACATACAATCAATATTCATGGCGTCCCTCTTTTGTTTTAACTAATCATGCCATTTCATGTAGATGAATGCCTACATTCAATCAATATTGATGGCGTCCCTCTTATATTTTAACTAATTTGGGTAGAATTGATTCAGAGAGTAAAAAGTTCTGCGCAGATTGGATAATAGCGCAGATTGGTGAATAGCACCTAATATGAGTGTGGTTGTCGGTGAGAACATGTCAGTGTGTAAATATAAGTGTGTGAATGTCAGTGTGTGGTTTTTAGTTCATGGATGTCAGTGGCCTTTTCTCACACCCAAACCTACCTCTTTCTCTCACAAAAATTAGCGCCATTCTCACAACCAAACCTAGCTCATTCCAACACCTAAATCTAGCCTATGCTTACATCCAAACATAGCCCATTCTCACACCCAAACCTTGCCCGTTCTCATTTCCAATCTGGATGTGAGGATGGGCCGGTAGTGGAAGTGAGGATGGGCTGTTTACTGTCAGTGTCAGCCCAAAACCAAGCCCACTTTCACACCCAAACCTTGCCCGTTCCTACTTCCAATCTGGATCTGAGGATGGGCAGGTAGTGGGAGTAAGGATGGGCAGGTAGTTGATATAGGGATGTGCTGGTAGTGGAAGGGGCAGATTTACAGTCATGTAATAGCGTTGAGCACTTTTTGCCAATTGGCACAGAAAGCAGATCAAAGTTCAACACTACGGTGTGACAACATGTCTGTGAGTGCATACTAAATAGCACTATAGTTTGGTATCCAGCACTGACGAGGGAGTCCTGGTTAGTTGTCACCTGGTAGTGGAAGGGGCAGATTTACAGTCATGTATTAACAACAGACAAGTATGTGTAGGGTTTGTGGCTGTCATTGTTGAGAACTATTTGCCAATTTGCGCAGAAAGCAGATTCACGGTCCGTTGGGTACAACCGTCTGGGAGTTTCTAATCAAGTTTTAATTACATAGAATAAAATTACTATGCCTATGCCATTTTACGTAGATTGGAGCCTACATACAATCAATATTCATGGCGTCCCTCTTTTATTTTAACTAATTATGCCATCTTACGTAGATTGGAGCCTACATACAATCAATATTCATGGCGTCCCTCTTTTATTTTAACTAATTTGGGTAGAATTGATTCAGAGAGTAAAAGTTCTGCGCAGATTGGTGAATAGCACCCAACATCACACCCAAACCTACCTCTTTCTCTCACAAACCCCAGCGCCATTCTCACACCCAAACCTAGCTCATTCCAACACCTAAATCTAGGTTATGCTCACACCCAAACATAGCCCATTCTCACACCCAAACCTTGCCCGTTCTCATTTCCAATCTGGATGTGAGGATGGGCCGGTAGTGGAAGTGAGGATGGGCTGGTTTTAGTGTATGACTGTCAGTGTCAGTCCAAAACCAAGCCCATTCTGACACCCAAACCTTGCCCCTTCTCACTTCCAATCTGGATGTGAGGATGGGCAGGTAGTGGGAGTAAGGATGGGCAGGTAGTTGATATAGGGATGGGCTGGTAGTGGAAGGGGCAGATTTACAGTGATGTATTAGTGTTGAGCACTTTTTGCCAATTGGTGCAGCAAACAGATCAAAGTTCAACACTACGGTGTGTGAGTGCATACTAAATAGCACTACAGTTCGGTATCCAGCACTGACGAGGGAGTCCTGGTTAGTTGTCACCTGGTAGTGGAAGGGGCAGATTTACAGTCATGTATTAACAACAGACAAGTATGTGTAGGGTTTGTGGGTGTCATTGTTAAGAACTATTTGCCAATTTGCGCAGAAAGCAGATTCACGGTCCGTTGGGTACAACCGTCTGGGAGTTTCTAATCAAGTTTTAATTACATAGAATAAAATTACTATGCCTATGCCATTTTACATAGATTGGAGCCTACATACAATCAATATTCATGGCGTCCCTCTTTTATTTGAACTAATTATGCCATCTTACGTAGATTGGAGCCTACATACAATCAATATTCATGGCGCCCCCTTTTTTATTTTAACTTATTTGGGTAGAATTGATTCAGAGAGTAAAAGTTCTGCGCAGATTGGTGAATAGCACCCAACATCACACCCAAACCTACCTCTTTCTCTCACAAACCCCAGCGCCATTCTCACACCCAAACCTAGCTCATTCCAACACCTAAATCTAGGTTATGCTCACACCCAAACATAGCCCATTCTCACACCCAAACCTTGCCCGTTCTCACTTCCAATCTGGATGTGAGGATGGGCAGGTAGTGGAAGTGAGGATGGGCTGTTTACTGTCAGTGTCAGACCCAAACCAAGCCCATTCTCACACCCAAACCTTGCCCGTTCTCACTTCCAATCTGGATGTGAGGATGGGCAGGTAGTGGAAGTGAGGATGGGCTGTTTACTGTCAGTGTCAGCCCCAAACCAAGCCCATTCTCACACCCAAACCTTGCCCGTTCTCACTTCCAATCTGGATGTGAGGATGGGCAGGTAGTGGAAGTGAGGATGGGCTGGTTTTAGTGTATGACTGTCAGTGTCAGCCCCAAACCAAGCCCATTCTCACACCCAAACCTTGCCCATTCTCACTTCCAATCTGGATGTGAGAATGGGAAGGTAGTGGAAGTGAGGAAGGGCTTGTAGTGGAAGTAAGGATGGGCAGGTAGTTGATATAGGGATGGGCTTGTAGTGGAAGGGGCAGATTTACAGTCATGTATTATTGTTTAGCACTATTTGCCAATTGGCGCAGAAAGCAGATCAAAGTTTCTAATCAAGTTGTTTTTTTTACATAGAATAAAATACTACAGCGTGACAACATGTCTGTGAGTGCATACTAAATAGCACTACAGTTCAGTATCGAGCACTGAAGAGGGAGTCCTGGTTAGCTGTCACCTGGTAGTAGATGGGGCAGATTTACAGTCATGTATTAACAACAGACAAGTATGTGAAGGGTTTGTGGCTGTCATTGTCGAGCACTATTTGCCAATTGGCGCAGAAAGCAGATTCACGGTCCGTTGGGTACAACCGTCTGCGAATTCCTAATCAAGTTTTAATTACATAGAATAAAATTGCTATGCCTATGCCATTTTAGTAGATTGGAGCCTACATACAATCAATATTCATGGCGTCTCCCTTTTATTTTAACTTATTATGCCATTTTACGTAGATTGGAGCCTACATACAATCAATATTCATGGCGTCCCTCTTTTATTTTAACTAATTTGGGTAGAATTGATTCAGAGAGTAAAAGTTCTGCGCAGATTGGTGAATAGCACCCAACACCACACCCAAACCTTCCTCTTTCTCTCACAAAAATTAGCGCCATTCTCACAACCAAACCTAGCTCATTCCAACACCTAAATCTAGCCTAAGCTTACATCCAAACATAGCCCATTCTCACACCCAAACCTTGCCCGTTCTCACTTCCAATCTCGATGTGAGGATGGGCTGGTAGTGGAAGTGAGGATGGGCTGGTTTTAGTGTATGACTGTCAGTGTCAGCCCCAAACCAAGCCCATTCTCACACCCAAACCTTGCCCGTTCCTACTTCCAATGTGGATCTGAGGATGGGCAGGTAGTGGGAGTAAGGATGGGCAGGTAGTTGATATAGGGATGTGCTGGTAGTGGAAGGGGCAGATTTACAGTCATGTATTAGTGTTGAGCACTTTTTGCCAATTGGCACAGAAAGCAGATCAAAGTTCAACACTACGGTGTGACAACATGTCTGTGAATGCATACTAAATAGCACTATAGTTCGGTATCCAGCACTGACGAGGGAGTCCTGGTTAGTTGTCACCTGGTAGTGGAAGGGGCAGATTTACAGTCATGTATTAACAACAGACAAGTATGTGTAGGGTTTGTGGCTGTCATTGTTGAGAACTATTTGCCAATTTGCGCAGAAAGCAGATTCACGGTCCGTTGGGTACAACCGTCTGGGAGTTTCTAATCAAGTTTTAATTACATAGAATAAAATTACTATGCCTATGCCATTTTACGTAGATTGGAGCCTACATACAATCAATATTCATGGCGTCTCTCTTTTATTTTAACTAATTATGCCATTTTACGTAGATTGGAGCCTACATACAATCAATATTCATGGCGTCCCTCTTTTATTTTCACTAATTTGGGTAGAATTGATTCAGAGAGTAAAAGTTCTGCGCAGATTGGTGAATAGCACCCAACATCACACCCAAATCTACCTCTTTCTCTCACAAACCTTAACACCATTCTCACACCCAAACCTAGCTCATTCCAACACCTAAATCTAGGTTATGCTCACACCCAAACATAGCCCATTCTCACACCCAAACCTTGCCCGTTCTCACTTCCAATCTGGATGTGAGGATGGGCAGGTAGTGGAAGTGAGGATGGGCTGTTTACTGTCAGTGTCAGACCCAAACCAAGCCCATTCTCACACCCAAACCTTGCCCGTTCTCACTTCCAATCTGGATGTGAGGATGGGCAGGTAGTGGAAGTGAGGATGAGCTGTTTACTGTCAGTGTCAGCCCCAAACCAAGCCCATTCTCACACCCAAACCTTGCCCGTTCTCACTTCCAATCTGGATGTGAGGATGGGCAGGTAGTGGAAGTGAGGAAGGGCTTGCAGTGGAAGTAAGGATGGGCAGGTAGTTGATATATGTTGATAGATGTGTTTTAGTCCTTTAACGTAGACTGCCTTAGGGGCAGGGTTTTCAGAAGTGGGCCTGGAAGGTACTTTATGTGCTGAATGTCAAATAGCACTGTGAATGGTGTGAATGCCTACTAGCTTGGCAGGGGCCGTGAAATGAACCCCGTCTTTGGGATTGAGTTTAGTCTTAATATTTTTGTTCTCGTGAATGGCATTAAACGCATTTGCAAACAAGAAGTTATTCTTATTAGCGATCTGCTTGGGAATTTTTTTTACCCAAGAAATTCTACGAAACTGGGATGGGCTGTCCCGCATGGTTGTTGCCACCACTATAATGTGGGAATGGGGGCTGAGCTTTTGAATACGAGTCAGGAATTTACTGACAGTTAAAGAGAATCTATCTTTGTTGAAGGACAGGGGGTCCCTAAGAGGATGGGCATCATTCCCTCCTACCCATACAGCAATGTATGAGAAGTCTTGAAGTTTGCCAACCTAATTTAATTAAGAACTTAATCAACCTTTAATAATGCTTAATGGCCTTCTTTCCGAGTGTCCAAAAGCTGTTTAAAATCTCCATTAAAGCATGCTTCAAGGTGATTAAATACCCAAAGGTGGTAATTAGAATAAACAGGTTAGAAATTTTAACAAGATGTTTCTTTCCTTAATAAAAAAAACGTAATTTTGAGTCTTGGACCTTAAACACAGTATGGCAGCTGGGAGTTGGAAACGGCCTCCAGGAATAGGGAGTACGCTTTGATAAAAAGAGATCCTTTTTTTGTAATTTGAATTGATGTTGCTCACTTTAGCAAGGTGTTTTTAAGAAGTTTCTAAACATGTGTAACGGTCGCGGAAAAGTCATCTGGAGAAAGCGGGACTCGAACCCACGACCTCAGACTATGTAACCTGCTGCTCTACCAACTGAGCGACTCCCCCGTCTGACAATCTGACCGCGCCGTACGTTACTGGATCAGTATGGTACAGAGGGGAGCCGGATTACCCAAGTGATATTGAGGGCTTATCACCAAGGCACTGGGAATCCGACCCCTACACATGTTAATTTGGAAGAGTGAAGCTATATTAGTGGACTTTAACGTGTAGCCGGCACGGCTTGCCTTTGGTTACCCAGTAAGCTACACCGGGTTTCTGGGCTATACACCCCTTATGGGGGTCTATTTAAGAGTATTGTCCCTAAGTCTTTGGAGGCAAAGCCCGTAGGCGTTGACTCCTCCTCCATTATCACACTGCCCCCAGAAGGCATCATTCATGTTGGGAATGATTGTGTGATCCTTGGTAAGCTTCAGAGCATCCCTGAACTGGGGTTGCTGATACCATCTTGCTGCGAGGACCATTCTCATCAGCTTGACTTTGACATCCCTAGCTGTCAAGTCCGATGCAGCCTTACCAGCAGCTTTAGCTGCATAGGGGGAGGGATCTTTCATGACATCATCGGCACTGCTGTAGAAGCCAAAAGAGATTAATTTCTGATGTTGGTACGCAGGTTTTGCCGTGGGGTACCGAAGAGCCCCGAACCAGAGGTCAGCGGCATACATCATAGAGAGAACGTGTTTTGGTCCTTTAACGTAGACTGCCTTAGGGGCAGGGTTTTCAGAAGTGGGCCTGGAAGGTACTTTATGTGCTGAATGTCGAATAGCACAGTGAATGGTGTGAATGCCTACTAGCTTGGCCGGGGCCGTGAGATGAACCCCGTCTTTGGGATTGAGTTTAGTTTTAATATTTTTGTTCTCGTGAATGGCATTGAACGCATTTGCAAACAAGAAGTTATTCTTATTAGCGATCTGCTTGGGAACTTTGTTTACCCAAGAAATTCTACGAAACTGGGATGGGCTGTCCCGCATGGTTGCTGCCACCACTATAATGTGGGAATGGGGGCTGAGCTTTTGAATATGAGTCAGGAATTTACTGACAGTTGAAGAGAATCTATCTTTGTTGAAGGACAGGGGCTCCCTAAGAGGATGGGCATCATTCCCTCCTACGCATACAGCAATGTATGAGAAGTCTTGAAGTTTGCCAACCTAATTTAATTAAGAATTTAATCAACCTTTAATAATGCTTAATGGCCTTCTTTCCGAGTGTCCAAAAGCTGTTTAAAATCTCCATTAAAGCATGCTTCAAGGTGATTAAATACCCAAAGGTGGTAATTAGAATAAACAGGTTAGAAATTTTAACAAGATGTTTCTTTCCTTAATAAAAAATCGTAATTTTGAGTCTTGGACCTTAAACACAGCATGGCAGCTGGGAGTTGGAAACGGCCTCCAGGAATAGGGAGCACGCTTTGATAAGAAGAGATACTTTTTTTGTAATTTGGATTGATTTTGCTCATTTTAGCAAGGTGTTTTTAAGAAGTTTCTAAACATGTGTAACGGTCGCGGAAAAGTCATCTGGAGAAAGCGGGACTCGAACCCACAACCTCAGACTATGTAACCTGCTGCTCTACCAACTGAGCTACTCCCCCGTCTGACAATCCGACTGCGCCGTACGTTACTGGATCAGTATGGTACAGAAGGCACTGGGAATCCGACCCCTACACATGTTAATTTGGAAGAGTGAAGCTATATTAGTGGACTTTAACGTGTAGCCGGCACGGCTTGCCTTTGGTTACCCAGTAAGCTACACTGGGTTTCTGGGATATACACCCCTTATGGGGGTCTATTTAAGAGTATTGTTCCTAAGTCTTTGGAGGCAAAGCCCGTAGGCGTTGACTCCTCCTCCATTATCACACTGCCCCCAGAAGGCATCATTCATGTTGGGAATGATTGTGTGATCCTTGGTAAGCTTCAGAGCATCCCTGAACTGGGGTTGCTGATACCATCGTGCTGTGAGGACCATTCTCATCAGCTTGACTTTGACATCCCTAGCTGTCAAGTCCGATGCAGCCTTACCAGCTGCTTTAGCTGCAGTGGGGGAGGGATCTTTCATGACATCATCGGCACTGCTGTAGAAGCCAAAAGAGATTAATTTCTGATGCTGGTATGCAGGTTCTGCCGTGGGGTACCGAAGAGCCCCGAACCAGAGGTTAGCAGCATACATCATAGAGAGAACATGTTTTGGTCCTTTAAAGTAGACTGCCTTAGGGGCAGGGTTTTCAGAAGTGGGCCTGGAAGGTACTTTATGTGCTGAATGTCGAATAGCACAGTGAATGGTGTGAATGCCTACTAGCTTGGCGGGGGCCGTGAGATGAACCCCGTCTTTGGGATTGAGTTTAGTTTTAATATTTTTGTTCTCGTGAATGGCATTGAACGCATTTGCAAACAAGAAGTTATTCTTATTAGCGATCTGCTTGGGAACTTTGTTTACCCAAGAAATTCTACGAAACTGGGATGGGCTGTCCCGCATGGTTGCTGCCACCACTATAATGTGGGAATGGGGGCTGAGCTTTTGAATACGAGTCAGGAATTTACTGACAGTTGAAGAGAATCTATCTTTGTTGAAGGACAGGGGCTCCCTAAGAGGATGGGCATCATTCCCTCCTACCCATACAGCAATGTATGAGAAGTCTTGAAGTTTGCCAACCTATTTTAATTAAAAATTTAATCAACCTTTAATAATGCCTAATGGCCTTCTTTCCGAGTGTCCAAAAGCTGTTCAAAGTCTCCATTGTGGCATGCTTCAAGGTGATTAAATACCCGAAGGTGGTATTTAGAATAAACGGGTTAGAAATTTGGACAAGATGTTTCTTTCCTTAATAAAAAATGTAAATTGGGAGTCTTGGACCTTAAACATCGCTTGGCAGTTGGGAGTTGGAAACGGCCTCCAGGAATAGGGAGCATGCTTTGATAAAAAGAGATACTTTTTTTGTAATTTGGATTGATGTTGCTCATTTTAGCAAGGTGTTTTTAAGAAATTTCTAAACATGTGTAACGGTCGCAGAAAAGTCATCTGGAGAAAGCGGGACTCGAACCCACGACCTCAGACTATGTAACCTGCTGCTCTACCAACTGAGCTACTCCCCTGTCTGACAATCTGACCGCGCCGTACGTTACTGGATCAGTATGGTACAGAGGGGAGCCGGATTACCCAAGTGATATTGAGGGCTTATCACCAAGGCACTGGGAATCCGACCCCTACACATGTAAATTTGGAAGAGTGAAGCTATATTAGTGGACTTTAACGTGTAGCCGGCACGGCTTGCCTTTGGTTACCAAGTAAGCTACACTGGGTTTCTGGGCTATACACCCCTTATGGGGGTCTATTTAAGAGTATTGTCCCTAAGTCTTTGGAGGCAAAGCCCGTAGGCGTTGACTCCTCCTCCATTATCACACTGCCCCCAGAAGGCATCATTCATGTTGGGAATGATTGTGTGATCCTTGGTAAGCTTCAGAGCATCCCTGAACTGGGGTTGCTGATACCATCGTGCTGCGAGGACCATTCTCATCAGCTTGACTTTGACATCCCTAGCTGTCAAGTCCGATGCAGCCTTACCATCAGCTTTAGCTGCATAGGGGGAGGGATCTTTCATGACATCATCGGCACTGCTGTAGAAGCCAAAAGAGATTAATTTCTGATGTTGGTACGCAGGTTCTGCCGTGGGGTACCAAAGAGCTCCAAACCAGAGGTCAGCGGCATACATCATAGAGAGGACGTGTTTTAGTCCTTTAACGTAGACTGCCTTAGGGGCAGGGTTTTCAGAAGTGGGCCTGGAAGGTACTTTATGTGCTGAATGTCGAATAGCACAGTGAATGGTGTGAATGCCTTCTAGCTTGGTGGGGGCCGTGAGATGAACCTCGTCTTTCGGATAGAATTTAGTCTTAATATTTTTGTTCTCACGAATGTCATTCAACACATTTGCAAACAAGAAGTTATTCTTATTAGCAATCTGCTTGGGAATTTTGTTTACCCAAGAAATTCTACGAAACTGGGATGGGCTGTCCCGCATGGTTGCTGCCACCACTAAAATGTAGGAATGGGGGCTGAGCTTTTGAATACGAGTCAGGAATTTACTGAAAGTTGAAGAGAATCTATCTTTGTTGAAGGACAGGGGCTCCCTAAGAGGATGGGCATCATTCCCTCCTACGCATACAGCAATGTATGAGAAGTCTTGAAGTTTGCCAACCTAATTTAATTAAGAACTTAATCAACCTTTAATAATGCTTAATGGCCTTCTTTCCGAGTGTCCAAAAGCTGTTTAAAATCTCCATTAAAGCATGCTTCAAGGTGATTAAATACCCGAAGGTGGTAATTAGAATAAACAGGTTAGAAATTTTAACAAGATGTTTCTTTCCTTAATAAAAAATCGTAATTTTGAGTCTTGGACCTTAAACACAGCATGGCAGCTGGGAGTTGGAAACGGCCTCCAGGAATAGGGAGCACGCTTTGATAAAAAGAGATACTTGTTTTGTAATTTGAATTGATGTTGCTCATTTTAGCAAGGTGTTTCTAAGAAGTTTCTAAACATGTGAAACGGTCGCAGAAAAGTCATCTGGAGAAAGTGGGACTCGAACCCACGACCTCAGACTATGTAACCTGCTGCTCTACCAACTGAGCTACTCCCCCGTCTGACAATCTGACCGCGCCGTACGTTACTGGATCAGTATGGTACAGAGGGGAGCCGGATTACCCAAGTGATATTGAGGGCTTATCACCAAGGCACTGGGAATCCGACCCCATCACATGTTAATTTGGAAGAGTGAAGCTATATTAGTGGACTTTAACGTGTAGCCGGCACGGCTTGCCTTTGGTTACCCAGTAAGCTACACCGGGTTTCTGGGCTATACACCCCTTATGGGGGTCTATTTAAGAGTATTGTCCCTAAGTCTTTGGAGGCAAAGCCCGTAGGCGTTGACTCCTCCTCCATTATCACACTGCCCCCAGAAGGCATCATTCATGTTGGGAATGATTGTGTGATCCTTGGTAAGCTTCAGAGCATCCCTGAACTGGGGTTGCTGATACCATCGTGCTGCAAGGACCATCCTCATCAGCTTGACTTTGACATCCCTAGCTGCCAAGTCCGATGCAGCCTTACCAGCAGCTTTAGCTGCAAAAGGGGAGGGATCTTTCATGACATCATCGGCACTGCTGTAGAAGCCAAAAGAGATTAATTTCTGAAGTTGGTACGCATGTTCTGCCGCGGGGTACCGAAGTGCCCCGGACCAGAGGTCAGGGGCATACATCATAGAGAGGACGTGTTTTAGTCCTTTAACGTAGACTGCCTTAGGGGCAGGGTTTTCAGAAGTGGGCCTGGAAGGTACTTTATGTGCTGAATGTTGAAAAGCACTGTGAATGGTGTTAATGCCTACGAGCTTGGCAGGGGCCATGAGATGAACCCCGTCTTTGGGATTGAGTTTAGTTTTAATATTTTTGTTCTCGTGAATGGCATTGAACTTATTTGCAAACAAGAAGTTATTTTTATTAGCAATCTGCTTGGGAATTTTGTTTACCCGAGAAATTCTACAAAACTGGGATGGGCTGTCCCGCATGGTTGCTGCCACCACTATAATGTGGGAATGGGGGGCTGAGCTTTTGAATACGAGTCAGGAATTTACTGACAGTTGAAGAGAATCTATCTTTGTTGAAGGACAGGGGCTCCCTAAGAGGATGGGCATCATTCCCTCCTACCCATACAGCAATGTATGAGAAGTCCTGAAGTTTGCCAACCTTTTAATCAAAAATTCAACCTTTAATAATGCTTAAAAGCTGTTTAAAGTCTCCATTAAAGCATGCTTCAAGGTGATTAAATACCCGAAGGTGGTAATTAGAATAAACGGGTTAGAAATTTGAACAAGATGTTTCTTTCCTTAATAAAAAACGTAATTTTGAGTCTTGGACCTTAAACACAGCATGGCAGTTGGGAGTTGGAAACGGCCTCCAGGAATAGGGAACACACTTTAATAAAAAGAGATACTTTTTTTTGTAATTTGGATTGATGTTGCTCATTTTAGCAAGGTGTTTTTAAGAAGTTTCTAAATATGTGTAACGGTCGCGGAAAATTCATCTGTAGAAAGCGGGACTCGAACCCATGACCTTAGACTATGTAACCTGCTGCTCTACCAACAGAGATACTCCCCCGTCTGACAATCTGACTGCGCCGTACGTTACTGGATCAGTATAGTACAGAGGGGAGCCGGATTACCCAAGTGATTTACTATGTCTATGCCATTTTACGTAGATTGGAGGCTACATACAATCAATATTAATGGCGTCCGTTTTTTATTTTAACTAATTATGCCATTTTGCATAGATTGGAGGCTACATACAATCAATATTCATGGCATCCCTCTTTTATTTGAACTAATTTGGGTAGAATGGATTCAGAGAGTAAAAAGTTCTGCGCAGATTGGTGAATAGCACCCAACATCACACCCAAAACATCACAAACCCAGCCCATCCTCACACCCAAAACCTAGACCATTCCAACACCTAAATCTAGCCTATGCTCACACCCAAATCTAGCCCATTCTCACCCCAAAACCCAGCCCATTCTCGCACCCAGAATTATCCAATTCTCACACCCAAACAAAGCCCAGTTTCACACCCAAACCTAGCCCATTCTCACTTCCAATCTGGCTGTGAGGATGGGCAGTTAGTGGAACTGAGGATGGGCTGGTAGCAGAAGTGAGGTTGGACAGGTAGTGGATTTGAGCATGGGCAGGTAGTTGATGTGAGGATGGGTAGGTAGTGGAGGTGAGGATGGACTGATAGTGCAAGTAACGATGGGCAGGTAGTGGAAGTGGATGTGAGGATGGGCTGGTAGTTGATATAGCGATGGGCTGGTAGTCAGGTATGGTCCAAGGATACGTAATGACGTACACAGCCTCAACACATAACGTAGTGGTATAGCACAATGCCCACCACCCCTGCTAGCCCCATCCTGCGTCTACAATGCTGCAGAGTATGAAAGCATCGGGCTGGGGGATAGGAGGAGTATGGGTTGGGCAGGGGGGGGGGGGGCGTCCAGGGCAAATACATGCACAACTTTAACTCCTTTTTTTCCAGCAACAACTTGATAAAACCTGTATACTCATGTCCCCCCTCAATGAACAACCTGCTAAACCCTGTATACTTATGTCCCCCCTCCAGCATTTACCTGCTAAACCCTGTATACTCATGTCCCCCCCCCCCCCTCCAGCAACAACCTGTAAATCTGTGTATCCATGTCCCTACTCCAGCAACAACCTGTAAAACTCTGTATACCGTAAAACCTCGCGTATAAGCCTAACTCTCGTATAAGCCGCACCCCGACTTTGGGCCGATCCTATAAGCCGCACCAGCGATGTGATTCTGGTGACTTTTATACTGTGCTATAGGAGCAAAAACTCACGTATAAGCCGCACCCTGACACTGTGCCGATCCTATAAGCCGCACTGGCTATCTGATTCGTGTACAAGCTGCGGCTTATACGCGAGGTTTTACAGTACTCATGTCCCCCCACCAGCAACAACCTGTTGAACCCTGTATACTTATTTCCCCCCAGAAGCAACAACCTATGGAGTGAGTGAGTAATGGTTGTTTAATGCCATTTCGACAGCTAAGGTCATATTCATGGCGAGCAAGCTACATTTTACCTCAGTTTTACAGGTATATACATGTGTCTGTGTCCGCCCATATTGGCGGCAGACAAACAAAAGAGCAGGCAGAAAAGAGTAGAAAAAAAAGACCCTTTAAAATGGGCTAGGGACGCCCGCAACAATCTATGTCCCCCCTCCAGCAACAACTTGTTAAACACTGTATACTCATGTCCCCCCTCAAGCAATGACCTGTTAAATCCTGTATACTCATGTCCCCCTCCAGCAACAAACCTTTTTTTTTCCTTTTATCATCATGGATGCCTTTTTTAAGTGCACTGGACTGCACTGTGGTTTGTCTTTTTTTAAGTGCACTGGACCACACTTTTATTCCTACGCAATCTGTGTTAAACTCATGTCCCGCCTCAAGCACCAACCTGCTTAACCTTGTATAATAGTGTCCCCCTCTAGAAAAAGCCTATTTCCCCCCTCCAGCAACAACCTGCTAAACACTGTATACTCATGTCCCCCCTCTAGCAAAACGCTATGTCCCCCCCCCCCTCCAGCAACAATATATTAAACCCTGTATACTCATGTCTCCCCTCCTGCAACAACCTGTTAAACCTGTCATACTCATGTCCCCCCTCTAGTGAAAACCTATGCCCCTCCTCCAGCAACATCCGAGTAAACAACCTGTTAAACCCTGTATGCTCATGTCCCCTCACAAGCAACAACCTATGTCCCCCCTCGAAGAACAACCTGTTAAACCCAGTACCTGGTTGGCTGTCACCTGGTAGTGGAAGGGGTAGATTTACACTCAAGTATTAACAACAGACAAGTGTGTGTAGGGTTTGTGGGTGTCAGTGCTGAGCACTATTTGCCAATTAGCGCAGAAAGCAGATTCACGGTCCGTTGGGTACAACTGTCTGCGAGTTTCTAATCAAGTTTTAATTACATAGAATAAAATTACTATGTCTATGCCATTTTAAGTAGATTGGAGGCTACATACAATCAATATTAATGGCGTCCCTTTTTTATTTTAACTAATTATGCCATTTTGCATAGATTGGAGGCTACATACAATCAATATTCATGGCATCCCTCTTTTATTCTAACTAATTTGGGTAGAATTGATTCAGAGAGTAAAATGTTCTGCGCAGATTGGTGAATAGCACTCAACATCACACCCAAAACATCACAAACCCAGCCCATCCTCACACCCAAAACCTAGACCATTCCAACACCTAAATCTAGCCTATGCTCACACCCAAATCTAGCCCATTCTCACCCCAAAACCCAGCCCATTCTCGCACCCAACTTTGGGCCGATCCTTTAAGCCGCACCAGCGATGTGATTCTGGTGACTTTTATACTGTGCTATAGGAGCAAAAACTCGCGTTTAAGCCGCACCCTGACACTGTGCCGATCCTATAAGCCGCACTGGCTATCTGATTCGCGTACAAGCCGCGGCTTATACGCGAGGTTTTACGGTACTCATGTCCCCCCACCAGCAACAACCTGTTGAACCCTGTATACTTATTTCCCCCCAGAAGCAACAACCTATGGAGTGAGTGAGTAATGGTTGTTTAATGCCATTTCGACAGCTAAGGTCATATTCATGGCGAGCAAGCTACATTTTACCTCAGTTTTACAGGTGTATACATATGTCTGTGTCCGCCCATATTGGCTGCAGACAAACAAAGGAGCAGGCAGAAAAGAGTAGAAAAAAAAGACCCTTTAAAATGGGCTAGGGACCCCCCAACAATCTATGTCCCCCCTCCAGCAACAACTTGTTAAACACTGTATACTCATGTCCCCCCTCAAGCAATGACCTGTTAAATCCTGTATACTCATGTCCCCCTCCAGCAACAAACCTTTTTTTTTCCTTTTATCATCATGGATGCCTTTTTTAAGTGCACTGGACTGCACTGTGGTTTGTCTTTTTTTAAGTGCACTGGACCACACTTTTATTCCTACGCAATCTGTGTTAAACTCATGTCCCGCCTCAAGCACCAACCTGTTAAACCTTGTATAATAGTGTCCCCCTCTAGAAAAAGCCTATTTCCCCCCTCCAGCAACAACCTGCTAAACACTGTATACTCATGTCCCCCCTCTAGCAAAAACCTATGTCCCCCCCTCCAGCAACAATATATTAAACCCTGTATACTCATGTCTCCCCTCCTGCAACAACCTGTTAAACCTGTCATACTCATGTCCCCCCTCTAGTGAAAACCTATGCCCCTCCTCCAGCAACATCCGAGTAAACAACCTGTTAAACCCTGTATGCTCATGTCCCCTCACAAGCAACAACCTATGTCCCCCCTCGAAGAACAACCTGTTAAACCCAGTACCTGGTTGGCTGTCACCTGGTAGTGGAAGGGGTAGATTTACACTCAAGTATTAACAACAGACAAGTGTGTGTAGGGTTTGTGGGTGTCAGTGCTGAGCACTATTTGCCAATTAGCGCAGAAAGCAGATTCACGGTCCGTTGGGTACAACTGTCTGCGAGTTTCTAATCAAGTTTTAATTACATAGAATAAAATTACTATGTCTATGCCATTTTAAGTAGATTGGAGGCTACATACAATCAATATTAATGGCGTCCCTTTTTTATTTTAACTAATTATGCCATTTTGCATAGATTGGAGGCTACATACAATCAATATTCATGGCATCCCTCTTTTATTCTAACTAATTTGGGTAGAATTGATTCAGAGAGTAAAATGTTCTGCGCAGATTGGTGAATAGCACTCAACATCACACCCAAAACATCACAAACCCAGCCCATCCTCACACCCAAAACCTAGACCATTCCAACACCTAAATCTAGCCTATGCTCACACCCAAATCTAGCCCATTCTCACCCCAAAACCCAGCCCATTCTCGCACCCAACTTTGGGCCGATCCTTTAAGCCGCACCAGCGATGTGATTCTGGTGACTTTTATACTGTGCTATAGGAGCAAAAACTCGCGTATAAGCCGCACCCTGACACTGTGCCGATCCTATAAGCCGCACTGGCTATCTGATTCGCGTACAAGCCGCGGCTTATACGCGAGGTTTTACGGTACTCATGTCCCCCCACCAGCAACAACCTGTTGAACCCTGTATACTTATTTCCCCCCAGAAGCAACAACCTATGGAGTGAGTGAGTAATGGTTGTTTAATGCCATTTCGACAGCTAAGGTCATATTCATGGCGAGCAAGCTACATTTTACCTCAGTTTTACAGGTGTATACATATGTCTGTGTCCGCCCATATTGGCTGCAGACAAACAAAGGAGCAGGCAGAAAAGAGTAGAAAAAAAAGACCCTTTAAAATGGGCTAGGGACCCCCCAACAATCTATGTCCCCCCTCCAGCAACAACTTGTTAAACACTGTATACTCATGTCCCCCCTCAAGCAATGACCTGTTAAATCCTGTATACTCATGTCCCCCTCCAGCAACAAACCTTTTTTTTTCCTTTTATCATCATGGATGCCTTTTTTAAGTGCACTGGACTGCACTGTGGTTTGTCTTTTTTTAAGTGCACTGGACCACACTTTTATTCCTACGCAATCTGTGTTAAACTCATGTCCCGCCTCAAGCACCAACCTGTTAAACCTTGTATAATAGTGTCCCCCTCTAGAAAAAGCCTATTTCCCCCCTCCAGCAACAACCTGCTAAACACTGTATACTCATGTCCCCCCTCTAGCAAAAACCTATGTCCCCCCCCTCCAGCAACAATATATTAAACCCTGTATACTCATGTCTCCCCTCCTGCAACAACCTGTTAAACCTGTCATACTCATGTCCCCCCTCTAGTGAAAACCTATGCCCCTCCTCCAGCAACATCCGAGTAAACAACCTGTTAAACCCTGTATGCTCATGTCCCCTCACAAGCAACAACCTATGTCCCCCCTCGAAGAACAACCTGTTAAACCCAGTACCTGGTTGGCTGTCACCTGGTAGTGGAAGGGGTAGATTTACACTCAAGTATTAACAACAGACAAGTGTGTGTAGGGTTTGTGGGTGTCAGTGCTGAGCACTATTTGCCAATTAGCGCAGAAAGCAGATTCACGGTCCGTTGGGTACAACTGTCTGCGAGTTTCTAATCAAGTTTTAATTACATAGAATAAAATTACTATGTCTATGCCATTTTAAGTAGATTGGAGGCTACATACAATCAATATTAATGGCGTCCCTTTTTTATTTTAACTAATTATGCCATTTTGCATAGATTGGAGGCTACATACAATCAATATTCATGGCATCCCTCTTTTATTCTAACTAATTTGGGTAGAATTGATTCAGAGAGTAAAATGTTCTGCGCAGATTGGTGAATAGCACTCAACATCACACCCAAAACATCACAAACCCAGCCCATCCTCACACCCAAAACCTAGACCATTCCAACACCTAAATCTAGCCTATGCTCACACCCAAATCTAGCCCATTCTCACCCCAAAACCCAGCCCATTCTCGCACCCAACTTTGGGCCGATCCTTTAAGCCGCACCAGCGATGTGATTCTGGTGACTTTTATACTGTGCTATAGGAGCAAAAACTCGCGTATAAGCCGCACCCTGACACTGTGCCGATCCTATAAGCCGCACTGGCTATCTGATTCGCGTACAAGCCGCGGCTTATACGCGAGGTTTTACGGTACTCATGTCCCCCCACCAGCAACAACCTGTTGAACCCTGTATACTTATTTCCCCCCAGAAGCAACAACCTATGGAGTGAGTGAGTAATGGTTGTTTAATGCCATTTCGACAGCTAAGGTCATATTCATGGCGAGCAAGCTACATTTTACCTCAGTTTTACAGGTGTATACATATGTCTGTGTCCGCCCATATTGGCTGCAGACAAACAAAGGAGCAGGCAGAAAAGAGTAGAAAAAAAAGACCCTTTAAAATGGGCTAGGGACCCCCCAACAATCTATGTCCCCCCTCCAGCAACAACTTGTTAAACACTGTATACTCATGTCCCCCCTCAAGCAATGACCTGTTAAATCCTGTATACTCATGTCCCCCTCCAGCAACAAACCTTTTTTTTTCCTTTTATCATCATGGATGCCTTTTTTAAGTGCACTGGACTGCACTGTGGTTTGTCTTTTTTTAAGTGCACTGGACCACACTTTTATTCCTACGCAATCTGTGTTAAACTCATGTCCCGCCTCAAGCACCAACCTGTTAAACCTTGTATAATAGTGTCCCCCTCTAGAAAAAGCCTATTTCCCCCCTCCAGCAACAACCTGCTAAACACTGTATACTCATGTCCCCCCTCTAGCAAAAACCTATGTCCCCCCCCTCCAGCAACAATATATTAAACCCTGTATACTCATGTCTCCCCTCCTGCAACAACCTGTTAAACCTGTCATACTCATGTCCCCCCTCTAGTGAAAACCTATGCCCCTCCTCCAGCAACATCCGAGTAAACAACCTGTTAAACCCTGTATGCTCATGTCCCCTCACAAGCAACAACCTATGTCCCCCCTCGAAGAACAACCTGTTAAACCCAGTACCTGGTTGGCTGTCACCTGGTAGTGGAAGGGGTAGATTTACACTCAAGTATTAACAACAGACAAGTGTGTGTAGGGTTTGTGGGTGTCAGTGCTGAGCACTATTTGCCAATTAGCGCAGAAAGCAGATTCACGGTCCGTTGGGTACAACTGTCTGCGAGTTTCTAATCAAGTTTTAATTACATAGAATAAAATTACTATGTCTATGCCATTTTAAGTAGATTGGAGGCTACATACAATCAATATTAATGGCGTCCCTTTTTTATTTTAACTAATTATGCCATTTTGCATAGATTGGAGGCTACATACAATCAATATTCATGGCATCCCTCTTTTATTCTAACTAATTTGGGTAGAATTGATTCAGAGAGTAAAATGTTCTGCGCAGATTGGTGAATAGCACTCAACATCACACCCAAAACATCACAAACCCAGCCCATCCTCACACCCAAAACCTAGACCATTCCAACACCTAAATCTAGCCTATGCTCACACCCAAATCTAGCCCATTCTCACCCCAAAACCCAGCCCATTCTCGCACCCAACTTTGGGCCGATCCTTTAAGCTGCACCAGCGATGTGATTCTGGTGACTTTTATACTGTGCTATAGGAGCAAAAACTCGCGTATAAGCCGCACCCTGACACTGTGCCGATCCTATAAGCCGCACTGGCTATCTGATTCGCGTACAAGCCGCGGCTTATACGCGAGGTTTTACGGTACTCATGTCCCCCCACCAGCAACAACCTGTTGAACCCTGTATACTTATTTCCCCCCAGAAGCAACAACCTATGGAGTGAGTGAGTAATGGTTGTTTAATGCCATTTCGACAGCTAAGGTCATATTCATGGCGAGCAAGCTACATTTTACCTCAGTTTTACAGGTGTATACATATGTCTGTGTCCGCCCATATTGGCTGCAGACAAACAAAGGAGCAGGCAGAAAAGAGTAGAAAAAAAAGACCCTTTAAAATGGGCTAGGGACCCCCCAACAATCTATGTCCCCCCTCCAGCAACAACTTGTTAAACACTGTATACTCATGTCCCCCCTCAAGCAATGACCTGTTAAATCCTGTATACTCATGTCCCCCTCCAGCAACAAACCTTTTTTTTTCCTTTTATCATCATGGATGCCTTTTTTAAGTGCACTGGACTGCACTGTGGTTTGTCTTTTTTTAAGTGCACTGGACCACACTTTTATTCCTACGCAATCTGTGTTAAACTCATGTCCCGCCTCAAGCACCAACCTGTTAAACCTTGTATAATAGTGTCCCCCTCTAGAAAAAGCCTATTTCCCCCCTCCAGCAACAACCTGCTAAACACTGTATACTCATGTCCCCCCTCTAGCAAAAACCTATGTCCCCCCCCTCCAGCAACAATATATTAAACCCTGTATACTCATGTCTCCCCTCCTGCAACAACCTGTTAAACCTGTCATACTCATGTCCCCCCTCTAGTGAAAACCTATGCCCCTCCTCCAGCAACATCCGAGTAAACAACCTGTTAAACCCTGTATGCTCATGTCCCCTCACAAGCAACAACCTATGTCCCCCCTCGAAGAACAACCTGTTAAACCCAGTACCTGGTTGGCTGTCACCTGGTAGTGGAAGGGGTAGATTTACACTCAAGTATTAACAACAGACAAGTGTGTGTAGGGTTTGTGGGTGTCAGTGCTGAGCACTATTTGCCAATTAGCGCAGAAAGCAGATTCACGGTCCGTTGGGTACAACTGTCTGCGAGTTTCTAATCAAGTTTTAATTACATAGAATAAAATTACTATGTCTATGCCATTTTAAGTAGATTGGAGGCTACATACAATCAATATTAATGGCGTCCCTTTTTTATTTTAACTAATTATGCCATTTTGCATAGATTGGAGGCTACATACAATCAATATTCATGGCATCCCTCTTTTATTCTAACTAATTTGGGTAGAATTGATTCAGAGAGTAAAATGTTCTGCGCAGATTGGTGAATAGCACTCAACATCACACCCAAAACATCACAAACCCAGCCCATCCTCACACCCAAAACCTAGACCATTCCAACACCTAAATCTAGCCTATGCTCACACCCAAATCTAGCCCATTCTCACCCCAAAACCCAGCCCATTCTCGCACCCAACTTTGGGCCGATCCTTTAAGCTGCACCAGCGATGTGATTCTGGTGACTTTTATACTGTGCTATAGGAGCAAAAACTCGCGTATAAGCCGCACCCTGACACTGTGCCGATCCTATAAGCCGCACTGGCTATCTGATTCGCGTACAAGCCGCGGCTTATACGCGAGGTTTTACGGTACTCATGTCCCCCCACCAGCAACAACCTGTTGAACCCTGTATACTTATTTCCCCCCAGAAGCAACAACCTATGGAGTGAGTGAGTAATGGTTGTTTAATGCCATTTCGACAGCTAAGGTCATATTCATGGCGAGCAAGCTACATTTTACCTCAGTTTTACAGGTGTATACATATGTCTGTGTCCGCCCATATTGGCTGCAGACAAACAAAGGAGCAGGCAGAAAAGAGTAGAAAAAAAAGACCCTTTAAAATGGGCTAGGGACCCCCCAACAATCTATGTCCCCCCTCCAGCAACAACTTGTTAAACACTGTATACTCATGTCCCCCCTCAAGCAATGACCTGTTAAATCCTGTATACTCATGTCCCCCTCCAGCAACAAACCTTTTTTTTTCCTTTTATCATCATGGATGCCTTTTTTAAGTGCACTGGACTGCACTGTGGTTTGTCTTTTTTTAAGTGCACTGGACCACACTTTTATTCCTACGCAATCTGTGTTAAACTCATGTCCCGCCTCAAGCACCAACCTGTTAAACCTTGTATAATAGTGTCCCCCTCTAGAAAAAGCCTATTTCCCCCCTCCAGCAACAACCTGCTAAACACTGTATACTCATGTCCCCCCTCTAGCAAAAACCTATGTCCCCCCCCTCCAGCAACAATATATTAAACCCTGTATACTCATGTCTCCCCTCCTGCAACAACCTGTTAAACCTGTCATACTCATGTCCCCCCTCTAGTGAAAACCTATGCCCCTCCTCCAGCAACATCCGAGTAAACAACCTGTTAAACCCTGTATGCTCATGTCCCCTCACAAGCAACAACCTATGTCCCCCCTCGAAGAACAACCTGTTAAACCCAGTACCTGGTTGGCTGTCACCTGGTAGTGGAAGGGGTAGATTTACACTCAAGTATTAACAACAGACAAGTGTGTGTAGGGTTTGTGGTTGTCAGTGCTGAGCACTATTTGCCAATTAGCGCAGAAAGCAGATTCACGGTCCGTTGGGTACAACTGTCTGCAAGTTTCTAATCAAGTTTTAATTACATAGAATAAAATTACTATGTCTATGCCATTTTACGTAGATTGGAGGCTACATACAATCAATATTAATGGCGTCCCCTTTTTATTTTAACTAATTATGCCATTTTGCATAGATTGGAGGCTACATACAATCAATATTCATGGCATCCCTCTTTTATTCTAACTAATTTGGGTAGAATTGATTCAGAGAGTAAAATCTTCTGCGCAGATTGGTGAATAGCACCCAACATCACACCCAAAACATCACAAACCCAGCCCATCCTCACACCCAAAACCTAGACCATTCCAACACCTAAATCTAGCCTATGCTCACACCCAAATCTAGCCCATTCTCACCCCAAAACCCAGCCCATTCTCGCACCCAACTTTGGGCCGATCCTATAAGCCGCACCAGCGATGTGATTCTGGTGACTTTTATACTGTGCTATAGGAGCAAAAACTCGCGTATAAGCCGCACCCTGACACTGTGCCGATCCTATAAGCCGCACTGGCTATCTGATTCGCGTACAAGCCGCGGCTTATACGCGAGGTTTTACGGTACTCATGTCCCCCCACCAGCAACAACCTGTTGAACCCTGTATACTTATTTCCCCCCAGAAGCAACAACCTATGGAGTGAGTGAGTAATGGTTGTTTAATGCCATTTCGACAGCTAAGGTCATATTCATGGCGAGCAAGCTACATTTTACCTCAGTTTTACAGGTGTATACATATGTCTGTGTCCGCCCATATTGGCTGCAGACAAACAAAGGAGCAGGCAGAAAAGAGTAGAAAAAAAAGACCCTTTAAAATGGGCTAGGGACCCCCCAACAATCTATGTCCCCCCTCCAGCAACAACTTGTTAAACACTGTATACTCATGTCCCCCCTCAAGCAATGACCTGTTAAATCCTGTATACTCATGTCCCCCTCCAGCAACAAACCTTTTTTTTTCCTTTTATCATCATGGATGCCTTTTTTAAGTGCACTGGACTGCACTGTGGTTTGTCTTTTTTTAAGTGCACTGGACCACACTTTTATTCCTACGCAATCTGTGTTAAACTCATGTCCCGCCTCAAGCACCAACCTGTTAAACCTTGTATAATAGTGTCCCCCTCTAGAAAAAGCCTATTTCCCCCCTCCAGCAACAACCTGCTAAACACTGTATACTCATGTCCCCCCTCTAGCAAAAACCTATGTCCCCCCCCTCCAGCAACAATATATTAAACCCTGTATACTCATGTCTCCCCTCCTGCAACAACCTGTTAAACCTGTCATACTCATGTCCCCCCTCTAGTGAAAACCTATGCCCCTCCTCCAGCAACATCCGAGTAAACAACCTGTTAAACCCTGTATGCTCATGTCCCCTCACAAGCAACAACCTATGTCCCCCCTCGAAGAACAACCTGTTAAACCCAGTACCTGGTTGGCTGTCACCTGGTAGTGGAAGGGGTAGATTTACACTCAAGTATTAACAACAGACAAGTGTGTGTAGGGTTTGTGGTTGTCAGTGCTGAGCACTATTTGCCAATTAGCGCAGAAAGCAGATTCACGGTCCGTTGGGTACAACTGTCTGCAAGTTTCTAATCAAGTTTTAATTACATAGAATAAAATTACTATGTCTATGCCATTTTACGTAGATTGGAGGCTACATACAATCAATATTAATGGCGTCCCCTTTTTATTTTAACTAATTATGCCATTTTGCATAGATTGGAGGCTACATACAATCAATATTCATGGCATCCCTCTTTTATTCTAACTAATTTGGGTAGAATTGATTCAGAGAGTAAAATCTTCTGTGCAGATTGGTGAATAGCACCCAACATCACACCCAAAACATCACAAACCCAGCCCATCCTCACACCCAAAACCTAGACCATTCCAACACCTAAATCTAGCCTATGCTCACACCCAAATCTAGCCCATTCTCACCCCAAAACCCAGCCCATTCTCGCACCCAACTTTGGGCCGATCATATAAGCCGCACCAGCGATGTGATTCTGGTGACTTTTATACTGTGCTATAGGAGCAAAAACTCGCGTATAAGCCGCACCCTGACACTGTGCCGATCCTATAAGCCGCACTGGCTATCTGATTCGTGTACAAGCTGCGGCTTATACGCGAGGTTTTACAGTACTCATGTCCCCCCACCAGCAACAACCTGTTGAACCCTGTATACTTATTTCCCCCCAGAAGCAACAACCTATGGAGTGAGTGAGTAATGGTTGTTTAATGCCATTTCGACAGCTAAGGTCATATTCATGGCGAGCAAGCTACATTTTACCTCAGTTTTACAGGTATATACATGTGTCTGTGTCCGCCCATATTGGCGGCAGACAAACAAAAGAGCAGGCAGAAAAGAGTAGAAAAAAAAGACCCTTTAAAATGGGCTAGGGACGCCCGCAACAATCTATGTGCCCCCTCCAGCAACAACTTGTTAAACACTGTATACTCATGTCCCCCCTCAAGCAATGACCTGTTAAATCCTGTATACTCATGTCCCCTTCCAGCAACAAACCTTTTTTTTTCCTTTTATCATCATGGATGCCTTTTTTAAGTGCACTGGACTGCACTGTGGTTTGTCTTTTTTTAAGTGCACTGGACCACACTTTTATTCCTACGCAATCTGTGTTAAACTCATGTCCCGCCTAAAGCACCAACCTGCTTAACCTTGTATAATAGTGTCCCCCTCTAGAAAAAGCCTATTTCCCCCCTCCAGCAACAACCTGCTAAACACTGTATACTCATGTCCCCCCTCTAGCAAAAACCTATGTCCCCCCCCTCCAGCAACAATATATTAAACCCTGTATACTCATGTCTCCCCTCCTGCAACAACCTGTTAAACCTGTCATACTCATGTCCCCCCTCTAGTGAAAACCTATGCCCCTCCTCCAGCAACATCCGAGTAAACAACCTGTTAAACCCTGTATGCTCATGTCCCCTCACAAGCAACAACCTATGTCCCCCCTCGAAGAACAACCTGTTAAACCCAGTACCTGGTTGGCTGTCACCTGGTAGTGGAAGGGGTAGATTTACACTCAAGTATTAACAACAGACAAGTGTGTGTAGGGTTTGTGGTTGTCAGTGCTGAGCACTATTTGCCAATTAGCGCAGAAAGCAGATTCACGGTCCGTTGGGTACAACTGTCTGCAAGTTTCTAATCAAGTTTTAATTACATAGAATAAAATTACTATGTCTATGCCATTTTACGTAGATTGGAGGCTACATACAATCAATATTAATGGCGTCCCCTTTTTATTTTAACTAATTATGCCATTTTGCATAGATTGGAGGCTACATACAATCAATATTCATGGCATCCCTCTTTTATTCTAACTAATTTGGGTAGAATTGATTCAGAGAGTAAAATCTTCTGTGCAGATTGGTGAATAGCACCCAACATCACACCCAAAACATCACAAACCCAGCCCATCCTCACACCCAAAACCTAGACCATTCCAACACCTAAATCTAGCCTATGCTCACACCCAAATCTAGCCCATTCTCACCCCAAAACCCAGCCCATTCTCGCACCCAACTTTGGGCCGATCATATAAGCCGCACCAGCGATGTGATTCTGGTGACTTTTATACTGTGCTATAGGAGCAAAAACTCGCGTATAAGCCGCACCCTGACACTGTGCCGATCCTATAAGCCGCACTGGCTATCTGATTCGTGTACAAGCTGCGGCTTATACGCGAGGTTTTACAGTACTCATGTCCCCCCACCAGCAACAACCTGTTGAACCCTGTAAACTTATTTCCCCCCAGAAGCAACAACCTATGGAGTGAGTGAGTAATGGTTGTTTAATGCCATTTCGACAGCTAAGGTCATATTCATGGCGAGCAAGCTACATTTTACCTCAGTTTTACAGGTATATACATGTGTCTGTGTCCGCCCATATTGGCGGCAGACAAACAAAAGAGAGGGAAGAAAAGAGTAGAAAAAAAAGACCCTTTAAAATGGGCTAGGGACGCCCGCAACAATCTATGTGCCCCCTCCAGCAACAACTTGTTAAACACTGTATACTCATGTCCCCCCTCAAGCAATGACCTGTTAAATCCTGTATACTCATGTCCCCTTCCAGCAACAAACCTTTTTTTTTCCTTTTATCATCATGGATGCCTTTTTTAAGTGCACTGGACTGCACTGTGGTTTGTCTTTTTTTAAGTGCACTGGACCACACTTTTATTCCTACGCAATCTGTGTTAAACTCATGTCCCGCCTAAAGCACCAACCTGCTTAACCTTGTATAATAGTGTCCCCCTCTAGAAAAAGCCTATTTCCCCCCTCCAGCAACAACCTGCTAAACACTGTATACTCATGTCCCCCCTCTAGCAAAACGCTATGTCCCCCCCCCCTCCAGCAACAATATATTAAACCCTGTATACTCATGTCTCCCTTCCTGCAACAACCTGTTAAACCTGTCATACTCATGTCCCCCCTCGAGTGAAAACCTATGCCCTCCTCCAGCAACATCCGAGTAAACAACCTGTTAAACCCTGTATGCTCATGTCCCCTCACAAGCAACAACCTATGTCCCCCCTCGAAGAACAACCTGTTAAACCCAGTACCTGGTTGGCTGTCACCTGGTAGTGGAAGGGGTAGATTTACACTCAAGTATTAACAACAGACAAGTGTGTGTAGGGTTTGTGGGTGTCAGTGCTGAGCACTATTTGCCTATTAGCGCAGAAAGCAGATTCACGGTCCGTTGGGTACAACTGTCTGCGAGTTTCTAATCAAGTTTTAATTACATAGAATAAAATTACTATGTCTATGCCATTTTACGTAGATTGGAGGCTACATACAATCAATATTAATGGCGTCCCTTTTTTATTTCAACTAATTATGCCATTTTGCATAGATTGGAGGCTACATACAATCAATATTCATGGCATCCCTCTTTTATTCTAACTAATTTGGGTAGAATTGATTCAGAGAGTAAAATGTTCTGCGCAGATTGGTGAATAGCACTCAACATCACACCCAAAACATCACAAACCCAGCCCATCCTCACACCCAAAACCTAGACCATTCCAACACCTAAATCTAGCCGATGCTCACACCCGAATCTAGCCCATTCTCACCCCAAAACCCAGCCCATTCTTGCACCCAACTTTGGGCCGATCCTTTAAGCCGCACCAGCGATGTGATTCTGGTGACTTTTATACTGTGCTATAGGAGCAAAAACTCGCGTATAAGCCGCACCCTGACACTATGCAGATCCTATAAGCCGCACTGGCTATCTGATTCGCGTACAAGCCACGGCTTATACGCGAGGTTTTACGGTACTCATGTCCCCCCACCAGCAACAACCTGTTGAACCCCGTATACTTATTTCCCCCCAGAAGCAACAACCTTTGGAGTTAGTGAGTAATGGTTGTTTAATGCCATTTCGACAGCTAAGGTCATATTCATGGCGAGCAAGCTACATTTTACCTCAGTTTTACAGGTGTATACATGTGTCTGTGTCCGCCCATATTGGCTGCAGACAAACAAAGGAGCAGGCAGAAAAGAGTAGAAAAAAAAGACCCTTTAAAATGGGCTAGGGACCCCCCAACAATCTATGTCCCCCCTCCAGCAACAACTTGTTAAACACTGTATACTCATGTCCCCCCTCAAGCAATGACCTGTTAAATCCTGTATACTCATGTCCCCCTCCAGCAACCAACCTTTTTTTTTCCTTTTATCATCATGGATGCCTTTTTTAAGTGCACTGGACTGCACTGTGGTTTGTCTTTTTTTAAGTGCACTGGACCACACTTTTATTCCTACGCAATCTGTGTTAAACTCATGTCCCGCCTCAAGCACCAACCTGTTAAACCTTGTATAATAGTGTCCCCCTCTAGAAAAAGCCTATTTCCCCCCTCCAGCAACAACCTGCTAAACACTGTATACTCATGTCCCCCCTCTAGCAAAAACCTATGCCCCCCCCCTCCAGCAACAATATATTAAACCCTGTATACTCATGTCTCCCCTCCTGCAACAACCTGTTAAACCTGTCATACTCATGTCCCCCCTCTAGTGAAAACCTATGCCCCTCCTCCACCAACATCCGAGTAAACAACCTGTTAAACCCTGTGTGCTCATGTCCCCTCACAAGCAACAACCTATGTCCCCCCTCGAAGAACAACCTGTTAAACCCAGTACCTGGTTGGCTGTCACCTGGTAGTGGAAGGGGTAGATTTACACTCAAGTATTAACAACAGACAAGTGTGTGTAGGGTTTGTGGGTGTCAGTGCTGAGCACTATTTGCCAATTAGCACAGAAAGCAGATTCACGGTCCGTTGGGTACAACTGTCTGAGAGTTTCTAATCAAGTTTTAATTACATAGAATAAAATTACTATGTCTATGCCATTTTACGTAGATTGGAGGCTACATACAATCAATATTAATGGCGTCCCTTTTTTATTTTAACTAATTATGCCATTTTGCATAGATTGGAGGCTACATACAATCAATATTCATGGCATCTCTCTTTTATTTTAACTAATTTGGGTAGAATTGATTCAGAGAGTAAAATGTTCTGCGCAGATTGGTGAATAGCACCCAACATCACACCCAAAACATCACAAACCCAGCCCATCCTCACACCCAAAACCTAGACCATTCCAACACCTAAATCTAGCCTATGCTCACACCCAAATCTAGCCCATTCTCACCCCAAAACCCAGCCCATTCTCGCACCCAGAATTATCCAATTCTCACACCCAAACAAAGCCCAGTTTCACACCCAAACCTAGCCCATTCTCACTTCCAATCTGGCTGTGAGGATGGGCAGTTAGTGGAACTGAGGATGGGCTGGTAGCAGAAGTGAGGTTGGACAGGTAGTGGATGTGAGCATGGGCATAACATAGTGGTATAGCACAATGCCCACCATACCCTGCTAGCCCCATCCTGCATCTACAATGCTGCAGAGTATGAAAGCATCGGGCTGGGGGATAGGAGGAGTATGGGTTGGGCAGGGGGGGGGGCGTCCAGGGCAAATACATGCACAACTTTAACTCCTTTTTTCCAGCAACAACTTGATAAAACCTGTATACTCATGTCCCCCCTCCAGCAACAACCTGCTAAACCCTGTATACTTATGTCCCCCCTCCAGCATTTACCTGCTAAACTCTGTATACTCATGTCCCCCCCCCCCCTCCAGCAACAACCTGTAAATCTGTGTATCCATGTCCCTACTCCAGCAACAACCTGTAAAACTCTGTATACCATAAAACCTCGCGTATAAGCCTAACTCTCGTATAAGCCGCACCCCGACTTTGGGCCGATCCTATAAGCCGCACCAGCGATGTGATTCTGGTGACTTTTATACTGTGCTAGAGGAGCAAAAACTCGCGTATAAGCCGCACCCTGACACTGTGCCGATCCTATAAGCCGCACTGGCTATCTGATTCGCGTACAAGCCGCAGCTTGTACGCGAGGTTTTACGGTACTCATGTCCCTCCACCAGCAACAACCTGTTGAACCCTGTATACTTATTTCCCCCCAGAAGCAACAACCTATGGAGTGAGTGAGTAATGGTTGTTTAATGCCATTTCGACAGCTACGGTCATATTCATGGCGAGCAAGCTACATTTTACCTCAGTTTTACAGGTATATACATGTGTCTGTGTCCGCCCATATTGGCGGCAGACAAACAAAAGAGCAGGCAGAAAAGAGTAGAAAAAAAAGACCCTTTAAAATGGGCTAGGGACGCCCGCAACAATCTATTTCCCCCCTCCAGCAACAACCTGCTAAACACTTTATACTCATGTCCCCGCTCTAGCAAAAACCTATGTCCCCCCCTCCAGAAACAATATATTAAACCCGGTATACTCATGTCTCCCCTCCTGCAACAACCTGTCAAACCTGTCATACTCATGTCCCCCCTCTAGTGAAAACCTATGCCCTCCTCCAGCAACATCCGAGTAAACAACCTGTTAAACCCTGTATGCTCATGTCCCCTCACAAGCAACAACCTATGTCCCCCTCGAAGAACAACCTGTTAAACCCAGTAACTGGTTGGCTGTCACCTGGTAGTGGAAGGGGTAGATTTACACTCAAGTATTAACAACAGACAAGTGTGTGTAGGGTTTGTGGGTGTCAGTGCTGAGCACTATTTGCCAATTAGCGCAGAAAGCAGATTCACGGTCCGTTGGGTACAACTGTCTGCGAGTTTCTAATCAAGTTTTAATTACATAGAATAAAATTACTATGTCTATGCCATTTTACGCAGATTGGAGGCTACATACAATCAATATTAATGGCGTCCCTTTTTTATTTTAACTAATTATGCCATTTTGCATAGATTGGAGGCTACATACAATCAATATTCATGGCATCCCTCTTTTATTCTAACTAATTTGGGTAGAATTGATTCAGAGAGTAAAATGTTCTGCGCAGATTGGTGAATAGCACCCAACATCACACCCAAAACATCACAAACCCAGCCCATCCTCACACCCAAAACCTAGACCATTCCAACACCTAAATCTAGCCTATGCTCACACCCAAATCTAGCCCATTTTCACCCCAAAACCCAGCCCATTCTCGCACCCAGACTTATCCAATTCTCACACCCAAACAAAGCCCAGTTTCACACTCAAATCTAGCCCATTCTCACTTCCAATCTGGCTGTGAGGATGGGCAGTTAGTGGAACTGAGGATGGGCTGGTAGCAGAAGTGAGGTTGGACAGGTAGTGGATGTGAGCATGGGCAGGTAGTTGATGTGAGGATGGGTAGGTAGTGGAGGTGAGGATGGACTGATGGTGCAAGTAACGATGGGCAGGTAGTGGAAGTGGATGTGAGGATGGGCTGGTAGTTGATATAGGGATGGGCTGGTAGTCAGGTATGGTCCAAGGATACGTAATGACGTACACAGCCTCAACACATAACGTAGTGGTATAGCACAATGCCCACCACCCCTGCTAGCCCCATCCTGCGTCTACAATGCTGCAGAGTATGAAAGCATCGGGCTGGGGGATAGGAGGAGTATGGGTTGGGCAGGGGGGGGGCGTCCAGGGCAAATACATGCACAACTTTAACTCCTTTTTTCCAGCAACAACTTGATAAAACCTGTATACTCATGTCCCCCCTCAATGAACAACCTGCTAAACCCTGTATACTTATGTCCCCCCTCCAGCATTTACCTGCTAAACCCTGTATACTCATGTCCCCCCCCCCTCCAGCAACAACCTGTAAATCTGTGTATCCATGTCCCTACTCCAGCAACAACCTGTAAAACTCTGTATACCGTAAAACCTCGCGTATAAGCCTAACTCTCGTATAAGCCGCACCCCGACTTTGGGCCGATCCTATAAGCCGCACCAGCGATGTGATTCTGGTGACTTTTATACTGTGCTATAGGAGCAAAAACTCACGTATAAGCCGCACCCTGACACTGTGCCGATCCTATAAGCCGCACTGGCTATCTGATTCGTGTACAAGCTGCGGCTTATACGCGAGGTTTTACAGTACTCATGTCCCCCGACCAGCAACAACCTGTTGAACCCTGTATACTTATTTCCCCCCAGAAGCAACAACCTATGGAGTGAGTGAGTAATGGTTGTTTAATGCCATTTCGACAGCTAAGGTCATATTCATGGCGAGCAAGCTACATTTTACCTCAGTTTTACAGGTACATACATGTGTCTGTGTCCGCCCATATTGGCGGCAGACAAACAAAAGAGCAGGCAGAAAAGAGTAGAAAAAAAAGACCCTTTAAAATGGGCTAGGGACGCCCGCAACAATCTATGTCCCCCCTCCAGCAACAACTTGTTAAACACTGTATACTCATGTCCCCCCTCAAGCAATGACCTGTTAAATCCTGTATACTCATGTCCCCCTCCAGCAACAAACCTTTTTTTTTCCTTTTATCATCATGGATGCCTTTTTTAAGTGCACTGGACTGCACTGTGGTTTGTCTTTTTTTAAGTGCACTGGACCACACTTTTATTCCTACGCAATCTGTGTTAAACTCATGTCCCGCCTCAAGCACCAACCTGCTTAACCTTGTATAATAGTGTCCCCCTCTAGAAAAAGCCTATTTCCCCCCTCCAGCAACAATCTGCTAAACACTGTATACTCATGTCCCCCCTCTAGCAAAACGCTATGTCCCCCCCCCTCCAGCAACAATATATTAAACCCTGTATACTCATGTCTCCCCTCCTGCAACAACCTGTTAAACCTGTCATACTCATGTCCCCCCTCTAGTGAAAACCTATGCCCCTCCTCCAGCAACATCCGAGTAAACAACCTGTTAAACCCTGTATGCTCATGTCCCCTCACAAGCAACAACCTATGTCCCCCCTCGAAGAACAACCTGTTAAACCCAGTACCTGGTTGGCTGTCACCTGGTAGTGGAAGGGGTAGATTTACACTCAAGTATTAACAACAGACAAGTGTGTGTAGGGTTTGTGGGTGTCAGTGCTGAGCACTATTTGCCAATTAGCGCAGAAAGCAGATTCACGGTCCATTGGGTACAACTGTCTGCAAGTTTCTAATCAAGTTTTAATTACATAGAATAAAATTACTATGTCTATGCCATTTTACGTAGATTGGAGGCTACATACAATCAATATTAATGGCGTCCCCTTTTTATTTTAACTAATTATGCCATTTTGCATAGATTGGAGGCTACATACAATCAATATTCATGGCATCCCTCTTTTATTTTAACTAATTTGGGTAGAATTGATTCAGAGAGTAAAATGTTCTGCGCAGATTGGTGAATAGCACCCAACATCACACCCAAAACATCACAAACCCAGCCCATCCTCACACCCAAAACCTAGACCATTCCAACACCTAAATCTAGCCTATGCTCACACCCAAATCTAGCCCATTCTAACCCCAAAACCCAGCCCATTCTCGCATCCAACTTTGGGCCGATCCTATAAGCCGCACCAGCGATGTGATTCTGGTGACTTTTATACTGTGCTATAGGAGCAAAAACTCGCGTATAAGCCGCACCCTGACACTGTGCCGATCCTATAAGCCGCACTGGCTATCTGATTCGTGTACAAGCTGCGGCTTATACGCGAGGTTTTACAGTACTCATGTCCCCCCACCAGCAACAACCTGTTGAACCCTGTATACTTATTTCCCCCCAGAAGCAACAACCTATGGAGTGAGTGAGTAACGGTTGTTTAATGCCATTTCGACAGCTAAGGTCATATTCATGGCGAGCAAGCTACATTTTACCTCAGTTTTACAGGTATATACATGTGTCTGTGTCCGCCCATATTGGCGGCAGACAAACAAAAGAGCAGGCAGAAAAGAGTAGAAAAAAAAGACCCTTTAAAATGGGCTAGGGACGCCCGCAACAATCTATGTCCCCCCTCCAGCAACAACTTGTTAAACACTGTATACTCATGTCCCCCCTCAAGCAATGACCTGTTAAATCCTGTATACTCATGTCCCCCTCCAGCAACAAACCTTTTTTTTTCCTTTTATCATCATGGATGCCTTTTTTAAGTGCACTGGACTGCACTGTGGTTTGTCTTTTTTTAAGTGCACTGGACCACACTTTTATTCCTACGCAATCTGTGTTAAACTCATGTCCCGCCTCAAGCACCAACCTGCTTAACCTTGTATAATAGTGTCCCCCTCTAGAAAAAGCCTATTTCCCCCCTCCAGCAACAACCTGCTAAACACTGTATACTCATGTCCCCCCTCTAGCAAAACGCTATGTCCCCCCCCCCCTCCAGCAACAATATATTAAACCCTGTATACTCATGTCTCCCCTCCTGCAACAACCTGTTAAACCTGTCATACTCATGTCCCCCCTCTAGTGAAAACCTATGCCCCTCCTCCAGCAACATCCGAGTAAACAACCTGTTAAACCCTGTATGCTCATGTCCCCTCACAAGCAACAACCTATGTCCCCCCTCGAAGAACAACCTGTTAAACCCAGTACCTGGTTGGCTGTCACCTGGTAGTGGAAGGGGTAGATTTACACTCAAGTATTAACAACAGACAAGTGTGTGTAGGGTTTGTGGGTGTCAGTGCTGAGCACTATTTGCCAATTAGCGCAGAAAGCAGATTCACGGTCCGTTGGGTACAACTGTCTGCGAGTTTCTAATCAAGTTTTAATTACATAGAATACAATTACTATGTCTATGCCATTTTACGTAGATTGGAGGCTACATACAATCAATATTAATGGCGTCCCTTTTTTATTTTAACTAATTATGCCATTTTGCATAGATTGGAGGCTACATACAATCAATATTCATGGCATCCCTCTTTTATTTTAACTAATTTGGGTAGAATTGATTCAGAGAGTAAAATGTTCTGCGCAGATTGGTGAATAGCACCCAACATCACACCCAAAACATCACAAACCCAGCCCATCCTCACACCCAAAACCTAGACCATTCCAACACCTAAATCTAGCCTATGCTCACACCCAAATCTAGCCCATTCTCACCCCAAAACCCAGCCCATTCTCGCACCCAGAATTATCCAATTCTCACACCCAAACAAAGCCCAGTTTCACACCCAAACCTAGCCCATTCTCACTTCCAATCTGGCTGTGAGGATGGGCAGTTAGTGGAACTGAGGATGGGCTGGTAGCAGAAGTGAGGTTGGACAGGTAGTGGATGTGAGCATGGGCAGGTAGTTGATGTGAGGATGGGTAGGTAGTGGAGGTGAGGATGGACTGATAGTGCAAGTAACAATGGGCAGGTAGTGGAAGTGGATGTGAGGATGGGCTGGTAGTTGATATAGGGATGGGCTGGTAGTCAGGTATGGTCCAAGAATACATTATGACGTACACACATAACATAGTGGTATAGCACAATGCCCACCATACCCTGCTAGCCCCATCCTGCATCTACAATGCTGCAGGGTATGAAAGCATCGGGCTGGGGGATAGGATGAGTATTGGTTGGGCAGGGGGGGGGGCGTCCAGGGCAAATACATGCACAACTTTAACTCCTTTTTTCCAGCAACAACTTGATAAAACCTGTGTACTCATGTCCCCCCTCCAGCAACAACCTGCTAAACCCTGTATACTTATGTCCCCCCCCTCCAGCATTGACCTGCTAAACCCTGTATACTCATGTCCCCCCCCCTCCAGCAACAACCTGTAAATCTGTGTATCCATGTCCCTACTCCAGCAACAACCTGTTAAACTCTGTATACTCATGTCCCCCCACCAGCAACAACCTGTTGAACCCTGTATACTTATTTCCCCCCAGAAGCAATAACCTATGGAGTGAGTGAGTAATGGTTGTTTAATGACATTTTGACAGCTAAGGTCATATTCATGGCGAGCAAGCTACATTTTACCTCAGTTTTACGGGTATATACATGTGTCTGTGTCCACCCATATGGGCGTCAGACAAACAAAAGAGCAGGCAGAAAAGAGTAGAAAAAAAAGACCCTTTAAAGATGGGCTAGGGAAGCCCGCAAAAAACTAGGTCCCACCTCCAGCAACAACTTGTTAAATTAGTATACTCATGTCCCTCCTCCAGCAATATCCTAGTAAACCCTGTATACTCATGTCCCCCCTCAAGCAACAACCTGTCAAATCCTGTATACTCATGTCCCCCCCTCCATTAACAACCTGTTAAGCACTGCATATCCATGCTCCACCTCCAGTAACAACCTGCTAAAACCTGTATACTGATGTCCTCCACCAGCAACAACCTGTTAAACCCTGTATATTCATACCCCCCCCACCTGCAACAATATATGTCCTCCCTCCAAGAACAACCTGTTAGACCCTATCAACTAATGTCCCTCCTCAAAAACCTGCTAAACCTTTATACTCATATCCCCCCTCTAGCGAAAACCTATGTCCCCCCTCAAGCATCAACCTGTATATTCATGTCCCCCCCACCAGCAACAACCTATATCCCCCCTCTAAGAACAACCTATTAAACCCAGTATATTCATGTCCCCCCTCCAGCAACAACCTGCTAAACCCTGTACACTCATGTCCCCCTCCAGCCACAACCTGTTAGACCCTATATACTAATGTCCCCCCTCTAGCAAAAATGCCCACAACCTGTTAGACCCTATCAACTAATGTCCCTCCTCAAAAACCTGCTAAACCCTTTATACTCATATCCCCTCTCTAGCGAAAACCTATGTCCCCCCTCAAGCATCAACCTGTCAAACCCTGTATATCAATGTCTCCCCTACAGTAACAACCTGTTAAACCCAGTATATTCATGTCCCCCCACCAGCAACAACCTATGTCCCCCCCCTCCAAGAACAACCTTAAAACCCAGTTTATTCATGTCCCCCCACCAGCAACAACCTATGTCCCCCCTCAAACAACAACCTGTTAAACCCAGTATATTCATGTCCCCCCTCCAGCAACAACCTGGTAAACCCTGTACACTCATGTCCCCCTCCAGCCACAACCTGTGAGACCCTATATACTAATGTCCCCCCTCTAGCAAAAACCTGCTAAACCCTTTATACTCATGTCCCCTCTCCGGCAATGACCTGTTAAATCCTGTATGCTCATGTCCCCCCTCCAGCAAAAAACCTTCTTTTTTTTTCATGGATGTCTTTTTTAAGTTCACTGGACCGCACTGTGGTTTGTCTTTTTTTTAAGTGCACTGGACCACACTTTTATTCCTACGCAATCTTTGTTAAACCTATGTCCCGCCTCAAGCACCAACCTGCTAAACCTTGTATACTCATGTCCCCCCACCAACAACAACCTATTTCCCCCCCCTAACAACAACCTATGTCCCCCATCCAAGAACAACCTATTAAACCCAGTCGATTCATAGCCCCCCACCAGCAACAACCTATGTCCCCCATCAAAGAACAACCTGTTAAACCCTGTATATTCATGTCCCCCCACCAGCAACAACCTATGTCCCCCGTCAAAGAACAACCTGTAAACCCAGTATATTCATCTCCCCCCTCCAGCAACAACCTGCTAAACCCTATATACTCATGTCCCCCTCCAGCCACAACCTGTTAGACCCTATATACTAATGTCCCCCCTCTAGCAAAAACCTGCTAAACCCTTTATACTCATGTCCCCCCTCCAGCAATGACCTGTTAAATCCTGTATGCTCATGTCCCCCTCCAGCAACAAACCTTTTTTTTTTTCTTTTTTTTTTTCATGGATGTCTTTTTTAAGTGCACTGGACCGCACTGTGGTTTGTCTTTTTTTAAGTGCACTGGACCACACTTTTATTCCTACGCAATCTTTGTTAAACCTATGTCCCGCCTCAAGCACCAACCTGCTAAACCTTGTATACTCATGTCCCCCCCCAACAACAACCTATTTCCCCCCACCAACAACAACCTATGTCCCCCATCCAAGAACAACCTATTAAACCCAGTATATTCATGTCCCCCCACCATCAACAACTTATGTCCCCCATCAAAGAACAACCTGTTAAACCCAGTATATTCATCTCCCCCTCCAGCAACAACCTGCTAAACCCTGTATACTCATGTCCCCCTCCAGCCACAACCTGTAAGACCCTATATACTAATGTCCCCTCTCTAGGAAAAACCTGCTAAACCCTTTATACTCATGTCCCCCCTCCAGCAATGACCTGTTAAATCCTGTATGCTCATGTCCCCCCTCCAGCAAAAAACCTTTTTTTTTCTTTAATGGTTGTCTTTTTTAAGTTCACTGGACCGCACTGTGGTTTGTCTTTTTTTTAAGTGCACTGGACCACACTTTTATTCCTACGCAATCTTTGTTAAACCTATGTCCCGCCTCAAGCACCAACCTGCTAAACCTTGTATACTCATGTCCCCCCACCAACAACAACCTATTTCCCCCCACCAACAACAACCTATGTCCCCCATCCAAGAACAACCTATTAAACCCAGTATATTCATGTCCTCCCACCAGCAACAACCTATGTCCCCCGTCAAAGAACAACCTGTTAAACCCAGTATATTCATCTCCCCCCACCAGCAACAACCTGCTAAACCCTGTATACTCATGTCCCCCTCCAGCCACAACCTGTTAGACCCTATATACTAATGTCCCCCCTCTAGCAAAAACCTGCTAAACCCTTTATACTCATGTCCCCCCTCCAGCAATGACCTGTTAAATCCTGTTTGCTCATGTCCCCCCTCCAGCAACAAACCTTTCTTTTTTTTCTTTTTTTTTTCATGGATGTCTTTTTTAAGTGCACTGGACCGCACTGTGGTTTGTCTTTTTTTAAGTGCACTGGACCACACTTTTATTCCTACGCAATCTTTGTTAAACCTATGTCCTGCCTCAAGCACCAACCTGCTAAACCTTGTATACTCATGTCCCCCCCCAACAACAACCTATTTCCCCCCACCAACAACAACCTATTTCCCCCCACCAACAACAACCTATGTCCCCCATCCAAGCACAACCTATTAAACCCAGTATATTCATGTCCCCCCGCCAGCAACAACCTATGTCCCCCATCAAAGAACAACCTGTTAAACCCTGTATATTCATGTCCCCCCACCAGCAACAACCTATGTCCCCCGTCAAAGAACAACCTGTTTAACCCAGTATATTCATCTCCCCCCTCCAGCAACAACCTGCTAAACCCTGTATACTCATGTCCTAGACCCTATATACTAATGTCCCCCCTCTAGCAAAAACCTGCTAAACCCTTTATACTCATGTCCCCCCTCCAGCAATGACCTGTTAAATCCTGTATGCTCATGTCCCCCCTCCAGCAACAAACCTTTTTTTTTCTTTTTTTTTTTTTTTCATGGATGTCTTTTTTAAGTGCACTGGACCGCACTGTGGTTTGTCCTTTATTAAGTGCACTGGACCACACTTTTATTCCTACGCAATCTTTGTTAAACCTATGTCCCGCCTCAAGCACCAACCTGCTTAACCTTGTATACTCATGTCCCCCCTCTAGCAAAAACCTATGTCCCACTCCAGCAACAACCTGTTAAACACTGTATACTCATTTCCCTGCACCAACAACAACCTATGTCCCCCCACCAACAACAACCTATGTCCCCCCACCAGCAACAACCTATGTCCCCCCTCAAAGAGCAACCTGTCAAACCCAGTCGATTCATGTCCCCCCACCAGCAACATCCTATGTCCCCCCTCCAAGAACAACCTGTTAAACCCTGTATATTCATGTCCCCCCACCAGCAACAACCTATGTCCCCCGTCAAAGAACAACCTGTTAAACCCTGTATATTCATGTCCCCCCCCACCAGCAACAACCTATATCCCCCCTCCAAGAACAACCTATTAAACCCAGTATATTCATGTCCCCCCTCCAGCAACAACCTGCTAAACCCTGCACACTCATGTCCCCCTCCAGCCACAACCTGTTAGACCCTATATACTAATGTCCCCCCTCTAGCAAAAACCTGCTAAACCCTTTATACACATGTCCCCCCTCCAGCAATGACCTGTTAAATCCTGTATGCTCATGTCCCCCCTCCAGCAACAAACCTTTTTTTTTTTTCTCTTTTTTTTCATGGATGTCTTTTTTAAGTGCACTGGACCGCACTGTGGTTTGTCTTTTTTTAAGTGCACTGGACCACACTTGTATTCCTACGCAATCTTTGTTAAACCTATGTCCCGCCTCAAGCACAAACCTGCTCAACCTTGTATGCTCATGTCCCCCCTCTAGCAAAAACCTATGTCCCCCTCCAGCAACAACCTGTTAAACACTGTATACTCATTTCCCTGCACCAACAACAACCTATGTCCCCCCACCAACAACAACCTATGTCCCCCCACCAGCAACAACCTATGTCCCCCCTCAAAGAGCAACCTGTTAAACCCAGTCGATTCATGTCCTCCCACCAGCAACATCCTATGTCCCCCTTCCAAGAACAACCTGTTAAACCCTGTATATTCATGTCCCCCCACCAGCAACAACCTATGTCCCCCGTCAAAGAACAACCTGTTAAACCCTGTATATTCATGTCCCCCCCACCAGCAACAACCTATATCCCCCCTCCAAGAACAACCTATTAAACCCAGTATATTCATGTCCCCCCTCCAGCAACAACCTGCTAAACCCTGCACACTCATGTCCCCCTCCAGCCACAACCTGTTAGACCCTATATACTAATGTCCCCCCTCTAGCAAAAACCTGCTTAACCCTTTATACTCATGTCCCCCCTCCAGCAATGACCTGTTAAATCCTGTATGCTCATGTCCCCCCTCCAGCAACAAACCTTTTTTTTTTTTCTTTTTTTTTTCATGGATGTCTTTTTTAAGTGCACTGGACCGCACTGTGGTTTGTCTTTTTTTAAGTGCACTGGACCACACTTGTATTCCTACGCAATCTTTGTTAAACATATGTCCCGCCTCAAGCACCAACCTGCTTAACCTTGTATACTCATGTCCCCCCTCTAGCAAAAACCTATGTCCCCCTCCAGCAACAACCTGTTAAACACTGTATACTCATGTCCTACACACTACATGTCCTATACACTATAGGAATATACTTTTAGAAAGCCCTTAAGCAAATTATGTATTCATTGCTTTTTATTCAAGTTCTTATTCAGGAGAAGATCTAGCCATGGGGTACAAAAGATAAAAAAGCCACCAATCTTTCAATTTGATAGTAATTCATGAACAGACTACTTATTCTACACACTATTGCAATAAGCAATTAGAATGGCCTTTCTCCATAGAATATGGAACCATTGAATTTGTTCAAGTTCTGATTCGGGAAAAAAATCTAGGCATAGGGTACTGATACCATGTATGGGAGTCGAACCCCTCCGTGTCCTCCGCGATTAGAAAACACATCTATCTTAGGCAATTAAAAACACATCAATCTTTGCCAATTAATTCTGAACAGACTACTTATCCTACACACTTTTAAAATATGCCATCAGCAAGGCTCTCTTCCATACATGATGGAACTATTGCATTTTGTACAAGTTCAGATTCAGGAAAAATATCTAGGCATGGGCTACTGATACTGTATATCTCAGTCCAACCCATTGGTGTCTCTGAGATAAGAAAACACAATATTCTTTGCCAATTAATTCTGAACAGACCACCTATCCTACACACTATATGGAACCATTAAATTTGTTCAAGTTCTGATTCCAGAAATAATCCAGGCATGGGGTACTGATACCATCTATTGGAATCAAACCCCTCGGTGTCCTCTGAGATAAGAAAAGACATAAACCATTGCGTTTAGTTCAAGTTCCCGTTCTAGGCATGGGAATCTAGACATGGGAAACTAATACCCTGCGTTTGAGTCGAAGCCCTCAGTGTCCTCTGAGATAAGAACCCATCAATATTTGACAATTAATAATGAACAGACTACTTATTATACACACTATTGAAAATATGCCATTAGGTAGAACCTTCCTCCATAGGATATGGAACAATTGAATTTTTTGCAGGGCAAGACTTAAGGGACAGCGACGTGAGGGACGGGGACGTGAGGGACGGGGACGTGAGGGACGGGGACATGAGGGACGGGGACGTGGACGTGAGTTGCGGCGACGTGAGGGGCGGCGACGTGAGGGGCGGCGACGTGAGGGGCGGCGACGTGAGGGATGACGGCGGGGACCCACGCGGGGACCCACGCGGGGACCCACGCGGGGACCCACGCGGGGACCCACGCGGGGACCCACGCGGGGACCCACGCGGGGACCCACGCGGGGACCCACGCGGGGACCCACGCGGGGACCCACGCGGGGACCCACGCGGGGACCCACGCGGGGACCCACGCGGGGACCCACGCGGGGACCCACGCGGGGACCCACGCGGGGACCCACGAGGGGACCCACGAGGGGACCCACGAGGGGACCCACGCGGGGACCCACGCGGGGACCCACGAGGGGACCCACGAGGGGACCCACGAGGGGACCCACGAGGGGACCCACGAGGGGACCCACGAGGGGACCCACGAGGGGACCCACGAGGGGACCCACGAGGGGACCCACGAGGGGACCCACGAGGGGACCCACGAGGCACACAAAGGGATGGATGGAGGGAGGGATGACTGGAGGGAGGGATGGACGGATTGCCAAAGGCCTGAAGGGACAGATGGATTGACGGATGGATAATAAGTGTGTTCATTACTAATTGTCAAATATTGATGGGTTCTTATCTCAAAGGACACTGAGGGCTTCGACTCCAACACAAGGTATTAGTTCCCATGCCTAGATTCCCATGCCTAGAACAGGAACTTGAACAAAACTCAATGGTTCATGTCTTTTCTTATCTCAGAGGACACCGAGGGGTTTGATTCCAATAGATGGTATCAGCACCCCATACCTGGATTATTTCTGGAATCCAATAGGTTGGCCTGAGATATACAGTATCAGCACATCTACATTACAGGAGGTACTAACTACAACAGGAAGAGACAGCGCAATGTCTAGTGTGGCACACATGGTGCACCTTATTGACACTGTATTCCCTTCTAGTAGAATACTTTTATCAGTGTTATCAGCTGGTGGCAGCAGGGACATGATAAATCCTTCTATGCTTGATAACTTAGCTTCCCCAATGTCACACTCCAAGAACAACCTGTTAAACCAAGTATAGCCATGTCCCCCCTCCAGCAACAACCTGCTAAAGCCTGGAGACTCATGGCCCCCCTCCAGCAACAACCTGTTGAGCCCTGTATACTCATTTCCCCCCACAAACAACAACGTATGGAGTGAGTGAGTAATGGATGTTTAACGCCATTTCGACAGCTAAGGTCATATTCATGGCGAGAAAGCTACATTTTACATCAGTTTTACAGGTATATAGATGTGTCTCTGTCCACGCATATGGGCACCAGGCAAACAAAAGAGCAGACAGAAAAGAGGAGAAAAAAAGACCCTTTTAATATGGGCTAGGGAAGCCCGCAACAACCTATGTCCCCCCTCCAGCAACAACCTGTTAAACCCTGTATACCCATGTGCCCCCTCCAGCAACAACCTGTTTAACCCTGTATACTCATGTGCCCCCTCCAGCAACAACCTGTTTAACCCTGTATACTCATGTGCCCCCTCCAGCAACAACCTGTTTAACCCTGTATACTCATGTGCCCCCTCCAGCAACAACCTGTTTAACCCTGTATACTCATGTGCCCCCTCCAGCAACAACCTGTTTAACCCTGTATACTCATGTGCCCCCTCCAGCAACAACCTGTTTAACCCTGTATACTCATGTGCCCCCTCCAGCAACAACCTGTTTAACCCTGTATACTCATGTGCCCCCTCCAGCAACAACCTGTTTAACCCTGTATACTCATGTGCCCCCTCCAGCAACAACCTGTTTAACCCTGTATACTCATGTGCCCCCTCCAGCACCTGACGGCTTTCTCACGCTCATGCCACCTGTGCCACCTGATCTGCTGAAGCCGCCGCCGTTTAGCTCTTTAGCGGCTTCTTGGTTGTCATCATGCACTCATGCATTTCAAGTCTTCCCGCCAATACTGCATTCATACATCAAGCTGACTCTTTTGGAGCATATCAACCATGTACAGTTGACATGATGCTCAAATATTAAAAGCCCTGGGCAGAGAACAAATGATCGACTTAGTGCACTATGTTGTTTATAAAGAGGTACGTCAAAAGTTGCCCATGTTCCGTCATGGTCTTAACCCGGGCCTTAACCCCCTATCTGTGGCACAACGATTGTTTCCACTGCCCACCCTTTGTCAGCATGATACCGGAATGTAGACCATGCATGATGCTGTCTCCATAAGCGTGTCGCTGGATGCATTATCAACCAATCAGATAACACCCTGCATTCACTGCAGAATTTTTGGGTAGTATAAAAGCTCATGTTTATAGAAAAAAAGTGAGAACTCTCCAGTCTGTGGACGTGCCAATCCACATGACTGGCGCGCTCCTATGTGGGCTGTTCACATACTAGGACTATATATGCATTCGCCCTGGCCTGAGAGCTTCCTCACCCACGCCAACTTGCCTCAACACCACTCCTCAGAATTTTTTGGTACCCATTGTGATGGCTGCTATTAGTCCTTATCTCGCTGGTACCAGATCAAGCAATGGCCACCCCCATAAGACTTCCCGCTACCTTGCTATAAGGTTGATATGCTCTCAAAGGGGTCACATGAATCACTAATACTGTGTGGTGCATCGTTGGGACAAATTCGCATAGCCCATTCATGCTGCCACTAAAGGTTTAGGTGTGCCGCCCAAGTTGCCACCAGTTACCACAACCATGTAGACTTGCTGCAGCCCTTGGCACAGGGAGGAATAACTAAATAGACAGAGAGATTGACACAGAGAGAGAGAGATGGAGACAGCTTCAGAAAACAGGGATGGACACTCCCTCCCTCCTTCCATCATTTCCACTCTCCTTCACCAGCTCCCTTACTCACTGCCTCACTGACTCACTGCCTCACCCACTCACTTACTTACTCACTCACTCCCTATTGATTGATTGATTGATTGATTTGTTTAATGTCCAGACATACATCAAGTACCTCACGGGACATATCTCAAGTTGGCAAGGAGTCATTCACAAATAGTGGTAGTCTGCCTCGCAGTAGTAGGACAGATATTTATATGCTGCTTGCCCAATACAGCAGTGACCGCATCTATGAATGATCGAATCTATGAAATGAATGACCGCATTTATGAGGTGAGGGAGAAAACCCTGCTCTTTTTCGAAGGATAGCAAGTGTTCTTTTATTTGCTGGTCCTACCTACCCGGGTAAGTACCATAATAGGCAGGGCCAGACAAACCACGGCCTTTGATATCTCAGACGTGGTTCACTGAGGAGAGATCACAAGGTAGACAACCAGCATAAAGGCCCGGGCCCGCACATATGGGCAGCCGCTGCCAATACTGCTTGGTTAGTGACAATCACAGTAGTCCACAAAGTAACCCTTCAGGTTTTGTCGCCTTTTACGATTCCGGTATGCCCATTGGTATTTTGGAAGGCTCCCGATGAAGTTATTCTACTCCTTCATGCCCCCATCATGAAGGTCCCCACTAACACAGGGGGATACTCACTCCCTACTCACTCACTCACTCACTCACCCACTTAGTCACTCACTTATTCACTCATTCACTCCCTACTCACTCACTCCGTACTCACTCACTCACTCAACCTCTTACTCACTCACTGCCTCACTCACTCACTGCCTCACTCACTGCCTCACTTACTGCCTCACTCACTGCCTCACTCACTGCCTCACTCACTCCTTCACACATGCCTCACTCACTCACTCACTCCCTCACTCCCTCACTCACTCACTGCCTCACTCACTGCCTCACTCACTGCCTCACTCACTGCCTCACTCACTGCCTCACTCACTCCTTCACACATGCCTCACTCACTCACTCACTCACTCACTCACTCCCTCACTCCCTCACTCACTCACTGCCTCACTCACGCCTCACTCACACCTCACATACTCACTCCCTTACTCCCTCCCTCAGTCACTCACTCCCTATTCACTTACTCACCCACTCACTGCCTCACTCCTTCAATCACTCACTGCCTCACTCACTCGCTCAGTCAGTCACTCACCCACTCGCTCACTGCCTCACTGTCTCACTCCTTCAATCACTCACTCTCTTACTGACTGCCTCACTCACTCACTCCCTTACTCCCTTACTCACTCACTCACTCAAGTTTCAAATTCCATGTCATTCCATGACATGTGGAAACCCTGGCAGGGGCGTGCCAAGCACTTTCAAATGGGTTTCTGGCCAATTTTGACATTTTTCGGCTTGACCTTTTAGGTTTGACCTTTTTTCGGGGTTGGTCAAAAGTAGGGGGGTACATGTCCCGCCCCCGGAACGTGCCCTAGACCCCCACCCTTCGGCCCAGCCCCTCATGAAGCACGGTGCTGTTGCAGGGTTACAGTAGTAGTATGGGGTACAAGCTTAAGGTCAGTCCCATTTGGGAGGCTGGTGACCTCAGGTGCCATTTTAGGAAGTGCTGACCTACCTGCCCCTGTAGTGGGACCTCCCCTCCGGTACCTATACCTCAGTCCGCTCTGCTGTCTGCTTCTTAGCCCACTCCACTCTGCGCTTCTCTGTCCACTCCACTCTGCGCTCCACTCCAATTAGCTCCGCTTGTCCATCTGCTCTGAAGCATAGAAGATATAACAATATATTTCTGTTGATGTGACCCATCTATGATAGTTCGATGCTTAGAAAATGAGGATGATACCAAACTAAGGATCCCATAGCACAGTTGATATACTATTCAATTCAGACTAAAAAGACATAAGACACATATTCATCATTTGACTTCCTCATGATATATCATTATGCAAATCCTTAATAGAGATGTGGTTGGTTGGGGTGTCCTCTACTTTTCAAGAGCCAACACTATGTTAACACAGCCCTATACTGGACATAATTAGGCCAAGGGAACGAAGCTATAATATGACCAAGATTTTGGGGTCTTAAGTTTGGGACCTGCCTGATAATATGTGTATTTATTTCCATTCACAAATAAGGTTGGCAACAGCTAGAAATATCTTGTTAATTCAAATACAATAACATATTAATCTGTCAATACCGCATTATATTTCTGTGGAGTTAAAACTTTGTAACTTACTGAAAGGAAGCTGCTTGATGCCCTGTAACTCCTGTAACGTCTGATGTACAGAGGGCAGTATGGTCCCCTGTAACTTCCTGTGACTCTCATACACAGGGGCTAGGCGCAAGGCTCTGTAGTGGTCTAGGTGTGACCTGCCATGTGAGTGACTCTGTAGTGGTCTAGGTGTGACCTGCCATGTGAGTGACTCTGTAGTGGTCTAGGTGTGACCTGCCATGTGAGTGACTCTGTAGTGGTCTAGGTGTGACCTGCCATGTGAGTGACTCTGTAGTGGTCTAGGTGTGACCTGCCATGTGAGTGACTCTGTAGTGGTCTAGGTGTGACTTAGTGTCCTGCGATGTGAGTTACTCTGTAGTGGTCTAGGTGTGACCTGCCATGTGAGTGACTCTGTAGTGGTCTAGGTGTGACCTGCCATGTGAGTAAATCAGTAGTGGTCTAGGTGTGACCTGCCATGTAGGTGACTCTGTAGTGGTCTAGGTTTGACTGGGTGACCTGCCAGTGGTCTTTAGTGGTCTAGGTGTGACCTGCCATGTGAGTGACTCTGTAGTGGTCTAAGTGTGACTGAGTGACCTGCCATGTTAATGACTCTGTAGTGGTCTAGGTGTGACCTGCCATCTGAGTGACTGTGTAGTAGTCTAGGTGTGACCATCCATGTAAATGACTCTGTAGTGGTCTAGGTGTGACCTGCCATGTAAGTGACTCTGTAGTAGTCTAGGAGTGACTTGCCATGTGAGTGACTCTGTAGTGGTCTAGGTGTAACCTGCCATGTGAGTGACTCTGTAGTGGTCTAGGTGTGACCTGCCATGTGAGTGACTCTGTAGTGGTCTCTGTGTGACTCAGTGACCTGCCATGTAAGTGACTCTGTATTGGTCTAGGTGTGACATGCCACGTGAGTGACTCTGTAGTGGTCTAGGTGTGACATGTCATGTGAGTGACATTGTAGTGGTCTAGGTATGACCTGCCAAGTGAGTGACTCTGTAGTGGTCTAGGTGTGACCAGCCATGTGAGTAACTCTGTAGTGGTCTAGGTGTGACCTGTCATGTGAGCGACTCTGTAGTTGTCTAGGTGTGACCTGCCATGTGAGTGACTCTGTAGTGGTCTAGGTGTGACCTGCCATGTGATAGACTCTGTAGTGGTCTAGGTGTAACCTGCCATGTGAGTGACTCTGTAGTGGTCTCTGTGTGACTTGGTGACCTGCCATGTGAGTGACTCTATAGTGGTCTAGGTGTGACTCAGTGACCTGCCATGTAAGTGGCTCTGAAGTGGTCTAGGTGTGATCTGTCATGTGAGTGACTCTGTAGTGGTCTAGGTGTGACCTGCCATGTGAGTGACTCTGAAGTGGTCTAGGAGTGACCTGCCATTTGAGTGACTCTGTAGTGGTCTAGGTGTGACCTGTCATCTGAGCAACTCTGTAGTTGTCTAGGTGTGACCTCCAATTTGAGTGACTCTGTAGTGGTCTAGGTGTCACCTTCCATGTGAGTGACTCTGTAGTGGTCTAGGTGTGACCTGCCAAGTGATAGACTCTGTAGTGGTCTAGGTGTGATAAACCATGTGACTGACTCTGTAGTGGTCTAGGTGTGACTTAGTGACCTGCCATGTGAGTAATTCTGTAGTGGTCTAGGTGACCTGCCATGTGAGTGACTCTGTAGTGGTCTAGGTGTGACCTGCCATGTGAGTGACTCTGTAGTGGTCTCTGTGTGACTTAGTGACCTGCCATGTGAGTGACTCTGTAGTGGTCTAGGTGTAACTCAGTGACCTGCCATGTAAGTGTCTCTGTAGTGGTCTAGGTGTGACCTGTCATGTGAGCGACTCTGTAGTGGTCTAGGTGTGACCTGCCATGTGAGTGACTCTGTAGTGGTCTAGGTGTGACCTCCCATTTGAATGACTCTGTAGTGGTCTAGGTGTGACCAGCCATGTGAGTGACTCTGTAGTGGTCTAGGAGTGACCTGCCAAGAGAGTTACTCTGTAGTGGTCTAGGTGTGACCTGCCATGTGAGTGACTCTGTAGTGGTCTAGGTGTGACCTGCCATGTGAGTGACTCTGTAGTGGTCTAGGTGAGACCTGTCATGTGAGTGACTCTGTAGTGGTCTAGGTGTGACAGGCCATGTGACTGATTCTGTAGTAGTCTAGGTGTGACCAGCCATGTGAGTGACTCTGTAGTGGTCTAGGTGTGACCTTTCATGTGAGTGACTCTGTAGTGGTCTAGATTTGACCTGCCATTTGAGTGACTCTATTGTGGTCTATGTGTGACCTGTCATGTCAGTGACTCTGTATTGGTCTAGGTGTGACCTGCCATGTGAGTGACTCTGTAGTGGTCTAGCTTTGACCTGCCATGTGAGTGACTCTGTAGTGGTCTAGGTGAGACCTGTCATGTGAGTGACTCTGTAGTGGTTCAGGTGTGACCTGTCATGTGAGTGACTCTGTAGTGGTCCAGGTGTGACCTGTCATGTGAGCAACTCTGTAGTTGTCTAAGTGGGACCTCCCATTTGAGTGACTCTGTAGTGCTCTAGATGTGACCTGCCATTTGAGTGCCTCTCTAGTGGTCTAGGTGTGACCTGCCAAGTGATAGACTCTGTAGTAGTCTAGGTGTGACAACCCATGTGACTGACTCTGTAGTGGTCTAGGTGTGACCTGCCATGTGAGTGACTCTGTAGTTGTCTCTGTGTGACTTAGTGTCCTGCCATGTGAGTTACTCTGTATTGGTCTAGGTGTGACTCAGTGACCTGCCATGTAAGTAACTCTGTAGTGGTCTAGGTGTGACATGCCATGTGAGCGACTCTGTAGTGGTCTAGGTGTGACCTGCCATGTGAGTGACTCTGCAGTGGTCTAGGTATGACCTGCCATGTGTGTGGCTCTGAAGTGGTCTAGGTGTGATCTGTCATGTGAGTGACTCTGTAGTGGTCTAGGTGAGACCTGTCATGTGAGTTACTCTGTAGTGGTCTAGGGGTGCCCAGCCATGTGAGTGACTCAATAGTGGTCTAAGTGTGACCTGCCATGTGAGTGACTCTGTAGTGGTCTAGGTGAGACCTGTCATGTGAGTTACTCTGTAGTGGTCTAGGGGTGACCAGCCATGTGAGTGACTCAATAGTGGTCTAAGTGTGACCTGCCATGTGAGTGACTCTGTAGTGGTCTAGGTGAGACCTGTCATGTGAGTGACTCTGTAGTGGTCCAGGTGTGACCTGTCATGTGAGTGACTCTGTAGTTGTCTAGGTGTGACCTCCCATTTGAGTGACTCAGTAGTGGTCTAGGTGTGACCTGCCATGTGAGTGACTCTGTAGTGGTCTAGGTGTGACCTGCCAAGTGAGTGACTCTGTAGTAGTCTAGGTGTGACCTGCCATGTGACTGATTCTGTAGTAATCTAGGTGTGACCAGCCATGTGAGTGACTCTGTAGTGGTCTAGGTGTGACCTGCCATGTGAGTGACTCTGTAGTGGTCTCTGTGTGACTTAGTGACCTGCCATGTAAGTGACTCTGTAGTGGTCTAGGTGTGACTCAGTGACCTGCCATGTAAGTGTCTCTGTAGTGGTCCAGGTGTGACCTGTCATGTGAGCGACTCTGTAGTTGTCTAGGTGTGACCTGCCATGTGAGTGACTCTGTAGTGGTCTAGGTATGACCTGCCAAGTGAGTGACTCTGTAGTGGTCTAGGTGTGACCTGCCATGTGAGTAAATCAGTAGTGGTCTAGGTTTGACCTGCCATGTAGGTGACTCTGTATTGGTCTAGGTTTGACTGAGTGACCTGCCAGTGGTCTTGAGTGGTCTAGGTGTCACCTTCCATGTGGGTGACTCTGTAGTGGTCTAGGTGTGACCTGCCAAGTGATAGACTCTGTAGTGGTCTAGGTGTGACAACCCATGTGACTGACTCTGTAGTGGTCTAGGTGTGACTTAGTGACCTGCCATGTGAGTAACTCTGTAGTGGTCTAGGTGTGACCTGCCATGTGAGTGACTCTGTAGTGGTCTAGGTGTGACCTGCCATGTGAGTGACTCTGTAGTGGTCTCTGTGTGACTTAGTGACCTGCCATGTAAGTGACTCTGTAGTGGTCTAGGTGTGACTCAGTGTCCTGCCATGTAAGTGTCTCTGTAGTGGTCTAGGTGTGACCTGTCATGTGAGCGACTCTGTAGTTGTCTAGGTGTGACCTGCCATGTGAGTGACTCTGTAGTGGTCTAGGTGAGACCTGTCATGTGAGTGACTCTGTAGTGGTCTAGGTGTGACCTGCCATGTGAGTGACTCAGTAGTGGTCTAGGAGTGACCTGCCAAGAGAGTTACTCTGTAGTGGTCTAGGTGTGACCTGCCATGTGAGTGACTCTGTAGTGGTCTAGGTGTGACCTGCCATGTGAGTGACTCTGTAGTGGTGTAGGTGAGACCTGTCATGTGAGTGACTCTGTAGTGGTCGAGGTGTGACCTCCCATTTGAGTGACTCTGAATCGGTCTAGGTGTGACCTGTCATGTAAGTGACTCTGTAGTGGTCTAGGTGTGACCAGCCATGTTAGGGACTCTGAAGTGATCTAGGTGTGACCTGCCATCTGAGTGCCTTGTAGTGGTCTAGGTGTGACCTGCCATGTGTATGACTCTGTCGTGGTCTAGGTGTGACGTGCCATATAAGTGACTCTGTAGTAGTCTAGGTGTGACCAGCCACGGGAGTAAATCTGAAGTGGTCTAGGTGTGACCTGCAATGTCAGTGACTCTGAAGTAGTCAAGGAGTGACTTGCCATGTGTGTGACTCTGTAGTGGTCTAGGTGTGACCTTCCATCTGAGTGACTCTGTAGTAGTCTAGGAGTGACCTGCCATGTGAGTGACTTTGTAGTGGTCTAGGTGTGCCCAGCCATGTGAGTGACTCTGTAGTGGTCTAGGGTTGACCAGCCATGTGAGTGACTCTGTAGTGGTCTAGGTGTGACCTGCCATGTGAGTGACTCTGTAGTGGTTTAGGTGTGCCCAGCCATGTGAGTGACTCTGTAGTGGTCTAGGGTTGACCTGCAATGTGAGTGACTCTGTAGTTGTCTCTGTGTGACTTAGTGTACTGCCATGTGAGTGACTCTGTATTGGTCTAGGTGTGACTCAGTGACCTGCCATGTAAGTAACTCTGTAGTGGTCTAGGTGTGACATGCCATGTGAGCAACTCTGTAGTGGTCTAGGTGTGACCTGTCATGTCAGTGACTCTGTAGTGGTCTAGGTATGACCTGCCATGTGAGTGGCTCTGAAGTGGTCTAGGTGTGATCTGTCATGTGAGTGACTTTGTAGTGGTCTAGGTGAGACCTGTCATGTGAGTGACTCTGTAGTGGTCCAGGTGTGACCTGTCATGGGAGTGACTCTGTAGTTGTCTAGGTGTGACCTCCCATTTGAGTGACTCAGTAGTGGTCTAGGTGTGACCTGCCATGTGAGTGACTCTGTAGTGGTCTAGGTGTGACCTGCCAAGTGAGTGACTCTGTAGTGGTCTAGGTGTGACATGCCATGTGACTGATTCTGTAGTAGTCTAGGTGTGACCAGCCATGTGAGTGACTCTGTAGTGGTCTAGGTGTGACCTTTCATGTGAGTGACTCTGTAGTGGTCTCTGTGTGACTTAGTGACCTGCCATGTAAGTGTCTCTGTAGTGGTCTAGGTGTGACCTGTCATGTGAGCGACTCTGTAGTTGTCTAGGTGTGACCTGCCATGTGAGTGACTCTGTAGTGGTCTAGGTATGACCTGCCAAGTGAGTGACTCTGTAGTGGTCTAGGTGTGACCTGCCATGTGAGTAAATCAGTAGTGGTCTAGGTGTGACCTGCCATGTAGGTGACTCTGTATTGGTCTAGGTTTGACTGAGTGACCTGCCAGTGGTCTTGAGTGGTCTAGGTGTCACCTTCCATGTGGGTGACTCTGTAGTGGTCTAGGTGTGACCTGCCAAGTGATAGACTCTGTAGTGGTCTGGGTGTGACAACCCATGTGACTGACTCTGTAGTGGTCTAGGTGTGACTTAGTGACCTGCCATGTGAGTAACTCTGTAGTGGTCTAGGTGTGACCTGCCATGTGAGTGACTCTGTAGTGGTCTAGGTGTGACCTGCCATGTGAGTGACTCTGTAGTGGTCTAGGTGTGACCTGCCATGTGAGTGACTCTGTAGTGGTCTCTGTGTGACTTAGTGACCTGCCATGTAAGTGACTCTGTAGTGGTCTAGGTGTGACTCAGTGACCTGCCATGTAAGTGTCTCTGTAGTGGTCCAGGTGTGACCTGTCATGTGAGCGACTCTGTAGTTGTCTAGGTGTGACCTGCCATGTGAGTGACTCTGTAGTGGTCTAGGTATGACCTGCCAAGTGAGTGACTCTGTAGTGGTCTAGGTGTGACCTGCCATGTGAGTAAATCAGTAGTGGTCTAGGTTTGACCTGCCATGTAGGTGACTCTGTATTGGTCTAGGTTTGACTGAGTGACCTGCCAGTGGTCTTGAGTGGTCTAGGTGTCACCTTCCATGTGGGTGACTCTGTAGTGGTCTAGGTGTGACCTGCCAAGTGATAGACTCTGTAGTGGTCTAGGTGTGACAACCCATGTGACTGACTCTGTAGTGGTCTAGGTGTGACTTAGTGACCTGCCATGTGAGTAACTCTGTAGTGGTCTAGGTGTGACCTGCCATGTGAGTGACTCTGTAGTGGTCTAGGTGTGACCTGCCATGTGAGTGACTCTGTAGTGGTCTCTGTGTGACTTAGTGACCTGCCATGTAAGTGACTCTGTAGTGGTCTAGGTGTGACTCAGTGTCCTGCCATGTAAGTGTCTCTGTAGTGGTCTAGGTGTGACCTGTCATGTGAGCGACTCTGTAGTTGTCTAGGTGTGACCTGCCATGTGAGTGACTCTGTAGTGGTCTAGGTGAGACCTGTCATGTGAGTGACTCTGTAGTGGTCTAGGTGTGACCTGCCATGTGAGTGACTCAGTAGTGGTCTAGGAGTGACCTGCCAAGAGAGTTACTCTGTAGTGGTCTAGGTGTGACCTGCCATGTGAGTGACTCTGTAGTGGTCTAGGTGTGACCTGCCATGTGAGTGACTCTGTAGTAGTCTAGGAGTGACCTGCCATGTGAGTGACTTTGTAGTGGTCTAGGTGTGCCCAGCCATGTGAGTGACTCTGTAGTGGTCTAGGGTTGACCAGCCATGTGAGTGACTCTGTAGTGGTCTAGGTGTGACCTGCCATGTGAGTGACTCTGTAGTAGTCTAGGAGTGACCTGCCATGTGAGTGACTTTGTAGTGGTCTAGGTGTGCCCAGCCATGTGAGTGACTCTGTAGTGGTCTAGGGTTGACCAGCCATGTGAGTGACTCTGTAGTGGTCTAGGTGTGACCTGCCATGTGAGTGACTCTGTAGTGGTTTAGGTGTGCCCAGCCATGTGAGTGACTCTGTAGTGGTCTAGGGTTGACCTGCAATGTGAGTGACTCTGTAGTTGTCTCTGTGTGACTTAGTGTACTGCCATGTGAGTGACTCTGTATTGGTCTAGGTGTGACTCAGTGACCTGCCATGTAAGTAACTCTGTAGTGGTCTAGGTGTGACATGCCATGTGAGCAACTCTGTAGTGGTCTAGGTGTGACCTGTCATGTCAGTGACTCTGTAGTGGTCTAGGTATGACCTGCCATGTGAGTGGCTCTGAAGTGGTCTAGGTGTGATCTGTCATGTGAGTGACTTTGTAGTGGTCTAGGTGAGACCTGTCATGTGAGTGACTCTGTAGTGGTCCAGGTGTGACCTGTCATGGGAGTGACTCTGTAGTTGTCTAGGTGTGACCTCCCATTTGAGTGACTCAGTAGTGGTCTAGGTGTGACCTGCCATGTGAGTGACTCTGTAGTGGTCTAGGTGTGACCTGCCAAGTGAGTGACTCTGTAGTGGTCTAGGTGTGACATGCCATGTGACTGATTCTGTAGTAGTCTAGGTGTGACCAGCCATGTGAGTGACTCTGTAGTGGTCTAGGTGTGACCTTTCATGTGAGTGACTCTGTAGTGGTCTCTGTGTGACTTAGTGACCTGCCATGTAAGTGTCTCTGTAGTGGTCTAGGTGTGACCTGTCATGTGAGCGACTCTGTAGTTGTCTAGGTGTGACCTGCCATGTGAGTGACTCTGTAGTGGTCTAGGTATGACCTGCCAAGTGAGTGACTCTGTAGTGGTCTAGGTGTGACCTGCCATGTGAGTAAATCAGTAGTGGTCTAGGTGTGACCTGCCATGTAGGTGACTCTGTATTGGTCTAGGTTTGACTGAGTGACCTGCCAGTGGTCTTGAGTGGTCTAGGTGTCACCTTCCATGTGGGTGACTCTGTAGTGGTCTAGGTGTGACCTGCCAAGTGATAGACTCTGTAGTGGTCTGGGTGTGACAACCCATGTGACTGACTCTGTAGTGGTCTAGGTGTGACTTAGTGACCTGCCATGTGAGTAACTCTGTAGTGGTCTAGGTGTGACCTGCCATGTGAGTGACTCTGTAGTGGTCTAGGTGTGACCTGCCATGTGAGTGACTCTATAGTGGTCTCTGTGTGACTTAGTGACCTGCCATGTAAGTGACTCTGTAGTGGTCTAGGTGTGACCTGTCATGTGAGCGACTCTGTAGTTGTCTAGGTGTGACCTGCCATGTGAGTGACTCTGTAGTGGTCTAGGTGTGACCTGCCATGTGAGTGACTCTGTAGTGGTCTAGGTGTGACCTGCCATGTGAGTAAATCAGTAGTGGTCTAGGTGTGACCTGCCATGTAGGTGACTCTGTAGAGGTCTAGGTTTGACTCATTGACCTGCCAGTGGTCTTGAGTGGTCTAGGTGTGACCTGCCATGTGAGTGACTCTGTAGTGGTCTAAGTGTGACTTAGTGACCTGCCATGTTAATGACTCTGTAGTGGGCTAGGAGTGACCTGCCATCTGAGTGACTGTGTAGTAGTCTAGGTGTGACCTTCCATGTGAATGACTCTGTAGTGGTCTAGGTGTGACCTGCCATGTAAGTGACTCTGTAGTAGTCTAGGAGTGACTTGCCATGTTAGTGACTGTGTAGTGGTCTAGGTGTGACCTGTCATGTGAGTGACTCTCTAGTGGTCTAGGTGTGACCTGCCATGTGAGTGACTCTGTAGTGGTCTCTGTGTGACTCAGTGACCTGCCATGTAAGTGACTCTGTAGTGGTCTAGGTGTGACACGCCATGTGAGTGACTCTGTAGTGGTCTAGGTGTGACATGTCATGTGAGTGACATTGTAGTGGTCTAGGTATGACCTGCCAAGTGAGTGACTCTGTAGTGGTCTAGGTGTGACCAGCCATGTGAGTGACTCCATAGTGGTCTAGGTGAGACCTGTCATGTGAGTGACTCTGTAGTGGTCTAGGTGTGACCTCCCATTTGAATGACTCTGTAGTGATCTAGGAGTGACCTGCCAAGAGAGTTACTCTGTAGTGGTCTAGGTGTGACCTGCCATGTGAGTGACTCTGTAGTGGTCTAGGTGTGACCTGCCATGTGAGTGACTCTGTAGTGGTGTAGGTGAGGCCTGTCATGTGAGTGACTCTGTAGTGGTCGAGGTGTGACCTCCCATTTGAGTGACTCTGAATCGGTCTAGGTGTGACCTGTCATGTAAGTGACTCTGTAGTGGTCTAGGTGTGACCAGCCATGTTAGGGACTCTGAAGTGGTCTAGGTGTGACCTGCCATCTGAGTGACTTGTAGTGGTCTAGGTGTGACCTGCCATGTGAATGACTCTGTCGTGGTCTAGGTGTGACGTGCCATATAAGTGACTCTGTAGTAGTCTAGGTGTGACCAGCCATGGGAGTAAATCTGAAGTGGTCTAGGTGTGACCTGCCATGTCAGTGACTCTGAAGTAGTCAAGGAGTGACTTGCCATGTGAGTGACTCTGTAGTGGTCTAGGTGTGACCTTCCATCTGAGTGACTCTGTAGTAGTCTAGGAGTGACCTGCCATGTGAGTGACTTTGTAGTGGTCTAGGTGTGCCCAGCCATGTGAGTGACTCTGTAGTGGTCTAGGGTTGACCAGCCATGTGAGTGACTCTGTAGTGGTCTAGGTGTGACCTGCCATGTGAGTGACTCTGTAGTGGTCTAGGTGTGCCCAGCCATGTGAGTGACTCTGTAGTTGTCTCTGTGTGACTTAGTGTCCTGCCATGTGAGTGACTCTGTATTGGTCTAGGTGTGACTCAGTGACCTGCCATGTAAGTAACTCTGTAGTGGTCTAGGTGTGACATGCCATGTGAGCGACTCTGTAGTGGTCTAGGTGTGACCTGTCATGTCAGTGACTCTGTAGTGGTCTAGGTATGACCTGCCATGTGAGTGGCTCTGAAGTGGTCTAGGTGTGATCTGTCATGTGAGTGACTCTGTAGTGGTCTAGGTGAGACCTGTCATGTGAGTGACTCTGTAGTGGTCTAGGGGTGCCCAGCCTTGTGAGTGACTCAATAGTGGTCTAAGTGTGACCTGCCATGTGAGTGACTCGGTAGTGGTCTAGGTGAGACCTGTCATGTGAGTGACTCTATTGTGGTCTAGGTGTGACCTGTCATGTGAGTGACTCTGTAGTTGTCTAGGTGTGACCTCCCATTTGATTGACTCAGTAGTGGTCGAGGTGTGACCTGCCATGTAGGTGACTCTGTAGTGGTCTAGGTGTGACCTGCCAAGTGAGTGACTCTGTAGTGGTCTAGGTGTGACCTGTCATGTAAGCGACTCTGTAGTTGTCTAGGTGTGACCTGCCATGTGAGTGACTCTGTAGTGGTCTAGGTGTGACCTGCCATGTGAGTGACTCTATAGTGGTCTCTGTGTGACTTAGTGACCTGCCATGTAAGTGACTCTGTAGTGGTCTAGGTGTGACCTGTCATGTGAGCGACTCTGTAGTTGTCTAGGTGTGACCTGCCATGTGAGTGACTCTGTAGTGGTCTAGGTGTGACCTGCCATGTGAGTGACTCTGTAGTGGTCTAGGTGTGACCTGCCATGTTAGTAAATCAGTAGTGGTCTAGGTGTGACCTGCCATGTAGGTGACTCTGTAGAGGTCTAGGTTTGACTCATTGACCTGCCAGTGGTCTTGAGTGGTCTAGGTGTGACCTGCCATGTGAGTGACTCTGTAGTGGTCTAAGTGTGACTTAGTGACCTGCCATGTTAATGACTCTGTAGTGGGCTAGGAGTGACCTGCCATCTGAGTGACTGTGTAGTAGTCTAGGTGTGACCTTCCATGTGAATGACTCTGTAGTGGTCTAGGTGTGACCTGCCATGTAAGTGACTCTGTAGTAGTCTAGGAGTGACTTGCCATGTTAGTGACTGTGTAGTGGTCTAGGTGTGACCTGTCATGTGAGTGACTCTCTAGTGGTCTAGGTGTGACCTGCCATGTGAGTGACTCTGTAGTGGTCTCTGTGTGACTCAGTGACCTGCCATGTAAGTGACTCTGTAGTGGTCTAGGTGTGACACGCCATGTGAGTGACTCTGTAGTGGTCTAGGTGTGACATGTCATGTGAGTGACATTGTAGTGGTCTAGGTATGACCTGCCAAGTGAGTGACTCTGTAGTGGTCTAGGTGTGACCAGCCATGTGAGTGACTCCATAGTGGTCTAGGTGAGACCTGTCATGTGAGTGACTCTGTAGTGGTCTAGGTGTGACCTCCCATTTGAATGACTCTGTAGTGATCTAGGAGTGACCTGCCAAGAGAGTTACTCTGTAGTGGTCTAGGTGTGACCTGCCATGTGAGTGACTCTGTAGTGGTCTAGGTGTGACCTGCCATGTGAGTGACTCTGTAGTGGTGTAGGTGAGGCCTGTCATGTGAGTGACTCTGTAGTGGTCGAGGTGTGACCTCCCATTTGAGTGACTCTGAATCGGTCTAGGTGTGACCTGTCATGTAAGTGACTCTGTAGTGGTCTAGGTGTGACCAGCCATGTTAGGGACTCTGAAGTGGTCTAGGTGTGACCTGCCATCTGAGTGACTTGTAGTGGTCTAGGTGTGACCTGCCATGTGAATGACTCTGTCGTGGTCTAGGTGTGACGTGCCATATAAGTGACTCTGTAGTAGTCTAGGTGTGACCAGCCATGGGAGTAAATCTGAAGTGGTCTAGGTGTGACCTGCCATGTCAGTGACTCTGAAGTAGTCAAGGAGTGACTTGCCATGTGAGTGACTCTGTAGTGGTCTAGGTGTGACCTTCCATCTGAGTGACTCTGTAGTAGTCTAGGAGTGACCTGCCATGTGAGTGACTTTGTAGTGGTCTAGGTGTGCCCAGCCATGTGAGTGACTCTGTAGTTGTCTCTGTGTGACTTAGTGTCCTGCCATGTGAGTGACTCTGTATTGGTCTAGGTGTGACTCAGTGACCTGCCATGTAAGTAACTCTGTAGTGGTCTAGGTGTGACATGCCATGTGAGCGACTCTGTAGTGGTCTAGGTGTGACCTGTCATGTCAGTGACTCTGTAGTGGTCTAGGTATGACCTGCCATGTGAGTGGCTCTGAAGTGGTCTAGGTGTGATCTGTCATGTGAGTGACTCTGTAGTGGTCTAGGTGTGACCTGCCAAGTGAGTGACTCTGTAGTGGTCTAGGTGTGACCTGTCATGTAAGCGACTCTGTAGTTGTCTAGGTGTGACCTGCCATGTGAGTGACTCTGTAGTGGTCTAGGTGTGACCTGCCATCTGATCGACTCTGTAGTGGTCTAGCTGTGACCTGCCATGTGAGTGACTCTGTAGTGGTCTCTGTGTGACTTAGTGACCTGCCATGTGAGTGACTCTATAGTGGTCTAGGTGTGACTCAGTGACCTGCCATGTAAGTGGCTCTGAAGTGGTCTAGGTGTGATCTGTCATGTGAGTGACTCTGTAGTGGTCTAGGTGTGACCTGCCATGTGAGTGACTCTGTAGTGGTCTAGGAGTGACCTGCCATTTGAGTGACTCTGTAGTGGTCTAGGTGTGACCTGTCATCTGAGCAACTCTGTAGTTGTCTAGGTGTGACCTCCAATTTGAGTGACTCTGTAGTGGTCTAGGTGTCACCTTCGATGTGAGTGACTCTGTAGTGGTCTAGGTTTGACCTGCCATGTGAGTGGCTCTGAAGTGGTCTAGGTGGGACCTCCCATTTGAGTGACTCTGTAGTGGTCTAGGTGTGACCTGCCATGTGAGTGCCTCTGTAGTGGTCTAGGTGTGACAACCCATGTGACTGACTCTGTAGTGGTCTAGGTGTGACTTAGTGAACTGCCATGTGAGTAACTCTGTAGTGGTCTAGGTGTGACCTGCCATGTGAGTGACTCTGTAGTGGTCTAGGTATGACCTGCCATGTGAGTGGCTCTGAAGTGGTCTAGGTGTGATCTGTCATGTGAGTGACTCTGTAGTGGTCTAGGTGAGACCTGTCATGTGAGTGACTCTGTAGTAGTCTAAGGGTGCCCAGCCTTGTGAGTGACTCAATAGTGGTCTAAGTGTGACCTGCCATGTGAGTGACTCTGTAGTGGTCTAGGTGAGACCTGTCATGTGAGCGACTCTATAGTGGTCCAGGTGTGACCTGTCATGTGAGTGACTCTGTAGTTGTCTAGGTGTGACCTCCCATTTGAGTGACTCAGTAGTGGTCTAGGTGTGACCTGCCATGTGAGTGACTCTGTAGTGGTCTAGGTGTGACCTGCCAAGTGAGTGACTCTGTAGTGGTCTAGGTGTGACCTGTCATGTAAGCAACTCTGTAGTTGTCTAGGTGTGACCTGCCATGTGAGTGACTCGGTAGTGGTCTAGGTGTGACCTGCCATGTGATCGACTCTGTAGTGGTCTAGCTGTGACCTGCCATGTGAGTGACTCTGTAGTGGTCTCTGTGTGACTTAGTGACCTGCCATGTGAGTGACTCTATAGTGGTCTAGGTGTGACTCAGTGACCTGCCATGTAAGTGGCTCTGAAGTGGTCTAGGTGTGATCTGTCATGTGAGTGACTCTGTAGTGGTCTAGGTGTGACCTGCCATGTGAGTGACTCTGTAGTGGTCTAGGAGTGACCTGCCATTTGAGTGACTCTGTAGTGGTCTAGGTGTGACCTGTCATCTGAGCAACTCTGTAGTTGTCTAGGTGTGACCTCCAATTCGAGTGACTCTGTAGTGGTCTAGGTGTCACCTTCCATGTGAGTGACTCTGTAGTGGTCTAGGTTTGACCTGCCATGTGAGTGGCTCTGAAGTGGTCTAGGTGGGACCTCCCATTTGAGTGACTCTGTAGTGGTCTAGGTGTGACCTGCCATGTGAGTGCCTCTGTAGTGGTCTAGGTGTGACAACCCATGTGACTGACTCTGTAGTGGTCTAGGTGTGACTTAGTGAACTGCCATGTGAGTTACTCTGTAGTGGTCTAGGTGTGACCTGCCATGTGAGTGCCTCTGTAGTGGTCTAGGTGTGACAACCGATGTGACTGACTCCGTAGTGGTCTAGGTGTGACCTGCCATATGAGTGACTCTGTAGTGGTCTCTGTGTGACTTAGTGACCTGCCATGTGAGTGACTCTGTAGTGGTCTAGGTGTGACCTGTCATGTGAGCGACTCTGTAGTTGTCTAGGTGTGACCTGCCATGTGAGTGACTCTGTAGTGGTCTAGGTGTGACCTGCCATGTGAGTGACTCTTTAGTGGTCTTGGTGTGACCTGTCAGGTGAGTGACTCTGTAGTGGTCTAGGTGTGACCTGTTATGTGAGCTGCTCTGAAGTGGTCCAGGTGTGATCTGTCATGTGAGTGACTCTGTAGTGGTCTAGGTGAGACCTGTCATGTGAGTGACTCTGTAGTGGTCTAGGGGTGCCCAGCCATGTGAGTGACTCTATAGTGGTCTAGGTGTGACCTGCCATGTGAGTGACTCTGTAGTGATCTAGGTGAGACCAGTCATGTGAGTGACTCTGAAGTGGTCCAGGTGTGACCTGTTATGTGAGCGACTCTGTAGTTGTCTAGGTGTGACCTCCTTGTTGAGTGACTCTGTAGTTGTCTAGGTGTGACCTGCCATGTGAGTGACTGTATAGTGGTCTCTGTGTGACTTAGTGACCTGCCATGTGAGTGACTCTGTAGTGGTCTAGGTGTGACCTGTCATGTGAGCGACTCTGTAGTTGTCTAGGTGTGACCTGCCATGTGAGTGACTCTGTAGTGGTCTAGGTGTGACCTGCCATGTGAGTGACTCTTTAGTGGTCTTGGTGTGACCTGCCAGGTGAGTGACTCTGTTGTGGTCTAGGTGTGACCTGTTATGTGAGCTGCTCTGAAGTGGTCCAGGTGTGACCTGCCATGTGAGTGGCTCTGAAGTGGTCTAGGTGTGATCTGTCATGTGAGTGACTCTGTTGTGGTCTAGGAGTGACCTGCCATGTGAGTGACTCTATAGTGGTCTCTGTGTGACTTAGTGACCTGCCATGTGAGTGACTCTGTAGTGGTCTAGGTGTGACTCAGTGACCTGCCATGTAAGTGACTCTGTAGTGTCCTAGGTGTAACCTGTCATGTGAGCGACTCTGTAGTTGTCTAGGTGTGAACTGCCATGTGAGTGACTCTGTAGTGGTCTAGGTGTGACCTGCTATGTGAGTGACTCTGTAGTGGTCTAGGTGTGACCTGCCATGTGAGTGACTCTGTAGTGGTCTAGGTGTGACCTGCCATGTGAGTGGCTCTGAAGTGGTCTAGGTGTGATCTGTCATGTGAGTGACTCTGTAGTGGTCTAGGAGTGACCTGCCATGTGAGTGACTCTGTAGTAGTCTAGGAGTGACCTGCAATATGAGTGACTCTGTAGTGGTCTAAGTGTGACCTGCCATGTGAGTGACTCTGAAGTAGTCAAGGAGTGACTTGCCATGTGAGTGACTCTGTAGTGGTCTAGGTGTGACCTGTCATGTGAGTGACTCTGTAGTGGTCTCTGTGTGACCATCCATGTGAGTGACTCTGCAGTGGTCTAGGTGTGACCTGCCATGTGAGTGACTCTGTAGTTGTCTAGGTGTGACCTGCCATGTGAATGATTCTGTAGTGGTCTAGGTGTGACATGCCATGTGACTGATTCTGTAGTGGTCTAGGTGAGACCTGCCATGTGAGTTACTCTGTAGTGGTCTAGGTGTGACCTGCCTTGTGAGTGACTCTGTAGTGGTCTCTGTGTGACTTAGTGACCTGCCATGTGAGTGACTCTGTAGTGGTCTAGGTGTGACCTCCCATGTGAGTGACTCTGTAGTGGTCTAGCTTTGACCTGCCATGTAAGTCATTCTGTAGTGGTCTAGGTGAGACCTGTCATGTGAGTGACTCTGTAGTAGTCTAGGAGTGACCTGCCATGTGAGTGACTCTGAAGTGGTCTAGGTGTGACATGCCATGTGAGTGACTCTGAAGTGGTCTAGGTGTGACCTGTCATGTAAGTGACTCTGTAGTTGTCTAGGTGTGACCTTCCATGTGAGTGACTCTGTAGTGGTCTAGGTGTGACCTGTCATGTGAGTGACGTTGTAATGGTCTAGGTATGACCTACAAAGTGAGTGACTCTGAAGTGGTCTAGGTGTGACCTGCCATGTGAGTAACTCTCTAGTGGTCTAGGTGTGACCTGCCATGTGAGTGACTCTGTAGTGGTCTCTGTGTGACTTAGTGACCTGACATGTGAGTGACTCTGTAGTGGTCTAGGTGTGACTCAGTGACCCGCCATGTAAGTGTCTCTGTAGTGGTCTAGGTGTGACCTGTCATGTGAGCGACTCTGTAGTTGTCTAGGTGTGACCTGCCATGTGAGTGACTCTGTAGTGGTCTAGGTGTGACCTGTCATGTGAGAGACTCTGTAGTTGTCTAGGTGTAACCTTCCATGTGAGTGACTCTGTAGTGGTCTAAGTGTGACCTGCCAAGTGAGTGACTCTGTAGTAGTCTAGGTGAGACCTGTCATGTGAGTGACTCTGTAGTGGTCCTGGTGTGACCTGTCATGTGAGCGACTCTGTAGTTGTCTACGTATGACCTGCCATGTGAGTGACTCTGTAGTGGTCTGGGTGAGACCTGTCATGTGAGCGACTCTGTAGTTGTCTAGGTGTGACCTCTCTTTTGAGTGACTCTGTAGTGGTCTAGGTGTGACCTGTCATGTGAGCGATTCTGTAGTTGTCTAGGTGTGACCTGCCATGTGAGTGACTGTAGTGGTCTAGGTGTTACCTGCCATGTGAGTGACTCTGTAGTGGTCTAGGTGTGACCTGCCATGTGAGTGACTCTGTAGTTGTCTCTGTGTGACTTAGTGACCTGCCCTGTGAGTGACTCTGTAGTGGTCTAGATGTGACTCAGTGACCTGCCATGTAAGTGACTCTGTGGTGTCCTAGGTGTGACCTGTCATGTGAGCAACTCTATAGTAGTCTAGGTGTGACCTGCCATGTGAGTGACACTGTAGTGGTCTAGGTGTGACCTGCCATGTGAGTGACTCTGTAGTGGTCTAGGTGTGACCTGAACTGAGAGTGACTCTTTAGTGGTCCAGGTCTGACCTGTCATGTGAGTGACTCTGTAGTGGTCTAGGTGTGACCTGCCATGTGAGTGGCTCTGCAGTGGTCTAGGTCTGATCTCTCATGTAAGTGACTCTGTAGTGGTCTAGGTGAGACCTATCATGGGAGTGACTCTGTAGTGGTCTAGGGGTGCCCAGCCATGTGAGTGACTCCGTAGTGAACTAGGTGTGACTTGCCATGTAAATGACTCTGTAGTGGTCTAGGTGTGACCTGCTATGTGAGTGACTCTGTAGTGGTCTAGGTGAGACCTGTCATGTGAGCGACTCTGTAGTTGTCTAGGTGTGACCTCCCTTTTGTGTGACTCTGTAGTGGTCTAGGTGTGACTCAGTGACCCGCCATGTAAGTGTCTCTGTAGTGGTCTAGGTGTGACCTGTCATGTGAGCGACTCTGTAGTTGTCTAGGGGTGACCTGCCATGTGGGTGACTCTGTAGTGGTCTAGGTGTGACATGCCATGTGAGTGACTCTGTAGTGGTCTAGGTGTTACCTGCCAAGTAAGTGTCTCTGTAGTGGTCTAGGTGAGACCTGCCATGTGAGTGACTCTGTAGTTGTCTAGGTGAGACCTGTCATGTTTGTGACTCTGTAGTGGTCTAGGTGTGACCTCCCATGTGAGTGACTCTGTAGTGGTCTAGGTTAGACCTGCCATGTGACTGACTCTGTAGTGGTCTAGGTGTGACCTGCCATGTGAGTGAATCTGTAGTGGTCTCTGTGTGAATTAGTGACTTGCCATGTGAGTGACTCTGTAGTGGTCTCTGTGTAACTCAGTGACCTGCCATGTAAGTGACTCTGTAGTGGTCTAGGTGTGACCTGTCATGTGAGCAACTCTGTAATTGTCTAGGTGTAACCTGCCATGTGAGTGACTCTGTAGTGGTCTAGGAGTGACATGCCATGTGAGTGACTCTTTAGTGGTCTAGTTGTGACCTGCCAGGTGAGTGACTCTGTAATGGTCTAGGTGTGACCTGCCATGTGTGTGGCTCTGAAGTGGTCTAGGTGTGATCTATCATGTGAGTGACTCTGTAGTGGTCTAGGTGAGACCTGTTATGTGAGTGACTCTGTAGTGGTCTAGGTGTGACCAGCCATGTGGGTGACTCTGTAGTGGTCTAGGTGTGACTTAGTGACCTGTCATGTGAGTGACTCTGTAATAGTCTAGGTGTGACCTGCCATGGGAGTGACTCTGTAGTGGTCTAGGTGTGACCTGCCATGTGAGTGGCTCTGTAGTGGTCTAGGTGTGATCTGTCATGTGAGTGACTCTGTAGTGGTCTAGGTGTGACCTGCCATGTGAGTGACTCTGCAGTGGTCTAGGTGTGACCTGCCATGTGAGTGACTCTGTAGTGGTCTAGGAGTGACCTGTCATGTGAGTGACTCTGTAATGGTCTAGGTGTGACTTAGTGACCTGCCATGTGAGTGACTCTGTAGTAGGCTAGGTGTGACCTGCCATGTGAGTGACCTACTCACAAAACTATAGGATGCTCACACAGCTACAGGCCTGCCTATAGAGCTACAGGCTTACTTAAGTTTCAAGTTCAAGTTTGGTAACTTTTATTTGGCAGAAAACTCTCGTACAGTATACATACAAACTATACACACATACAATTATTACTTAATTCTTATATTCTTTGGACATAATATTAATGTCCTAGAATGAAGTAGACATTACACAGTTAATCATGTTGGCCATACTATACAATCAAATATACTGATTCTCTGCTATAATTCAACACTCGATCAATTTTCCACGTGTACCAGTTTTTAACTGTCAGTTTTTTAGTAATTTCATGAATTCTCTTTATTGTTGGCGCATGTAGTGTTTCAGCATTCAGCTCTTCCACAACGTGTATCCCCGGTAAAAGGGACTCTTTCTGAAGATATCTTTGCCTACTCTCGGGCACTTGAGTTGTTTCTTGGCATTGCCTTGTAGTCTCCTAGTAGGAACCACCAGATTGTCCTGGTCCTGGACATGTTTATACATGATACACAGCAACTGTCGGTCTCGTCTAGGCTTTAGCAGTTCAAATATATGTAGCTCATGCAGATCTTCCACATGCATGTCTCTTGCATCCTTGATCCTTTCAGCTATCCCGATTGCAGAACTTGCAGTTTCGGTCCAACCCACGCCGGTGCACCGTCCAGGATGAATGAGCAAAAAGGGCATGAATTCTGTTCTTGTCCTTCGCGGAGATGACTAGGGCTAAATCATCTGCATACATGTAACAGTCAGAATGAACTATTCTGTCACACACATTGTTTATGTAGCAGAGAAAGAGCAGCGGTCCCCAGACAGACCCCTGTGGCACGCCATACTCAATGGATAGGCATCCAGATTTTACTCCATTGGCCTCAGTGAACTGTTGTCTGTTGGGGAGGTACTCTTGGAACCAATGTGCAGACCCTGCCGACACCCCACAGCGCAGTAGTTTGGTTAAAAGCCTTGCGTGACAGACAGTGTCAAATGCTTTTCGTAGGTAGACATATACTACTGCAGATATGTGCCCTTCTTTGCCCGCCACATATAGTGTGGTCAATAGCTTGTATAATGCAGTGGCGGTAGATTTCCCTGGTATGAAGCCAAATTGGCTTGTTGACAGCCTGTCGTCTTGCACAGCTACATACCTACTCACACAGCTACAGGCCTACTCACATAGCTACAGGTCTACTCACACAGCTACAGGTCTACTCACACAGCTACAGGCCTACACACACAGGTACAGGCCTACTCACACAGCTACAGGCCTACCCACAGAGCTACAGGCCTATTCACTCAGCTACAGGCCTACCCACAGAGCTACAGGCCTACTCACTCAGCTACAGGCCTTCTCACTCAGCTAAAGGCCTACTCACACAGCTACAGGATGCTCACACAGCTACAGGCCTACTCACACAGCTACAGGCCTACTCACACAGCTACAGGACACTCAGACAGCTACAGGCCTACTCACACAACTAGAGGGCCGCTCACACAGCTACAGGGCCGCTCAAACAGCTACAGGCCTACTTACACAGCTACAGGGAGGCTCACACAGCTACAGGCCTACTAACACAGCTAGAGGGCCGCTCACACAGCTACAAGGTCAGCTCACACAGCTACAGAGCCGCTCACACAGCTACAGGATGCTCACAGAGCTACAGAACGCTTACACAGCTACAGGGCCGCTCACAAAGCTAGAGGCCTACTCACAGAGCTACAGGCCTACTCACAAGTCTACAGGGCCGCTCACACAGCTACAGGCCTACTCACACAGCTACAGGCCTACTCACATAGCTAGAGCCCTACTCACACAGCTACAGGGCCGCTCACACAATTACAGGGCCGCTCACATAGACATCTATAGCTGTACTATATCATATAGACATCTATAGCTCTACTATATCACCTCTGGTCCTCCGAACCTCTGGTCCTCCGAACCTCTGCTCCTCCGAACCTCTGGTCCTCCGAACCTCTGGTCCTCCGAACCTCTGGTCCTCCGAAACTCTGGTCCTCCGAACCTCTGGTCCTCCGAACCTCTCGTCCTCCGAACCTCTGGTCCTCCGAACCTCTGGTCCTCCGAACCTCTGGTCCATTCAACCTCTGATCTTCCAAACCTCTGATCCTACTCGCAGAGCGACAGGCCTACTCAAACAGCTGCAAGGCTACACACACAGCTACAGGCCTACTCACACAGCTACAGGCCTACTCACACAGCTACAGGGCCACTCACACAGCTACAGGGCCGTTCAAACAGCTACAGGGCCCCTGGCTCATCTACAGGGCCGCTAACACAGCTACAGGGCCCCTGGCTCATCTACAGGGCCGCTAACACAGCTACAGGGCTGCTCAGACAGCTACAGGGCCGCTCACAGAGCTTTAGGGCCACTCACAGAGCTACAGGCCTACTCACAGAGCTACAGGGCCGTTCACACAGCTACAGGCCCGCTCTGAGAGCTACAGGCCTACTCACACAGCTACAGGCCTACTCAAACCGCTACGGGACCACTCACAGAGCTACTGCACGCTCACAGAGCTACAGGGCCGCTAACACAGCTACAGGCCTACTCACACAGCTACAAGGCCGCTCACACATATACAAGGCCGCTCACACAGCTACAGGCCTACTCACACAGCTACAAGGCCGCTCACACAGTTACATGGGCAGCTCACACAGCTACATACCTACTCACACAGCTACAGGGCCACTCACACAGCCACAGGCCTACTCAAACAGCTACAGGACACTTACACAGGTACAGGCCTACTCACACAGCTACAGGCCTACTCACACAGCTACAGGCCTACTCACACAGCTACAAGGCCGCTCACACAGTTACAAGGCCACTCACACAGCTAAAGGCCTACTCACACAGCTACAGGCCTACTCACACAGCTACAGGCCTGCTAACACAGCTACAGGGCCGCTAACACAGCTACAGGGCCGATAACACAGCTACAGGCCTACTCACACAGCTACAGGGCCGTTAACACAGCTATAGGGCCGCTCACATTGTTACAGGCCTACTAACACAGCTACAGGGCTGCTAAAACAGCTACAGGGAGGCTCACACAGCTACAGACCTACTCACACAGCTACAGGCCTACTCACACAGTAACAGGGCCGCTCATACAGCTACAGAGCTGCTCACACAGCTACAGGGGCGCTCACACAGCTACAGGGCCGCTTACACAATTACAGGGCTGCTCACCTAGTCATCTTTAGCTGTACTATATCACCTCTGGTCCTCCAAACCTCTGTTCCTCCAAACTTCTGGTCCTCTGAACCTCTGGTCCTCGGAACCTCTGTTCCTCCGAACCTCTGGTCCTCCGAACCTCTGGTCCTCCGAACCTCTGGTCCTCCGAACCTCTGGTCCTCCGAACCTCTGGTCCTCCGAACCTCTGATCCATCGAACCTCTGATCTTCCAAACCTCTCACAGAGCGACAGGCCTACTCAAACAGCTGCAAGGCTATACACACAGCTACAGGCCTACTCACACAGCTACAGGGCCACTCACACAGCTACAGGGCCGTTCAAACAGCTACAGGGCCCCTGGCTCATCTACAGGGCCGCTAACACAGCTACAGAGCCCCTGGCTCATCTACAGGGCCGATAACACAGCTACAGGGCTGCTCACAGAGCTTTAGGGCCACTCACAGAGCTACAGGCCTACTCACAGAGCTACAGGGCCGTTCACACAGCTACAGGGCCGCTCTGAGAGCTACAGGCCTACTCACACAGCTACAGGCTTTTTCACACAGCTACAGGGCCGCTCACACAGCTACAGGCCTACTCAAACAGATACGGGGCCTCTCACAGAGCTACTGCACGCTCACAGAGCTACAGGGCCGCTAACACAGCTACAGGCCTACTCACACAGCTACAAAGCCGCTCACACAGCTACAGGCCTACTCAAACAGCTACGGGGCCTCTCACAGAGCTACTGCTCGCTCACAGAGCTACAGGGCCGCTAACACAGCTACAGGCCTAATCACACAGCTACAAAGCCGCTCACACAGCTACAGGCCTACTCAAACAGCTACGGGGCCTCTCACAGAGCTACTGCACGCTCACAGAGCTACAGGGCCGCTAACACAGCTACATACCTACTCTCACAGCTATAAGGCCGCTCACACAGTTACAAAGCCGCTCACACAGCTACAGGCCTACTCACACAGCTACAAGGCCGCTCACACAGTTACATGGGCAGCTCACACAGCTACATACCTACTCACACAGCTACAGGGCCACTCACACAGCCACAGGCCTACTCAAACAGCTACAGGACACTTACACAGGTACAGGCCTACTCACACAGCTACAGGCCTACTCACACAGCTACAAGGCCGCTCACACAGTTACATGGGCAGCTCACACAGCTACATACCTACTCACACAGCTACAGGGCCACTCACACAGCCACAGGCCTACTCAAACAGCTACAGGACACTTACACAGGTACAGGCCTACTCACACAGCTAAAGGCCTACTCACACAGCTACAGGCCTACTCACACAGCTACAGGCCTGCTAACACAGCTACAGGGCCGCTAACACAGCTACAGGGCCGATAACACAGCTACAGGCCTACTCACACAGCTACAGGGCCGTTAACACAGCTACAGGGCCGCTCACATTGTTACAGGCCTACTAACACAGCTACAGGGCTGCTAAAACAGCTACAGGGAGGCTCACACAGCTACAGGCCTACTCACACAGCTACAGGCCTACTCACACAGTAACAGGGCCGCTCATACAGCTACAGAGCTGCTCACACAGCTACAGGGGCGCTCACACAGCTACAGGGCCGCTTACACAATTACAGGGCTGCTCACCTAGTCATCTTTAGCTGTACTTCATCACCTCTGGTCCTCCAAACCTCTGTTCCTCCAAACTTCTGGTCCTCTGAACCTCTGGTCCTCAGAACCTCTGTTCCTCCGAACCTCTGGTCCTCCGAACCTCTGGTCCTCCGAACCTCTGGTCCTCCGAACCTCTGGTCCTCCGAACCTCTGGTCCTCCGAACCTCTGATCCATCGAACCTCTGATCTTCCAAACCTCTCACAGAGCGACAGGCCTACTCAAACAGCTGCAAGGCTATACACACAGCTACAGGCCTACTCACACAGCTAGAGGCCTACTCACACAGCTACAGGGCCACTCACACAGCTACAGGGCCGTTCAAACAGCTACAGGGCCCCTGGCTCATCTACAGGGTCGCTAACACAGCTACAGGGCCCCTGGCTCATCTACAGGGCCGCTAACAGAGCTACAGGGCTGCTCACAGAGCTTTAGGGCCACTCACAGAGCTACAGGCCTACTCACAGAGCTACAGGGCCGTTCACACAGCTACAGGGCCGCTCTGAGAGGTACAGGCCTACTCACACAGCTACAGGCTTTTTCACACAGCTACAGGGCCGCTCACACAGCTACAGGCCTACTCAAACAGCTACGGGGCCTCTCACAGAGCTACTGCACGCTCACAGAGCTACAGGGCCGCTAACACAGCTACAGGCCTACTCACACAGCTACAAAGCCGCTCACACAGCTACAGGCCTACTCAAACAGCTACGGGGCCTCTCACAGAGCTACTGCACGCTCACAGAGCTACAGGGCCGCTAACACAGCTACATACCTAGTCACACAGCTACAGGCCTACTCTCACAGCTATAAGGCCGCTCACACAGCTACAGGCCTACTCACACAGCTCCAAGGCTGCTCACACAGTTACATGGGCAGCTCACACAGCTACATACCTACTCACACAGCTACAGGGCCACTCACACAGCCACAGGCCTACTCAAACAGCCACAGGACGCTTACACAGGTACAGGCCTACTCACACAGCTACAAGGCCGCTCACACAGCTACAGGCCTACTCACACAGCTACAGGCCTACTCACACAGCTACAGGGCCGCTCACACAGCTATAAGGCCGCTCACACAGCTACAGGCCTACTCACACAGCTACAGGCCTGCTAACACAGCTACAGGGCCGCTAACACAGCTACAGGGCCGATAACACAGCTACAGGCCTACTCACACAGCTACAGGGCCGTTCACACAGCTACAGGGCCGCTCACATTGTTACAGGCCTACTAACACAGCTACAGGGCTGCTAAAACAGCTACAGGGAGGCTCACACAGCTACAGGCCTACTCACACAGCTACAGGCCTACTCACACAGTAACAGGGCCGCTCATACAGCTACAGAGCTGCTCACACAGCTACAGGGGCGCTCACACAGCTACAGGGCCGCTTACACAATTACAGGGCTGCTCACCTAGTCATCTTTAGCTGTACTATATCACCTCTGGTCCTCCAAACCTCTGTTCCTCCAAACTTCTGGTCCTCTGAACCTCTGGTCCTCCGAACCTCTGTTCCTCCGAACCTCTGTTCCTCCGAACCTCTGGTCCTCCGAACCTCTGGTCCTCCGAACCTCTGGTCCTCCGAACCTCTGATCCATCGAACCTCTGATCTTCCAAACCTCTCACAGAGCGACAGGCCTACTCAAACAGCTGCAAGGCTATACACACAGCTACAGGCCTACTCACACAGCTAGAGGCCTACTCACACAGCTACAGGGCCACTCACACAGCTACAGGGCCGTTCAAACAGCTACAGGGCCCCTGGCTCATCTACAGGGCCGCTAACACAGCTACAGGGCCCCTGGCTCATCTACAGGGCCGCTAACATAGCTACAGGGCTGCTCACAGAGCTTTAGGGCCACTCACAGAGCTACAGGCCTACTCACAGAGCTACAGGGCCGTTCACACAGCTACAGGGCCGCTCTGAGAGGTACAGGCCTACTCACACAGCTACAGGCTTTTTCACACAGCTACAGGGCCGCTCACACAGCTACAGGCCTACTCAAACAGCTACGGGGCCTCTCACAGAGCTACTGCACGCTCACAGAGCCACAGGGCCGCTAACACAGCTACAGGCCTACTCACAGAGCTACAAAGCCGCTCACACAGCTACAGGCCTACTCAAACAGCTACGGGGCCTCTCACAGAGCTACTGCACGCTCACAGAGCTACAGGGCCGCTAACACAGCTACATACCTACTCACACAGCTACAGGCCTACTCTCACAGCTATAAGGCCGCTCACACAGCTACAGGCCTACTCACACAGCTCCAAGGCTGCTCACACAGTTACATGGGCAGCTCACACAGCTACATACCTACTCACACAGCTACAGGGCCACTCACACAGCCACAGGCCTACTCAAACAGCCACAGGACGCTTACACAGGTACAGGCCTACTCACACAGCTACAAGGCCGCTCACACAGCTACAGGCCTACTCACACAGCTACAGGCCTACCCACACAGCTACAGGGCCGCTCACACAGCTACAAGGCCGCTCACACAGCTACAGGCCTACTCACACAGCTACAAGGCCGCTCACACAGCTACAAGGCCTACTCACACAGCTACAGGTCCGCTCACACAGCTACAGGCCTACTCACACAGCTACAAGGCCGCTCACACAGTTACATGGGCAGCTCACACAGCTACATACCTACTCACACAGCTACAGGGCCACTCACACAGCCACAGGCCTACTCAAACAGCTACAGGACACTTACACAGGTACAGGCCTACTCACACAGCTACAGGCCTACTCACACAGCTACAAGGCCGCTCACACAGTTACAAGGCCACTCACACAGCTAAAGGCCTACTCACACAGCTACAGGCCTACTTACACAGCTACAGGCCTGCTAACACAGCTACAGGGCCGCTAACACAGCTACAGGGCCGATAACACAGCTACAGGCCTACTCACACAGCTACAGGGCCGTTAACACAGCTACAGGGCCGCTCACATTGTTACAGGCCTACTAACACAGCTACAGGGCTGCTAAAACAGCTACAGGGAGGCTCACACAGCTACAGGCCTACTCACACAGCTACAGGCCTACTCACACAGTAACAGGGCCGCTCATACAGCTACAGAGCTGCTCACACAGCTACAGGGGCGCTCACACAGCTACAGGGCCGCTTACACAATTACAGGGCTGCTCACCTAGTCATCTTTAGCTGTACTATATCACCTCTGGTCCTCCAAACCTCTGTTCCTCCAAACTTCTGGTCCTCTGAACCTCTGGTCCTCGGAACCTCTGTTCCTCAGAGCCTCTGGTCCTCCGAACCTCTGGTCCTCCGAACCTCTGGTCCTCCGAACCTCTGGTCCTCCGAACCTCTGGTCCTCCGAACCTCTGGTCCTCCGAACCTCTGATCCATCGAACCTCTGATCTTCCAAACCTCTCACAGAGCGACAGGCCTACTCAAACAGCTGCAAGGCAATACACACAGCTACAGGCCTACTCACACAGCTAGAGGCCTACTCACACAGCTACAGGGCCACTCACACAGCTACAGGGCCGTTCAAACAGCTACAGGGCCCCTGGCTCATCTACAGGGCCGCTAACACAGCTACAGGGCCCCTGGCTCATCTACAGGGCCGCTAACAGAGCTACAGGGCTGCTCACAGAGCTTTAGGGCCACTCACAGAGCTACAGGCCTACTCACAGAGCTACAGGGCCGTTCACACAGCTACAGGACCTCTCACACAGCTACAGGACACTCAGACAGCTACAGGCCTACTCACACAACTAGAGGGCCGCTCACACAGCTACAGGGCCGCTCAAACAGCTACAGGCCTACTTACACAACTACAGGGAGGCTTACACAGCTACAGGCCTACTAACACAGCTAGAGGGCCGCTCACACAGCTACAAGGTCAGCTCACACAGCTACAGAGCCGCTCACACAGCTACAGGATGCTCACAGAGCTACAGAACGCTTACACAGCTACAGGGCCGCTCACAAAGCTAGAGGCCTACTCACAGAGCTAGAGGCCTACTCACAAGGCTACAGGGCCGCTCACACAGCTACAGGCCTACTCACACAGCTACAGGCCTACTCACATAGCTAGAGCCCTACTCACACAGCTACAGGGCCGCTCACACAATTACAGGGCCGCTCAGATAGACATCTATAGCTGTACTATATCATATAGACATCTATAGCTCTACTATATCACCTCTGGCCCTCCGAACCTCTGGTCCTCCGAACCTCTGGTCCTCCGAACCTCTGGTCCTCCGAACCTCTGGTCCTCCGAACCTCTGGTCCTCCGAACCTCTGGTCCTCCGAACCTCTGGTCCTCCGAACCTCTGGTCCTCCGAACCTCTGGTCCTCCGAACCTCTGGTCCTCCGAACCTCTGGTCCTCCGAACCTCTGGTCCATTCAACCTCTGATCTTCCAAACCTCTGATCCTACTCGCAGAGCGACAGGCCTACTCAAACAGCTGCAAGGCTACACACACAGCTACAGGCCTACTCACACAGCTACAGGCCTACTCACACAGCTACAGGGCCACTCACACAGCTACAGGGCCGTTCGAACAGCTACAGGGCCCCTGGCTCATCTACAGGGCCGCTAACACAGCTACAGGGCCCCTGGCTCATCTACAGGGAGGCTCACACAGCTACAGGCCTACTCACACAGCTGCAGGGCCGCTCACACAGCTACAAGGCCGCTCACATTGTTACAGGCATACTCGCACAGCTACAGGGCTGCTAACACAGCTACAGGGAGGCTCACACAGCTGCAGGCCTACTCACACAGCTACAGGGCCGCTCACACAGTTATAGGGCCGCTCACACAGCTACAGAGCTGCTCACACAGTTACAGGGGCGCTCACACAGCTACAGGGCCGCTTACACAATTACAGGGCTGCTCACCTAGTCATCTTTAGCTGTACTATATCACCTCTGTTCCACCGAACCTCTGGTCCTCCGAACCTCTGGTCCTCCGAACCTCTGGTCCTCCGAACCACTGGTCCTCCGAACCTCTGGTCCTCCAAACAACTGATCCATCTAAACTCTGGTCCTCCGAACCTCTGATCCTACTCACACAGGGACAGGCCTACTCACACAGCTCAAGGCCTACTCACACAGCTACAGGGCCTCTCACACAGCTACAGGGCTGCTCAGACAGCTAAAGGGCAGCTAACACACCTACAGGACCGCTTACACAACTACAGGATGCTCACACAGCTACAGAACGCTTACACAGCTACAGGGCCGCTCACACAGCTAGAGGGCCACTCACACAGATACAGGCCTAGTCACAAGGCTACAGGGCTGCTCACACAGCTACAGGCCTACTCCTTCAGCTACAGGCCTATTCACACAGCTACAGGGCCACTCACAAAGCTAGAGGGCCACTCACACAGCTACAGGCCTAGGCACAAGGCTACAGGGCCGCTCACACAGCTACAGGACCTCTCACACAGCTAGAGGCCTACTCACACAGCTACAGGCCTACTCACAAAGCTACAGGACACTCAGACAGCTACAGGCCTACTCACACAACTAGAGGGCCGCTTACACAGCTACAGGGCCGCTCAAACAGCTACAGGCCTACTTACACAACTACAGGGAGGCTCACACAGCTACAGGCCTACTAACACAGCTAGAGGGCCGCTCACACAGCTACAAGGACAGCTCACACAGCTACAGAGCCGCTCACACAGCTACAGGATGCTCACAGAGCTACAGAACGCTTACACAGCTACAGGGCCGCTCACAAAGCTAGAGGCCTACTCACAGAGCTACAGGCCTACTCACAAGGCTACAGGGCCGCTCACACAGCTACAGGCCTACTCACCCAGCTACAGGCCTACTCACATAGCTAGAGCCCTACTCACACAGCTACTTAGACATCTATAGCTCTACTATATCACCTCTGGTCCTCCAAACCTCTGGTCCTCCGAACCTCTGGTCCTCCGAACCTCTGGTCCTCCGAACCTCTGGTCCTCCGAACCTCTGGTCCTCCGAACCTCTGGTCCTCAGAACCTCTGGTCCTCCGAACCTCTGGTCCTCCGAACCTCTGGTCCTCCGAACCTCTGGTCCATTCAACCTCTGATCTTCCAGACCTCTGATCCTACTCACAGAGCGACAGGCCTACTCAAACAGCTGCAAGGCTACACACACAGCTACAGGCCTACTCACACAGCTACAGGCCTACTCACACAGCTACAGGGCCACTCACACAGCTACAGGGCCGTTCAAACAGCTACAGGGCCCCTGGCTCATCTACAGGGCCGCTAACACAGCTACAGGGCCCCTGGCTCATCTACAGGGAGGCTCACACAGCTACAGGCCTACTCACACAGCTGCAGGGCCGCTCACACAGCTACAAGGCAGCTCACATTGTTACAGGCCTACTCACACAGCTACAGGGCTGCTAACACAGCTACAGGGAGGCTCACACAGCTGCAGGCCTACTCACACAGCTACAGGGCCGCTCACACAGTTATAGGGCCGCTCACACAGCTACAGGGCCGCTTACACAATTACAGGGCTGCTCACCTAGTCATCTTTAGCTGTACTATATCACCTCTGTTCCACCGAACCTCTGGTCCTCCGAACCTCTGGTCCTCCGAACCTCTGGTCCTCCGAACCATTGGTCCTCCGAACCTCTGGTCCTCCAAACCACTGATCCATCTAAACTCTGGTCCTCCGAACCTCTGATCCTACTCACACAGGGACAGGCCTACTCACACAGCTCAAGGCCTACTCACACAGCTACAGGGCCTCTCACACAGTTACAGGGCTGCTCAGACAGCTAAAGGGCAGCTAACACACCTACAGGGCCGCTTACACAACTACAGGATGCTCACACAGCTACAGAACGCTTACACAGCTACAGGGCCGCTCACACAGCTAGAGGGCCACTCACACAGATACAGGCGTACTCACACAGCTACAGGGCCGCTTACACAGCTACAGTATGCTCACACAGCTACAGAACGCTTACACAGCTACAGGGCCGCTCACACAGCTACAGGATACTCACACAGCTACAGGGCTACTCACACAGCTACAGGGCCGCTCACACAGCTACAAGGCTGCTCACACATCTACAGGGACGATCCGCTACAGGGCCACACACACAGGTGCAGGGCGGCTCACAAAGCTACAGGCCTGCTCAAACAGCTACAAGGCAGCTCACACATCTACAGGGCCGATGCATCACAGGGCCACACACACAGGTGCAGGGCGGCTCACACAGCTACAGGCCTGCTCACACAGCTAAAGGCCTACTCACACAGTTACAGGGCCGCTGACACAGTTACAGGCCTACTAAAACAGCTATAGGCCTACTGACACAGCTACAGGACGCTTCACAGGTACAGGCCTATTCACAAAGCTAGAGGGCCGCTAACACAGCTACAGGCCTACTCACACAGCTACAGGGCCGCTAACACAGCTACAGGCCTACTCACACAGCTACAGGCGTACTCACACAGCTACAGGGCCGCTTACACAGCTACAGTATGCTCACACAGCTACAGAACGCTTACACAGCTACAGGGCCGCTCACACTGCTAGAGGGCCACTCACACAGCTACAGGCCTAGTCACAAGGCTACAGGGCCGCTCACACAGCTACAGGCTTTCTCACTCAGCTACAGGCCTACTCACACAGCTACAGGGCCGCACACAAAGCTACAGGGCCGCTCACATAGACATCTATAGCTGTACTATATCACATGGACATGTATAGCTTTACTATATGACTTCTGTTCCTCCGAACTTCTGGTCCTCTGAACCTCAGGCCTCTGAACCTCAGTTCCTCCAAACCTCTGTTCCTCCAAACCTCTGGTCCTCCGGAACTCTGGTCCTTCGAACCTCTGGTCCTCCGAACCACTGATCCATCGAAGCTCTGGTCCTCAGAACCTCTGTTCCTACTCACACAGGGACAGGCCTACTCACACAGCTACAGGCCTACTCACACAGCTACAGGGCCACTCACACAGATAAAGGCCTACTCACACAGCTACAGGGCCGCTCACACAGCTACAGGCCTACTAGCACAGCTACAGGCCCGCTCACACAGCTACAGGGCCGCTCACACAGCAACAAGGCAACTCACACATCTACAGGGCCGATGCGTTCCAGGGCCACACACACAGGTGCAGGGTGGCTCACACAGCTACAGGCCTGCTCACACAGCTAAAGGCCTACTCACACAGTTACAGGGCCGCTGACACAGTTACAGGCCTACTCAAACAGCTAAAGGCCTACTCAAACAGCTAAAGGCCTACTGACACAGCTACAGGACACTTCACAGGTACAGGCCTATTCACACAGCTAGAGGGCCGCTTACACAGCTACAGGCGTACTCACACAGCTACAGGGCCGCTAACACAGCTACAGGGCCGCTAACACAGCTACAGGGCCGCTTACACAGCTACAGTATGCTCACACAGCTACAGAACACTTACACAGCTACAGGGCCGCACACACTGCTAGAGGGCCACTCACACAGCTACAGGCCTAGTCACAAGGCTACAGGGCCGCTCACACAGCTACAGGCCTACTCCTTCAGCTACAGGCCTATTCACACAGCTACAGGGCCGCTCACACAGCTACAGGACTGCTCACACAGCTACAGGGCCGCTCACAAAGCTATAGGGCCACTCACACTGCTACAGGCCTAGTCACAAGGCTACAGGGCCGCTCACACAGCTACAGGCCTACTGTCACAGCTACAGGGCCACTCACACAGCTACAGGGCCGCTCACACAGCTACAGGACCGCTCACACAGCTACAGGGCTGCTCGCACAGTTACAGGCCAGCTCACACAGCTACAGGGCCGCTCACACAGCTATGGAGCTGCTCACACAGCTACAGGGCCACTCACACAGCTACACGGCCGCTCACACAGCTTCAGGGTCCCTCACACAGCTACAGGGCTGCTCACACAGCTACAGCGGCGCTCACAACACTACAGGGCTGCTCGCACAGCTAAAGGCCTACTCAAAAGGCTACAGGGCCACTCACACAGCTACAGGCCTACTCACACTGCTACAGGCCTACTCACAAGGTTACAGGCCTACTCACAAGGCTACAGGGCTGCTCACACTGCTACAGGCCTACTCACATAGTTACAGGCCTACTCACACGGCAACAGGGCCGCTCACACAGGGCCGCTCTCACAGCTCCCAACTCTGATCCTCCGAACCTCTGATCCTCCGAACCTCTGATCCTCCGAACCTCTGATCCTCCGAACCTCTGATCCTCCGAACCTCTGATCCTCCGAACCTCTGATCCTCCGAACCTCTGATCCCCTGAACTAGTGATCCTCCGAACCACTGATCCTCCGAACCTCTGATCCTCCGAACCTCTGATCCTCCGAACCTCTGATCCTCCGAACCTCTGATCCTCCGAACCTCTGATCCTCCGAACCTCTGATCCTCCGAACCTCTGATCCACTGAACTAGTGATCCTCGGAACCACTGATCCTCCGAACCTCTGATCCTCCGAACCTCTGGTCCGCCGCAACTTGGTCCGCCGCAACTTGGTCCGCCGCAACTTGGTCCGCCGCAACTTGGTCCGCCGCAGCTTGGTCCGCCGCAGCTTGGTCCGCCGCAACTTGGTCCGCCGCAACTTGGTCCGCCGCAACTTGGTCCGCCGCAACATGGTCCGCCGCAACTTGGTCCGCCGCAACTTGGTCCGCCGCAACTTGGTCCGCCGCAACTTGGTCCGCCGCAACTTGGTCCGCCGCAACTTGGTCCGCCGCAACTTGGTCCGCCGCAACTTGGTCCGCCGCTCTTCCTTCCTCCCGTCCCGTCCACGCCGCCCTGAAGCACAGAAGATGTAACCATATATTTCTGTTTAAAGAAGAGCCTTATTTCCTTTTTTTAATTTATTGCGATGTGCGTCCGGGGGCCTTTAGCGCATTTACTAGCGTCCCCCCATAGACTGTGACCTGCTGAGCAACTGTGGGAGGCTTTGGCGGTCACGTGGCTGTTTTCAGAATTGAAATCGGACTGTTATTAGCGTGTATAGAATTTTTGTCACATTTTTTTTTTACCCCGGGCATCACGACGGGCGCCTGTAGCAGATTTATTAGTGCCGCCCCATGAAACTTCAAAGCCAGTTATTATTTTTGCAAAATCCTGGGTACGAGCCACAATGTAATTTATCGTGATACGCGTCGAGGGGCCTCTAGCGCATTTACTAGCGTCCCCCCATAGACTGTGACCTGCTGAGCCCCTGCAGGAGGCTTTGGCGGTCACGTGGCTGTTTTCAGAGTTGAAATCTGACTGTTATTAGCGTGTACAGAATTTTTGTCACATTTTTTTACCCCCCCGGCCGTCACTACGGGCACCTGTAGCAGATTTATTAGCATCACCCCATGAAACTTCAAAGCAAGTCATTATTTCTGCAAAATCCTGCATAGGAGCCACAGTGTAATTTATTGTGATGTAAGAACGGGGACCTCTAGCGCATTCACTAGCGTCCCCTTATAGAACGTGACTTGCTGAGCCCCTGCAGAACGCTTTGGCGGTGACGTGGCTGTTTTCAGAATTGAAATCGGACTGTTATTAGCGAGTACAGATTTTTTGTGTCTCATTTCTCTACCCCCCGGCTGTCAGTACAGTTACTTAGTGGGAAGTTGTACCTACGTCCTTCTCCGCTCCGCACGCTGCTCCTTAACCGACCCGCCTGCCGCTCATCCTTCCTCCCTCCGCGCCGCCCTGAAGCACAGGAGATGTAACCATATATTTCTGTTTAAATCAGAGCCTTATTTCTTTTTTAAATTATCGTGATGTGCGTCCGGGGGCCTTTAGCGCATTTACTAGCGTCCCCCCATAGACTGTGACCTGCTGAGCAACTGTGGGAGGCTTTGGCGGTCACGTGGCTGTTTTCAGAATTGAAATCGGACTGTTATTAGCGTGTATAGAATTTTTGTCACATTTTTTTTTTACCCCGGGCATCACGACGGGCGCCTGTAGCAGATTTATTAGTGCCCCCTAATGAAACTTCAAAGCCAGTTATTATTTTTGCAAAATCCTGGGTACGAGCCACAGTGTAATTTATCGTGATACGCGTCGAGGGGCCTCTAGCGCATTTACTAGCGTCCCCCCATAGACTGTGACCTGCTGAGCCCCTGCAGGAGGCTTTGGCGGTCACGTGGCTGTTTTCAGAGTTGAAATCTGACTGTTATAAGCGTGTACAGAATTTTTGTCACATTTTTTTACCCCCCCCGGCCGTCACTACGGGCACCTGTAGCAGATTTATTAGCGTCACCCCATGAAACTTCAAAGCAAGTCATTATTTCTGCAAAATCCTGCATAGGAGCCACAGTGTAATTTATTGTGATGTAAGAACGGGGACCTCTAGCGCATTCACTAGCGTCCCCTTATAGAACGTGACTTGCTGAGCCCCTGCAGGACGCTTTGGCGGTGACGTGGCTGTTTTCAGAATTGAAATCGGACTGTTATTAGCGAGTACAGATTTTTTGTGTCTCATTTCTCTACCCCCCGGCTGTCAGTACAGTTACTTAGTGGGAAGTTGTACCTACGTCCTTCTCCGCTCGGCACGCTGCTCCTTAACCGACCCGCCTGCCGCTCATCCTTCCTCCCTCCGCGCCGCCCTGAAGCACAGGAGATGTAACCATATATTTCTGTTTAAATCAGAGCCTTATTTCTTTTTTAAATTATCGTGATGTGCGTCCGGGGGCCTTTAGCGCATTTACTAGCGTCCCCCCATAGACTATGACCTGCTTAGCAACTGTGGGAGGCTTTGGCGGTCACGTGGCTGTTTTCAGAATTGAAATCGGACTGTTATTAGCGTGTATAGAATTTTTGTCACATTTTTTTTTACCCCGGGCATCACGACGGGCGCCTGTAGCAGATTTATTAGTGCCCCCTAATGAAACTTCAAAGCCAGTTATTATTTTTGCAAAATCCTGGGTACGAGCCACAGTGTAATTTATCGTGATACGCGTCGAGGGGCCTCTAGCGCATTTACTAGCGTCCCCCCATAGACTGTGACCTGCTGAGCCCCTGCAGGAGGCTTTGGCGGTCACGTGGCTGTTTTCAGAGTTGAAATCTGACTGTTATAAGCGTGTACAGAATTTTTGTCACATTTTTTTACCCCCCCCGGCCGTCACTACGGGCACCTGTAGCAGATTTATTAGCGTCACCCCATGAAACTTCAAAGCAAGTCATTATTTCTGCAAAATCCTGCATAGGAGCCACAGTGTAATTTATTGTGATGTAAGAACGGGGACCTCTAGCGCATTCACTAGCGTCCCCTTATAGAACGTGACTTGCTGAGCCCCTGCAGGACGCTTTGGCGGTGACGTGGCTGTTTTCAGAATTGAAATCGGACTGTTATTAGCGAGTACAGATTTTTTGTGTCTCATTTCTCTACCCCCCGGCTGTCAGTACAGTTACTTAGTGGGAAGTTGTACCTACGTCCTTCTCCGCTCCGCACGCTGCTCCTTAACCGACCCGCCTGCCGCTCATCCTTCCTCCCTCCGCGCCGCCCTGAAGCACAGGAGATGTAACCATATATTTCTGTTTAAATCAGAGCCTTATTTCTTTTTTAAATTATCGTGATGTGCGTCCGGGGGCCTTTAGCGCATTTACTAGCGTCCCCCCATAGACTATGACCTGCTTAGCAACTGTGGGAGGCTTTGGCGGTCACGTGGCTGTTTTCAGAATTGAAATCGGACTGTTATTAGCGTGTATAGAATTTTTGTCACATTTTTTTTTACCCCGGGCATCACGACGGGCGCCTGTAGCAGATTTATTAGTGCCGCCCCATGAAACTTCAAAGCCAGTTATTATTTTTGCAAAATCCTGGGTACGAGCCACAGTGTAATTTATCGTGATACGCGTCGAGGGGCCTCTAGCGCATTTACTAGCGTCCCCCCATAGACTGTGACCTGCTGAGCCCCTGCAGGAGGCTTTGGCGGTCACGTGGCTATTTTCAGAGTTGAAATCTGACTGTTATTAGCGTGTACAGAATTTTTGTCACATTTTTTTACCCCCCCGGCCGTCACTACGGGCACCTGTAGCAGATTTATTAGCATCACCCCATGAAACTTCAAAGCAAGTCATTATTTCTGCAAAATCCTGCATAGGAGCCACAGTGTAATTTATTGTGATGTAAGAACGGGGACCTCTAGCGCATTCACTAGCGTCCCCTTATAGAACGTGACTTGCTGAGCCCCTGCAGGACGCTTTGGCGGTGACGTGGCTGTTTTCAGAATTGAAATCGGACTGTTATTAGCGAGTACAGATTTTTTGTGTCTCATTTCTCTACCCCCCGGCTGTCAGTACAGTTACTTAGTGGGAAATTGTACCTACGTCCTTCTCCGCTCCGCACGCTGCTCCTTAACCGACCCGCCTGCCGCTCATCCTTCCTCCCTCCGCGCCGCCCTGAAGCACAGGAGATGTAACCATATATTTCTGTTTAAATCAGAGCCTTATTTCTTTTTTAAATTATCGTGATGTGCGTCCGGGGGCCTTTAGCGCATTTACTAGCGTCCCCCCATAGACTGTGACCTGCTGAGCAACTGTGGGAGGCTTTGGCGGTCACGTGGCTGTTTTCAGAATTGAAATCGGACTGTTATTAGCGTGTACAGAATTTTTGTCACATTTTTTTTTACCCCGGGCATCACGACGGGCGCCTGTAGCAGATTTATTAGTGCCGCCCCATGAAACTTCAAAGCCAGTTATTATTTCTGCAAAATCCTGGGTACGAGCCACAGTGTAATTTATCGTGATACACGTCGAGGGGCCTCTAGCGCATTTACTAGCGTCCCCCCATAGACTGTGACCTGCTGAACCCCTGCAGGAGGCTTTGGCGGTCACGTGGCTGTTTTCAGAGTTGAAATCTGACTGTTATTAGCGTGTACAGAATTTTTGTCACATTTTTTTACCCCACCGGCCGTCACTACGGGCACCTGTAGCAGATTTATTAGCGTCACCCCATGAAACTTCAAAGCAAGTCATTATTTCTGCAAAATCCTGCATAGGAGTCACAGTGTAATTTATTGTGATGTAAGAACGGGGACCTCTAGCGCATTCACTAGCGTCCCCTTATATAGAACGTGACTTGCTGAGCCCCTGCAGAACGCTTTGGCGGTGACGTGGCTGTTTTCAGAATTGAAATCGGACTGTTATTAGCGAGTACAGATTTTTTGTGTCTCATTTCTCTACCCCCCGGCTGTCAGTACAGTTACTTAGTGGGAAGTTGTACCTACGTCCTTCTCCGCTCCGCACGCTGCTCCTTAACCGACCCGCCTGCCGCTCATCCTTCCTCCCTCCGCGCCGCCCTGAAGCACAGGAGATGTAACCATATATTTCTGTTTAAATCAGAGCCTTATTTCTTTTTTAAATTATCGTGATGTGCGTCCGGGGGCCTTTAGCGCATTTACTAGCGTCCCCCCATAGACTGTGACCTGCTGAGCAACTGTGGGAGGCTTTGGCGGTCACGTGGCTGTTTTCAGAATTGAAATCGGACTGTTATTAGCGTGTATAGAATTTTTGTCACATTTTTTTTTTACCCCGGGCATCACGACGGGCGCCTGTAGCAGATTTATTAGTGCCGCCCCATGAAACTTCAAAGCCAGTTATTATTTTTGCAAAATCCTGGGTACGAGCCACAGTGTAATTTATCGTGATACGCGTCGAGGGGCCTCTAGCGCATTTACTAGCGTCCCCCCATAGACTGTGACCTGCTGAGCCCCTGCAGGAGGCTTTGGCGGTCACGTGGCTGTTTTCAGAGTTGAAATCTGACTGTTATAAGCGTGTACAGAATTTTTGTCACATTTTTTTACCCCCCCCGGCCGTCACTACGGGCACCTGTAGCAGATTTATTAGCGTCACCCCATGAAACTTCAAAGCAAGTCATTATTTCTGCAAAATCCTGCATAGGAGCCACAGTGTAATTTATTGTGATGTAAGAACGGGGACCTCTAGCGCATTCACTAGCGTCCCCTTATAGAACGTGACTTGCTGAGCCCCTGCAGGACGCTTTGGCGGTGACGTGGCTGTTTTCAGAATTGAAATCGGACTGTTATTAGCGAGTACAGATTTTTTGTGTCTCATTTCTCTACCCCCCGGCTGTCAGTACAGTTACTTAGTGGGAAGTTGTACCTACGTCCTTCTCCGCTCCGCACGCTGCTCCTTAACCGACCCGCCTGCCGCTCATCCTTCCTCCCTCCGCGCCGCCCTGAAGCACAGGAGATGTAACCATATATTTCTGTTTAAATCAGAGCCTTATTTCTTTTTTAAATTATCGTGATGTGCGTCCGGGGGCCTTTAGCGCATTTACTAGCGTCCCCCCATAGACTGTGACCTGCTGAGCAACTGTGGGAGGCTTTGGCGGTCACGTGGCTGTTTTCAGAATTGAAATCGGACTGTTATTAGCGTGTATAGAATTTTTGTCACATTTTTTTTTACCCCGGGCATCACGACGGGCGCCTGTAGCAGATTTATTAGTGCCGCCCCATGAAACTTCAAAGCCAGTTATTATTTTTGCAAAATCCTGGGTACGAGCCACAGTGTAATTTATCGTGATACACGTCGAGGGGCCTCTAGCGCATTTACTAGCGTCCCCCCATAGACTGTGACCTGCTGAACCCCTGCAGGAGGCTTTGGCGGTCACGTAGCTGTTTTTAGAGTTGAAATCTGACTGTTATTAGCGTGTACAGAATTTTTGTCACATTTTTTTACCCCCCCGGCCGTCACTACGGGCACCTGTAGCAGATTTATTAGCGTCACCCCATGAAACTTCAAAGCAAGTCATTATTTCTGCAAAATCCTGCATAGGAGTCACAGTGTAATTTATTGTGATGTAAGAACGGGGACCTCTAGCGCATTCACTAGCGTCCCCTTATATAGAACGTGACTTGCTGAGCCCCTGCAGAACGCTTTGGCGGTGACGTGGCTGTTTTCAGAATTGAAATCGGACTGTTATTAGCGGGTACAGATTTTTTGTGTCTCATTTCTCTACCCCCCGGCTGTCAGTACAGTTACTTAGTGGGAAGTTGTACCTACGTCCTTCTCCGCTCCGCACGCTGCTCCTTAACCGACCCGCCTGCCGCTCATCCTTCCTCCCTCCGCGCCGCCCTGAAGCACAGGAGATGTAACCATATATTTCTGTTTAAATCAGAGCGTCATTTCTTTTTTAAATTATCGTGATGTGCGTCCGGGGGCCTTTAGCGCATTTACTAGCGTCCCCCCATAGACTGTGACCTGCTGAGCAACTGTGGGAGGCTTTGGCGGTCACGTGGCTGTTTTCAGAATTGAAATCCGACTGTTATTAGCGTGTATAGAATTTTTGTCACATTTTTTTTTTACCCCGGGCATCACGACGGGCGCCTGTAGCAGATTTATTAGTGCCGCCCCATGAAACTTCAAAGCCAGTTATTATTTTTGCAAAATCCTGGGTACGAGCCACAATGTAATTTATCGTGATACGCGTCGAGGGGCCTCTAGCGCATTTACTAGCGTCCCCCCATAGACTGTGACCTGCTGAGCCCCTGCAGGAGGCTTTGGCGGTCACGTGGCTGTTTTCAGAGTTGAAATCTGACTGTTATTAGCGTGTACAGAATTTTTGTCACATTTTTTTACCCCACCGGCCGTCACTACGGGCACCTGTAGCAGATTTATTAGCGTCACCCCATGAAACTTCAAAGCAAGTCATTATTTCTGCAAAATCCTGCATAGGAGCCACAGTGTAATTTATTGTGATGTAAGAACGGGGACCTCTAGCGCATTCACTAGCGTCCCCTTATAGAACGTGACTTGCTGAGCCCCTGCAGGACGCTTTGGCGGTGACGTGGCTGTTTTCAGAATTGAAATCGGACTGTTATTAGGGAGTACAGATTTTTTGTGTCTCATTTCTCTACCCCCCGGCTGTCAGTACAGTTACTTAGTGGGAAGTTGTACCTACGTCCTTCTCCGCTCCGCACGCTGCTCCTTAACCGACCCGCCTGCCGCTCATCCTTCCTCCCTCCGCGCCGCCCTGAAGCACAGGAGATGTAACCATATATTTCTGTTTAAATCAGAGCCTTATTTCTTTTTTAAATTATCGTGATGTGCGTCCGGGGGCCTTTAGCGCATTTACTAGCGTCCCCCCATAGACTGTGACCTGCTGAGCAACTGTGGGAGGCTTTGGCGGTCACGTGGCTGTTTTCAGAATTGAAATCGGACTGTTATTAGCGTGTATAGAATTTTTGTCACATTTTTTTTTTACCCCGGGCATCACGACGGGCGCCTGTAGCAGATTTATTAGTGCCGCCCCATGAAACTTCAAAGCCAGTTATTATTTTTGCAAAATCCTGGGTACGAGCCACAGTGTAATTTATCGTGATACGCGTCGAGGGGCCTCTAGCGCATTTACTAGCGTCCCCCCATAGACTGTGACCTGCTGAGCCCCTGCAGGAGGCTTTGGCGGTCACATGGCTGTTTTCAGAGTTGAAATCTGACTGTTATTAGCGTGTACAGAATTTTTGTCACATTTTTTTACCCCCCCGGCCGTCACTACGGGCACCTGTAGCAGATTTATTAGCGTCACCCCATGAAACTTCAAAGCAAGTCATTATTTCTGCAAAATCCTGCATTGGAGCCACAGTGTAATTTATTGTGATGTAAGAACGGGGACCTCTAGCGCATTCACTAGCGTCCCCTTATAGAACGTGACTTGCTGAGCCCCTGCAGGACGCTTTGGCGGTGACGTGGCTGTTTTCAGAATTGAAATCGGACTGTTATTAGGGAGTACAGATTTTTTGTGTCTCATTTCTCTACCCCCCGGCTGTCAGTACAGTTACTTAGTGGGAAGTTGTACCTACGTCCTTCTCCGCTCCGCACGCTGCTCCTTAACCGACCCGCCTGCCGCTCATCCTTCCTCCCTCCGCGCCGCCCTGAAGCACAGGAGATGTAACCATATATTTCTGTTTAAATCAGAGCCTTATTTCTTTTTTAAATTATCGTGATGTGCGTCCGGGGGCCTTTAGCGCATTTACTAGCGTCCCCCCATAGACTGTGACCTGCTGAGCAACTGTGGGAGGCTTTGGCGGTCACGTGGCTGTTTTCAGAATTGAAATCGGACTGTTATTAGCGTGTATAGAATTTTTGTCACATTTTTTTTTTACCCCGGGCATCACGACGGGCGCCTGTAGCAGATTTATTAGTGCCGCCCCATGAAACTTCAAAGCCAGTTATTATTTTTGCAAAATCCTGGGTACGAGCCACAGTGTAATTTATCGTGATACGCGTCGAGGGGCCTCTAGCGCATTTACTAGCGTCCCCCCATAGACTGTGACCTGCTGAGCCCCTGCAGGAGGCTTTGGCGGTCACATGGCTGTTTTCAGAGTTGAAATCTGACTGTTATTAGCGTGTACAGAATTTTTGTCACATTTTTTTACCCCCCCGGCCGTCACTACGGGCACCTGTAGCAGATTTATTAGCGTCACCCCATGAAACTTCAAAGCAAGTCATTATTTCTGCAAAATCCTGCATTGGAGCCACAGTGTAATTTATTGTGATGTAAGAACGGGGACCTCTAGCGCATTCACTAGCGTCCCCTTATAGAATGTGACTTGCTGAGCCCCTGCAGGACGCTTTGGCGGTGACGTGGCTGTTTTCAGAATTGAAATCGGACTGTTATTAGCGAGTACAGATTTTTTGTGTCTCATTTCTCTACCCCCCGGCTGTCAGTACAGTTACTTAGTGGGAAATTGTACCTACGTCCTTCTCCGCTCCGCACGCTGCTCCTTAACCGACCCGCCTGCCGCTCATCCTTCCTCCCTCCGCGCCGCCCTGAAGCACAGGAGATGTAACCATATATTTCTGTTTAAATCAGAGCCTTATTTCTTTTTTAAATTATCGTGATGTGCGTCTGGGGGCCTTTAGCGCACTTACTAGCGTCCCCCCATAGACTGTGACCTGCTGAGCAACTGTGGGAGGCTTTGGCGGTCACGTGGCTGTTTTCAGAATTGAAATCGGACTGTTATTAGCGTGTATAGAATTTTTGTCACATTTTTTTTTTACCCCGGGCATCACGACGGGCGCCTGTAGCAGATTTATTAGTGCCGCCCCATGAAACTTCAAAGCCAGTTATTATTTTTGCAAAATCCATGGTACGAGCCACAGTATAATTTATCGTGATACGCGTCGAGGGGCCTCTAGCGCATTTACTAGCGTCCCCCCATAGACTGTGACCTGCTGAGCCCCTGCAGGAGGCTTTGGCGGTCACGTGGCTGTTTTCAGAGTTGAAATCTGACTGTTATTAGCGTGTACAGAATTTTTGTCACATTTTTTTACCCCCCCGGCCGTCACTACGGGCACCTGTAGCAGATTTATTAGCGTCACCCCATGAAACTTCAAAGCAAGTCATTATTTCTGCAAAATCCTGCATTGGAGCCACAGTGTAATTTATTGTGATGTAAGAACGGGGACCTCTAGCGCATTCACTAGCGTCCCCTTATAGAATGTGACTTGCTGAGCCCCTGCAGGACGCTTTGGCGGTGACGTGGCTGTTTTCAGAATTGAAATCGGACTGTTATTAGCGAGTACAGATTTTCTGTGTCTCATTTCTCTACCCCCCGGCTGTCAGTACAGTTACTTAGTGGGAAATTGTACCTACGTCCTTCTCCGCTCCGCACGCTGCTCCTTAACCGACCCGCCTGCCGCTCATCCTTCCTCCCTCCGCGCCGCCCTGAAGCACAGGAGATGTAACCATATATTTCTGTTTAAATCAGAGCCTTATTTCTTTTTTAAATTATCGTGATGTGCGTCTGGGGGCCTTTAGCGCATTCACTAGCGTCCCCTTATAGACTGTGACCTGCTTAGCAACTGTGGGAGGCTTTGGCCGTCACGTGGCTGTTTTCAGAATTGAAATCGGACTGTTATTAGCATGTATAGAATTTTTGTCACATTTGATTTTTACCCCGGGCATCACGACGGGCGCCTGTAGCAGATTTATTAGTGCCGCCCCATGAAACTTCAAAGCCAGTTATTATTTCTGCAAAATCCTGGGTACGAGCCACAGTGTAATTTATCGTGATACACGTCGAGGGGCCTCTAGCGCATTTACTAGCGTCCCCCCATAGACTGTGACCTGCTGAACCCCTGCAGGAGGCTTTGGCGGTCACGTGGCTGTTTTCAGAGTTGAAATCTGACTGTTATTAGCGTGTACAGAATTTTTGTCACATTTTTTTACCCCCCCGGCCGTCACTACGGGCACCTGTAGCAGATTTATTAGCGTCACCCCATGAAACATCAAAGCAAGTCATTATTTCTGCAAAATCCTGCATAGGAGTCACAGTGTAATTTATTGTGATGTAAGAACGGGGACCTCTAGCGCATTCACTAGCGTCCCCTTATATAGAACGTGACTTGCTGAGCCCCTGCAGAACGCTTTGGCGGTGACGTGGCTGTTTTCAGAATTGAAATCGGACTGTTATTAGCGAGTACAGATTTTTTGTGTCTCATTTCTCTACCCCCCGGCTGTCAGTACAGTTACTTAGTGGGAAGTTGTACCTACGTCCTTCTCCGCTCCGCACGCTGCTCCTTAACCGACCCGCCTGCCGCTCATCCTTCCTCCCTCCGCGCCGCCCTGAAGCACAGGAGATGTAACCATATATTTCTGTTTAAATCAGAGCCTTATTTCTTTTTTAAATTATCGTGATGTGCGTCCGGGGGCCTTTAGCGCATTTACTAGCGTCCCCCCATAGACTGTGACCTGCTGAGCAACTGTGGGAGGCTTTGGCGGTCACGTGGCTGTTTTCAGAATTGAAATCGGACTGTTATTAGCGTGTATAGAATTTTTGTCACATTTTTTTTTTACCCCGGGCATCACGACGGGCGCCTGTAGCAGATTTATTAGTGCCGCCCCATGAAACTTCAAAGCCAGTTATTATTTTTGCAAAATCCTGGGTACGAGCCACAATGTAATTTATCGTGATACGCGTCGAGGGGCCTCTAGCGCATTTACTAGCGTCCCCCCATAGACTGTGACCTGCTGAGCCCCTGCAGGAGGCTTTGGCGGTCACGTGGCTGTTTTCAGAGTTGAAATCTGACTGTTATTAGCGTGTACAGAATTTTTGTCACATTTTTTTACCCCCCCGGCCGTCACTACGGGCACCTGTAGCAGATTTATTAGCGTCACCCCATGAAACTTCAAAGCAAGTCATTATTTCTGCAAAATCCTGCATAGGAGCCACAGTGTAATTTATTGTGATGTAAGAACGGGGACCTCTAGCGCATTCACTAGCGTCCCCTTATAGAACCTGACTTGCTGAGCCCCTGCAGGACGCTTTGGCGGTGACGTGGCTGTTTTCAGAATTGAAATCGGACTGTTATTAGCGAGTACAGATTTTTTGTGTCTCATTTCTCTACCCCCCGGCTGTCAGTACAGTTACTTAGTGGGAAGTTGTACCTACGTCCTTCTCCGCTCCGCACGCTGCTCCTTAACCGACCCGCCTGCCGCTCATCCTTCCTCCCTCCGCGCCGCCCTGAAGCACAGGAGATGTAACCATATATTTCTGTTTAAATCAGAGCCTTATTTCTTTTTTAAATTATCGTGATGTGCGTCCGGGGGCCTTTAGCGCATTTACTAGCGTCCCCTTATAGACTGTGACCTGCTGAGCAACTGTGGGAGGCTTTGGCGGTCACGTGGCTGTTTTCAGAATTGAAATCGGACTGTTATTAGCGTGTATAGAATTTTTGTCACATTTTATTTTTACCCCGGGCATCACGACGGGCGCCTGTAGCAGATTTATTAGTGCCGCCCCATGAAACTTCAAAGCCAGTTATTATTTTTGCAAAATCCATGGTACGAGCCACAGTGTAATTTATCGTGATACGCGTCGAGGGGCCTCTAGCGCATTTACTAGCGTCCCCCCATAGACTGTGACCTGCTGAGCCCCTGCAGGAGGCTTTGGCGGTCACATGGCTGTTTTCAGAGTTGAAATCTGACTGTTATTAGCGTGTACAGAATTTTTGTCACATTTTTTTACCCCCCCGGCCGTCACTACGGGCACCTGTAGCAGATTTATTAGCGTCACCCCATGAAACTTCAAAGCAAGTCATTATTCTTGCAAAATCCTGCATTGGAGCCACAGTGTAATTTATTGTGATGTAAGAACGGGGACCTCTAGCGCATTCACTAGCGTCCCCTTATAGAACGTGACTTGCTGAGCCCCTGCAGGACGCTTTGGCGGTGACGTGGCTGTTTTCAGAATTGAAATCGGACTGTTATTAGCGAGTACAGATTTTCTGTGTCTCATTTCTCTACCCGCCGGCTGTCAGTACAGTTACTTAGTGGGAAATTGTACCTACGTCCTTCTCCGCTCCGCACGCTGCTCCTTAACCGACCCGCCTGCCGCTCATCCTTCCTCCCTCCGCGCCGCCCTGAAGCACAGGAGATGTAACCATATATTTCTGTTTAAATCAGAGCCTTATTTCTTTTTTAAATTATCGTGATGTGCGTCCGGGGGCCTTTAGCGCATTCACTAGCGTCCCCCCATAGACTGTGACCTGCTTAGCAACTGTGGGAGGCTTTGGCGGTCACGTGCCTGTTTTCAGAATTGAAATCGGACTGTTATTAGCGTGTATAGAATTTTTGTCACATTTTATTTTTACCCCGGGCATCACGACGGGCGCCTGTAGCAGATTTATTAGTGCCGCCCCATGAACCTTCAAAGCCAGTTATTATTTTTGCAAAATCCTGGGTACGAGCCACAGTGTAATTTATCGTGATACGCGTCGAGGGGCCTCCAGCGCATTTACTAGCGTCCCCCCATAGACTGTGACCTGCTGAGCCCCTGCAGGAGGCTTTGGCAGTCACGTGGCTGTTTTCAAAGTTGAAATCTGACTGTTATTAGCGTGTACAGAATTTTTGTCACATTTTTTTACCCCCCCGGCCGTCACTACGGGCACCTGTAGCAGATTTATTAGCGTCACCCCATGAAACTTCAAAGCAAGTCATTATTTCTGCAAAATCCTGCATAGGAGCCACAGTGTAATTTATTGTGATGTAAGAACGGGGACCTCTAGCGCATTCACTAGCGTCCCCTTATAGAACGTGACTTGCTGAGCCCCTGCAGGACGCTTTGGCGGTGACGTGGCTGTTTTCAGAATTGAAATCGGACTGTTATTAGCGAGTACAGATTTTTTGTGTCTCATTTCTCTACCCCCCGGCTGTCAGTACAGTTACTTAGTGGGAAGTTGTACCTACGTCCTTCTCCGCTCCGCACGCTGCTCCTTAACCGACCCGCCTGCCGCTCATCCTTCCTCCCTCCGCGCCGCCCTGAAGCACAGGAGATGTAACCATATATTTCTGTTTAAATCAGAGCCTTATTTCTTTTTTAAATTATCGTGATGTGCGTCCGGGGGCCTTTAGCGCATTTACTAGCGTCCCCTTATAGACTGTGACCTGCTGAGCAACTGTGGGAGGCTTTGGCGGTCACGTGGCTGTTTTCAGAATTGAAATCGGACTGTTATTAGCGTGTATAGAATTTTTGTCACATTTTATTTTTACCCCGGGCATCACGACGGGCGCCTGTAGCAGATTTATTAGTGCCGCCCCATGAAACTTCAAAGCCAGTTATTATTTTTGCAAAATCCATGGTACGAGCCACAGTGTAATTATTGTGATACGCGTCGAGGGGCCTCTAGCGCATTTACTAGCGTCCCCCCATAGACTGTGACCTGCTGAGCCCCTGCAGGAGGCTTTGGCGGTCACATGGCTGTTTTCAGAGTTGAAATCTGACTGTTATTAGCGTGTACAGAATTTTTGTCACATTTTTTTACCCCCCCGGCCGTCACTACGGGCACCTGTAGCAGATTTATTAGCGTCACCCCATGAAACTTCAAAGCAAGTCATTATTCTTGCAAAATCCTGCATTGGAGCCACAGTGTAATTTATTGTGATGTAAGAACGGGGACCTCTAGCGCATTCACTAGCGTCCACTTATAGAACCTGACTTGCTGAGCCCCTGCAGGACGCTTTGGCGGTGACGTGGCTGTTTTCAGAATTGAAATCGGACTGTTATTAGCGAGTACAGATTTTTTGTGTCTCATTTCTCTACCCCCCGGCTGTCAGTACAGTTACTTAGTGGGAAGTTGTACCTACGTCCTTCTCCGCTCCGCACGCTGCTCCTTAACCGACCCGCCTGCCGCTCATCCTTCCTCCCTCCGCGCCGCCCTGAAGCACAGGAGATGTAACCATATATTTCTGTTTAAATCAGAGCCTTATTTCTTTTTTAAATTATCGTGATGTGCGTCCGGGGGCCTTTAGCGCATTTACTAGCGTCCCCTTATAGACTGTGACCTGCTGAGCAACTGTGGGAGGCTTTGGCGGTCACGTGGCTGTTTTCAGAATTGAAATCGGACTGTTATTAGCGTGTATAGAATTTTTGTCACATTTTATTTTTACCCCGGGCATCACGACGGGCGCCTGTAGCAGATTTATTAGTGCCGCCCCATGAAACTTCAAAGCCAGTTATTATTTTTGCAAAATCCATGGTACGAGCCACAGTGTAATTTATCGTGATACGCGTCGAGGGGCCTCTAGCGCATTTACTAGCGTCCCCCCATAGACTGTGACCTGCTGAGCCCCTGCAGGAGGCTTTGGCGGTCACATGGCTGTTTTCAGAGTTGAAATCTGACTGTTATTAGCGTGTACAGAATTTTTGTCACATTTTTTTACCCCCCCGGCCGTCACTACGGGCACCTGTAGCAGATTTATTAGCGTCACCCCATGAAACTTCAAAGCAAGTCATTATTCTTGCAAAATCCTGCATTGGAGCCACAGTGTAATTTATTGTGATGTAAGAACGGGGACCTCTAGCGCATTCACTAGCGTCCCCTTATAGAACGTGACTTGCTGAGCCCCTGCAGGACGCTTTGGCGGTGACGTGGCTGTTTTCAGAATTGAAATCGGACTGTTATTAGCGAGTACAGATTTTCTGTGTCTCATTTCTCTACCCCCCGGCTGTCAGTACAGTTACTTAGTGGGAAATTGTACCTACGTCCTTCTCCGCTCCGCACGCTGCTCCTTAACCGACCCGCCTGCCGCTCATCCTTCCTCCCTCCGCGCCGCCCTGAAGCACAGGAGATGTAACCATATATTTCTGTTTAAATCAGAGCCTTATTTCTTTTTTAGATTATCGTGATGTGCGTCCGGGGGCCTTTAGCGCATTCACTAGCGTCCCCCCATAGACTTTGACCTGCTTAGCAACTGTGGGAGGCTTTGGCGGTCACGTGGCTGTTTTCAGAATTGAAATCGGACTGTTATTAGCGTGTATAGAATTTTTGTCACATTTTATTTTTACCCCGGGCATCACGACGGGCGCCTGTAGCAGATTTATTAGTGCCGCCCCATGAACCTTCAAAGCCAGTTATTATTTTTGCAAAATCCTGGGTACGAGCCACAGTGTAATTTATCGTGATACGCGTCGAGGGGCCTCTAGCGCATTTACTAGCGTCCCCCCATAGACTGTGACCTGCTGAGCCCCTGCAGGAGGCTTTGGCGGTCACGTGGCTGTTTTCAGAGTTGAAATCTGACTGTTATTAGCGTGTACAGAATTTTTGTCACATTTTTTTACCCCCCCGGCCGTCACTACGGGCACCTGTAGCAGATTTATTAGCGTCACCCCATGAAACTTCAAAGCAAGTCATTATTTCTGCAAAATCCTGCATTGGAGCCACAGTGTAATTTATTGTGATGTAAGAACGGGGACCTCTAGCGCATTCACTAGCGTCCCCTTATAGAATGTGACTTGCTGAGCCCCTGCAGGACGCTTTGGCGGTGACGTGGCTGTTTTCAGAATTGAAATCGGACTGTTATTAGCGAGTACAGATTTTCTGTGTCTCATTTCTCTACCCCCCGGCTGTCAGTACAGTTACTTAGTGGGAAATTGTACCTACGTCCTTCTCCGCTCCGCACGCTGCTCCTTAACCGACCCGCCTGCCGCTCATCCTTCCTCCCTCCGCGCCGCCCTGAAGCACAGGAGATGTAACCATATATTTCTGTTTAAATCAGAGCCTTATTTCTTTTTTAAATTATCGTGATGTGCGTCTGGGGGCCTTTAGCGCATTCACTAGCGTCCCCTTATAGACTGTGACCTGCTTAGCAACTGTGGGAGGCTTTGGCGGTCACGTGGCTGTTTTCAGAATTGAAATCGGACTGTTATTAGCGTGTATAGAATTTTTGTCACATTTTATTTTTACCCCGGGCATCACGACGGGCGCCTGTAGCAGATTTATTAGTGCCGCCCCATGAAACTTCAAAGCCAGTTATTATTTCTGCAAAATCCTGGGTACGAGCCACAGTGTAATTTATCGTGATACACGTCGAGGGGCCTCTAGCGCATTTACTAGCGTCCCCCCATAGACTGTGACCTGCTGAACCCCTGCAGGAGGCTTTGGCGGTCACGTGGCTGTTTTCAGAGTTGAAATCTGACTGTTATTAGCGTGTACAGAATTTTTGTCACATTTTTTTACCCCCCCGGCCGTCTCTACGGGCACCTGTAGCAGATTTATTAGCGTCACCCCATGAAACATCAAAGCAAGTCATTATTTCTGCAAAATCCTGCATAGGAGTCACAGTGTAATTTATTGTGATGTAAGAACGGGGACCTCTAGCGCATTCACTAGCGTCCCCTTATATAGAACGTGACTTGCTGAGCCCCTGCAGAACGCTTTGGCGGTGACGTGGCTGTTTTCAGAATTGAAATCGGACTGTTATTAGCGAGTACAGATTTTTTGTGTCTCATTTCTCTACCCCCCGGCTGTCAGTACAGTTACTTAGTGGGAAATTGTACCTACGTCCTTCTCCGCTCCGCACGCTGCTCCTTAACCGACCCGCCTGCCGCTCATCCTTCCTCCCTCCGCGCCGCCCTGAAGCACAGGAGATGTAACCATATATTTCTGTTTAAATCAGAGCCTTATTTCTTTTTTAAATTATCGTGATGTGCGTCCGGGGGCCTTTAGCGCATTTACTAGCGTCCCCCCATAGACTGTGACCTGCTGAGCAACTGTGGGAGGCTTTGGCGGTCACGTGGCTGTTTTCAGAATTGAAATCCGACTGTTATTAGCGTGTATAGAATTTTTGTCACATTTTTTTTTTACCCCGGGCATCACGACGGGCGCCTGTAGCAGATTTATTAGTGCCGCCCCATGAAACTTCAAAGCCAGTTATTATTTTTGCAAAATCCTGGGTACGAGCCACAATGTAATTTATCGTGATACGCGTCGAGGGGCCTCCAGCGCATTTACTAGCGTCCCCCCATAGACTGTGACCTGCTGAGCCCCTGCAGGAGGCTTTGGCGGTCACGTGGCTGTTTTCAGAGTTGAAATCTGACTGTTATTAGCGTGTACAGAATTTTTGTCACATTTTTTTACCCCCCCGGCTGTCACTACGGGCACCTGTAGCAGATTTATTAGCGTCACCCCATGAAACTTCAAAGCAAGTCATTATTTCTGCAAAATCCTGCATAGGAGCCACAGTGTAATTTATTGTGATGTAAGAACGGGGACCTCTAGCGCATTCACTAGCGTCCCCTTATAGAACGTGACTTGCTGAGCCCCTGCAGGACGCTTTGGCGGTGACGTGGCTGTTTTCAGAATTGAAATCGGACTGTTATTAGCGAGTACAGATTTTTTGTGTCTCATTTCTCTACCCCCCGGCTGTCAGTACAGTTACTTAGTGGGAAGTTGTACCTACGTCCTTCTCCGCTCCGCACGCTGCTCCTTAACCGACCCGCCTGCCGCTCATCCTTCCTCCCTCCGCGCCGCCCTGAAGCACAGGAGATGTAACCATATATTTCTGTTTAAATCAGAGCCTTATTTCTTTTTTAAATTATCGTGATGTGCGTCCGGGGGCCTTTAGCGCATTTACTAGCGTCCCCTTATAGACTGTGACCTGCTGAGCAACTGTGGGAGGCTTTGGCGGTCACGTGGCTGTTTTCAGAATTGAAATCGGACTGTTATTAGCGTGTATAGAATTTTTGTCACATTTTATTTTTACCCCGGGCATCACGACGGGCGCCTGTAGCAGATTTATTAGTGCCGCCCCATGAAACTTCAAAGCCAGTTATTATTTTTGCAAAATCCATGGTACGAGCCACAGTGTAATTTATCGTGATACGCGTCGAGGGGCCTCTAGCGCATTTACTAGCGTCCCCCCATAGACTGTGACCTGCTGAGCCCCTGCAGGAGGCTTTGGCGGTCACGTGGCTGTTTTCAGAGTTGAAATCTGACTGTTATTAGCGTGTACAGAATTTTTTGTCACATTTTTTTACCCCCCCGGCTGTCACTACGGGCACCTGTAGCAGATTTATTAGCGTCACCCCATGAAACTTCAAAGCAAGTCATTATTTCTGCAAAATCCTGCATAGGAGCCACAGTGTAATTTATTGTGATGTAAGAACGGGGACCTCTAGCGCATTCACTAGCGTCCCCTTATAGAACGTGACTTGCTGAGCCCCTGCAGGACGCTTTGGCGGTGACGTGGCTGTTTTCAGAATTGAAATCGGACTGTTATTAGCGAGTACAGATTTTTTGTGTCTCATTTCTCTACCCCCCGGCTGTCAGTACAGTTACTTAGTGGGAAGTTGTACCTACGTCCTTCTCCGCTCCGCACGCTGCTCCTTAACCGACCCGCCTGCCGCTCATCCTTCCTCCCTCCGCGCCGCCCTGAAGCACAGGAGATGTAACCATATATTTCTGTTTAAATCAGAGCCTTATTTCTTTTTTAAATTATCGTGATGTGCGTCCGGGGGCCTTTAGCGCATTCACTAGCGTCCCCCCATAGACTGTGACCTGCTTAGCAACTGTGGGAGGCTTTGGCGGTCACGTGGCTGTTTTCAGAATTGAAATCGGACTGTTATTAGCGTGTATAGAATTTTTGTCACATTTTATTTTTACCCCGGGCATCACGACGGGCGCCTGTAGCAGATTTATTAGTGCCGCCCCATGAACCTTCAAAGCCAGTTATTATTTTTGCAAAATCCTGGGTACGAGCCACAGTGTAATTTATCGTGATACGCGTCGAGGGGCCTCCAGCGCATTTACTAGCGTCCCCCCATAGACTGTGACCTGCTGAGCCCCTGCAGGAGGCTTTGGCGGTCACGTGGCTGTTTTCAGAGTTGAAATCTGACTGTTATTAGCGTGTACAGAATTTTTGTCACATTTTTTTACCCCCCCGGCTGTCACTACGGGCACCTGTAGCAGATTTATTAGCGTCACCCCATGAAACTTCAAAGCAAGTCATTATTTCTGCAAAATCCTGCATAGGAGCCACAGTGTAATTTATTGTGATGTAAGAACGGGGACCTCTAGCGCATTCACTAGCGTCCCCTTATAGAACGTGACTTGCTGAGCCCCTGCAGGACGCTTTGGCGGTGACGTGGCTGTTTTCAGAATTGAAATCGGACTGTTATTAGCGAGTACAGATTTTTTGTGTCTCATTTCTCTACCCCCCGGCTGTCAGTACAGTTACTTAGTGGGAAGTTGTACCTACGTCCTTCTCCGCTCCGCACGCTGCTCCTTAACCGACCCGCCTGCCGCTCATCCTTCCTCCCTCCGCGCCGCCCTGAAGCACAGGAGATGTAACCATATATTTCTGTTTAAATCAGAGCCTTATTTCTTTTTTAAATTATCGTGATGTGCGTCCGGGGGCCTTTAGCGCATTTACTAGCGTCCCCTTATAGACTGTGACCTGCTGAGCAACTGTGGGAGGCTTTGGCGGTCACGTGGCTGTTTTCAGAATTGAAATCGGACTGTTATTAGCGTGTATAGAATTTTTGTCACATTTTATTTTTACCCCGGGCATCACGACGGGCGCCTGTAGCAGATTTATTAGTGCCGCCCCATGAAACTTCAAAGCCAGTTATTATTTTTGCAAAATCCATGGTACGAGCCACAGTGTAATTTATCGTGATACGCGTCGAGGGGCCTCTAGCGCATTTACTAGCGTCCCCCCATAGACTGTGACCTGCTGAGCCCCTGCAGGAGGCTTTGGCGGTCACGTGGCTGTTTTCAGAGTTGAAATCTGACTGTTATTAGCGTGTACAGAATTTTTTGTCACATTTTTTTACCCCCCCGGCTGTCACTACGGGCACCTGTAGCAGATTTATTAGCGTCACCCCATGAAACTTCAAAGCAAGTCATTATTTCTGCAAAATCCTGCATAGGAGCCACAGTGTAATTTATTGTGATGTAAGAACGGGGACCTCTAGCGCATTCACTAGCGTCCCCTTATAGAACGTGACTTGCTGAGCCCCTGCAGGACGCTTTGGCGGTGACGTGGCTGTTTTCAGAATTGAAATCGGACTGTTATTAGCGAGTACAGATTTTTTGTGTCTCATTTCTCTACCCCCCGGCTGTCAGTACAGTTACTTAGTGGGAAGTTGTACCTACGTCCTTCTCCGCTCCGCACGCTGCTCCTTAACCGACCCGCCTGCCGCTCATCCTTCCTCCCTCCGCGCCGCCCTGAAGCACAGGAGATGTAACCATATATTTCTGTTTAAATCAGAGCCTTATTTCTTTTTTAAATTATCGTGATGTGCGTCCGGGGGCCTTTAGCGCATTCACTAGCGTCCCCCCATAGACTGTGACCTGCTTAGCAACTGTGGGAGGCTTTGGCGGTCACGTGGCTGTTTTCAGAATTGAAATCGGACTGTTATTAGCGTGTATAGAATTTTTGTCACATTTTATTTTTACCCCGGGCATCACGACGGGCGCCTGTAGCAGATTTATTAGTGCCGCCCCATGAACCTTCAAAGCCAGTTATTATTTTTGCAAAATCCTGGGTACGAGCCACAGTGTAATTTATCGTGATACGCGTCGAGGGGCCTCCAGCGCATTTACTAGCGTCCCCCCATAGACTGTGACCTGCTGAGCCCCTGCAGGAGGCTTTGGCGGTCACGTGGCTGTTTTCAGAGTTGAAATCTGACTGTTATTAGCGTGTACAGAATTTTTGTCACATTTTTTTACCCCCCCGGCTGTCACTACGGGCACCTGTAGCAGATTTATTAGCGTCACCCCATGAAACTTCAAAGCAAGTCATTATTTCTGCAAAATCCTGCATAGGAGCCACAGTGTAATTTATTGTGATGTAAGAACGGGGACCTCTAGCGCATTCACTAGCGTCCCCTTATAGAACGTGACTTGCTGAGCCCCTGCAGGACGCTTTGGCGGTGACGTGGCTGTTTTCAGAATTGAAATCGGACTGTTATTAGCGAGTACAGATTTTTTGTGTCTCATTTCTCTACCCCCCGGCTGTCAGTACAGTTACTTAGTGGGAAGTTGTACCTACGTCCTTCTCCGCTCCGCACGCTGCTCCTTAACCGACCCGCCTGCCGCTCATCCTTCCTCCCTCCGCGCCGCCCTGAAGCACAGGAGATGTAACCATATATTTCTGTTTAAATCAGAGCCTTATTTCTTTTTTAAATTATCGTGATGTGCGTCCGGGGGCCTTTAGCGCATTTACTAGCGTCCCCTTATAGACTGTGACCTGCTGAGCAACTGTGGGAGGCTTTGGCGGTCACGTGGCTGTTTTCAGAATTGAAATCGGACTGTTATTAGCGTGTATAGAATTTTTGTCACATTTTATTTTTACCCCGGGCATCACGACGGGCGCCTGTAGCAGATTTATTAGTGCCGCCCCATGAAACTTCAAAGCCAGTTATTATTTTTGCAAAATCCTGGGTACGAGCCACAGTGTAATTTATCGTGATACGCGTCGAGGGGCCTCTAGCGCATTTACTAGCGTCCCCCCATAGACTGTGACCTGCTGAGCCCCTGCAGGAGGCTTTGGCGGTCACATGGCTGTTTTCAGAGTTGAAATCTGACTGTTATTAGCGTGTACAGAATTTTTGTCACATTTTTTTACCCCCCCGGCCGTCACTACGGGCACCTGTAGCAGATTTATTAGCGTCACCCCATGAAACTTCAAAGCAAGTCATTATTCTTGCAAAATCCTGCATTGGAGCCACAGTGTAATTTATTGTGATGTAAGAACGGGGACCTCTAGCGCATTCACTAGCGTCCCCTTATAGAACCTGACTTGCTGAGCCCCTGCAGGACGCTTTGGCGGTGACGTGGCTGTTTTCAGAATTGAAATCGGACTGTTATTAGCGAGTACAGATTTTTTGTGTCTCATTTCTCTACCCCCAGGCTGTCAGTACAGTTACTTAGTGGGAAGTTGTACCTACGTCCTTCTCCGCTCCGCACGCTGCTCCTTAACCGACCCGCCTGCCGCTCATCCTTCCTCCCTCCGCGCCGCCCTGAAGCACAGGAGATGTAACCATATATTTCTGTTTAAATCAGAGCCTTATTTCTTTTTTAAATTATCGTGATGTGCGTCCGGGGGCCTTTAGCGCATTTACTAGCGTCCCCTTATAGACTGTGACCTGCTGAGCAACTGTGGGAGGCTTTGGCGGTCACGTGGCTGTTTTCAGAATTGAAATCGGACTGTTATTAGCGTGTATAGAATTTTTGTCACATTTTATTTTTACCCCGGGCATCACGACGGGCGCCTGTAGCAGATTTATTAGTGCCGCCCCATGAAACTTCAAAGCCAGTTATTATTTTTGCAAAATCCTGGGTACGAGCCACAGTGTAATTTATCGTGATACGCGTCGAGGGGCCTCTAGCGCATTTACTAGCGTCCCCCCATAGACTGTGACCTGCTGAGCCCCTGCAGGAGGCTTTGGCGGTCACATGGCTGTTTTCAGAGTTGAAATCTGACTGTTATTAGCGTGTACAGAATTTTTGTCACATTTTTTTACCCCCCCGGCCGTCACTACGGGCACCTGTAGCAGATTTATTAGCGTCACCCCATGAAACTTCAAAGCAAGTCATTATTCTTGCAAAATCCTGCATTGGAGCCGCAGTGTAATTTATTGTGATGTAAGAACGGGGACCTCTAGCGCATTCACTAGCGTCCCCTTATAGAACCTGACTTGCTGAGCCCCTGCAGGACGCTTTGGCGGTGACGTGGCTGTTTTCAGAATTGAAATCGGACTGTTATTAGCGAGTACAGATTTTTTGTGTCTCATTTCTCTACCCCCCGGCTGTCAGTACAGTTACTTAGTGGGAAGTTGTACCTACGTCCTTCTCCGCTCCGCACGCTGCTCCTTAACCGACCCGCCTGCCGCTCATCCTTCCTCCCTCCGCGCCGCCCTGAAGCACAGGAGATGTAACCATATATTTCTGTTTAAATCAGAGCCTTATTTCTTTTTTAAATTATCGTGATGTGCGTCCGGGGGCCTTTAGCGCATTTACTAGCGTCCCCTTATAGACTGTGACCTGCTGAGCAACTGTGGGAGGCTTTGGCGGTCACGTGGCTGTTTTCAGAATTGAAATCGGACTGTTATTAGCGTGTATAGAATTTTTGTCACATTTTATTTTTACCCCGGGCATCACGACGGGCGCCTGTAGCAGATTTATTAGTGCCGCCCCATGAAACTTCAAAGCCAGTTATTATTTTTGCAAAATCCATGGTACGAGCCACAGTGTAATTTATCGTGATACGCGTCGAGGGGCCTCTAGCGCATTTACTAGCGTCCCCCCATAGACTGTGACCTGCTGAGCCCCTGCAGGAGGCTTTGGCGGTCACGTGGCTGTTTTCAGAGTTGAAATCTGACTGTTATTAGCGTGTACAGAATTTTTGTCACATTTTTTTACCCCCCCGGCCGTCACTACGGGCACCTGTAGCAGATTTATTAGCGTCACCCCATGAAACTTCAAAGCAAGTCATTATTTCTGCAAAATCCTGCATAGGAGCCACAGTGTAATTTATTGTGATGTAAGAACGGGGACCTCTAGCGCATTCACTAGCGTCCCCTTATAGAACGTGACTTGCTGAGCCCCTGCAGGACGCTTTGGCGGTGACGTGGCTGTTTTCAGAATTGAAATCGGACTGTTATTAGCGAGTACAGATTTTTTGTGTCTCATTTCTCTACCCCCCGGCTGTCAGTACAGTTACTTAGTGGGAAGTTGTACCTACGTCCTTCTCCGCTCCGCACGCTGCTCCTTAACCGACCCGCCTGCCGCTCATCCTTCCTCCCTCCGCGCCGCCCTGAAGCACAGGAGATGTAACCATATATTTCTGTTTAAATCAGAGCCTTATTTCTTTTTTAAATTATCGTGATGTGCGTCCGGGGGCCTTTAGCGCATTTACTAGCGTCCCCTTATAGACTGTGACCTGCTGAGCAACTGTGGGAGGCTTTGGCGGTCACGTGGCTGTTTTCAGAATTGAAATCGGACTGTTATTAGCGTGTATAGAATTTTTGTCACATTTTATTTTTACCCCGGGCATCACGACGGGCGCCTGTAGCAGATTTATTAGTGCCGCCCCATGAAACTTCAAAGCCAGTTATTATTTTTGCAAAATCCTGGGTACGAGCCACAGTGTAATTTATCGTGATACGCGTCGAGGGGCCTCTAGCGCATTTACTAGCGTCCCCCCATAGACTGTGACCTGCTGAGCCCCTGCAGGAGGCTTTGGCGGTCACATGGCTGTTTTCAGAGTTGAAATCTGACTGTTATTAGCGTGTACAGAATTTTTGTCACATTTTTTTACCCCCCCGGCCGTCACTACGGGCACCTGTAGCAGATTTATTAGCGTCACCCCATGAAACTTCAAAGCAAGTCATTATTCTTGCAAAATCCTGCATTGGAGCCGCAGTGTAATTTATTGTGATGTAAGAACGGGGACCTCTAGCGCATTCACTAGCGTCCCCTTATAGAACCTGACTTGCTGAGCCCCTGCAGGACGCTTTGGCGGTGACGTGGCTGTTTTCAGAATTGAAATCGGACTGTTATTAGCGAGTACAGATTTTTTGTGTCTCATTTCTCTACCCCCCGGCTGTCAGTACAGTTACTTAGTGGGAAGTTGTACCTACGTCCTTCTCCGCTCCGCACGCTGCTCCTTAACCGACCCGCCTGCCGCTCATCCTTCCTCCCTCCGCGCCGCCCTGAAGCACAGGAGATGTAACCATATATTTCTGTTTAAATCAGAGCCTTATTTCTTTTTTAAATTATCGTGATGTGCGTCCGGGGGCCTTTAGCGCATTTACTAGCGTCCCCTTATAGACTGTGACCTGCTGAGCAACTGTGGGAGGCTTTGGCGGTCACGTGGCTGTTTTCAGAATTGAAATCGGACTGTTATTAGCGTGTATAGAATTTTTGTCACATTTTATTTTTACCCCGGGCATCACGACGGGCGCCTGTAGCAGATTTATTAGTGCCGCCCCATGAAACTTCAAAGCCAGTTATTATTTTTGCAAAATCCATGGTACGAGCCACAGTGTAATTTATCGTGATACGCGTCGAGGGGCCTCTAGCGCATTTACTAGCGTCCCCCCATAGACTGTGACCTGCTGAGCCCCTGCAGGAGGCTTTGGCGGTCACGTGGCTGTTTTCAGAGTTGAAATCTGACTGTTATTAGCGTGTACAGAATTTTTGTCACATTTTTTTACCCCCCCGGCCGTCACTACGGGCACCTGTAGCAGATTTATTAGCGTCACCCCATGAAACTTCAAAGCAAGTCATTATTTCTGCAAAATCCTGCATAGGAGCCACAGTGTAATTTATTGTGATGTAAGAACGGGGACCTCTAGCGCATTCACTAGCGTCCCCTTATAGAACGTGACTTGCTGAGCCCCTGCAGGACGCTTTGGCGGTGACGTGGCTGTTTTCAGAATTGAAATCGGACTGTTATTAGCGAGTACAGATTTTTTGTGTCTCATTTCTCTACCCCCCGGCTGTCAGTACAGTTACTTAGTGGGAAGTTGTACCTACGTCCTTCTCCGCTCCGCACGCTGCTCCTTAACCGACCCGCCTGCCGCTCATCCTTCCTCCCTCCGCGCCGCCCTGAAGCACAGGAGATGTAACCATATATTTCTGTTTAAATCAGAGCCTTATTTCTTTTTTAAATTATCGTGATGTGCGTCCGGGGGCCTTTAGCGCATTCACTAGCGTCCCCCCATAGACTGTGACCTGCTTAGCAACTGTGGGAGGCTTTGGCGGTCACGTGGCTGTTTTCAGAATTGAAATCGGACTGTTATTAGCGTGTATAGAATTTTTGTCACATTTTATTTTTACCCCGGGCATCACGACGGGCGCCTGTAGCAGATTTATTAGTGCCGCCCCATGAACCTTCAAAGCCAGTTATTATTTTTGCAAAATCCTGGGTACGAGCCACAGTGTAATTTATCGTGATACGCGTCGAGGGGCCTCCAGCGCATTTACTAGCGTCCCCCCATAGACTGTGACCTGCTGAGCCCCTGCAGGAGGCTTTGGCGGTCACGTGGCTGTTTTCAGAGTTGAAATCTGACTGTTATTAGCGTGTACAGAATTTTTGTCACATTTTTTTACCCCCCCGGCTGTCACTACGGGCACCTGTAGCAGATTTATTAGCGTCACCCCATGAAACTTCAAAGCAAGTCATTATTTCTGCAAAATCCTGCATAGGAGCCACAGTGTAATTTATTGTGATGTAAGAACGGGGACCTCTAGCGCATTCACTAGCGTCCCCTTATAGAACGTGACTTGCTGAGCCCCTGCAGGACGCTTTGGCGGTGACGTGGCTGTTTTCAGAATTGAAATCGGACTGTTATTAGCGAGTACAGATTTTTTGTGTCTCATTTCTCTACCCCCCGGCTGTCAGTACAGTTACTTAGTGGGAAGTTGTACCTACGTCCTTCTCCGCTCCGCACGCTGCTCCTTAACCGACCCGCCTGCCGCTCATCCTTCCTCCCTCCGCGCCGCCCTGAAGCACAGGAGATGTAACCATATATTTCTGTTTAAATCAGAGCCTTATTTCTTTTTTAAATTATCGTGATGTGCGTCCGGGGGCCTTTAGCGCATTTACTAGCGTCCCCTTATAGACTGTGACCTGCTGAGCAACTGTGGGAGGCTTTGGCGGTCACGTGGCTGTTTTCAGAATTGAAATCGGACTGTTATTAGCGTGTATAGAATTTTTGTCACATTTTATTTTTACCCCGGGCATCACGACGGGCGCCTGTAGCAGATTTATTAGTGCCGCCCCATGAAACTTCAAAGCCAGTTATTATTTTTGCAAAATCCTGGGTACGAGCCACAGTGTAATTTATCGTGATACGCGTCGAGGGGCCTCTAGCGCATTTACTAGCGTCCCCCCATAGACTGTGACCTGCTGAGCCCCTGCAGGAGGCTTTGGCGGTCACATGGCTGTTTTCAGAGTTGAAATCTGACTGTTATTAGCGTGTACAGAATTTTTGTCACATTTTTTTACCCCCCCGGCCGTCACTACGGGCACCTGTAGCAGATTTATTAGCGTCACCCCATGAAACTTCAAAGCAAGTCATTATTCTTGCAAAATCCTGCATTGGAGCCACAGTGTAATTTATTGTGATGTAAGAACGGGGACCTCTAGCGCATTCACTAGCGTCCCCTTATAGAACCTGACTTGCTGAGCCCCTGCAGGACGCTTTGGCGGTGACGTGGCTGTTTTCAGAATTGAAATCGGACTGTTATTAGCGAGTACAGATTTTTTGTGTCTCATTTCTCTACCCCCCGGCTGTCAGTACAGTTACTTAGTGGGAAGTTGTACCTACGTCCTTCTCCGCTCCGCACGCTGCTCCTTAACCGACCCGCCTGCCGCTCATCCTTCCTCCCTCCGCGCCGCCCTGAAGCACAGGAGATGTAACCATATATTTCTGTTTAAATCAGAGCCTTATTTCTTTTTTAAATTATCGTGATGTGCGTCCGGGGGCCTTTAGCGCATTTACTAGCGTCCCCTTATAGACTGTGACCTGCTGAGCAACTGTGGGAGGCTTTGGCGGTCACGTGGCTGTTTTCAGAATTGAAATCGGACTGTTATTAGCGTGTATAGAATTTTTGTCACATTTTATTTTTACCCCGGGCATCACGACGGGCGCCTGTAGCAGATTTATTAGTGCCGCCCCATGAAACTTCAAAGCCAGTTATTATTTTTGCAAAATCCTGGGTACGAGCCACAGTGTAATTTATCGTGATACGCGTCGAGGGGCCTCTAGCGCATTTACTAGCGTCCCCCCATAGACTGTGACCTGCTGAGCCCCTGCAGGAGGCTTTGGCGGTCACATGGCTGTTTTCAGAGTTGAAATCTGACTGTTATTAGCGTGTACAGAATTTTTGTCACATTTTTTTACCCCCCCGGCCGTCACTACGGGCACCTGTAGCAGATTTATTAGCGTCACCCCATGAAACTTCAAAGCAAGTCATTATTCTTGCAAAATCCTGCATTGGAGCCGCAGTGTAATTTATTGTGATGTAAGAACGGGGACCTCTAGCGCATTCACTAGCGTCCCCTTATAGAACCTGACTTGCTGAGCCCCTGCAGGACGCTTTGGCGGTGACGTGGCTGTTTTCAGAATTGAAATCGGACTGTTATTAGCGAGTACAGATTTTTTGTGTCTCATTTCTCTACCCCCCGGCTGTCAGTACAGTTACTTAGTGGGAAGTTGTACCTACGTCCTTCTCCGCTCCGCACGCTGCTCCTTAACCGACCCGCCTGCCGCTCATCCTTCCTCCCTCCGCGCCGCCCTGAAGCACAGGAGATGTAACCATATATTTCTGTTTAAATCAGAGCCTTATTTCTTTTTTAAATTATCGTGATGTGCGTCCGGGGGCCTTTAGCGCATTTACTAGCGTCCCCTTATAGACTGTGACCTGCTGAGCAACTGTGGGAGGCTTTGGCGGTCACGTGGCTGTTTTCAGAATTGAAATCGGACTGTTATTAGCGTGTATAGAATTTTTGTCACATTTTATTTTTACCCCGGGCATCACGACGGGCGCCTGTAGCAGATTTATTAGTGCCGCCCCATGAAACTTCAAAGCCAGTTATTATTTTTGCAAAATCCATGGTACGAGCCACAGTGTAATTTATCGTGATACGCGTCGAGGGGCCTCTAGCGCATTTACTAGCGTCCCCCCATAGACTGTGACCTGCTGAGCCCCTGCAGGAGGCTTTGGCGGTCACGTGGCTGTTTTCAGAGTTGAAATCTGACTGTTATTAGCGTGTACAGAATTTTTGTCACATTTTTTTACCCCCCCGGCCGTCACTACGGGCACCTGTAGCAGATTTATTAGCGTCACCCCATGAAACTTCAAAGCAAGTCATTATTCTTGCAAAATCCTGCATTGGAGCCACAGTGTAATTTATTGTGATGTAAGAACGGGGACCTCTAGCGCATTCACTAGCGTCCCCTTATAGAACGTGACTTGCTGAGCCCCTGCAGGACGCTTTGGCGGTGACGTGGCTGTTTTCAGAATTGAAATCGGACTGTTATTAGCGAGTACAGATTTTCTGTGTCTCATTTCTCTACCCCCCGGCTGTCAGTACAGTTACTTAGTGGGAAATTGTACCTACGTCCTTCTCCGCTCCGCACGCTGCTCCTTAACCGACCCGCCTGCCGCTCATCCTTCCTCCCTCCGCGCCGCCCTGAAGCACAGGAGATGTAACCATATATTTCTGTTTAAATCAGAGCCTTATTTCTTTTTTAAATTATCGTGATGTGCGTCCGGGGGCCTTTAGCGCATTCACTAGCGTCCCCCCATAGACTGTGACCTGCTTAGCAACTGTGGGAGGCTTTGGCGGTCACGTGGCTGTTTTCAGAATTGAAATCGGACTGTTATTAGCGTGTACAGAATTTTTGTCACATTTTTTTACCCCCCCGGCCGTCACTACGGGCACCTGTAGCAGATTTATTAGCGTCACCCCATGAAACTTCAAAGCAAGTCATTATTTCTGCAAAATCCTGCATAGGAGCCACAGTGTAATTTATTGTGATGTAAGAACGGGGACCTCTAGCGCATTCACTAGCGTCCCCTTATAGAACGTGACTTGCTGAGCCCCTGCAGGACGCTTTGGCGGTGACGTGGCTGTTTTCAGAATTGAAATCGGACTGTTATTAGCGAGTACAGATTTTTTGTGTCTCATTTCTCTACCCCCCGGCTGTCAGTACAGTTACTTAGTGGGAAGTTGTACCTACGTCCTTCTCCGCTCCGCACGCTGCTCCTTAACCGACCCGCCTGCCGCTCATCCTTCCTCCCTCCGCGCCGCCCTGAAGCACAGGAGATGTAACCATATATTTCTGTTTAAATCAGAGCCTTATTTCTTTTTTAAATTATCGTGATGTGCGTCCGGGGGCCTTTAGCGCATTTACTAGCGTCCCCTTATAGACTGTGACCTGCTGAGCAACTGTGGGAGGCTTTGGCGGTCACGTGGCTGTTTTCAGAATTGAAATCGGACTGTTATTAGCGTGTATAGAATTTTTGTCACATTTTATTTTTACCCCGGGCATCACGACGGGCGCCTGTAGCAGATTTATTAGTGCCGCCCCATGAACCTTCAAAGCCAGTTATTATTTTTGCAAAATCCTGGGTACGAGCCACAGTGTAATTTATCGTGATATGCGTCGAGGGGCCTCTAGCGCATTTACTAGCGTCCCCCCATAGACTGTGACCTGCTGAGCCCCTGCAGGAGGCTTTGGCGGTCACGTGGCTGTTTTCAGAGTTGAAATCTGACTGTTATTAGCGTGTACAGAATTTTTGTCACATTTTTTTACCCCCCCGGCCGTCACTACGGGCACCTGTAGCAGATTTATTAGCGTCACCCCATGAAACTTCAAAGCAAGTCATTATTTCTGCAAAATCCTGCATAGGAGCCACAGTGTAATTTATTGTGATGTAAGAACGGGGACCTCTAGCGCATTCACTAGCGTCCCCTTATAGAACGTGACTTGCTGAGCCCCTGCAGGACGGTTTGGCGGTGACGTGGCTGTTTTCAGAATTGAAATCGGACTGTTATTAGCGAGTACAGATTTTCTGTGTCTCATTTCTCTACCCCCCGGCTGTCAGTACAGTTACTTAGTGGGAAATTGTACCTACGTCCTTCTCCGCTCCGCACGCTGCTCCTTAACCGACCCGCCTGCCGCTCATCCTTCCTCCCTCCGCGCCGCCCTGAAGCACAGGAGATGTAACCATATATTTCTGTTTAAATCAGAGCCTTATTTCTTTTTTAAATTATCGTGATGTGCGTCCGGGGGCCTTTAGTGCATTCATTAGCGTCCCCCCATAGACTGTGACCTGCTTAGCAACTGTGGGAGGCTTTGGCGGTGACGTGGCTGTTTTCAGAATTGAAATTGGACTGTTATTAGCGTGTATAGAATTTTTGTCACATTTTTTTTTACCCCGGGCATCACGACGGGCGCCTGTAGCAGATTTATTAGTGCCGCCCCATGAAACTTCAAAGCCAGTCATTATTTCTGCAAAATCCTGGGTACGAGCCACAGTGTAATTTATCGTGATACGCGTCGAGGGGCCTCTAGCGCATTTACTAGCGTCCCCCCATAGACTGTGACCTGCTGAGCCCCTGCAGGAGGCTTTGGCGGTCACGTGGCTGTTTTCAGAGTTGAAATCTGACTGTGATTAGCGTGTACAAATTTTTGTCACATTTTTTTACCCCCCCGGCCGTCACTACGGGCACCTGTAGCAGATTTATTAGCATCACCCCATGAAACTTCAAAGCAAGTTATTATTTCTGCAAAATCCTGCATAGGAGCCACAGTGTAATTTATTGTGATGTAAGAACGGGGACCTCTAGCGCATTCACTAGCGTCCCCTTATAGAACGTGACTTGCTGAGCCCCTGCAGAACGCTTTGGCGGTGACGTGGCTGTTTTCAGAATTGAAATCGGACTGTTATTAGCGAGTACAGATTTTTTGTGTCTCATTTCTCTACCCCCCGGCTGTCAGTACAGTTACTTAGTGGGAAGTTGTACCTACGTCCTTCTCCGCTCCGCACGCTGCTCCTTAACCGACCCGCCTGCCGCTCATCCTTCCTCCCTCCGCGCCGCCCTGAAGCACAGGAGATGTAACCATATATTTCTGTTTAAATCAGAGCCTTATTTCTTTTTTAAATTATCGTGATGTGCGTCCGGGGGCCTTTAGCGCATTTACTAGCGTCCCCTTATAGACTGTGACCTGCTGAGCAACTGTGGGAGGCTTTGGCGGTCACGTGGCTGTTTTCAGAATTGAAATCGGACTGTTATTAGCGTGTATAGAATTTTTGTCACATTTTATTTTTACCCCGGGCATCACGACGGGCGCCTGTAGCAGATTTATTAGTGCCGCCCCATGAAACTTCAAAGCCAGTTATTATTTTTGCAAAATCCTGGGTACGAGCCACAGTGTAATTTATCGTGATACGCGTCGAGGGGCCTCTAGCGCATTTACTAGCGTCCCCCCATAGACTGTGACCTGCTGAGCCCCTGCAGGAGGCTTTGGCGGTCACGTGGCTGTTTTCAGAGTTGAAATCTGACTGTTATTAGCGTGTACAGAATTTTTGTCACATTTTTTTACCCCCCCGGCCGTCACTACGGGCACCTGTAGCAGATTTATTAGCGTCACCCCATGAAACTTCAAAGCAAGTCATTATTCTTGCAAAATCCTGCATTGGAGCCACAGTGTAATTTATTGTGATGTAAGAACGGGGACCTCTAGCGCATTCACTAGCGTCCCCTTATAGAACCTGACTTGCTGAGCCCCTGCAGGACGCTTTGGCGGTGACGTGGCTGTTTTCAGAATTGAAATCGGACTGTTATTAGCGAGTACAGATTTTTTGTGTCTCATTTCTCTACCCCCCGGCTGTCAGTACAGTTACTTAGTGGGAAGTTGTACCTACGTCCTTCTCCGCTCCGCACGCTGCTCCTTAACCGACCCGCCTGCCGCTCATCCTTCCTCCCTCCGCGCCGCCCTGAAGCACAGGAGATGTAACCATATATTTCTGTTTAAATCAGAGCCTTATTTCTTTTTTAAATTATCGTGATGTGCGTCCGGGGGCCTTTAGCGCATTTACTAGCGTCCCCTTATAGACTGTGACCTGCTGAGCAACTGTGGGAGGCTTTGGCGGTCACGTGGCTGTTTTCAGAATTGAAATCGGACTGTTATTAGCGTGTATAGAATTTTTGTCACATTTTATTTTTACCCCGGGCATCACGACGGGCGCCTGTAGCAGATTTATTAGTGCCGCCCCATGAAACTTCAAAGCCAGTTATTATTTTTGCAAAATCCTGGGTACGAGCCACAGTGTAATTTATCGTGATACGCGTCGAGGGGCCTCTAGCGCATTTACTAGCGTCCCCCCATAGACTGTGACCTGCTGAGCCCCTGCAGGAGGCTTTGGCGGTCACATGGCTGTTTTCAGAGTTGAAATCTGACTGTTATTAGCGTGTACAGAATTTTTGTCACATTTTTTTACCCCCCCGGCCGTCACTACGGGCACCTGTAGCAGATTTATTAGCGTCACCCCATGAAACTTCAAAGCAAGTCATTATTCTTGCAAAATCCTGCATTGGAGCCGCAGTGTAATTTATTGTGATGTAAGAACGGGGACCTCTAGCGCATTCACTAGCGTCCCCTTATAGAACCTGACTTGCTGAGCCCCTGCAGGACGCTTTGGCGGTGACGTGGCTGTTTTCAGAATTGAAATCGGACTGTTATTAGCGAGTACAGATTTTTTGTGTCTCATTTCTCTACCCCCCGGCTGTCAGTACAGTTACTTAGTGGGAAGTTGTACCTACGTCCTTCTCCGCTCCGCACGCTGCTCCTTAACCGACCCGCCTGCCGCTCATCCTTCCTCCCTCCGCGCCGCCCTGAAGCACAGGAGATGTAACCATATATTTCTGTTTAAATCAGAGCCTTATTTCTTTTTTAAATTATCGTGATGTGCGTCCGGGGGCCTTTAGCGCATTTACTAGCGTCCCCTTATAGACTGTGACCTGCTGAGCAACTGTGGGAGGCTTTGGCGGTCACGTGGCTGTTTTCAGAATTGAAATCGGACTGTTATTAGCGTGTATAGAATTTTTGTCACATTTTATTTTTACCCCGGGCATCACGACGGGCGCCTGTAGCAGATTTATTAGTGCCGCCCCATGAAACTTCAAAGCCAGTTATTATTTTTGCAAAATCCATGGTACGAGCCACAGTGTAATTTATCGTGATACGCGTCGAGGGGCCTCTAGCGCATTTACTAGCGTCCCCCCATAGACTGTGACCTGCTGAGCCCCTGCAGGAGGCTTTGGCGGTCACGTGGCTGTTTTCAGAATTGAAATCTGACTGTTATTAGCGTGTACAGAATTTTTGTCACATTTTTTTACCCCCCCGGCCGTCACTACGGGCACCTGTAGCAGATTTATTAGCGTCACCCCATGAAACTTCAAAGCAAGTCATTATTCTTGCAAAATCCTGCATTGGAGCCACAGTGTAATTTATTGTGATGTAAGAACGGGGACCTCTAGCGCATTCACTAGCGTCCCCTTATAGAACGTGACTTGCTGAGCCCCTGCAGGACGCTTTGGCGGTGACGTGGCTGTTTTCAGAATTGAAATCGGACTGTTATTAGCGAGTACAGATTTTCTGTGTCTCATTTCTCTACCCCCCGGCTGTCAGTACAGTTACTTAGTGGGAAATTGTACCTACGTCCTTCTCCGCTCCGCACGCTGCTCCTTAACCGACCCGCCTGCCGCTCATCCTTCCTCCCTCCGCGCCGCCCTGAAGCACAGGAGATGTAACCATATATTTCTGTTTAAATCAGAGCCTTATTTCTTTTTTAAATTATCGTGATGTGCGTCCGGGGGCCTTTAGCGCATTCACTAGCGTCCCCCCATAGACTGTGACCTGCTTAGCAACTGTGGGAGGCTTTGGCGGTCACGTGGCTGTTTTCAGAATTGAAATCGGACTGTTATTAGCGTGTACAGAATTTTTGTCACATTTTTTTACCCCCCCGGCCGTCACTACGGGCACCTGTAGCAGATTTATTAGCGTCACCCCATGAAACTTCAAAGCAAGTCATTATTTCTGCAAAATCCTGCATAGGAGCCACAGTGTAATTTATTGTGATGTAAGAACGGGGACCTCTAGCGCATTCACTAGCGTCCCCTTATAGAACGTGACTTGCTGAGCCCCTGCAGGACGCTTTGGCGGTGACGTGGCTGTTTTCAGAATTGAAATCGGACTGTTATTAGCGAGTACAGATATTTTGTGTCTCATTTCTCTACCCCCCGGCTGTCAGTACAGTTACTTAGTGGGAAGTTGTACCTACGTCCTTCTCCGCTCCGCACGCTGCTCCTTAACCGACCCGCCTGCCGCTCATCCTTCCTCCCTCCGCGCCGCCCTGAAGCACAGGAGATGTAACCATATATTTCTGTTTAAATCAGAGCCTTATTTCTTTTTTAAATTATCGTGATGTGCGTCCGGGGGCCTTTAGCGCATTTACTAGCGTCCCCTTATAGACTGTGACCTGCTGAGCAACTGTGGGAGGCTTTGGCGGTCACGTGGCTGTTTTCAGAATTGAAATCGGACTGTTATTAGCGTGTATAGAATTTTTGTCACATTTTATTTTTACCCCGGGCATCACGACGGGCGCCTGTAGCAGATTTATTAGTGCCGCCCCATGAAACTTCAAAGCCAGTTATTATTTTTGCAAAATCCTGGGTACGAGCCACAGTGTAATTTATCGTGATACGCGTCGAGGGGCCTCTAGCGCATTTACTAGCGTCCCCCCATAGACTGTGACCTGCTGAGCCCCTGCAGGAGGCTTTGGCGGTCACATGGCTGTTTTCAGAGTTGAAATCTGACTGTTATTAGCGTGTACAGAATTTTTGTCACATTTTTTTACCCCCCCGGCCGTCACTACGGGCACCTGTAGCAGATTTATTAGCGTCACCCCATGAAACTTCAAAGCAAGTCATTATTCTTGCAAAATCCTGCATTGGAGCCACAGTGTAATTTATTGTGATGTAAGAACGGGGACCTCTAGCGCATTCACTAGCGTCCCCTTATAGAACCTGACTTGCTGAGCCCCTGCAGGACGCTTTGGCGGTGACGTGGCTGTTTTCAGAATTGAAATCGGACTGTTATTAGCGAGTACAGATTTTTTGTGTCTCATTTCTCTACCCCCCGGCTGTCAGTACAGTTACTTAGTGGGAAGTTGTACCTACGTCCTTCTCCGCTCCGCACGCTGCTCCTTAACCGACCCGCCTGCCGCTCATCCTTCCTCCCTCCGCGCCGCCCTGAAGCACAGGAGATGTAACCATATATTTCTGTTTAAATCAGAGCCTTATTTCTTTTTTAAATTATCGTGATGTGCGTCCGGGGGCCTTTAGCGCATTTACTAGCGTCCCCTTATAGACTGTGACCTGCTGAGCAACTGTGGGAGGCTTTGGCGGTCACGTGGCTGTTTTCAGAATTGAAATCGGACTGTTATTAGCGTGTATAGAATTTTTGTCACATTTTATTTTTACCCCGGGCATCACGACGGGCGCCTGTAGCAGATTTATTAGTGCCGCCCCATGAACCTTCAAAGCCAGTTATTATTTTTGCAAAATCCTGGGTACGAGCCACAGTGTAATTTATCGTGATATGCGTCGAGGGGCCTCTAGCGCATTTACTAGCGTCCCCCCATAGACTGTGACCTGCTGAGCCCCTGCAGGAGGCTTTGGCGGTCACATGGCTGTTTTCAGAGTTGAAATCTGACTGTTATTAGCGTGTACAGAATTTTTGTCACATTTTTTTACCCCCCCGGCCGTCACTACGGGCACCTGTAGCAGATTTATTAGCGTCACCCCATGAAACTTCAAAGCAAGTCATTATTCTTGCAAAATCCTGCATTGGAGCCACAGTGTAATTTATTGTGATGTAAGAACGGGGACCTCTAGCGCATTCACTAGCGTCCCCTTATAGAACCTGACTTGCTGAGCCCCTGCAGGACGCTTTGGCGGTGACGTGGCTGTTTTCAGAATTGAAATCGGACTGTTATTAGCGAGTACAGATTTTTTGTGTCTCATTTCTCTACCCCCCGGCTGTCAGTACAGTTACTTAGTGGGAAGTTGTACCTACGTCCTTCTCCGCTCCGCACGCTGCTCCTTAACCGACCCGCCTGCCGCTCATCCTTCCTCCCTCCGCGCCGCCCTGAAGCACAGGAGATGTAACCATATATTTCTGTTTAAATCAGAGCCTTATTTCTTTTTTAAATTATCGTGATGTGCGTCCGGGGGCCTTTAGCGCATTTACTAGCGTCCCCTTATAGACTGTGACCTGCTGAGCAACTGTGGGAGGCTTTGGCGGTCACGTGGCTGTTTTCAGAATTGAAATCGGACTGTTATTAGCGTGTATAGAATTTTTGTCACATTTTATTTTTACCCCGGGCATCACGACGGGCGCCTGTAGCAGATTTATTAGTGCCGCCCCATGAACCTTCAAAGCCAGTTATTATTTTTGCAAAATCCTGGGTACGAGCCACAGTGTAATTTATCGTGATATGCGTCGAGGGGCCTCTAGCGCATTTACTAGCGTCCCCCCATAGACTGTGACCTGCTGAGCCCCTGCAGGAGGCTTTGGCGGTCACATGGCTGTTTTCAGAGTTGAAATCTGACTGTTATTAGCGTGTACAGAATTTTTGTCACATTTTTTTACCCCCCCGGCCGTCACTACGGGCACCTGTAGCAGATTTATTAGCGTCACCCCATGAAACTTCAAAGCAAGTCATTATTTCTGCAAAATCCTGCATAGGAGCCACAGTGTAATTTATTGTGATGTAAGAACGGGGACCTCTAGCGCATTCACTAGTGTCCCCTTATAGAACGTGACTTGCTGAGCCCCTGCAGGACGGTTTGGCGGTGACGTGGCTGTTTTCAGAATTGAAATCGGACTGTTATTAGCGAGTACAGATTTTCTGTGTCTCATTTCTCTACCCCCCGGCTGTCAGTACAGTTACTTAGTGGGAAATTGTACCTACGTCCTTCTCCGCTCCGCACGCTGCTCCTTAACCGACCCGCCTGCCGCTCATCCTTCCTCCCTCCGCGCCGCCCTGAAGCACAGGAGATGTAACCATATATTTCTGTTTAAATCAGAGCCTTATTTCTTTTTTAAATTATCGTGATGTGCGTCCGGGGGCCTTTAGTGCATTCATTAGCGTCCCCCCATAGACTGTGACCTGCTTAGCAACTGTGGGAGGCTTTGGCGGTGACGTGGCTGTTTTCAGAATTGAAATTGGACTGTTATTAGCGTGTATAGAATTTTTGTCACATTTTTTTTTACCCCGGGCATCACGACGGGCGCCTGTAGCAGATTTATTAGTGCCGCCCCATGAAACTTCAAAGCCAGTCATTATTTCTGCAAAATCCTGGGTACGAGCCACAGTGTAATTTATCGTGATACGCGTCGAGGGGCCTCTAGCGCATTTACTAGCGTCCCCCCATAGACTGTGACCTGCTGAGCCCCTGCAGGAGGCTTTGGCGGTCACGTGGCTGTTTTCAGAGTTGAAATCTGACTGTGATTAGCGTGTACAAATTTTTGTCACATTTTTTTACCCCCCCGGCCGTCACTACGGGCACCTGTAGCAGATTTATTAGCATCACCCCATGAAACTTCAAAGCAAGTCATTATTTCTGCAAAATCCTGCATAGGAGCCACAGTGTAATTTATTGTGATGTAAGAACGGGGACCTCTAGCGCATTCACTAGCGTCCCCTTATAGAACGTGACTTGCTGAGCCCCTGCAGAACGCTTTGGCGGTGACGTGGCTGTTTTCAGAATTGAAATCGGACTGTTATTAGCGAGTACAGATTTTTTGTGTCTCATTTCTCTACCCCCCGGCTGTCAGTACAGTTACTTAGTGGGAAGTTGTACCTACGTCCTTCTCCGCTCCGCACGCTGCTCCTTAACCGACCCGCCTGCCGCTCATCCTTCCTCCCTCCGCGCCGCCCTGAAGCACAGGAGATGTAACCATATATTTCTGTTTAAATCAGAGCCTTATTTCTTTTTTAAATTATCGTGATGTGCGTCCGGGGGCCTTTAGCGCATTTACTAGCGTCCCCTTATAGACTGTGACCTGCTGAGCAACTGTGGGAGGCTTTGGCGGTCACGTGGCTGTTTTCAGAATTGAAATCTGACTGTTATTAGCGTGTATAGAATTTTTGTCACATTTTATTTTTACCCCGGGCATCACGACGGGCGCCTGTAGCAGATTTATTAGTGCCGCCCCATGAAACTTCAAAGCCAGTTATTATTTTTGCAAAATCCATGGTACGAGCCACAGTGTAATTTATCGTGATACGCGTCGAGGGGCCTCTAGCGCATTTACTAGCGTCCCCCCATAGACTGTGACCTGCTGAGCCCCTGCAGGAGGCTTTGGCGGTCACATGGCTGTTTTCAGAGTTGAAATCTGACTGTTATTAGCGTGTACAGAATTTTTGTCACATTTTTTTACCCCCCCGGCCGTCACTACGGGCACCTGTAGCAGATTTATTAGCGTCACCCCATGAAACTTCAAAGCAAGTCATTATTCTTGCAAAATCCTGCATTGGAGCCACAGTGTAATTTATTGTGATGTAAGAACGGGGACCTCTAGCGCATTCACTAGCGTCCCCTTATAGAACGTGACTTGCTGAGCCCCTGCAGGACGCTTTGGCGGTGACGTGGCTGTTTTCAGAATTGAAATCGGACTGTTATTAGCGAGTACAGATTTTCTGTGTCTCATTTCTCTACCCCCCGGCTGTCAGTACAGTTACTTAGTGGGAAATTGTACCTACGTCCTTCTCCGCTCCGCACGCTGCTCCTTAACCGACCCGCCTGCCGCTCATCCTTCCTCCCTCCGCGCCGCCCTGAAGCACAGGAGATGTAACCATATATTTCTGTTTAAATCAGAGCCTTATTTCTTTTTTAAATTATCGTGATGTGCGTCCGGGGGCCTTTAGCGCATTCACTAGCGTCCCCCCATAGACTGTGACCTGCTGAAATCGGACTGTTATTAGCGTGTATAGAATTTTGTCACATTTTTTTTTACCCCGGGCATCACGACGGGCGCCTGTAGCAGATTTATTAGTGCCGCCCCATGAACCTTCAAAGCCAGTTATTATTTTTGCAAAATCCTGGGTACGAGCCACAGTGTAATTTATCGTGATACGCGTCGAGAGGCCTCTAGCGCATTTACTAGCGTCCCCCCATAGACTGTGACCTGCTGAGCCCCTGCAGGAGGCTTTGGCGGTCACGTGGCTGTTTTCAGAGTTGAAATCTGACTGTTATTAGCGTGTACAGAATTTTTGTCACATTTTTTTACCCCCCCGGCCGTCACTACGGGCACCTGTAGCAGATTTATTAGCGTCACCCCATGAAACTTCAAAGCAAGTCATTATTTCTGCAAAATCCTGCATAGGAGCCACAGTGTAATTTATTGTGATGTAAGAACGGGGACCTCTAGCGCATTCACTAGCGTCCCCTTATAGAACCTGACTTGCTGAGCCCCTGCAGGACGCTTTGGCGGTGACGTGGCTGTTTTCAGAATTGAAATCGGACTGTTATTAGCGAGTACAGATTTTTTGTGTCTCATTTCTCTACCCCCCGGCTGTCAGTACAGTTACTTAGTGGGAAGTTGTACCTACGTCCTTCTCCGCTCCGCACGCTGCTCCTTAACCGACCCGCCTGCCGCTCATCCTTCCTCCCTCCGCGCCGCCCTGAAGCACAGGAGATGTAACCATATATTTCTGTTTAAATCAGAGCCTTATTTCTTTTTTAAATTATCGTGATGTGCGTCCGGGGGCCTTTAGCGCATTTACTAGCGTCCCCTTATAGACTGTGACCTGCTGAGCAACTGTGGGAGGCTTTGGCGGTCACGTGGCTGTTTTCAGAATTGAAATCGGACTGTTATTAGCGTGTATAGAATTTTTGTCACATTTTATTTTTACCCCGGGCATCACGACGGGCGCCTGTAGCAGATTTATTAGTGCCGCCCCATGAAACTTCAAAGCCAGTTATTATTTTTGCAAAATCCATGGTACGAGCCACAGTGTAATTTATCGTGATACGCGTCGAGGGGCCTCTAGCGCATTTACTAGCGTCCCCCCATAGACTGTGACCTGCTGAGCCCCTGCAGGAGGCTTTGGCGGTCACGTGGCTGTTTTCAGAGTTGAAATCTGACTGTTATTAGCGTGTACAGAATTTTTGTCACATTTTTTTACCCCCCCGGCCGTCACTACGGGCACCTGTAGCAGATTTATTAGCGTCACCCCATGAAACTTCAAAGCAAGTCATTATTCTTGCAAAATCCTGCATTGGAGCCACAGTGTAATTTATTGTGATGTAAGAACGGGGACCTCTAGCGCATTCACTAGCGTCCCCTTATAGAACGTGACTTGCTGAGCCCCTGCAGGACGCTTTGGCGGTGACGTGGCTGTTTTCAGAATTGAAATCGGACTGTTATTAGCGAGTACAGATTTTCTGTGTCTCATTTCTCTACCCCCCGGCTGTCAGTACAGTTACTTAGTGGGAAATTGTACCTACGTCCTTCTCCGCTCCGCACGCTGCTCCTTAACCGACCCGCCTGCCGCTCATCCTTCCTCCCTCCGCGCCGCCCTGAAGCACAGGAGATGTAACCATATATTTCTGTTTAAATCAGAGCCTTATTTCTTTTTTAAATTATCGTGATGTGCGTCCGGGGGCCTTTAGCGCATTCACTAGCGTCCCCCCATAGACTGTGACCTGCTTAGCAACTGTGGGAGGCTTTGGCGGTCACGTGGCTGTTTTCAGAATTGAAATCGGACTGTTATTAGCGTGTACAGAATTTTTGTCACATTTTTTTACCCCCCCGGCCGTCACTACGGGCACCTGTAGCAGATTTATTAGCGTCACCCCATGAAACTTCAAAGCAAGTCATTATTTCTGCAAAATCCTGCATAGGAGCCACAGTGTAATTTATTGTGATGTAAGAACGGGGACCTCTAGCGCATTCACTAGCGTCCCCTTATAGAACCTGACTTGCTGAGCCCCTGCAGGACGCTTTGGCGGTGACGTGGCTGTTTTCAGAATTGAAATCGGACTGTTATTAGCGAGTACAGATTTTTTGTGTCTCATTTCTCTACCCCCCGGCTGTCAGTACAGTTACTTAGTGGGAAGTTGTACCTACGTCCTTCTCCGCTCCGCACGCTGCTCCTTAACCGACCCGCCTGCCGCTCATCCTTCCTCCCTCCGCGCCGCCCTGAAGCACAGGAGATGTAACCATATATTTCTGTTTAAATCAGAGCCTTATTTCTTTTTTAAATTATCGTGATGTGCGTCCGGGGGCCTTTAGCGCATTTACTAGCGTCCCCTTATAGACTGTGACCTGCTGAGCAACTGTGGGAGGCTTTGGCGGTCACGTGGCTGTTTTCAGAATTGAAATCGGACTGTTATTAGCGTGTATAGAATTTTTGTCACATTTTATTTTTACCCCGGGCATCACGACGGGCGCCTGTAGCAGATTTATTAGTGCCGCCCCATGAAACTTCAAAGCCAGTTATTATTTTTGCAAAATCCATGGTACGAGCCACAGTGTAATTTATCGTGATACGCGTCGAGGGGCCTCTAGCGCATTTACTAGCGTCCCCCCATAGACTGTGACCTGCTGAGCCCCTGCAGGAGGCTTTGGCGGTCACGTGGCTGTTTTCAGAGTTGAAATCTGACTGTTATTAGCGTGTACAGAATTTTTGTCACATTTTTTTACCCCCCCGGCCGTCACTACGGGCACCTGTAGCAGATTTATTAGCGTCACCCCATGAAACTTCAAAGCAAGTCATTATTCTTGCAAAATCCTGCATTGGAGCCACAGTGTAATTTATTGTGATGTAAGAACGGGGACCTCTAGCGCATTCACTAGCGTCCCCTTATAGAACGTGACTTGCTGAGCCCCTGCAGGACGCTTTGGCGGTGACGTGGCTGTTTTCAGAATTGAAATCGGACTGTTATTAGCGAGTACAGATTTTCTGTGTCTCATTTCTCTACCCCCCGGCTGTCAGTACAGTTACTTAGTGGGAAATTGTACCTACGTCCTTCTCCGCTCCGCACGCTGCTCCTTAACCGACCCGCCTGCCGCTCATCCTTCCTCCCTCCGCGCCGCCCTGAAGCACAGGAGATGTAACCATATATTTCTGTTTAAATCAGAGCCTTATTTCTTTTTTAAATTATCGTGATGTGCGTCCGGGGGCCTTTAGCGCATTCACTAGCGTCCCCCCATAGACTGTGACCTGCTGAAATCGGACTGTTATTAGCGTGTATAGAATTTTGTCACATTTTTTTTTACCCCGGGCATCACGACGGGCGCCTGTAGCAGATTTATTAGTGCCGCCCCATGAACCTTCAAAGCCAGTTATTATTTTTGCAAAATCCTGGGTACGAGCCACAGTGTAATTTATCGTGATACGCGTCGAGAGGCCTCTAGCGCATTTACTAGCGTCCCCCCATAGACTGTGACCTGCTGAGCCCCTGCAGGAGGCTTTGGCGGTCACGTGGCTGTTTTCAGAGTTGAAATCTGACTGTTATTAGCGTGTACAGAATTTTTGTCACATTTTTTTACCCCCCCGGCCGTCACTACGGGCACCTGTAGCAGATTTATTAGCGTCACCCCATGAAACTTCAAAGCAAGTCATTATTTCTGCAAAATCCTGCATAGGAGCCACAGTGTAATTTATTGTGATGTAAGAACGGGGACCTCTAGCGCATTCACTAGCGTCCCCTTATAGAACCTGACTTGCTGAGCCCCTGCAGGACGCTTTGGCGGTGACGTGGCTGTTTTCAGAATTGAAATCGGACTGTTATTAGCGAGTACAGATTTTTTGTGTCTCATTTCTCTACCCCCCGGCTGTCAGTACAGTTACTTAGTGGGAAGTTGTACCTACGTCCTTCTCCGCTCCGCACGCTGCTCCTTAACCGACCCGCCTGCCGCTCATCCTTCCTCCCTCCGCGCCGCCCTGAAGCACAGGAGATGTAACCATATATTTCTGTTTAAATCAGAGCCTTATTTCTTTTTTAAATTATCGTGATGTGCGTCCGGGGGCCTTTAGCGCATTTACTAGCGTCCCCTTATAGACTGTGACCTGCTGAGCAACTGTGGGAGGCTTTGGCGGTCACGTGGCTGTTTTCAGAATTGAAATCGGACTGTTATTAGCGTGTATAGAATTTTTGTCACATTTTATTTTTACCCCGGGCATCACGACGGGCGCCTGTAGCAGATTTATTAGTGCCGCCCCATGAAACTTCAAAGCCAGTTATTATTTTTGCAAAATCCATGGTACGAGCCACAGTGTAATTTATCGTGATACGCGTCGAGGGGCCTCTAGCGCATTTACTAGCGTCCCCCCATAGACTGTGACCTGCTGAGCCCCTGCAGGAGGCTTTGGCGGTCACGTGGCTGTTTTCAGAGTTGAAATCTGACTGTTATTAGCGTGTACAGAATTTTTGTCACATTTTTTTACCCCCCCGGCCGTCACTACGGGCACCTGTAGCAGATTTATTAGCGTCACCCCATGAAACTTCAAAGCAAGTCATTATTCTTGCAAAATCCTGCATTGGAGCCACAGTGTAATTTATTGTGATGTAAGAACGGGGACCTCTAGCGCATTCACTAGCGTCCCCTTATAGAACGTGACTTGCTGAGCCCCTGCAGGACGCTTTGGCGGTGACGTGGCTGTTTTCAGAATTGAAATCGGACTGTTATTAGCGAGTACAGATTTTCTGTGTCTCATTTCTCTACCCCCCGGCTGTCAGTACAGTTACTTAGTGGGAAATTGTACCTACGTCCTTCTCCGCTCCGCACGCTGCTCCTTAACCGACCCGCCTGCCGCTCATCCTTCCTCCCTCCGCGCCGCCCTGAAGCACAGGAGATGTAACCATATATTTCTGTTTAAATCAGAGCCTTATTTCTTTTTTAAATTATCGTGATGTGCGTCCGGGGGCCTTTAGCGCATTCACTAGCGTCCCCCCATAGACTGTGACCTGCTTAGCAACTGTGGGAGGCTTTGGCGGTCACGTGGCTGTTTTCAGAATTGAAATCGGACTGTTATTAGCGTGTACAGAATTTTTGTCACATTTTTTTACCCCCCCGGCCGTCACTACGGGCACCTGTAGCAGATTTATTAGCGTCACCCCATGAAACTTCAAAGCAAGTCATTATTTCTGCAAAATCCTGCATAGGAGCCACAGTGTAATTTATTGTGATGTAAGAACGGGGACCTCTAGCGCATTCACTAGCGTCCCCTTATAGAACCTGACTTGCTGAGCCCCTGCAGGACGCTTTGGCGGTGACGTGGCTGTTTTCAGAATTGAAATCGGACTGTTATTAGCGAGTACAGATTTTTTGTGTCTCATTTCTCTACCCCCCGGCTGTCAGTACAGTTACTTAGTGGGAAGTTGTACCTACGTCCTTCTCCGCTCCGCACGCTGCTCCTTAACCGACCCGCCTGCCGCTCATCCTTCCTCCCTCCGCGCCGCCCTGAAGCACAGGAGATGTAACCATATATTTCTGTTTAAATCAGAGCCTTATTTCTTTTTTAAATTATCGTGATGTGCGTCCGGGGGCCTTTAGCGCATTTACTAGCGTCCCCTTATAGACTGTGACCTGCTGAGCAACTGTGGGAGGCTTTGGCGGTCACGTGGCTGTTTTCAGAATTGAAATCGGACTGTTATTAGCGTGTATAGAATTTTTGTCACATTTTATTTTTACCCCGGGCATCACGACGGGCGCCTGTAGCAGATTTATTAGTGCCGCCCCATGAAACTTCAAAGCCAGTTATTATTTTTGCAAAATCCATGGTACGAGCCACAGTGTAATTTATCGTGATACGCGTCGAGGGGCCTCTAGCGCATTTACTAGCGTCCCCCCATAGACTGTGACCTGCTGAGCCCCTGCAGGAGGCTTTGGCGGTCACGTGGCTGTTTTCAGAGTTGAAATCTGACTGTTATTAGCGTGTACAGAATTTTTGTCACATTTTTTTACCCCCCCGGCCGTCACTACGGGCACCTGTAGCAGATTTATTAGCGTCACCCCATGAAACTTCAAAGCAAGTCATTATTCTTGCAAAATCCTGCATTGGAGCCACAGTGTAATTTATTGTGATGTAAGAACGGGGACCTCTAGCGCATTCACTAGCGTCCCCTTATAGAACGTGACTTGCTGAGCCCCTGCAGGACGCTTTGGCGGTGACGTGGCTGTTTTCAGAATTGAAATCGGACTGTTATTAGCGAGTACAGATTTTCTGTGTCTCATTTCTCTACCCCCCGGCTGTCAGTACAGTTACTTAGTGGGAAATTGTACCTACGTCCTTCTCCGCTCCGCACGCTGCTCCTTAACCGACCCGCCTGCCGCTCATCCTTCCTCCCTCCGCGCCGCCCTGAAGCACAGGAGATGTAACCATATATTTCTGTTTAAATCAGAGCCTTATTTCTTTTTTAAATTATCGTGATGTGCGTCCGGGGGCCTTTAGCGCATTCACTAGCGTCCCCCCATAGACTGTGACCTGCTTAGCAACTGTGGGAGGCTTTGGCGGTCACGTGGCTGTTTTCAGAATTGAAATCGGACTGTTATTAGCGTGTACAGAATTTTTGTCACATTTTTTTACCCCCCCGGCCGTCACTACGGGCACCTGTAGCAGATTTATTAGCGTCACCCCATGAAACTTCAAAGCAAGTCATTATTTCTGCAAAATCCTGCATAGGAGCCACAGTGTAATTTATTGTGATGTAAGAACGGGGACCTCTAGCGCATTCACTAGCGTCCCCTTATAGAACGTGACTTGCTGAGCCCCTGCAGGACGCTTTGGCGGTGACGTGGCTGTTTTCAGAATTGAAATCGGACTGTTATTAGCGAGTACAGATTTTTTGTGTCTCATTTCTCTACCCCCCGGCTGTCAGTACAGTTACTTAGTGGGAAGTTGTACCTACGTCCTTCTCCGCTCCGCACGCTGCTCCTTAACCGACCCGCCTGCCGCTCATCCTTCCTCCCTCCGCGCCGCCCTGAAGCACAGGAGATGTAACCATATATTTCTGTTTAAATCAGAGCCTTATTTCTTTTTTAAATTATCGTGATGTGCGTCCGGGGGCCTTTAGCGCATTTACTAGCGTCCCCTTATAGACTGTGACCTGCTGAGCAACTGTGGGAGGCTTTGGCGGTCACGTGGCTGTTTTCAGAATTGAAATCGGACTGTTATTAGCGTGTATAGAATTTTTGTCACATTTTATTTTTACCCCGGGCATCACGACGGGCGCCTGTAGCAGATTTATTAGTGCCGCCCCATGAAACTTCAAAGCCAGTTATTATTTTTGCAAAATCCTGGGTACGAGCCACAGTGTAATTTATCGTGATACGCGTCGAGGGGCCTCTAGCGCATTTACTAGCGTCCCCCCATAGACTGTGACCTGCTGAGCCCCTGCAGGAGGCTTTGGCGGTCACATGGCTGTTTTCAGAGTTGAAATCTGACTGTTATTAGCGTGTACAGAATTTTTGTCACATTTTTTTACCCCCCCGGCCGTCACTACGGACACCTGTAGCAGATTTATTAGCGTCACCCCATGAAACTTCAAAGCAAGTCATTATTCTTGCAAAATCCTGCATTGGAGCCACAGTGTAATTTATTGTGATGTAAGAACGGGGACCTCTAGCGCATTCACTAGCGTCCCCTTATAGAACCTGACTTGCTGAGCCCCTGCAGGACGCTTTGGCGGTGACGTGGCTGTTTTCAGAATTGAAATCGGACTGTTATTAGCGAGTACAGATTTTTTGTGTCTCATTTCTCTACCCCCCGGCTGTCAGTACAGTTACTTAGTGGGAAGTTGTACCTACGTCCTTCTCCGCTCCGCACGCTGCTCCTTAACCGACCCGCCTGCCGCTCATCCTTCCTCCCTCCGCGCCGCCCTGAAGCACAGGAGATGTAACCATATATTTCTGTTTAAATCAGAGCCTTATTTCTTTTTTAAATTATCGTGATGTGCGTCCGGGGGCCTTTAGCGCATTTACTAGCGTCCCCTTATAGACTGTGACCTGCTGAGCAACTGTGGGAGGCTTTGGCGGTCACGTGGCTGTTTTCAGAATTGAAATCGGACTGTTATTAGCGTGTATAGAATTTTGTCACATTTTATTTTTACCCCGGGCATCACGACGGGCGCCTGTAGCAGATTTATTAGTGCCGCCCCATGAACCTTCAAAGCCAGTTATTATTTTTGCAAAATCCTGGGTACGAGCCACAGTGTAATTTATCGTGATACGCGTCGAGGGGCCTCTAGCGCATTTACTAGCGTCCCCCCATAGACTGTGACCTGCTGAGCCCCTGCAGGAGGCTTTGGCGGTCACGTGGCTGTTTTCAGAGTTGAAATCTGACTGTTATTAGCGTGTACAGAATTTTTGTCACATTTTTTTACCCCCCCGGCCGTCACTACGGGCACCTGTAGCAGATTTATTAGCGTCACCCCATGAAACTTCAAAGCAAGTCATTATTTCTGCAAAATCCTGCATAGGAGCCACAGTGTAATTTATTGTGATGTAAGAACGGGGACCTCTAGCGCATTCACTAGCGTCCCCTTATAGAACGTGACTTGCTGAGCCCCTGCAGGACGGTTTGGCGGTGACGTGGCTGTTTTCAGAATTGAAATCGGACTGTTATTAGCGAGTACAGATTTTCTGTGTCTCATTTCTCTACCCCCCGGCTGTCAGTACAGTTACTTAGTGGGAAATTGTACCTACGTCCTTCTCCGCTCCGCACGCTGCTCCTTAACCGACCCGCCTGCCGCTCATCCTTCCTCCCTCCGCGCCGCCCTGAAGCACAGGAGATGTAACCATATATTTCTGTTTAAATCAGAGCCTTATTTCTTTTTTAAATTATCGTGATGTGCGTCCGGGGGCCTTTAGCGCATTCATTAGCGTCCCCCCATAGACTGTGACCTGCTTAGCAACTGTGGGAGGCTTTGGCGGTCACGTGGCTGTTTTCAGAATTGAAATTGGACTGTTATTAGCGTGTATAGAATTTTTGTCACATTTTTTTTTACCCCGGGCATCACGACGGGCGCCTGTAGCAGATTTATTAGTGCCGCCCCATGAAACTTCAAAGCCAGTCATTATTTCTGCAAAATCCTGGGTACGAGCCACAGTGTAATTTATCGTGATACGCGTCGAGGGGCCTCTAGCGCATTTACTAGCGTCCCCCCATAGACTGTGACCTGCTGAGCCCCTGCAGGAGGCTTTGGCGGTCACGTGGCTGTTTTCAGAGTTGAAATCTGACTGTGATTAGCGTGTACAAATTTTTGTCACATTTTTTTACCCCCCCGGCCGTCACTACGGGCACCTGTAGCAGATTTATTAGCATCACCCCATGAAACTTCAAAGCAAGTCATTATTTCTGCAAAATCCTGCATAGGAGCCACAGTGTAATTTATTGTGATGTAAGAACGGGGACCTCTAGCGCATTCACTAGCGTCCCCTTATAGAACGTGACTTGCTGAGCCCCTGCAGAACGCTTTGGCGGTGACGTGGCTGTTTTCAGAATTGAAATCGGACTGTTATTAGCGAGTACAGATTTTTTGTGTCTCATTTCTCTACCCCCCGGCTGTCAGTACAGTTACTTAGTGGGAAGTTGTACCTACGTCCTTCTCCGCTCCGCACGCTGCTCCTTAACCGACCCGCCTGCCGCTCATCCTTCCTCCCTCCGCGCCGCCCTGAAGCACAGGAGATGTAACCATATATTTCTGTTTAAATCAGAGCCTTATTTCTTTTTTAAATTATCGTGATGTGCGTCCGGGGGCCTTTAGCGCATTTACTAGCGTCCCCTTATAGACTGTGACCTGCTGAGCAACTGTGGGAGGCTTTGGCGGTCACGTGGCTGTTTTCAGAATTGAAATCGGACTGTTATTAGCGTGTATAGAATTTTTGTCACATTTTATTTTTACCCCGGGCATCACGACGGGCGCCTGTAGCAGATTTATTAGTGCCGCCCCATGAAACTTCAAAGCCAGTTATTATTTTTGCAAAATCCTGGGTACGAGCCACAGTGTAATTTATCGTGATACGCGTCGAGGGGCCTCTAGCGCATTTACTAGCGTCCCCCCATAGACTGTGACCTGCTGAGCCCCTGCAGGAGGCTTTGGCGGTCACATGGCTGTTTTCAGAGTTGAAATCTGACTGTTATTAGCGTGTACAGAATTTTTGTCACATTTTTTTACCCCCCCGGCCGTCACTACGGGCACCTGTAGCAGATTTATTAGCGTCACCCCATGAAACTTCAAAGCAAGTCATTATTCTTGCAAAATCCTGCATTGGAGCCACAGTGTAATTTATTGTGATGTAAGAACGGGGACCTCTAGCGCATTCACTAGCGTCCCCTTATAGAACGTGACTTGCTGAGCCCCTGCAGGACGCTTTGGCGGTGACGTGGCTGTTTTCAGAATTGAAATCGGACTGTTATTAGCGAGTACAGATTTTCTGTGTCTCATTTCTCTACCCCCCGGCTGTCAGTACAGTTACTTAGTGGGAAATTGTACCTACGTCCTTCTCCGCTCCGCACGCTGCTCCTTAACCGACCCGCCTGCCGCTCATCCTTCCTCCCTCCGCGCCGCCCTGAAGCACAGGAGATGTAACCATATATTTCTGTTTAAATCAGAGCCTTATTTCTTTTTTAAATTATCGTGATGTGCGTCCGGGGGCCTTTAGCGCATTCACTAGCGTCCCCCCATAGACTGTGACCTGCTGAAATCGGACTGTTATTAGCGTGTATAGAATTTTTGTCACATTTTTTTTTACCCCGGGCATCACGACGGGCGCCTGTAGCAGATTTATTAGTGCCGCCCCATGAACCTTCAAAGCCAGTTATTATTTTTGCAAAATCCTGGGTACGAGCCACAGTGTAATTTATCGTGATACGCGTCGAGGGGCCTCTAGCGCATTTACTAGCGTCCCCCCATAGACTGTGACCTGCTGAGCCCCTGCAGGAGGCTTTGGCGGTCACGTGGCTGTTTTCAGAGTTGAAATCTGACTGTTATTAGCGTGTACAGAATTTTTGTCACATTTTTTTACCCCCCCGGCCGTCACTACGGGCACCTGTAGCAGATTTATTAGCGTCACCCCATGAAACTTCAAAGCAAGTCATTATTTCTGCAAAATCCTGCATAGGAGCCACAGTGTAATTTATTGTGATGTAAGAACGGGGACCTCTAGCGCATTCACTAGCGTCCCCTTATAGAACGTGACTTGCTGAGCCCCTGGAGGACGGTTTGGCGGTGACGTGGCTGTTTTCAGAATTGAAATCGGACTGTTATTAGCGAGTACAGATTTTCTGTGTCTCATTTCTCTACCCCCCGGCTGTCAGTACAGTTACTTAGTGGGAAATTGTACCTACGTCCTTCTCCGCTCCGCACGCTGCTCCTTAACCGACCCGCCTGCCGCTCATCCTTCCTCCCTCCGCGCCGCCCTGAAGCACAGGAGATGTAACCATATATTTCTGTTTAAATCAGAGCCTTATTTCTTTTTTAAATTATCGTGATGTGCGTCCGGGGGCCTTTAGCGCATTCATTAGCGTCCCCCCATAGACTGTGACCTGCTTAGCAACTGTGGGAGGCTTTGCCGGTCACGTGGCTGTTTTCAGAATTGAAATTGGACTGTTATTAGCGTGTATAGAATTTTTGTCACATTTTTTTTTACCCCGGGCATCACGACGGGCGCCTGTAGCAGATTTATTAGTGCCGCCCCATGAAACTTCAAAGCCAGTCATTATTTCTGCAAAATCCTGGGTACGAGCCACAGTGTAATTTATCGTGATACGCGTCGAGGGGCCTCTAGCGCATTTACTAGCGTCCCCCCATAGACTGTGACCTGCTGAGCCCCTGCAGGAGGCTTTGGCGGTCACGTGGCTGTTTTCAGAGTTGAAATCTGACTGTGATTAGCGTGTACAAATTTTTGTCACATTTTTTTACCCCCCCGGCCGTCACTACGGGCACCTGTAGCAGATTTATTAGCGTCACCCCATGAAACTTCAAAGCAAGTCATTATTTCTGCAAAATCCTGCATAGGAGCCACAGTGTAATTTATTGTGATGTAAGAACGGGGACCTCTAGCGCATTCACTAGCGTCCCCTTATAGAACGTGACTTGCTGAGCCCCTGGAGGACGGTTTGGCGGTGACGTGGCTGTTTTCAGAATTGAAATCGGACTGTTATTAGCGAGTACAGATTTTCTGTGTCTCATTTCTCTACCCCCCGGCTGTCAGTACAGTTACTTAGTGGGAAATTGTACCTACGTCCTTCTCCGCTCCGCACGCTGCTCCTTAACCGACCCGCCTGCCGCTCATCCTTCCTCCCTCCGCGCCGCCCTGAAGCACAGGAGATGTAACCATATATTTCTGTTTAAATCAGAGCCTTATTTCTTTTTTAAATTATCGTGATGTGCGTCCGGGGGCCTTTAGCGCATTCATTAGCGTCCCCCCATAGACTGTGACCTGCTTAGCAACTGTGGGAGGCTTTGCCGGTCACGTGGCTGTTTTCAGAATTGAAATTGGACTGTTATTAGCGTGTATAGAATTTTTGTCACATTTTTTTTTACCCCGGGCATCACGACGGGCGCCTGTAGCAGATTTATTAGTGCCGCCCCATGAAACTTCAAAGCCAGTCATTATTTCTGCAAAATCCTGGGTACGAGCCACAGTGTAATTTATCGTGATACGCGTCGAGGGGCCTCTAGCGCATTTACTAGCGTCCCCCCATAGACTGTGACCTGCTGAGCCCCTGCAGGAGGCTTTGGCGGTCACGTGGCTGTTTTCAGAGTTGAAATCTGACTGTGATTAGCGTGTACAAATTTTTGTCACATTTTTTTACCCCCCCGGCCGTCACTACGGGCACCTGTAGCAGATTTATTAGCGTCACCCCATGAAACTTCAAAGCAAGTCATTATTTCTGCAAAATCCTGCATAGGAGTCACAGTGTAATTTATTGTGATGTAAGAACGGGGACCTCTAGCGCATTCACTCGCGTCCCCTTATATAGAACGTGACTTGCTGAGCCCCTGCAGAACGCTTTGGCGGTGACGTGGCTGTTTTCAGAATTGAAATCGGACTGTTATTAGCGAGTACAGATTTTTTGTGTCTCATTTCTCTACCCCCCGGCTGTCAGTACAGTTACTTAGTGGGAAGTTGTACCTACGTCCTTCTCCGCTCCGCACGCTGCTCCTTAACCGACCCGCCTGCCGCTCATCCTTCCTCCCTCCGCGCCGCCCTGAAGCACAGGAGATGTAACCATATATTTCTGTTTAAATCAGAGCCTTATTTCTTTTTTAAATTATCGTGATGTGCGTCCGGGGGCCTTTAGCGCATTTACTAGCGTCCCCTTATAGACTGTGACCTGCTGAGCAACTGTGGGAGGCTTTGGCGGTCACATGGCTGTTTTCAGAATTGAAATCGGACTGTTATTAGCGTGTATAGAATTTTTGTCACATTTTATTTTTACCCCGGGCATCACGACGGGCGCCTGTAGCAGATTTATTAGTGCCGCCCCATGAAACTTCAAAGCCAGTTATTATTTTTGCAAAATCCTGGGTACGAGCCACAGTGTAATTTATCGTGATACGCGTCGAGGGGCCTCTAGCGCATTTACTAGCGTCCCCCCATAGACTGTGACCTGCTGAGCCCCTGCAGGAGGCTTTGGCGGTCACATGGCTGTTTTCAGAGTTGAAATCTGACTGTTATTAGCGTGTACAGAATTTTTGTCACATTTTTTTACCCCCCCGGCCGTCACTACGGGCACCTGTAGCAGATTTATTAGCGTCACCCCATGAAACTTCAAAGCAAGTCATTATTCTTGCAAAATCCTGCATTGGAGCCACAGTGTAATTTATTGTGATGTAAGAACGGGGACCTCTAGCGCATTCACTAGCGTCCCCTTATAGAACGTGACTTGCTGAGCCCCTGCAGGACGCTTTGGCGGTGACGTGGCTGTTTTCAGAATTGAAATCGGACTGTTATTAGCGAGTACAGATTTTCTGTGTCTCATTTCTCTACCCCCCGGCTGTCAGTACAGTTACTTAGTGGGAAATTGTACCTACGTCCTTCTCCGCTCCGCACGCTGCTCCTTAACCGACCCGCCTGCCGCTCATCCTTCCTCCCTCCGCGCCGCCCTGAAGCACAGGAGATGTAACCATATATTTCTGTTTAAATCAGAGCCTTATTTCTTTTTTAAATTATCGTGATGTGCGTCCGAGGGCCTTTAGCGCATTCACTAGCGTCCCCCCATAGACTGTGACCTGCTTAGCAACTGTGGGAGGCTTTGGCGGTCACGTGGCTGTTTTCAGAATTGAAATCGGACTGTTATTAGCGTGTATAGAATTTTTGTCACATTTTATTTTTACCCCGGGCATCACGACGGGCGCCTGTAGCAGATTTATTAGTGCCGCCCCATGAACCTTCAAAGCCAGTTATTATTTTTGCAAAATCCTGGGTACGAGCCACAGTGTAATTTATCGTGATACGCGTCGAGGGGCCTCTAGCGCATTTACTAGCGTCCCCCCATAGACTGTGACCTGCTGAGCCCCTGCAGGAGGCTTTGGCGGTCACGTGGCTGTTTTCAGAGTTGAAATCTGACTGTTATTAGCGTGTACAGAATTTTTGTCACATTTTTTTACCCCCCCGGCCGTCACTACGGGCACCTGTAGCAGATTTATTAGCGTCACCCCATGAAACTTCAAAGCAAGTCATTATTTCTGCAAAATCCTGCATAGGAGCCACAGTGTAATTTATTGTGATGTAAGAACGGGGACCTCTAGCGCATTCACTAGCGTCCCCTTATAGAACGTGACTTGCTGAGCCCCTGCAGGACGGTTTGGGGGTGACGTGGCTGTTTTCAGAATTGAAATCGGACTGTTATTAGCGAGTACAGATTTTCTGTGTCTCATTTCTCTACCCCCCGGCTGTCAGTACAGTTACTTAGTGGGAAATTGTACCTACGTCCTTCTCCGCTCCGCACGCTGCTCCTTAACCGACCCGCCTGCCGCTCATCCTTCCTCCCTCCGCGCCGCCCTGAAGCACAGGAGATGTAACCATATATTTCTGTTTAAATCAGAGCCTTATTTCTTTTTTAAATTATCGTGATGTGCGTCCGGGGGCCTTTAGCGCATTCATTAGCGTCCCCCCATAGACTGTGACCTGCTTAGCAACTGTGGGAGGCTTTGGCGGTCACGTGGCTGTTTTCAGAATTGAAATTGGACTGTTATTAGCGTGTATAGAATTTTTGTCACATTTTTTTTTACCCCGGGCATCACGACGGGCGCCTGTAGCAGATTTATTAGTGCCGCCCCATGAAACTTCAAAGCCAGTCATTATTTCTGCAAAATCCTGGGTACGAGCCACAGTGTAATTTATCGTGATACGCGTCGAGGGGCCTCTAGCGCATTTACTAGCGTCCCCCCATAGACTGTGACCTGCTGAGCCCCTGCAGGAGGCTTTGGCGGTCACGTGGCTGTTTTCAGAGTTGAAATCTGACTGTGATTAGCGTGTACAAATTTTTGTCACATTTTTTTACCCCCCCGGCCGTCACTACGGGCACCTGTAGCAGATTTATTAGCATCACCCCATGAAACTTCAAAGCAAGTCATTATTTCTGCAAAATCCTGCATAGGAGCCACAGTGTAATTTATTGTGATGTAAGAACGGGGACCTCTAGCGCATTCACTAGCGTCCCCTTATAGAACGTGACTTGCTGAGCCCCTGCAGAACGCTTTGGCGGTGACGTGGCTGTTTTCAGAATTGAAATCGGACTGTTATTAGCGAGTACAGATTTTTTGTGTCTCATTTCTCTGCCCCCCGGCTGTCAGTACAGTTACTTAGTGGGAAATTGTACCTACGTCCTTCTCCGCTCCGCACGCTGCTCCTTAACCGACCCGCCTGCCGCTCATCCTTCCTCCCTCCGCGCCGCCCTGAAGCACAGGAGATGTAACCATATATTTCTGTTTCAATCAGAGCCTTATTTCTTTTTTAAATTATCGTGATGTGCGTCCGGGGGCCTTTAGCGCATTTACTAGCGTCCCCCCATAGACTGTGACCTGCTGAGCAACTGTGGGAGGCTTTGGCGGTCACGTGGCTGTTTTCAGAATTGAAATCGGACTGTTATTAGCGTGTATAGAATTTTTGTCACATTTTTTTTTACCCCGGGCATCACGACGGGCGCCTGTAGCAGATTTATTAGTGCCGCCCCATGAAACTTCAAAGCCAGTTATTATTTCTGCAAAATCCTGGGTACGAGCCACAGTGTAATTTATCGTGATACACGTCGAGGGGCCTCTAGCGCATTTACTAGCGTCCCCCCATAGACTGTGACCTGCTGAACCCCTGCAGGAGGCTTTGGCGGTCACGTGGCTGTTTTCAGAGTTGAAATCTGACTGTTATTAGCGTGTACAGAATTTTTGTCACATTTTTTTACCCCCCCGGCCGTCACTACGGGCACCTGTAGCAGATTTATTAGCGTCACCCCATGAAACTTCAAAGCAAGTCATTATTTCTGCAAAATCCTGCATAGGAGTCACAGTGTAATTTATTGTGATGTAAGAACGGGGACCTCTAGCGCATTCACTCGCGTCCCCTTATATAGAACGTGACTTGCTGAGCCCCTGCAGAACGCTTTGGCGGTGACGTGGCTGTTTTCAGAATTGAAATCGGACTGTTATTAGCGAGTACAGATTTTTTGTGTCTCATTTCTCTACCCCCCGGCTGTCAGTACAGTTACTTAGTGGGAAGTTGTACCTACGTCCTTCTCCGCTCCGCACGCTGCTCCTTAACCGACCCGCCTGCCGCTCATCCTTCCTCCCTCCGCGCCGCCCTGAAGCACAGGAGATGTAACCATATATTTCTGTTTAAATCAGAGCCTTATTTCTTTTTTAAATTATCGTGATGTGCGTCCGGGGGCCTTTAGCGCATTTACTAGCGTCCCCCCATAGACTGTGACCTGCTTAGCAACTGTGGGAGGCTTTGGCGGTCACGTGGCTGTTTTCAGAATTGAAATCGGACTGTTATTAGCGTGTATAGAATTTTTGTCACTTTTTTTTTTTACCCCGGGCATCACGACGGGCGCCTGTAGCAGATTTATTAGTGCCGCCCCATGAAACTTCAAAGCCAGTTATTATTTTTGCAAAATCCTGGGTACGAGCCACAATGTAATTTATCGTGATACGCGTCGAGGGGCCTCTAGCGCATTTACTAGCGTCCCCCCATAGACTGTGACCTGCTGAGCCCCTGCAGGAGGCTTTGGCGGTCACGTGGCTGTTTTCAGAGTTGAAATCTGACTGTTATTAGCGTGTACAGAATTTTTGTCACATTTTTTTACCCCCCCGGCCGTCACTACGGGCACCTGTAGCAGATTTATTAGCGTCACCCCATGAAACTTCAAAGCAAGTCATTATTTCTGCAAAATCCTGCATAGGAGCCACAGTGTAATTTATTGTGATGTAAGAACGGGGACCTCTAGCGCATTCACTAGCGTCCCCTTATAGAACGTGACTTGCTGAGCCCCTGCAGGACGCTTTGGCGGTGACGTGGCAGTTTTCAGAATTGAAATCGGACTGTTATTAGTGAGTACAGATTTTTTTGTGTCTCATTTCTCTACCCCCCGGCTGTCAGTACAGTTACTTAGTGGGAAGTTGTACCTACGTCCTTCTCCGCTCCGCGCGCTGCTCCTTAACCGACCCGCCTGCCGCTCATCCTTCCTCCCTCTGCGCCGCCCTGAAGCACAGGAGATGTAACCATATATTTCTGTTTAAATCAGAGCCTTATTTCTTTTTTAAATTATCGTGATGTGCGTCTGGGGGCCTTTAGCGCATTCATCAGCGTCCCCCCATAGACTGTGACCTGCTTAGCAACTGTGGGAGGCTTTGGCGGTCACGTGGCTGTTTTCAGAATTGAAATTGGACTGTTATTAGCGTGTATAGAATTTTTGTCACATTTTTTTTTACCCCGGGCATCACGACGGGCGCCTGTAGCAGATTTATTAGTGCCGCCCCATGAAACTTCAAAGCCAGTCATTATTTCTGCAAAATCCTGGGTACGAGCCACAGTGTAATTTATCGTGATACGCGTCGAGGGGCCTCTAGCGCATTTACTAGCGTCCCGCCATAGACTGTGACCTGCTGAGCCCCTGCAGGAGGCTTTGGCGGTCACGTGGCTGTTTTCAGAGTTGAAATCTGACTGTGATTAGCGTGTACAAATTTTTGTCACATTTTTTTACCCCCCCCGCCGTCACTACGGGCACCTGTAGCAGATTTATTAGCATTACCCCATGAAACTTCAAAGCAAGTCATTATTTCTGCAAAATCCTGCATAGGAGCCACAGTGTAATTTATTGTGATGTAAGAACGGGGACCTCTAGCGCATTCACTAGCGTCCCCTTATAGAACGTGACTTGCTGAGCCCCTGCAGAACGCTTTGGCGGTGACGTGGCTGTTTTCAGAATTGAAATCGGACTGTTATTAGCGAGTACAGATTTTTTGTGTCTCATTTCTCTGCCCCCCGGCTGTCAGTACAGTTACTTAGTGGGAAATTGTACCTACGTCCTTCTCCGCTCCGCACGCTGCTCCTTAACCGACCCGCCTGCCGCTCATCCTTCCTCCCTCCGCGCCGCCCTGAAGCACAGGAGATGTAACCATATATTTCTGTTTAAATCAGAGCCTTATTTCTTTTTTAAATTATCGTGATGTGCGTCCGGGGGCCTTTAGCGCATTTACTAGCGTCCCCCCATAGACTGTGACCTGCTGAGCAACTGTGGGAGGCTTTGGCGGTAACGTGGCTGTTTTCAGAATTGAAATCGGACTGTTATTAGCGTGTATAGAATTTTTGTCACATTTTTTTTTACCCCGGGCATCACGACGGGCGCCTGTAGCAGATTTATTAGTGCCGCCCCATGAAACTTCAAAGCCAGTTATTATTTCTGCAAAATCCTGGGTACGAGCCACAGTGTAATTTATCGTGATACACGTCGAGGGGCCTCTAGCGCATTTACTAGCGTCCCCCCATAGACTGTGACCTGCTGAACCCCTGCAGGAGGCTTTGGCGGTCACGTGGCTGTTTTCAGAGTTGCAATCTGACTGTTATTAGCGTGTACAGAATTTTTGTCACATTTTTTTACCCCCCCGGCCGTCACTACGGGCACCTGTAGCAGATTTATTAGCATCACCCCATGAAACTTCAAAGCAAGTCATTATTTCTGCAAAATCCTGCATAGGAGTCACAGTGTAATTTATTGTGATGTAAGAACGGGGACCTCTAGCGCATTCACTCGCGTCCCCTTATATAGAACGTGACTTGCTGAGCCCCTGCAGAACGCTTTGGCGGTGACGTGGCTGTTTTCAGAATTGAAATCGGACTGTTATTAGCGAGTACAGATTTTTTGTGTCTCATTTCTCTACCCCCCGGCTGTCAGTACAGTTACTTAGTGGGAAGTTGTACCTACGTCCTTCTCCGCTCCGCACGCTGCTCCTTAACCGACCCGCCTGCCGCTCATCCTTCCTCCCTCCGCGCCGCCCTGAAGCACAGGAGATGTAACCATATATTTCTGTTTAAATCAGAGCCTTATTTCTTTTTTAAATTATCGTGATGTGCGTCCGGGGGCCTTTAGCGCATTTACTAGCGTCCCCCCATAGACTGTGACCTGCTTAGCAACTGTGGGAGGCTTTGGCGGTCACGTGGCTGTTTTCAGAATTGAAATCTGACTGTTATTAGCGTGTATAGAATTTTTGTCACATTTTTTTTTACCCCGGGCATCACGACGGGCGCCTGTAGCAGATTTATTAGTGCCGCCCCATGAAACTTCAAAGCCAGTCATTATTTCTGCAAAATCCTGGGTACGAGCCACAGTGTAATTTATCGTGATACGCGTCGAGGGGCCTCTAGCGCATTTACTAGCGTCCCCCCATAGACTGTGACCTGCTGAGCCCCTGCAGGAGGCTTTGGCGGTCACGTGGCTGTTTTCAGAGTTGAAATCTGACTGTGATTAGCGTGTACAAATTTTTGTCACATTTTTTTACCCCCCCGGCCGTCACTACGGGCACCTGTAGCAGATTTATTAGCGTCACCCCATGAAACTTCAAAGCAAGTCATTATTTCTGCAAAATCCTGCATAGGAGCCACAGTGTAATTTATTGTGATGTAAGAACGGGGACCTCTAGCGCATTCACTAGCGTCCCTTTATAGAACGTGACTTGCTGAGCCCCTGCAGGACGCTTTGGCGGTGACGTGGCTGTTTTCAGAATTGAAATCGGACTGTTATTAGCGAGTACAGATTTTTTGTGTCTCATTTCTCTACCCCCCGGCTGTCAGTACAGTTACTTAGTGGGAAGTTGTACCTACGTCCTTCTCCGCTCCGCACGCTGCTCCTTAACCGACCCGCCTGCCGCTCATCCTTCCTCCCTCCGCGCCGCCCTGAAGCACAGGAGATGTAACCATATATTTCTGTTTAAATCAGAGCCTTATTTCTTTTTTAAATTATCGTATTGTGCGTCCGGGGGCCTTTAGCGCATTTACTAGCGTCCCCTTATAGACTGTGACCTGCTGAGCAACTGTGGGAGGCTTTGGCGGTCACGTGGCTGTTTTCAGAATTGAAATCGGACTGTTATTAGCGTGTATAGAATTTTTGTCACATTTTATTTTTACCCCGGGCATCACGACGGGCGCCTGTAGCAGATTTATTAGTGCCGCCCCATGAAACTTCAAAGCCAGTTATTATTTTTGCAAAATCCATGGTACGAGCCACAGTGTAATTTATCGTGATACGCGTCGAGGGGCCTCTAGCGCATTTACTAGCGTCCCCCCATAGACTGTGACCTGCTGAGCCCCTGCAGGAGGCTTTGGCGGTCACGTGGCTGTTTTCAGAGTTGAAATCTGACTGTTATTAGCGTGTACAGAATTTTTGTCACATTTTTTTACCCCCCCGGCCGTCACTACGGGCACCTGTAGCAGATTTATTAGCGTCACCCCATGAAACTTCAAAGCAAGTCATTATTTCTGCAAAATCCTGCATTGGAGCCACAGTGTAATTTATTGTGATGTAAGAACGGGGACCTCTAGCGCATTCACTAGCGTCCCCTTATAGAACGTGACTTGCTGAGCCCCTGCAGGACGCTTTGGCGGTGACGTGGCTGTTTTCAGAATTGAAATCGGACTGTTATTAGCGAGTACAGATTTTCTGTGTCTCATTTCTCTACCCCCCGGCTGTCAGTACAGTTACTTAGTGGGAAATTGTACCTACGTCCTTCTCCGCTCCGCACGCTGCTCCTTAACCGACCCGCCTGCCGCTCATCCTTCCTCCCTCCGCGCCGCCCTGAAGCACAGGAGATGTAACCATATATTTCTGTTTAAATCAGAGCCTTATTTCTTTTTTAAATTATCGTGATGTGCGTCTGGGGGCCTTTAGCGCATTCACTAGCGTCCCCTTATAGACTGTGACCTGCTTAGCAACTGTGGGAGGCTTTGGCGGTCACGTGGCTGTTTTCAGAATTGAAATCGGACTGTTATTAGCGTGTATAGAATTTTTGTCACATTTTATTTTTTCCCCGGGCATCACGACGGGCGCCTGTAGCAGATTTATTAGTGCCGCCCCATGAAACTTCAAAGCCAGTTATTATTTTTGCAAAATCCTGGGTACGAGCCACAGTGTAATTTATCGTGATACGCGTCGAGGGGCCTCTAGCGCATTTACTAGCGTCCCCCCATAGACTGTGACCTGCTGAGCCCCTGCAGGAGGCTTTGGCGGTCACGTGGCTGTTTTCAGAGTTGAAATCTGACTGTTATTAGCGTGTACAGAATTTTTGTCACATTTTTTTACCCCCCCGGCCGTCACTACGGGCACCTGTAGCAGATTTATTAGCGTCACCCCATGAAACTTCAAAGCAAGTCATTATTTCTGCAAAATCCTGCATTGGAGCCACAGTGTAATTTATTGTGATGTAAGAACGGGGACCTCTAGCGCATTCACTAGCGTCCCCTTATAGAACGTGACTTGCTGAGCCCCTGCAGGACGCTTTGGCGGTGACGTGGCTGTTTTCAGAATTGAAATCGGACTGTTATTAGCGAGTACAGATTTTCTGTGTCTCATTTCTCTACCCCCCGGCTGTCAGTACAGTTACTTAGTGGGAAATTGTACCTACGTCCTTCTCCGCTCCGCACGCTGCTCCTTAACCGACCCGCCTGCCGCTCATCCTTCCTCCCTCCGCGCCGCCCTGAAGCACAGGAGATGTAACCATATATTTCTGTTTAAATCAGAGCCTTATTTCTTTTTTAAATTATCGTGATGTGCGTCTGGGGGCCTTTAGCGCATTCACTAGCGTCCCCTTATAGACTGTGACCTGCTTAGCAACTGTGGGAGGCTTTGGCGGTCACGTGGCTGTTTTCAGAATTGAAATCGGACTGTTATTAGCGTGTATAGAATTTTTGTCACATTTTATTTTTTCCCCGGGCATCACGACGGGCGCCTGTAGCAGATTTATTAGTGCCGCCCCATGAAACTTCAAAGCCAGTTATTATTTTTGCAAAATCCTGGGTACGAGCCACAGTGTAATTTATCGTGATACGCGTCGAGGGGCCTCTAGCGCATTTACTAGCGTCCCCCCATAGACTGTGACCTGCTGAGCCCCTGCAGGAGGCTTTGGCGGTCACGTGGCTGTTTTCAGAGTTGAAATCTGACTGTTATTAGCGTGTACAGAATTTTTGTCACATTTTTTTACCCCCCCGGCCGTCACTACGGGCACCTGTAGCAGATTTATTAGCGTCACCCCATGAAACTTCAAAGCAAGTCATTATTTCTGCAAAATCCTGCATTGGAGCCACAGTGTAATTTATTGTGATGTAAGAACGGGGACCTCTAGCGCATTCACTAGCGTCCCCTTATAGAACGTGACTTGCTGAGCCCCTGCAGGACGCTTTGGCGGTGACGTGGCTGTTTTCAGAATTGAAATCGGACTGTTATTAGCGAGTACAGATTTTCTGTGTCTCATTTCTCTACCCCCCGGCTGTCAGTACAGTTACTTAGTGGGAAATTGTACCTACGTCCTTCTCCGCTCCGCACGCTGCTCCTTAACCGACCCGCCTGCCGCTCATCCTTCCTCCCTCCGCGCCGCCCTGAAGCACAGGAGATGTAACCATATATTTCTGTTTAAATCAGAGCCTTATTTCTTTTTTAAATTATCGTGATGTGCTTCTGGGGGCCTTTAGCGCATTCACTAGCGTCCCCTTATAGACTGTGACCTGCTGAGCAACTGTGGGAGGCTTTGGCGGTCACGTGGCTGTTTTCAGAATTGAAATCGGACTGTTATTAGCGTGTATAGAATTTTTGTCACATTTTATTTTTACCCCGGGCATCACGACGGGCGCCTGTAGCAGATTTATTAGTGCCGCCCCATGAAACTTCAAAGCCAGTTATTATTTTTGCAAAATCCTGGGTACGAGCCACAGTGTAATTTATCGTGATACGCGTCGAGGGGCCTCTAGCGCATTTACTAGCGTCCCCCCATAGACTGTGACCTGCTGAGCCCCTGCAGGAGGCTTTGGCGGTCACGTGGCTGTTTTCAGAGTTGAAATCTGACTGTTATTAGCGTGTACAGAATTTTTGTCACATTTTTTTACCCCCCCGGCCGTCACTACGGGCACCTGTAGCAGATTTATTAGCGTCACCCCATGAAACTTCAAAGCAAGTCATTATTTCTGCAAAATCCTGCATTGGAGCCACAGTGTAATTTATTGTGATGTAAGAACGGGGACCTCTAGCGCATTCACTAGCGTCCCCTTATAGAACGTGACTTGCTGAGCCCCTGCAGGACGCTTTGGCGGTGACGTGGCTGTTTTCAGAATTGAAATCGGACTGTTATTAGCGAGTACAGATTTTCTGTGTCTCATTTCTCTACCCCCCGGCTGTCAGTACAGTTACTTAGTGGGAAATTGTACCTACGTCCTTCTCCGCTCCGCACGCTGCTCCTTAACCGACCCGCCTGCCGCTCATCCTTCCTCCCTCCGCGCCGCCCTGAAGCACAGGAGATGTAACCATATATTTCTGTTTAAATCAGAGCCTTATTTCTTTTTTAAATTATCGTGATGTGCGTCCGGGGGCCTTTAGCGCATTCACTAGCGTCCCCCCATAGACTGTGACCTGCTTAGCAACTGTGGGAGGCTTTGGCGGTCACGTGGCTGTTTTCAGAATTGAAATTGGACTGTTATTAGCGTGTATAGAATTTTTGTCACATTTTTTTTTACCCCGGGCATCACGACGGGCGCCTGTAGCAGATTTATTAGTGCCGCCCCATGAAACTTCAAAGCCAGTCATTATTTCTGCAAAATCCTGGGTACGAGCCACAGTGTAATTTATCGTGATACGCGTCGAGGGGCCTCTAGCGCATTTACTAGCGTCCCCCCATAGACTGTGACCTGCTGAGCCCCTGCAGGAGGCTTTGGCGGTCACGTGGCTGTTTTCAGAGTTGAAATCTGACTGTGATTAGCGTGTACAAATTTTTGTCACATTTTTTTACCCCCCCGGCCGTCACTACGGGCACCTGTAGCAGATTTATTAGCGTCACCCCATGAAACTTCAAAGCAAGTCATTATTTCTGCAAAATCCTGCATAGGAGCCACAGTGTAATTTATTGTGATGTAAGAACGGGGACCTCTAGCGCATTCACTAGCGTCCCCTTATAGAACGTGACTTGCTGAGCCCCTGCAGGACGCTTTGGCGGTGACATGGCTGTTTTCAGAATTGAAATCGGACTGTTATTAGCGAGTACAGATTTTTTGTGTCTCATTTCTCTACCCCCCGGCTGTCAGTACAGTAACTTAGTGGGAAATTGCAGGAGGCTTTGGCGGTCACGTGGCTGTTTTCAGAGTTGAAATCTGACTGTGATTAGCGTGTACAAATTTTTGTCACATTTTTTTACCCCCCCGGCCGTCACTACGGGCACCTGTAGCAGATTTATTAGCATCACCCCATGAAACTTCAAAGCAAGTCATTATTTCTGCAAAATCCTGCATAGGAGCCACAGTGTAATTTATTGTGATGTAAGAACGGGGACCTCTAGCGCATTCACTAGCGTCCCCTTATAGAACTTGACTTGCTGAGCCCCTGCAGAACGCTTTGGCGGTGACGTGGCTGTTTTCAGAATTGAAATTTGACTGTTATTAGCGAGTACAGATTTTTTGTGTCTCATTTCTCTGCCCCCCGGCTGTCAGTACAGTTACTTAGTTGGAAATTGTACCTACGTCCTTCTCCGCTCCGCACGCTGCTCCCTAACCGACCCGCCTGCCGCTCATCCTTCCTCCCTCCGCGCCGCCCTGAAGCACAGGAGATGTAACCATATATTTCTGTTTAAATCAGAGCCTTATTTCTTTTTTAAATTATCGTGATGTGCGTCCGGGGGCCTTTAGCGCATTTACTAGCGTCCCCCCATAGACTGTGACCTGCTGAGCAACTGTGGGAGGCTTTGGCGGTCACGTGGCTGTTTTGAGAATTGAAATCGGACTGTTATTAGCGTGTATAGAATTTTTGTCACATTTTTTTTTACCCCGGGCATCACGACGGGCGCCTGTAGCAGATTTATTAGTGCCGCCCCATGAAACTTCAAAGCCAGTTATTATTTCTGCAAAATCCTGGGTACGAGCCACAGTGTAATTTATCGTGATACACGTCGAGGGGCCTCTAGCGCATTTACTAGCGTCCCCCCATAGACTGTGACCTGCTGAGCCCCTGCAGGAGGCTTTGGCGGTCACGTGGCTGTTTTCAGAGTTGAAATCTGACTGTTATGAGCGTGTACAGAATTTTTGTCACATTTTTTTACCTCCCCGGCCGTCACTACGGGCACCTGTAGCAGATTTATTAGTGTCACCCCATGAAACTTCAAAGCAAGTCATTATTTCTGCAAAATCCTGCATAGGAGCCACAGTGTAATTTATTGTGATGTAAGAACGGGGACCTCTAGCGCATTCACTAGCGTCCCCTTATAGAAAGTGACTTGCTGAGCCCCTGCAGGACGCTTCGGCGGTGACGTGGCTGTTTTCAGAATTGAAATCGGACTGTTATTAGCGAGTACAGATTTTTTGTGTCTCATTTCTCTGCCCCCCGGCTGTCAGTACAGTTACTTAGTGGGAAATTGTACCTACGTCCTTCTCCGCTCCGCACGCTGCTCCTTAACCGACCCGCCTGCCGCTCATCCTTCCTCCCTCCGCGCCGCCCTGAAGCACAGGAGATGTAACCATATATTTCTGTTTAAATCAGAGCCTTATTTCTTTTTTAAATTATCGTGATGTGCGTCCGGGGGCCTTTAGCGCATTTACTAGCGTCCCCCCATAGACTGTGACCTGCTGAGCAACTGTGGGAGGCTTTGGCGGTCACGTGGCTGTTTTCAGAATTGAAATCGGACTGTTATTAGCGTGTACAGAATTTTTGTCACATTTTTTTTTCACCCCGGGCATCACGACGGGCGCCTGTAGCAGATTTATTAGTGCCGCCCCATGAAACTTCAAAGCCAGTTATTATTTCTGCAAAATCCTGGGTACGAGCCACAGTGTAATTTATCGTGATACGCTTCGAGTGGCCTCTAGCGCATTTACAAGCATCCCCTTATTAAAAATGACTTGCTGAGCTCCTGCGGGAGTTGAAATCGGACTGTTATTAGCGTGTACAGAATTTTTGTCACATTTTTTTACCCCCCCGGCCGTCACTACGGGCACCTGTAGCAGATTTATTAGCGTCACCCCATGAAACTTCAAAGCAAGTCATTATTTCTGCAAAATCCTGCATAGGAGCCACAGTGTAATTTATTGTGATGTAAGAACGGGGACCTCTAGCGCATTCACTAGCGTCCCCTTATAGAACGTGACTTGCTGAGCCCCTGCAGAACGCTTTGGCGGTGACGTGGCTGTTTTCAGAATTGAAATCGGACTGTTATTAGCGAGTACAGATTTTTTGTGTCTCATTTCTCTGCCCCCCGGCTGTCAGTACAGTTACTTAGTGGGAAATTGTACCTACGTCCTTCTCCGCTCCGCACGCTGCTCCTTAACCGACCCGCCTGCCGCTCATCCTTCCTCCCTCCGCGCCGCCCTGAAGCACAGGAGATGTAACCATATATTTCTGTTTAAATCAGAGCCTTATTTCTTTTTTAAATTATCGTGATGTGCGTCCGGGGGCCTTTAGCGCATTTACTAGCGTCCCCCCATAGACTGTGACCTGCTGAGCAACTGTGGGAGGCTTTGGCGGTCACGTGGCTGTTTTCAGAATTGAAATCTGACTGTTATTAGCGTGTACAGAATTTTTGTCACATTTTTTTTTACCCCGGGCATCACGACGGGCGCCTGTAGCAGATTTATTAGTGCCGCCCCATGAAACTTCAAAGCCAGTTATTATTTCTGCAAAATCCTGGGTACGAGCCACAGTGTAATTTATCGTGATATGCTTCGAGTGGCCTCTAGCGCATTTACAAGCATCCCCTTATTGAACGTGACTTGCTGAGCTCCTGCGGGAGGCTTTGGCGGTCACGTGGCTTTTTTCAGAGTTGAAATCGGACTGTTATTAGCGTGTACAGAATTTTTGTCACATTTTTTTACCCCCCGGCCGTCTCTACTGGCCCCTGTAGCAGATTTATTAGTGCCACCCCATGAAACTTCAAAGCCAGTCATTATTTCTGCAAAATCCTGGGTACGAGCCACAGTGTAATTTATCATGATACGCGTGGAGTGGCCTCTAGCACATTTACGAGCATCCTCTTATTGAACGTGACTTGCTGAGCTCCTGCGGGAGGCTTTGGCGGTCACGTGGCTGTTTTCAGAATTGAAATCGGACTGTTATTAGCGCGTATAGAATTTTCGTCACATTTTTTTTTACCCCGGGCATCAAGACGGGCGCCTTTAGCAGATTTTCAGTGCCACCCCATGAAACTTCAAAGCCAGTTATTATTTCTGCAAAATCCTGCGTACGAGCCACAGTGTAATTTATCGTGATATGCTTCGAGGGGCCTCTAGCGCATTTACTAGCATCCCCTTATTGAACGTGACTTGCTGAGCTCCTGCGGGAGGCTTTGGCGGTCACGTGGCTTTTTGCAGAGTTGAAATCGGACTGTTATTAGCGTGTACAGAATTTTTGTCACATTTTTTAACCCCCCGGCCGTCTCTACTGGCCCCTGTAGCAGATTTATTAGTGCCACCCCATGAAACTTCAAAGCCAGTCATTATTTCTGCAAAATCCTGGGTACGAGCCACAGTGTAATTTATCATGATACGCGTGGAGTGGCCTCTAGCACATTTACGAGCATCCTCTTATTGAACGTGACTTGCTGAGCTCCTGCGGGAGGCTTTGGCGGTCACGTGGCTGTTTTCAGAATTGAAATCGGACTGTTATTAGCGCGTATAGAATTTTCGTCACATTTTTTTTTACCCCGGGCATCAAGACGGGCGCCTTTAGCAGATTTTCAGTGCCACCCCATGAAACTTCAAAGCCAGTTATTATTTCTGCAAAATCCTGCGTACGAGCCACAGTGTAATTTATCGTGATATGCTTCGAGGGGCCTCTAGCGCATTTACTAGCATCCCCTTATAGAACGTGACTTGCTGAGCCCCTGCGGGAGGCTTTCGCGGTCACGTGGCTGTTTTCAGAGTTAAAATCGGACTGTTATTAGCGTGTACAGAGTTTTTGTCACATTTTTTTAACCCCCGGCCGTCACTACGGACCCCTGTAGCAGATTTTTTAGCGCCCCCATGAAACTTCAAAGCCAGTCATTATTTCTGCAAAATCCTGCGTATGAGCCAAAGTGTAATTCATTGTGATGTAAGATCCGGGGCCTTTAGCGCATTTACTAACGTCCCCCCCTAGACTGTGACCTGCTGAGCCCCTGCGGGAGGCTTTGGCGGTCACGTGGCTGTTTTCAGAATTGAAATCGGACTGTTATTAGCGTGTATAGAATTTTTGTCACATTTTTTTTTACCCCGGGCATCACGACGGGTGCCTATAGCAGATTTTTAGTGCCACCCCATGAAACTTCAAAGCCACTTATTATTTCTGCAAAATCCTGGGTACGAGCCACAGTGCAATTTATCGTGATATGCTTCTAGCGCATTTACTAGCATCCCCTTATAGAACGTGACTTGCTGAGCCCCTGCGGGAGGCTTTCGCGGTCACGTGGCTGTTTTCAGAGTTGAAATCGGACTTTTATTAGCGTGTACAGAGTTTTTGTCACATTTTTTTAACCCCCGGCCGTCACTACGGACCCCTGTAGCAGATTTTTTAGCGCCCCCATGAAACTTCAAAGCCAGTCATTATTTCTGCAAAATCCTGCGTATGAGCCAAAGTGTAATTCATTGTGATGTAAGATCCGGGGCCTTTAGCGCATTTACTAACGTCCCCCCATAGACTGTGACCTGCTGAGCCCCTGCGGGAGGCTTTGGCGGTCACGTGGCTGTTTTCAGAATTGAAATCGGACTGTTATTAGCGTGTATAGAATTTTTGTCACATTTTTTTTTACCCCGGGCATCACGACGGGCGCCTATAGCAGATTTTTAGTGCCACCCCATGAAACTTCAAAGCCACTTATTATTTCTGCAAAATCCTGGGTACGAGCCACAGTGCAATTTATCGTGATATGCTTCTAGCGCATTTACTAGCATCCCCTTATAGAACGTGACTTGCTGAGCCCCTGCGGGAGGCTTTCGCGGTCACGTGGCTTTTTTCAGAGTTGAAATCGGACTGTTATTAGCGTGTACAGAATTTTTGTCACATTTTTTGACCCCCCGGCCGTCACTACGGGCGCCTTTAGCAGATTTATTAGCGCGGCCCCATGAAACTTCAAAGCCAGTCATTATTTATGCAAAATCGTGCATATGAGCCAAAGTGTAATTCATTGTGGTGTTAGTACGGGGGCCTCCAGCGCATTTACTAGCGTCCCCTTATAGAACGTGACTTGCTGAGCCCCTGCAGGACGCTTTGGCGGTCACGTGGCTGTTTTCAGAATTGAAGTCGGACTGTTATTAGCGAGTACAGAATTTTTGTGTCTCATTTCTCTGCCCCCCGGCTGTCAGTACAGTTACTTAGTGGGAAATTGTACCTACGTCCTTCTCCGCTCCGCACGCTGCTCCTTAACCGACCCGCCTGCCGCTCATCCTTCCTCCCTCCGCGCCGCCCTGAAGCACAGGAGATGTAACCATATATTTCTGTTTAAATCAGAGCCTTATTTCTTTTTGAAATTATCGTGATGTGCGTCCGGGGGCCTTTAGCGCATTCACTAGCGTCCCCCCATAGACTGTGACCTGCTGAGCAACTGTGGGAGGCTTTGGCGGTCACGTGGCTGTTTTCAGAATTGAAATCGGACTGTTATTAGCGTGTATAGAATTTTTGTCACATTTTTTTACCCCCCCGGCCGTCACTACGGGCACCTGTAGCAGATTTATTAGCGTCACCCCATGAAACTTCAAAGCAAGTCATTATTTCTGCAAAATCCTGCATAGGAGCCACAGTGTAATTTATTGTGATGTAAGAACGGGGACCTCTAGCGCATTCACTAGCGTCCCCTTATAGAACGTGACTTGCTGAGCCCCTGCAGGACGCTTTGGCGGTGACGTGGCTGTTTTCAGAATTGAAATCGGACTGTTATTAGCGAGAACAGAATTTTTGTGTCTCATTTCTCTGCCCCCCGGCTGTCAGTACAGTTACTTAGTGGGAAATTGTACCTACGTCCTTCTCCGCTCCGCACGCTGCTCCTTAACCGACCCGCCTGCCGCTCATCCTTCCTCCCTCCGCGCCGCCCTGAAGCACAGGAGATGTAACCATATATTTCTGTTTAAATCAGAGCCTTATTTCTTTTTGAAATTATCGTGATGTGCGTCCGGGGGCCTTTAGCGCATTTACTAGCGTCCCCCCCATAGACTGTGACCTGCTGAGCAACTGTGGGAGGCTTTGGCGGTCACGTGGCTGTTTTCAGAATTGAAATCGGACTGTTATTAGCGTGTACAGAATTTTTGTCACATTTTTTTTTACCCCGGGCATCACGACGGGCGCCTGTAGCAGATTTATTAGTGCCGCCCCATGAAACTTCAAAGCCAGTTATTATTTCTGCAAAATCCTGGGTACGAGCCACAGTGTAATTTATCGTGATATGCTTCGAGTGGCCTCTAGCGCATTTACAAGCATCCCCTTATTGAACGTGACTTGCTGAGCTCCTGCGGGAGGCTTTGGCGGTCACGTGGCTTTTTTCAGAGTTGAAATCGGACTGTTATTAGCGTGTACAGAATTTGTGTCACATTTTTTTACCCCCCGGCCGTCTCTACTGGCCCCTGTAGCAGATTTATTAGTGCCACCCCATGAAACTTCAAAGCCAGTCATTATTTCTGCAAAATCCTGGGTACGAGCCACAGTGTAATTTATCATGATACGCGTGGAGTGGCCTCTAGCACATTTACGAGCATCCTCTTATTGAACGTGACTTGCTGAGCTCCTGCGGGAGGCTTTGGCGGTCACGTGGCTGTTTTCAGAATTGAAATCGGACCGTTATTAGCGCGTATAGAATTTTCGTCACATTTTTTTTTACCCCGGGCATCAAAACGGGCGCCTTTAGCAGATTTTCAGTGCCACCCCATGAAACTTCAAAGCCAGTTATTATTTCTGCAAAATCCTGCGTACGAGCCACAGTGTAATTTATCGTGATATGCTTCGAGGGGCCTCTAGCGCATTTACTAGCGTCCCCCCATAGACTGTGACCTGCTGAGCCCGTGCGGGATGCTTTGACGGTCACATGGCTGTTTTCAGAATTGAAATCGGACTGTTATTAGCGTGTACAGAATTTTTGTCACATTTTTTCAATCCCCGGGCATCACGACGGGCGCCTGTAGCAGATTTATTAGTGCCACCCCATGAAACTTCAAAGCCAGTCATTATTTCTGCAAAATCCTGGGTACGAGCCACAGTGTAATTTATCGTGATACGCGTCGAGTGGCCTCTAGCGCATTTACAAGCATCCCCTTATTGAACGTGACTTGCTGAGCTCCTGCGGGAGGCTTTGGCGGTCACGTGGCTGTTTTCAGAATTGAAATCGGACTGTTATTAGCGAGTACAGATTTTTTGTGTCTCATTTCTTTACCCCCCGGCTGTCAGTACAGTTACTTAGTGGGAAATTGTACCTACGTCCTTCTCCGCTCCGCAAGCTGCTCCTTCACCGACCCGCCTGCCGCTCATCCTTCCTCCCGTCCCTCCGCGCCGCCCTGAAGCACAGATGATGTAAGCATGTACAGTGAAATCTCGTTATGAGGATGAGGGTTATAAGGTGCATATTTGCTTTGCCAAAATCTTTTCTATACTTTTCTATAGTAAAAAACCACAACTAGAGCGAGCATTTCTAGAAAAAAAATTGTTTATAAGGAGCACTTTTTGACCATGAATGGAATATATTTACAACAAACTTCCAAATTTTGGTTACAACAAACAAATTTGCTTGGTCTTAATAGGCAAAATCATGATTTAGGAAATGTCCTAACTCCAAAGACATGCATACACTACACAGGGAAGCCCTGATAGTAGGTAGGCGCCCCTGTAGGGGTGATAGGCTTTATATTTGACCAAAATCGGTTACAAGGAAGGTTGGTCACAAGGAGCAAATTTCCCTTGCCAAGAGGTGCTCCTTATAACGAGATTTTACTGCATTTCTGTTTAAATCAGAGCCTTATTTTTTTTAATTTATCGCGATGAGCGTCCGGGGGCCTCTAGCGCATTTACTAGCGTCCACCCATAAACCGTGACCTGCTGAGCCTCTGTGGGAGGCTTTGGCGGTCACGTGGCTTTTTTCAGAGTTGTAATCGGACTGTTATTAGCGAGTACAGAATTTTTTGTCTCATTTTTTACATTTACATTTACATTGATTCATATTTACAGGCATTTAATCCTTCCGCAAATTCCAAGTAAAAATTGTGTTAATATCTTGCTCAAAATTTATTCCAATTTACCTGGACTTTACATCGGTTGATATTTACATATATTTACACCTTGTGTAATTTGAATGCTTATTACAATAGGCGCCATTGTGGCTTGGCCAGGACTGTATCCAGACAGCCCTGATGCCACTACTAAGCCCCCCCCCCCGACACACACACATCCTGTTTGAAGAAATATAACTAAATGTTAAAGTTAAGGATTTAATAAACATCTAGTTTTAATTTCTCTTTAAAAATAACAATTTTATTTGATACTATTGGATCTTATTGATACCCATAAATTAAAAGATTGGATACTAAATGTTAAAGTTAAGGATTTAATAAACATCTAGTTTTAATTTCTTTTTAAAAATAACAATTTTATTTGATACTATTGGATCTTTATTTTTATTTTTTTATTTTTTAAATAACAATTTTATTTGATACTATTGGATCTTATTGATACCCATAAATTAAAAGATTGGATACTAAATGTTAAAGTTAAGGATTTAATAAACATCTAGTTTTAATTTCTTTTTAAAAATAACAATTTTATTTGATACTATTGGATCTTTATTTTTTTTAATTTCTTTTTAAAAATAACAATTTTATTTGATACTATTGGATCTTATTGATAAGAATTCGAAACCCTAAATCAAAGATTATTTTAGATGAGTCCGAAATTTATGATTATGACATACTGGTAGCTCTAGTCTAGGGACAGCTTTTAGCTTCTCCACTGGTAGTGTCCAGGTTGTGGCTGAGGGGAGGGGGGGGGGGTGCCCTCACAGTGGGTAAACTTCCCTGCACTACACAGGGAAGCCCTGACAGTGGGAAAGCGTCCCTACACTACACAGGGAAGTCCTGACAGTAGGTAGGCCTCCCTGCACTACACAGGGAAGTCCTGACAGTAGGTAGGCCTCCCTGGTCTACACAGGGAAGTCCTGACAGTAGGTAGGCCTCCCTACACTACACAGGGAAGCCCTGACAGTGGGTAAGCGTCCCTACACTACACAGGGAAGTCCTGACAGTAGGTAGGGCTCCCTGCACTACACAGGGAAGCCCTGACAGTAGGTAAGCGTCCCTACACTACACAGGGAAGTCCTGACAGTAGATAGGCCTCCCTGGTCTACACAGGGAAGTCCTGACAGTAGGTAGGCTTCCCTGCACTACACAGGGAAGTCCTGACCGTAGGTAGGCCTCCCTACACTACACAGGAAAGCCCTGACAGTAGGTAGGCGACTCTACATTACACAGGGAAGCCCTGACAGTTGGTATGCGCCCCTACACTACACAGGGAAGCCCTGACAGTGGGTACACGTCCCTACACTACATAGGGAAGTCCTGGCAGTAGGTAGGTATCCCTACACTACACAGGGAAGTCCTGACAGTAGGAAGGCCTCCCTGCACTACACAGGGAAGTCCTGACAGTAGGTAGGCACCCCTGTAGGGATGGTGGGCTTTATATTTAACCAAAATCGGTTACAAGGAAGGTTGGTTACAAGGAGCAAATTTCCCTTGCCAAGAGGTGCTCCTTATAATGAGATTTTACTGCATTTCTGTTTAAATCAGAGCCTTATTTATTTATTTATTTATCGTGATGAGCGTCCGGGGGCCTCTAGCGCATTTACTAGCGTCTGCCTATAAACCGTGACCTGCTTAGCCTCTGCGGGAGTCTCTGGCGGTCACGTGGCTTTTTTCAGAGTTTAAATCGTCTGTTATTAGCGAGTACAGAATTTTTTGTCTCATTTTTTTACCCCAAGGCCGTCACTACGGGCACCTGTCGCAGATTTATTAGCGCCGCCCCATGAAACTTCAAAGCCCACCAATATTACCGCAATACCCCGGGTATTAGCCGCACTTTAGTTTATCGCAATGTGCGTACAGGGGCCTCACTGCACGAGTTTTGGGTTTTACAATGTGTAAATTCCAAGTAGAACGTTGTAGAGATCTTTTTAGGATTATGTGCAAAGATAGACTTTATGTTTTACACAAATTTACTTGGCCTTTACATTGATTCATATTTACAGGCATTTAATCCTTCCGCAAATTCCAAGTAAAAATTGTGTTAATATCTTGCTCAAAATTTATTCCAATTTACCTGGACTTTACATCGGTTGATATTTACATATATTTACACCTTGTGTAATTTGAATGCTTATTACAATAGGCGCCATTGTGGCTGGGCCAGGACTGTATCCAGACAGCCCTGATGCCACTACTAAGCCCCCTCGACACACACACATCCTGTTTGAAGAAATATAACAGTTCAGAAGAAACTAGTTATTGGTCAAAAAAACATCAGCAGTAAAAGCATATTTATACTGCCATTTCCACATCTAGGACTATATATATCATTTTACTGTGATTCTGCATGTTTACATGATGCCCATAAATTAAAAGATTGGATACTAAATGTTAAAGTTAAGGATTTAATAAACATCTAGTTTTAATTTCTCTTTTAAAATAACAATTTTATTTGATACTATTGGATCTTATTGATACCCATAAATTAAAAGATTGGATACTAAATGTTAAAGTTAAGGATTTAATAAACATCTAGTTTTAATTTCTTTTTAAAAATAACAATTTTATTTGATACTATTGGATCTTTGTTTTTTTTAAATTTCTTTTTAAAAATAACAATTTTATTTGATACTACAGTAAAACTTCGTTATAAGGAGGACATTGGGACCAGTGCAATTGGCTCCTTATAAGCAAGGTCTCCTTATAAGCAAGGTCAGCCTTATTAAGGTCTAGATAACAGTATACTCCCTACAGGTGTCTCTAATACCCTAATAGACTTGATTCAAATACAATTCAGATGGGTGCATGTATTACCTCAAAGGAACAATCCCTCCAGGTCCCATTCTTGGAGCTTACAATCTCCTTTCCCCCCTAGGGCAACCACAAAAGTATTCTATCTACCTCTTTGGGCTAACGTGGTGGGCAATTTTTTAGTAGGGTGTGACTTTAGCCACGAAAGATGACTTCCCTGGACAAGGTTTGCATGTACAAAATAAGAAAATGAGCCAAAAATACCTCCTTATATCAGAGGTTAAGGTAAAAACAACTCCTTCTATGGGAGTTTTCTTACTATAGAAATGTATAGAAGGAAATTGGGACCACACAAATCTACTCCTTAAAAGCGAGGTCTCCTTATATCAGAGTTTCTTATAACGAAGTTTCACTGTATTGGATCTTATTGATAAGAATTCGAAACCCTAAATCAACGATTATTTTAGATGAGTCCGAAATTTATGATTATGACATACTGGTAACTCTAGTCTAGGGACAGCTTTTAGCTTCTCCACTGGTAGTGTCCAGGTTGTGGCTGAGGGGAGGGGGGGGGGGGTGCCCTCACAGTGGGTAAACTTCCCTGCACTACACAGGGAAGCCCTGACAGTGGGTAAGCGTCCCTACACTACACAGGGAAGTCCTGACAGTAGGTAGGCCTCCCTGCACTACACAGGGAAGTCCTGACAGTAGGTAGGCCTCCCTGGTCTACACAGGGAAGTCCTGACAGTAGGTAGGCCTCCCTACACTACACAGGGAAGTCCTGACAGTAGGTAGGCGTCCGTACACTACACAGGGAAGTCCTGACAGTAGGTAGGCCTCCCTACACTACACAGGGAAGTCCTGACAGTAGGTAGGGCTCCCTGCACTACACAGGGAAGCCCTGACAGTAGGTAGGCGTCCGTACACTACACAGGGAAGTCCTGGCAGTAGGTAGGGCTCCCTGCACTACACAGGGAAGCCCTGACAGTAGGGAGGCGACCCTACATTACACAGGGAAGCCCTGACAGTTGGTACGCGTCCCTACACTACACAGGGAAGCCCTGACAGTGGGTACACGTCCCTACACTACATAGGGAAGTCCTGGCGGTAGGTAGGTATCCCTACACTACACAGGGAAGTCCTGACAGTAGGAAGGCCTCCCTGCACTACACAGGGAAGCCCTGACAGTAGGTAGGCGCCCCTGTAGGGATGGTGGGCTTTATATTTAACCAAAATCGGTTACAAGGAAGGTTGGTTACAAGGAGCAAATTTCCCTTGCCAAGAGGTGCTCCTTATAATGAGATTTTACTGCATTTCTGTTTAAATCAGAGCCTTATTTATTTATTTAATTATCGCGATGAGCGTCCGGGGGCCTCTAGCGCATTTACTAGCGTCAGCCTATAAACCGTGACCTGCTGAGCCTCTGCGGGAGGCTCTGGCGGTCACGTGGCTTTTTTCAGAGTTGAAATCGAACTGTTATTAGCAAGTACAGAATTTTTTGTCTCATTTTTTTACCCAAAGGCCGTCACTACGGGCACCTATCGCAGATTTATTAGCGCCGCCCAATGAAACTTCAAAGCCCACCAATATTACCGCAATACCCCGGGTATTAGCCGCACTTTAGTTTATCGCAATGTGCATATAGGGGCCTCACTGCACGAGTTTTGGGTTTTACAATGTGTAAATTCCAAGTAAAACGTTGTAGAGATCTTTAGGATTATGTGCAAAGATAGACCTTATGTTTTACACAAATTTACTTGGCCTTTACATTGATTCATATTTACAGGTATTTAATCCTTCCGCAAATTCCAAGTAAAAATGGTGTAATTATCTTGCTCAAAATTTACACCAATTTACCTGGACTTTACATCAGTTGATATTTACATATATTTACACCTTGTGTGATTTGAATGCTTATTACAATAGGCGCCATTCTGGCTTTAATGTACTTTTCTACTTGTCACTGGATCAACCAAGCCTCTCCCCGGCCTACAGGAGCCTGTCCCCGGCCTACAGGAGCCTCTCCTCGGCCTACAGGAGCCTCTCCCCGGCCTACAGGAGCCTCTCCCCTGCCTACAGGAGCCTCTCCCCGGCCTCCAAGAACTTAACTAAACATCCCCCAAACGATGTTCAAACTGATGCAAATGAATAAAATGTTCCATTAATGGTTACAGTATGTCCATTTCCTAAAAAGTGATGTATCTCACATTTACAGCGTTTTGTGCACGGTGTAATGCTCAAAACTACCCATAGTTACAGCCGTGTGTGCAAGGTTTGAAGATCTAAATTACTCACATTTACAGCCATTTGTGAAAGGTGTAAAGATCGAACTTACTCATATTTACAGGGGTTTGTGCAACGTGTAATGATAGAAATTACTCACATTTACAGGGTTAAGTGCAACATGTAATGATAGAAATTACTCACATTTACAGGGTTTTGTATGGGGTGTAAAGATCGAAATTACTCCCATTTACGGGCACTTGCACAAAGTGTAAATACAGCCATTACGAGCTTTGATCAGGGCAGTAAAGCCATACTAAGATCAATTTTGATCAGCTTTACATTTGAGGTAAATTTAATTGAAAATGTCTGTAATGGTCTGTAAAATCGGCCTTTATACCAAATGTAAATCCAATGCACCAATACAGCATATAGGATTGGCCCTAGGTCAGGTTGCGGCTTATACACCAGTTTTTGTAATTTTAGTACAGTTACTTAGTGATAAATTGTACCTACGTCCTTCTCCGCTCCGCACGCTGCTCCTGAACCGACCCGCCTGCCGCTCTTCCTTCCTCCCGTCCCGTCCGCGCCGCCCTGAAGCACAGGAAATGTAAGCATATTTCTGTTTAAATCAGAGCCTTATTTCTTAGCACGACCACATGAAACTTCAAAGCCAGTCATCATTTCTGCCAAATCCTGCGTACGAGCCACAGTGTAATTTATCGTGATGTGCGTACGGGGGCCTCTAGTGCATCTACTAGCGTCCCCCTATAGAGTGTGACCTGCTGAGCCTCTGCGGGAGGCTTTGGCAGTCACGTGGCTTTTTTCAGTTGAAATCAGACTGTTATTAGGGTGTACAGCATTTTTTGTCTCATTTCTTTACCCCCAGGCCGTAACTTTTAGCGCCGCCCCATGAAACTTCAAAGCCCGCCAATATTACCGCAAAACCATGTGTACTAGCTGCACTTTACTTAATGGCAATGTGCGTACAGGGGCCTCTTGCGCAATTACTAGCGTCCCCCCATAGACCGTGACCTGCTATGCCTCTGCAAGAGGCTTTGGTGGTCACGGGGCTTTTTTCAGAATTGAAATTGTAGTGTTATTAGCGTGTACAGAATTTTTGTCATATTTTTTTGTCACGACGGGCGCCTGTAGCAGATTTATTAGCGCCGCCTCATGAAACTTCAAAGCCAGACATTATTTCTGCAAAATCCTGCGTACGAACCACAGTGTAATTTATCGTGATGTGCATCATGGGTGCTGTAGCGCATTTACTAGCGTCCCCCCATAGACTGTGACCTGCTGAGCCCCTGCGGGAGGCTTTGGCGGTCACGGGGCTTTTTTCAGAATTGAAATCGGACTGTTATAAGGGTGTAAAGATTTTTTGTCACATTTTTTTAACCCCCGGCCGTCACTACGGGCGCCTGTAGCAGATTTATTAGCGCCGCCTCATGAAACTTCAAAGCCAGTCATTATTTCTGTAAAATCCTGCGTAGGAACCACAGTATAATTTATCGTGATGTGGGTCGAGGGGCCTATAGCACATTTACTAGCGTCCCCCCATAAACTGTGACCGGCTGAGCCCCTGCTGGAGGCTTTGGCGGTCATGTGGCTTTTTTCAGAATTGAAATCGGACTGTTATTAGCGTGTACAGAATTTTTGTCACATTTTTTCACAGCAACCCCGAATATTAGCCGCGGTCTATACACAAACCAGATTACCAATGCAGCACATAGGATTGGCCCCAAGTCAGGTTGCTGCTTATACACCAGTTTTTGCTACCTGCGGGAGGCTTTGGCGGTCACATGGCTTTTTTCAGAGTTTAAATTGGACTGTTATTAGCGAGTACAGAATTCTTCTTCTCATATTTTTAACCCCCGGCAGTCACTATGGGTGCCTGCAGCGCAATCTATTAGCGCCGCCGTATGAAACTTCTGATCCGACCAATATTGCCACAAAACCCTGCATTTTAGCCACAGTCTATATGCGAATCAGATCACCGGTGCAGCTTATAGGATCGGCCCCAGGTCAGGGTGCAGCTTATACACAAGTTTTTTGCTACTATGGTATAGTACTAAAGTTGGCATAATCAGGCCCTCTCCGCGGCTTATATTATTTCTTAAATTTGGGATCGCGGCTAGTTATACACAAGGTTTTCAGACATTGCTAGAGGCTTTACTGGCTGTTCTTTCGGAATTTGAATTTAAGCAAGTTCTGTGAGTATGGAATTTATTCTTTCAACAAAAGGGGGTTAATTTCTAACCAGACTAGTGCAGACTTCCTCAACATGGCCAATGCCTGATTAGGCTAGGAGAATACAATAAGGTCAGGAAATTGTACCTACCCGTCTCCGCTCCGCACGCTGCTCCCGATCCGTTCGTCCGTTCGTCCATCCCGTCGGTCTCGTCCATCCATCCGTCTGTCTCGTCCATCCATCCATCCGTCTGTCTCGTCCATCCATCCGTCTGTCTCGTCCATCCATCCATCCGTCTGTCTCGTCCATCCATCCATCCGTCTGTCTCGTCCATCCATCCATCCGTCTCGTCCATCCATCCATCCATCCGTCTCGTTCATCAGTCTCGTCCATCCATCCGTCTGTCTCGTCCATCCATCCATCCGTCCGTCTCGTTCATCAGTCTCGTCCATCCATCCGTCTGTCTCGTCCATCCATCCATCCGTCTCGTCCATCCATCCATCTGTCCGTCTCGTCCATCAGTCTCATCCATCCATCCGTCCTTTCGTCTATTCGTCCTCCGAAACTTGCGGTCCTCCCAAACTTGCGGTCTAGGTGTGACCTGCCATGTGAGTGACTCTGTAGTGGTCTAGGTGAGACCAGTCATGTGAGTGACTCTGAAGTGGTCCAGGTGTGACCTGTCATGTGAGCGACTCTGTAGTTGTCTAGGTGTGACCTGCCATTTGAGTGACTCTGTAGTGGTCTAGGTGTGACCTGCCATGTGAGTGACTCTGTAGTGGTCTACGTGTGACCTGTCATGTGAGCGACTCTGTAGTTGTCTAGGTGTGACCTGTCATGTGAGTGACTCTGTAGTGGTCTACGTGTGACCTGTCATGTGAGGGACTCTGTAGTTGTCTAGGTGTGACCTGCCATGTGAGTGACTCTGTAGTGGTCTAGGTATGACCTGCCATGTGAGTGGCTCTGAAGTGGTCCAGGTGTGATCTGTCATGTGAGTGACTCTGTAGTGGTCTAGGTGAGACCTGTTATGTGAGTGACTCTGTAGTGGTCTAGGGGTGCCCAGCCATGTGAGTGACTCTGTAGTGGTCTAGGTGTTACCTGCCATGTGAGTGACTCTGTAGTGGTCTAGGTGAGACCAGTCATGTGAGTGACTCTGAAGTGGTCCAGGTGTGACCTGTCATGTGAGCGACTCTGTAGTTGTCTAGGTGTGACCTGCCATTTGAGTGACTCTGTAGTGGTCTAGGTGTGACCTGCCATGTGAGTGACTCTGTAGTGGTCTAGGTGTGACCTGCCATTTGAGTGACTCTGTAGTGGTCTAGGTGTGACCTGCCATTTGAGTGACTCTGTAGTGGTCTACGTGTGACCTGTCATGTGAGGGACTCTGTAGTTGTCTAGGTGTTACCTGCCATGTGAGTGACTCTGTAGTGGTCTAGGTGTGACCTGCCTTGTGACTTGCGGTCCTCCCAAACTTGCGGTCCTCCCAAACTTGCGGTCCTCCCAAACTTGCGGTCCTCCAAAACTATCCATCCATCCGTCTCGTCCATCCATCCATCCATCCGTCTCGTTCATCAGTCTCGTCCATCCATCCGTCTGTCTCGTCCATCCATCCATCCGTCCGTCTCGTTCATCAGTCTCGTCCATCCATCCGTCTGTCTCGTCCATCCATCCATCCGTCTCGTCCATCCATCCATCTGTCCGTCTCGTCCATCAGTCTCATCCATCCATCCGTCCTTTCGTCTATTCGTCCTCCGAAACTTGCGGTCCTCCCAAACTTGCGGTCTAGGTGTGACCTGCCATGTGAGTGACTCTGTAGTGGTCTAGGTGAGACCAGTCATGTGAGTGACTCTGAAGTGGTCCAGGTGTGACCTGTCATGTGAGCGACTCTGTAGTTGTCTAGGTGTGACCTGCCATTTGAGTGACTCTGTAGTGGTCTAGGTGTGACCTGCCATGTGAGTGACTCTGTAGTGGTCTACGTGTGACCTGTCATGTGAGCGACTCTGTAGTTGTCTAGGTGTGACCTGTCATGTGAGTGACTCTGTAGTGGTCTACGTGTGACCTGTCATGTGAGGGACTCTGTAGTTGTCTAGGTGTGACCTGCCATGTGAGTGACTCTGTAGTGGTCTAGGTATGACCTGCCATGTGAGTGGCTCTGAAGTGGTCCAGGTGTGATCTGTCATGTGAGTGACTCTGTAGTGGTCTAGGTGAGACCTGTTATGTGAGTGACTCTGTAGTGGTCTAGGGGTGCCCAGCCATGTGAGTGACTCTGTAGTGGTCTAGGTGTTACCTGCCATGTGAGTGACTCTGTAGTGGTCCAGGTGTGACCTGTCATGTGAGCGACTCTGTAGTTGTCTAGGTGTGACCTGCCATTTGAGTGACTCTGTAGTGGTCTAGGTGTGACCTGCCATGTGAGTGACTCTGTAGTGGTCTAGGTGTGACCTGCCATTTGAGTGACTCTGTAGTGGTCTAGGTGTGACCTGCCATTTGAGTGACTCTGTAGTGGTCTACGTGTGACCTGTCATGTGAGGGACTCTGTAGTTGTCTAGGTGTTACCTGCCATGTGAGTGACTCTGTAGTGGTCTAGGTGTGACCTGCCTTGTGACTTGCGGTCCTCCCAAACTTGCGGTCCTCCCAAACTTGCGGTCCTCCCAAACTTGCGGTCCTCCCAAACTTGCGGTCCTCCAAAACTTGCGGTCCTCCAAAACTTGCGGTCCTCCCAAACTTGCGGTCCTCCCAAACTTGCGGTCCTCCCAAACTTGCGGTCCTCCCAAACTTGCGGTACTCCGAAACTTGCGGTACTCCGCCGGACCAACCAACGATCCTCCAATGGACCAACCAACGAACCAACCAACGTTGCCTAACTAACTAGCCAGCTGACTTCCTAACTTTTTACTACCCTACCACATTGGCTCCCGAGAGGGCCTCCAAGTGGCAGGCGAGATCCTCACAGGATTGGCCTTGGGTCAAAACCAAGTTTCCGTGCGGCACCAACGTGGAGGTACCCATGAGGTCTTGGTCCTTTGAGGCCATTACCAGCAGAGGAAGAGTAACACCACAGGGGCAGCTTTCCGTTTCACCACATGGGCTAGCTGGCGGATGCGAGAAATGCTTCCAGATGACCTCAGACCCTGGTGCTATTCACCTCAGCCGCACATCAAGATGTGACTTAACATTTAATAAGCTTATTAATCAAGATCATTATATTTTTCTATATAATTAATCATAAGCTAAAATCTGACACTACCATGATCATAAGTACTGACTGACTGACTGACTGAATGACCCACCGCATTGGCTCCCGAGAGGGAACCAAGTGGCAGGCCCGATCCTCAGAGGATTTGCCTTGGACTTAAAGATCCAAGTTTCCATGCAGCACCAACGTGGAGGTTCAACATGAGGTCTTGGTCCTTCAAGGCCATAACCAGCAGAGTGGGCTAGCGAGAAATGCTTCCAGATGACTTCAGCAGACCCTGGTGCAAGGCACCTCAGCCGCACAACAATTATCTTCTGCCATCATCAAAACAGCAGGATATACTCATTATCTTTTAGCCAGGGCATCCATTTTCTTCTGCCTACATCAAAAACACACAAATACACACATAACCTTTAACTTATCTACCAAAGGGAAAATAATTACGACAAATAGGTCATGAACAGGTCCCGGCAACTCCGGCCTCCTAGTACATGGCTACCTCCGAGGGGGCCCTCATCACGGAGGACGCCCAGGGTGTGAGCTATAGCAGCGTCCCCATGCATGGCTGTCACCCACATATTTCTATTTAGAATTAAAAATTAACTAAATTATTTTCATTCGTGATATTTACAAATACATGGAATTGAAAGAGAAGTACAGACTTCATATACTCTTTTTTTTTTTTTGATCGTTCAGATAAAATCAAACATAAGCAAAATGTCTTTATTTGACCAGATTTATCGATAAGTCATGAAATGTGGAACTATAACTCAAATGTGATTGTTAACTTTTGGAAAAATTCCAATTACGTGAACTGCTTGATACATCTCTAATCTAGGTGATATCAAAAGATCTAAGACCCCCCTACTGGAGTAACTGAGAAATACTGATACTGAAACGGGCACAGGCACTTACCAGGGCCGGGGTGGCAGTTAAGACGCACCCCATCAGGCTCAGCTATTGGTGACCAGCCCTCATGTATCTCTTCAGTATGTGCGACTCAAATGACTTATCTTAATACATTTTGGCCTAGAAGGTACATAAAAGCTGTATATGGCCCAAAGTCCTGAGTTATGCAGTTTTGGCTATTTCTGGCCCTTTTGAGCCTTATATCCCTATAGAAGAGCAACCTTTGCATCAGTTTTTTCAAATTTTTGGTAGATGTGACAAAACATCCTATACTTTTAGGAATTTTTTTTTTCGTGTATTGGTCCAAACCTTTTCATTTTCTGGCCCTCAAAAGCCCTAAAAGCCCTAAAAACGTCAAAAAGGCTCAAAATGAAATGTTTTACATGTCTCCTATGACTAATGAGGAAACAACAGCTCATCCCAAATATCATTTTCTGTTAGGCCTATCGTAAAATCAATCGATTCATGAGGTTTCACTTGATATGTACTGTATTTTTCTCCACAGCCATTTAAGTGTATATTGTCAGCAAAATTTTCAAAAGACCTTTCATTTTGATACCCCTATACAGTAAATAAAGAAGATCCAAATAGTATCCCTTGTACCCCGGATTGTGAGGTAACTATTGCTTTTTTTGCCAGAAAAAAGAAATTTTGAAAAAAATCCAATATTCTAGCCTTTAGGACCAAATGTATATTGTGATACTTATTTTGGTCCCGGAGTCACTCGCCTGCTGATAAAAGTAAAACCCACACAGAATTGTTAATATCCAATATATTTTAGTTATCTTTAGTGCCCCTGCTTTCTATCTACCCCCTCTGATGCTCTAAACCAGACATTTATACAATATTTTATTTTGGTCCTGGAGTCCTTCCTCAGCCCCAAACCTGCAGGAGTTTGGGCCATATATTAGGGAGTGGTCATTTTTTAACAACATGGGGGATATCATATTCTACATACTAGGTAGGCCGTGAATGCTATTAAAGCCAGGTGACGGGAGAAGCTTTGATACCTCCCGGGAAAGCCAACCCCCCCGCCCTTGCCTTGAGACTGGCCGTACCCTACCATGGAGGGGTGGGGGTACTTCTACCATCATCGAAACAGCAGAATATATCCAGGTGTAGGGGCGTCGGGGCAGGGAGAAGGGGGGAGGTGGTGGGGGTACTACCCCCCCCCCCCCCAATGTAGAGGCACATTCTCTTCTACCATCATCGAAACAGCAGAATATATCCAGGTGAGGGTGCATGTCATGTGAGGACGTACCATCTTCTCGGAAGTTGCTTAGAACTGATGAACATCATGTCATGCCTGAAGTCTATGGTCATAAGACAAACCTCAGGAATGGAGGCATGAAAGAGTAATATCTTTCAGCCATTCTCGTGCCTCTACATGGGTACCCACAATTTTGACCATGTCGCTATGTCGATTTTTAGCAGAAGAACCGTGTCATTGTGTCGATTTTTAGGTATATGAGAAAAATCATTGTGGGTCGATTTTACCCCTTATTTTCCCATGTCTGTCGACTTTTAAAAGGGCCTAAAAGGGCTGTGTCGCTGTGTCGCCCGTGTCGATTGTTACCCATGTAGAGGTACATTCTCTTGTACCATCATCGAAACAGCAGAATATATTCACTATCTGATAGTACAGCACTTTAGGTGAGGGTGCAGCACTGTAGGTGGCGTAGACTTGGCTCCCTGACCAAGTCACGACGATCGGTCTAAAGGATTCAATGGGAAAGTCACTGCCCTGCATGTTAGAACTGCCAACAACAGTTGTTCCTTGTAAGAGTGAATCCCTTTCATTACTCCAGTATAATCCTTAAGCCACATGACTGTCCAGCAGTTTGATGATACACCTGCAATGAGATGAAAAAAAGTTTTATTAAGTGAGTCAAGGTGGTGAGATGTACAGTGAACTATATTAAACGGTCTCAGAATATAAACATTTGAATGCCTTCTTCCAGGATATGTCAGTGATAGCTCACATTACAGCGACATGTGCCTTACATAATGGTCTAAGAGGGCAGCACTACCGTATTGTCGCATATAGGTGCTGGGTTTTGAATAAGCGTCTGTTTTGAATAAAAGTGGCCTGCGTCTTGGCTTCCTACGCAGGCCATTTCCTTCTCACACAGGCCATATGAATTTTGATATTTCAAGGTACCTTCATGAACTTCATTATAACTTGATTTATACTATGCAAAAATTTTTAAAATGTGGCCCTATCTTCGCTTCTAATTGGCTGATTTGAAAAAATTGTTTCACCATTAGGAAGCTGAGATTATGGCAGGCCATCTGTAGTTTTCAATGCTGACCAGACCAGGTCGCCCACTTTCATAGGGGGGTAGAGGCTTATAACATGGGAGTCTACCAAGTCAGACATCCTACGCTATACCGAGGATGGCATACCCTGGTTCCCGGCCTACCCTACAGGTGGCGATGGGGTAGAGCTGCGCCTTGTAGGGGGATGGTGTGGTCAAAACAATGACAAACACTAGAGTAGAGTTTACTCTATGTCACTGGTCAAAGGGACAGACTTCACAGTGAGTGGCTTCTTGCACCTCCACACCACAGGGGGTCGCCACAGTAGCACTACACCTGCCACCTGGTGTAGAGTCTGGCGTCAGGGGCGGACCCATAATGGCGGCGCCCACTTTATGTAGGCTATCCTCCCTCTCAGGCCTGGACAATCCCGGATATTTTCCATTATAGGTATATTAGCCTACAGTGGGGTTTCTTCCAGCAAGGGGAAATCTCCCCTTGCTTAGTGCAGCCCTCAGGTCGCTTTTCTCCCGACATGATGCACCAATGCAGCACCTGCGAGTTACTCACCGGGGCTGCGTTGGTGCATCATGACGACAAATGTGGTTAAAGGCTTAATGTCCCACACTTAGCGACGGGCATACCTCATCGGCAGCTCGCTGAGCAGCAAGGTGGGAGGGGGGGGGCACTCACTATCTTTTCTATAGTAACTATGTGTGAATGTCACCCAAAATTCAATACCCTTATCATGGGAGGCGAAAGTCAACATTAAAGTACCAATTTCATGAGAAAAATAGCACAGAACATCCCTTATAAAGGGTGACCAAAGCGAAAATAATGGAAAATCTCCAGAAAAGGTAGGCTTAAAATCTACCCTAATATTTTCACTGTCGAGATAATTTGAAGAAAAGTTTGATCTGAACTTGTTTTGATTTATTAGGCCTTGAAATATACCCAATTTATCTCAATTTCCCTAAAAGCAACCGTTTTCGAGGGCCATCGGGGGTCCATGCCTAGGATCCAAAAACAGACCCATTCCCTTGATATCATGCTCCCACATAATGTAAAGCCTTGCTAATAAGCCTAAGTCATGTATAATCCCTCCTTTTGACAAATTATAATATCATAAGCTGCAGAGGGGGTCTGAAAATTGCAGATTTGGTACTATAGTATAGTTATTAAAACTGTCATATAAGCCACACCCTATATAGACATGTCTGGTATCAAAAGAAAGCTGAGCCTCGCCTCCTACACGAGGTTCTACTGTAGTAGCGTAGTGAACTATATCATATAGACACCTAAACCTGTACTATATCACATAGACACCTATAGCTGTACTATATCACATAGACACCTAAACCTGTACTATATCACATAGACACCTATAGCTGTACTATATCACATAGACACCTAAACCTGTACTATATCATATAGACACCTAAACCTGTACTATATCACATAGACACCTAAACCTGTACTATATCATATAGACACCTAAACCTGTATTATATCACATAGACACCTTAACCTGTACTATATCACATAGACACCTAAACCTGTACTATATTAGTACGATATATTAGCTGTCATTACACATTCATTTTTTTAGATCTATGTAGACAGTCAGGCTTTAAAGAAGGACTGAACGGCAGATCGGATCAATCCGAGTTCAGAGTTAGATTGTATGAACCACATACTATGTCTAATTTACCTTAATAAAAATCTATTAAAAAAAATCAAAAAATCATATAAACACCTAAACCTGCACTATATCACATAGACACCTAAACCTGCACTATATCACATCGACACCCATAGCTGTACTATATCACATCGACACCTAAACCTGTACTATATCACATAGACACCTAAACCTGTACTATATCACATAGACAACTAAACCTGTACTACTATCATATTGATACCTATACCTGTACTTTATTTTTTATGGAATACAACAGCACCATTGACTTAACCAAAGAGAGCCGTATTTCACACCCCGTGAAATGACCCATGCTTGTATTTCACTGCCCTGTGACATAATCAAAACGGTAGTTTGTTTACATTTGAACAGCGTGGAAAGAGTCATTTTAGCCTTTCTAAGCTCCCCCTACCATATTTTTGGTATTTTGAATCGAAAAAGATGAAAAAAAAAGAAAACAAAGATACACTGATTTAAGTCTGTTGACTGGGTTATTTCACTTGTTGACCCTCGGACCGCATTTCACGAGGCCGTAGTATTAGATAGACCTGCAGTCAAACCAGCATGATATCTCGAGATATAATGTACATTGTGAGATATAATGAGATACAAACGGCAACCATTTTTTCTCTCACTGCGATCAGGATATATACATATTATGGGGAGTAGGAATCCAGTTAAGCCTCTAAATAACTTGGTTGGGCAAGTAGGAAAACATATATATACAACTTTGGGCAGTGGGGATTGCAGGTAGTGCCGGGGAGAGGTTGCAGAGGGCCATAAATATGATGTGTTTACATTCACAATACACATCAATTCTGATGGTACTGGGCCTCTGTAGGCGTCATCGATACCGGTTATGAGAAAGTAATTATTGGTTAGACTGCCTTGCAGTCTTGCAAATAAAAAGAAGAAAAAGTTGATCTAATTGCATAGACTTGCATAGGTCTCATTGTATTATTGTTCAGTGAACAGGGCCGTGTAGCGAGGCACTTCTCCGCTCTCCCCCCCCCCCACAAACACATATGCAGGACCACTTCCCCCTGACCATGTAACTAATTCAAGGCGAGCAGGTAGGTGTTGGTATCAGAACACTGCAGGGCGTAACCTCCGTTTTACGTCTCGGTCGAAAAGCGGGTCGGTCAGAGTGTCACCCGCGCCCCCGAACGGAGAAGGGGACGCACGGAGAAGGGGACGCACGGAGAAGGGGACGCACGGAGAAGGGGACGCACGGAGAAGGGGACGCACGGAGAAGGGGACGCACGGAGAAGGGGACGCACGGAGAAGGGGAAGAACGGAGAAGGGGACGAACGGAGAAGGGGAAGAACGGAGAAGGGGAAGAACGGAGAAGGGGAAGAACGGAGAAGGGGACGAACGGAGAAGGGGACGAACGGAGAAGGGGACGAACGGAGAAGGGGACGAACGGAGAAGGGGACGAACGGAGAAGGGGACGAACGGAGAAGGGGACGAACGGAGAAGGGGACGAACGGAGAAGGGGACGAACGGAGAAGGGGACGAACGGAGAAGGGGACGAACGGAGAAGGGGACGAACGGAGAAGGGGACGAACGGAGAAGGGGACGAACGGAGAAGGGGACGAACGGAGAAGGGGACGAACGGAGAAGGGGACGAACGGAGAAGGGGACGAACGGAGAAGGGGACGAACGGAGAAGGGGACGAACGGAGAAGGGGACGAACGGAGAAGGGGACGAACGGAGAAGGGGACGAACGGAGAAGGGGACGAACGGAGAAGGGGACGAACGGAGAAGGGGACGAACGGAGAAGGGGACGAACGGAGAAGGGGACGAACGGAGAAGGGGACGAACGGAGAAGGGGACGAACGGAGAAGGGGACGAACGGAGAAGGGGACGAGCGGAGAAGGGGACGAACAGAGAAGGGGACGCAAGGAGAAGGGGACGAACGGAGAAGGGGACGAACGGAGAAGGGAACGAACGGAGAAGGGGACGAACGGAGAAGGGGACGAACGGAGAAGGGGAAGAACGGAGAACGGGGACGAACGGAGAAGGGGACGAACGGAGAAGGGGACGAAGGGAGAAGGGGACGAACGGAGAAGGGGACGAACGGAGAAGGGGACAAAAACGAAGAAGGGACGAACGGAGAAGGGGAGACGAACGGAGAAGGGGACGAACGGAAAAGGGGACGAACGGAGAAGGGGACGAACGGAGAAGGGGACGAACGGAGAAGGGGACGAACGGAGAAGGGGACGAACGGAGAAGGGGACGAACGGAGAAGGGGACGAACGGAGTAGGGGACGAAAACGAAGAAGGGGACGAACGGAGAAGGGGACGAAAGGAGAAGGGGACGAAAGGAGAAGGGGACGAACGGAGAAGGGGACGAACGGAGAAGGGGACGAACGGAGAAGGGGACGAACGGAGAAGGGGACGAACGGAGAAGGGGACGAACGGAGAAGGGGAAGAACGGAGAAGGGGGAAGAACGGAGAAGGGGACGAACAGAGAAGGGGACGAACGGAGAAGGGGACGAACGGAGAAGGGGACGAACGGAGAAGGGGACGAACGGAGAAGGGGACGAACGGAGAAGGGGACGAACGGAGAAGGGGACGAACGGAGAAGGGGACGAACGGAGAAGGGGACGAACGGAGAAGGGGACGAACGGAGAAGGGGACGAACGGAGAAGGGGACGAACGGAGAAGGGGACGAACGGAGAAGGGGACGAACGGAGAAGGGGACGAACGGAGAAGGGGACGAACGGAGAAGGGGACGAACGGAGAAGGGGACGAACGGAGAAGGGGACGAACGGAGAAGGGGACGAACGGAGAAGGGGACGAACGGAGAAGGGGACGAACGGAGAAGGGGACGAACGGAGAAGGGGACGAACGGAGAAGGGGACGAACGGAGAAGGGGACGAACGGAGAAGGGGACGAACGGAGAAGGGGACGAACGGAGAAGGGGACGAACGGAGAAGGGGACGAACGGAGAAGGGGACGAACGGAGAAGGGGACGAACGGAGAAGGGGACGAACGGAGAAGGGGACGAACGGAGAAGGGGACGAACGGAGAAGGGGACGAACGGAGAAGGGGACGAAAATGAAGAAGGGGACGAACGGAGAAGGGGACGAAAGGAGAAGGGGACGAAAGGAGAAGGGGACGAACGGAGAAGGGGACGAACGGAGAAGGGGACGAACGGAGAAGGGGACGCAAGGAGAAGGGGACGAACGGAGAAGGGGACGAACGGAGAAGGGGACGAACGGAGAAGGGGACGAACGGAGAAGGGGACGAACGGAGAAGGGGACGAACGGAGAAGGGGACGAACGGAGAAGGGGACGAACGGAGAAGGGGACGAACGGAGAAGGGGACGAACGGAGAAGGGGACGAACGGAGAAGGGGACGAACGGAGAAGGGGACGAACGGAGAAGGGGACGAACGGAGAAGGGGAAGAACGGAGAAGGGGACGAACGGAGAAGGGGACGAATGGAAAAGGGGACGAACGGAGAAGGGGACGAACGGAGAAGGGGACGAACGGAGAAGGGGACGAACGGAGAAGGGGACGAACGGAGAAGGGGACGAACGGAGAAGGGGACGAACGGAGAAGGGGACGAACGGAGAAGGGGACGAACGGAGAAGGGGACGAACGGAGAAGGGGACGAACGGAGAAGGGGACGAACGGAGAAGGGGACGAACGGAGAAGGGGAAGAATGGAGAAGGGGACGAACGGAGAAGGGGACGAACGGAGAAGGGGACGAACGGAGAAGGGGACGAAAACGAAGAAGGGGACGAACGGAGAAGGGGAGACGAACGGAGAAGGGGACGAACGGAGAAGGGGACGAACGGAGAAGGGGACGAACGGAGAAGGGGACGCAAGGAGAAGGGGACGAACGGAGAAGGGGACGAACGGAGAAGGGGACGAACGGAGAAGTGGACGAACGGAGAAGGGGACGAACGGAGAAGGGGACGAACGGAGAAGGGGACGAACGGAGAAGGGGACGAACGGAGAAGGGGAAGAACGGAGAAGGGGACGAACGGAGAAGGGGACGAACGGAGAAGGGGACGAACGGAGAAGGGGACGAACGGAGAAGGGGACGAACGGAGAAGGGGACGAACGGAGAAGGGGACGAACGGAGAAGGGGACGAACGGAGAAGGGGACGAACGGAGAAGGGGACGAACGGAGAAGGGGACGAACGGAGAAGGGGACGAACGGAGAAGGGGACGAACGGAGAAGGGGACGAACGGAGAAGGGGACGAACGGAGAAGGGGACGAACGGAGAAGGGGACGAACGGAGAAGGGGACGAACGGAGAAGGGGACGAACGGAGAAGGGGACGAACGGAGAAGGGGACGAACGGAGAAGGGGACGAACGGAGAAGGGGACGAACGGAGAAGTGGAAGAACGGAGAACGGGACGAACGGAGAAGGGGACTAACGGAGAAGGGGACGAACGGAGAAGGGGACGAACGGAGAAGGGGACGAACGGAGAAGGGGACGAACAGAGAAGGGGACGAACGGAGAAGGGGACGCACGGAGAAGGGGACGCAAGGAGAAGGGCGCGAACGGAGAAGGGCGCGAACGGAAAAGGTTACAAGCTACAGGGCACTGATACCCACACCCAGCTGCTTGCCAGCACCCATCTGCTTGCCTGGTATTAGATACATGGTCATGGGGAAGCAGTACTGCATATGTTTGTGGGGTTGGGGGGAAGAAGTGCTTCGCTACACTGCACTCTTTATTGGACGATAACACAACGAGACCTATGCAACCCTATGCAATTTCTTTCTTTTTTTCGCAAGACAGCAGAGCAGTCTCACCAATAATTACTTCCTCGTGACGTGTATCGATGACGCCTACGGAGGCCTAGTACCATCACAATTGATGTGTATTGTGAATGTAAACACATCATCTTCACGGCCCTCTGCAACCTCTCCCCAGCATTTCCTGCAATCCCCACGGCCCCCAGTTGTATATATGGGTTCCTACTTGCCCCACCAACTTATTTTAAGGCTTAACCGCCCTCCTACTTGACATGATGTGCATATATCACGATCGAAGTGAGAGAAAAAATGGCTTGTATCTCGCTATATCTCACACTGTACCTTATATCTCGAGATATCATGCAGGTTTAACTGCAGGTTGTTCTAATACAGTGGACCAATAAATCCGCTGTATAAACCAGAACACATCACAAAATTATTTCACTACAAAATTATATTTCTTTAATTCATGTATAATAGTTACAATAACAAATTGCATAAAATATCGTAATCAAATTTCCTGCTATTGGAGCAATACCATATATTGGATATAAGCAACCTGCAGTATATAAAATGCTCTATTTTCGGTCACTGTTTCAGCATTGTGATTTGTATTCAGATCGATTTCAGTACTTAAGCATTACGAGTCACCTACCTGACTTAAATTGCTTTGCCAAAGCAAAGCTAATAAAACATCAACCCTTGTGATACTCTCCCTGAAATAGCAACTTTGTGACCTGTAGCCACAGGCGTCCACTGAGTTCTGGTGGAGATGGTGCGCAGAGGGTTGGTAGTATTAGTATAAAGGCCTGACACTGTGGTGGTACGGTCATCCAGGTGACCACGTGACCAAACACTACATACAGCTAGTTCCCAGGCCAATCACCAGGCCTATACTAGTGACATCTATTGATTGGCCTGGGAACTAGCTGTATGTAGTGTTTGGTCACGTGGTCACCTGGATGACCGTACCACCACAGTGTCAGGCCTTTATACTAATACTACCAACCCTCTGCGCACCATCTCCACCAGAAGACGGCTCAGTGAACGCCTGTGCCTGTAGCCCTCCTAATTTCTGTGACTTTCCGACCTGAGGCTGCAAGGGTGGGGGGAGGCCTCTCGGCCTCTGCACCTCCATTTCTCAAATTCAACATAAAACCCTCAAAGGGTCAAAATCCACCCACTGTTCTAGGGCTTTTTGCCCCTGTCACAATTTAGCCCCATGTCATATAGGGGGTCTGGATGGGGGAGTCCCAATTTCCCATGTCGATTTTAAGAAATGACCATGTCGCCCTGTCGATTTTAAGAAATAGCCATGTCACCATGTCGATTTTAAGAAATGTTCATGTCCCATGTCGCTATCTCCAATATTCCTCATGTCCCATGTCACTAGGCTCAAAAACGGCCATGTCGCCATGTCGAATTTAGTAGTCCACACCTATCATATAGCCCCATGTTACTGACCGGACTTCCCGAAAACATGCCAGACACCGCCTATAGCCGGCTAATAACAGGCTGCTAGAGCAGCTGGACCGGTCCTCATGGCGGTCCGGGGGGGGGGGGGGGGGGGTACCAAGAGCAGTAGCGCCATCTGTTTTGAGTGGCTAGAGTGGAAACCACACACAGTCATTTTTAACCATACTTTAAGCAGTTATTGCAGAAAAGCTATTCAAGCTTAATTTCTGTTGTATTTTTTCCTGGGAAGATTTACCCTTTTCCAAGTTATATTTCAATGTAGCATTATAAAGCGTCGTTATCTCAATATGAGGGTTTTATTCATGCTCTCTCAATGCAATACAAATATACAGGGGGTAGGCTATATGACCATGGCCCTCCTACTGCCCAGTGGTGCCACCAATCAATCCCCTATATATATAAAACGGCATTATTTGGCCGCTGGTACCCACCCTATTGAATTAGCCTTGAGGTGCTTGACAGGACCAGATGAACCAAAAGAGGCTAGATGATGATATGTACTTTTTTCAAAGCTAACTCGATTTTCTTCTCGATTTTGCCTCAACTATTATTTGCAGTCCTTTATATATGATTCTTCTTCTTTCTATCACACTTATTCTCAGAATTTCATTTTATTTCAAAGATAATCAACATATAATTAAAACAACTACTCTCGTACAATGGATCTAGCAACAAGAGTCTACAAATTTCATGAAGTTCCGCCATTGTTTTTCTTAAACAAAATGGCATTCAAATAACATGTATATCGGAGAAAGATGATCAAGTACAACAGGATTCTATAGTAAATACCCAGTCAATTCACCCCTTTAAGTATATGCTAAATAGTAAGCTTAATTATAATGATTTTAATAGCCCTAACTTCTGAGCCGGGACCCTCCGAGAGAATCCGTTTGGAGAGTGAGGTTACTACACGTGACGCTGTGTTGCCATAGAGATCAGGTCCTGGTGATATAGGGCACCAGAACGCTGGTCAGCTCACTTTCCCGCGCACTGTGGTCTGTGTGAGGATGCAGGGAAGGGGGGGCTGTCTCCGGAGCAAACAGTCACTTATCGGACACTTGCCGATTCTCTTTCGTTAACCGGAGCGACAAGGCTCTAGGAACGTCCGTCAGGGAAAGTGTATGATTTGCCAGTGTTTGCTCTGGAGACTGGGGGGGGGGGGGGGGGTGGGGGCGTTGTGAGTCCTGTCTTGCACTTTCAAGGGTGGATCCAGGAATTTGGGAAAGAGGGGGCGTGATATATGATGATATAGTTTTAAAACCAACACAGCCGAAGGCTGGTCAGCAGGTCCACAGGGCCCATATGGACCGAACCTGTGGGGGCGTGATACGTAGGCCTACAGTCAATGTCCGGCCGTGGGGGGGGGGGGGGGGTACAGTTGGTAGGCCTATATTATGGGAGTCCCAAATGGTGGAATATAGGCATAAATAGGGGCGCTGGGGCTGTCTTTTTCTAGAAGTAGGTCTACTTTGGCCTCAAAATCCAGTCGCCAAAGGCGCTGGTGTATACTAAAGACCTTGTCCCCACACTGGATTGTACAGTGTGACCTCCTCCCTGCCCTGTTTAAGAATGGCCATTACAGGCTGGTGCAGCTGCATATATGCTCTGCGGTAGAGAGGGCACTGTGGGTCTTGGCGCCCCCCCCCCCCCCCTAGTGCCGGTCCAAATGAATCAATGGATCAAGGGCTACATGTAAATCGGACCACTACTGTGGCTCCAGATGGGTCAAAAGCTAGCCACACTAGTCCAGGCCCTGACGCACAAGGAAATCTTGGCAATATACATTATTGTTCTCATCTTGCCCCAAATGGTTGTAGTACATGTGGTGCTATTGTTTGTGCTACATACCAGATGCAGTTTTGATGTAAATATCCTCAATATTGCTTGACAATTACAATTTACCTTCTGAGCTGGTGGTAAATATTTTGCTTTGTCAAAGCATGGCTGATTTGTAACACATACGTCCCCTAGGCATCTGGCCTCAATTTCATTTTGCCCCCCCCCCCATCTAGCTCCAGAGGAGTCAAAAGCGACGTGGCGACCTGGGAGGTTTTCCAGGCGACCTGGTACCATAATTTAAGTGACCTGGCGACTTTTGGGCAAAATTGCTAATAGGATTAAGGCTCAAAAGAAGCGCCTTTGTGACATGGGGCCCTTAATTTTGGTGACTTTCCGACCTCAGAATTCATTTCTATAGCTTGATAATTCTTGGTACCCTACAGTCTTTGCGGAAACATGCAAGACAGTGGCAATGTCCTCCTAAAACGCCACCGGTCCAGCAGATTCACAAGTGGAGCAGAACAGAATGTCCAGTCACTTGTTGAGCTTTTCTAAACCAAAATAAAATAGTTTGGTTTCTAAACCTGAACTATGTTTGTCAATATACTGTGTAAAACTATGTATTTATCCTAATTTGGCCATAAATTATTACAAATATAATGTACATGCTATTTTTTAGTTAAAATGCCTGAATCATCAGATATGTAGGTATCCGGTCCTTCAAAAATGTAGCCGGTCCTGCAACATTGAAAATCTGCAGGACCAAATGTCCTGTGGGATGAAAAAGTTTTCGCAAAGACTGACCCTAATGTCATGTTTAAGTGCACTGGTGCTTATATATTTGTATTACCCCTTGTGCTTAATACAAGACAAGCGCCGGGCGATTGCCAAGAGATCCTATTTTAGTGCATGAGAAAAGATTTCAATATCGCTCTAAACCCAACGCTTATACAAGACAGGCTCTCATTTAATACCTGGCGCTTAAGACGGTACAGTTTTATGAAAAGCTACCAGAGTGTTTCTTCAGATACAAAAATATGAGCCTGTTCCGTGTCTGGTCAATTTTCTACTTAAGGTGGGTCGCTACCCTTTGATTTCTTCAAATTCTAAAATCTATCAGAATGGGCCAAAATTGCATAGCCAGATACATATATATATTCCCTAAACTGTGTTAAAAATTTAGATTATTTGAAGCAAAATTGTGCATTTTGTAACACTTTGAATATTTGATTTAATGGTTATTGATAATATTTCTAATTCTTAAAAAAGTGCTAGTAAATTGCAGATATTTACTATTTAGAACACTATAGATGCTATGATATTGCTCGAAATAACCAAGGGTATAAATCAGGACAATTTTAGATATAGATTTTTGCCATTTTACCCATCATGCAGTGCCATATATGGCTAAAACCTCTGACTGATGTTGTTTTAGCTATTTCTGGCCCTTTTCAGGCTTATAGCCCTACAGAATTACCAGTTTTGCACCAATTTTTTCAAAGATTTGGTATATGTGAGAAAACATCCTAACAATTCAGGAATTTTCTTTTTTTTGTGCATTGGCCCAATATTTTCTGTTTTCTGGCCCTCCAAAGGCCCAAAAAACCCTAAAAACGTCAAAAACCCTTAAAATTACATGTTTTACATGTCTCCCATGTCTACTGGGACAGTAACAGCCTATCCCTAATATTTTTTTCTATTAGCCCTATGGTATAGTCAATTGATTCACATGGATTTCACTAGATATGTACTGTATTTTTTTCACCAGAGCCTTTCAAGTGTGTATTGTCAGCAAAATTTTCAACCGTCAATTCATCTTGATACCCCTATATAGTAAAAAAAGAAGATACACAGTGTATCCATTGTACCCCAGATGGTAAGGTAACTATTTTGTCTTATGCTGGAGAAAAATAGATTTGTGCAAAATCCAATTATCTAGCCTCCAGGTGCGGTATACATATTTTCCGTCTCGGAATCACCTGGTGATTCCGAGATGGAAATTCCTGAAATGTGATACATATTAGAAGGGATAGCATCCATATGTGGACTATATGATTGCCTTCATTACTGTTTAACCTGATAGAAGACATGTTAAACTTATGCCATACAGGTATTAGAGTGCTACTATGATGATATTATTTTTGTATCTGGTCACATTATATCAGGAAAGTTAGAAAAATAAATTTATTTTATAAGACATGGTGCATATAGGCAAATGGTGCTAAATCATAGTAAATATACCCAGGACTCAGCCTTCACACGTTATGTACATGTAGAGATAGTTTGGGGAGGTTGGGTTGAGTTTGGTTGTGATGGGAGAACTTTATGTCCAGTAGCTTGATACGGGTGATTCCGAGACGGAAATTCATAATCTGCGTTTATATTAGAAGATGCGCATAGTGAAAAGGTAGCAAATGTTGTAAAACATACCAAGGACTCAGCCCACACATGTTTAGTACATATAGAGATAGTTTAAAGAGGTTGTGTGGAGTTTGCTAGTGATGGGAGACCTTTATGTATAATTTAATGGGTGAATCATATGGGTGATTCCGAGACGCAAAATCAGTGATCAGGCCCTACATTAGGCCAGTACTGTGCATAGTAGGTACAACCAATGGTCTTAATGCTCCATATTTATTGAAGTATATATGATGAGGATATGGTAGATTGATTTTGAGGACTAATTAAACCATTTTGAGGACAAATGTGTATAGTTGAGAGTATGTGACGGAAATTGTCGTAATTTTGGCTAATATTCAAAATTGATCGGGCTACAACTCAAGAAGTTGTTTTTTTGAGGATATCAATTTTTTGTATGCTTTTAGATACATGTTGTATCATGTTGTAAACAAAATTAGGAGTTGCTATGATGTATTTAACACCAATAAATCAATATCCATGTATTTTCCGTCTCGGAATCACCGGAAATAATGACAATCGACTTTGCGAGGCAATAAAAACTGAACCGCTAGGGTTAGAGATGTATCAAAAAGTGTTCCAAGGAGCCAAGTTATATACTTTTCAATATAATCAACTTGTTTAAACATATAAAGAATTTTCTAGTTTGACCCTCCTCTGCCCCAAAACTGCATAACTCAGGAGTTTGTGTCATTTTTTGGCATTATTTTTCATTTTCAAAGGTCCAAAACCCTAAAAATATGCCCGGGACCCCTATCAAAATTACTTCTATATGTTGGCAAATGATCTGAACTATTTTCTGAGAGAGTTAAAAAAAATTCTGTTAATACTGAATACTATTTTTAGCCACTAAGGCTACAAATAATGATGATTTCTTTGTATTCCTTCCCGAAACCCCATATTTTTACCCAGAATGCCATGGCGTAAAATTGTAAAATTATTTTTTCAGTAAGGGAGAACATATAGGCGTTTCACATGTGATGTTTTAAATTTCTGCGCATAATGGTTGATATAAAAAAAATCATGGAAGTTTTCACATTTTTTCTCAATTTCAGAAAAAAATTAAAATACTTTAATTTTTCAAAATTCTATATCTAAAAAAGTAGTTCGGGACCCCCTATTTTTCTTTGCATTTTCCAATTTTATATAACTTGAACTGCCTGTAAAAAAAAAATTGGAAGATTCTGTTAACTTTCAGTGACTTTGACCCAAGGGTAGCGACCCACCTTAATGCTTGTACAGTAAAACTTGGTTATTACAAACTCTGTAATAACGAATTTTGTTTATATGGAACAATTTCTACAGAAAATGGTTTTCTCTAGTACATTTCTTCAGTAAAAGAACTCCTTTAGAATGAATTACTTCTGCTATAAATTTGTTTATAACGAAGTAAAATGTAGCTTTCAGGGAAAAAACAGGGTTTTAAAATGTAAATATTGTCCCCTCATGTCATCTGTGCAGTCATGGTTGGAAACATGGTGGATCATGGTTCACCCCCACCACTCCGAACACTAGATCTGCTGGCATAATAATGTCATCTCCGAACACGAGTAGGTTTGGCATGCAGTTCGAAGAGGTGTGAATGGTGCTGTTATATGCATGAGCCATAAAGTGACATTGGTCATCCCAATCATCTTGATTCTGATTCACGAGAGGTTTCAACATCTGAATCTTTCCACCAACCCATCTGACTCACGTCCCTGATCACTGTGCAACATCAATGGTGCTCTGAACTGGAGAACCCAACCTAAAAGCACATGTTGCAGCCTTGTGATCTGGCATGGGGAAGATTTTGGTGTACTTGGTGTAGTAGTCACCACCATCAAACAAGTATTGCCATTAGGGGTGGTCTCGAACCCCGTAATGATATCCACCCGCACTCTCGTGAACAACTCCTGCACCAGAGGCAGCTTGCCCAGTCCCGGACTGGGTTTATTCAAACAGCAAGCAGGACAAGTCTCGATGCAGCGCGTAATATCCTGCCAACTGCCAGGCCAGTAGTACCACCGAGCCAATCGTTCGACAGAGCTGTCTCTCCCAAAATGACCACTTGCTTGGTGACCATGGCAGTCATACAGGATATCTCTGCGTAATGCCCTGGGAACATACACTTGTTTCTTGTTTGGTTGTACTTTCCAATGACACAATTGCTGATCCCTCAAATGCAGCGGTTCTCACTGCCCCAACAGTTGCCCAATTTCCTTATTTTCCAGTGAAATTTCTGGACGCGTAGGTTTTACCCAAATATTTTGAAGAGGTTTGCACTGACAGGATCTGCAAGCTAGAATTCTTGCATTGATTGCGTACATCAGTCCATCAGGTGTTCGAAACGGTTCTCAAAGCTAGAACTGATTGCGGCCCTACAGTTGTTACAATCTACTCAATTACACTTCTGAATTGGCACCCGGCTCAGAGTAGCCTCACCAATTAGGGACTCTTATCAGTTGGATGGCTGCACCTACTGTTATGCCCACCATGCATGGGCCGTGTTTTTAGTCACCACGTGGAACTCACTGTATCTATTCATGTAAAAACTGATCCACCAATAAACCATAAAACTATGAAAACTTCCCAGTCAACAAATGGTTTATGAAGCTATCTTCCAGTATATGCCATTTTAAAATTGGATGATGCAAACTATGAATATTAAAAGGGTAAAAAAGACTTTCTTGAAATTTCATGAACTATTCAAAATATTTACCCCGCGCCCATTATCTTTAAGGTACATTGTAAAGAGGTGAAAAGTGGCTTTCCATTAATACATACATGGTCCATCTAAGTTGTTGTTAAGCCCCGCGGATTTCAATGTAAATGTACTCCAGTTATTATGTGTATTGGGTGTCTGCCAGGACCTAGGTACGGGGGGAGTGCGTAAAAATAGGGGTGGGACTTTGCTAAATCATACCTGGTGGTGTAGGAAATATATTTTCAATTATATAATTTATACAGCAAATGCATAACACATATATACGCATATCTATACCAAGGATGAGGGTAACATACAGAGTATTAACTATTTTAGAGGGGAGATTTCTCATGACATTGTGAGCCCGCTGTCAAAGTGCATATGCACCCGGCTCTCTCAGGGTAAAGCTGGGGAGCCACTGCTCACAACCCCGTGCACAAGCCCCGTGCACAAGCCCCGTGAACAAGCTGTGAAAGCTGTGCATGGGCTAGTCGCTGTGACACCTAGGGGGTCCACGTCGTTGGGCTATTATATAGGACATTTCTTCCAATTGTTTCCCATTTTTACCGATGGATAATCTCTAATTCTGTTCGTTCTAGACATGCTAGACACAAAATTAAAACAGATTTGACATCCTGATGGCATGGCGCACCAATACAAGTATAAATTATGACAATGTAATATTTTCTATTTTCTCTTTGGTGATGCTACTCAGAGCATCGGCATTGCTGTGTTTGATGGTCCTGGTCACAGCACCAATGTAGTCAATTGAAATATTAACAAACCCGGTTCTGCTTTGGTTTTCAACAAAAGTTTTTTTAAAGTGATATGGTCCGATTTTTCTCATATTTTAAATTCTACTTAAATTTGTTGCAAATGTTCGTACAACATCATGTTCGGAGGATAGGAAACAATACAATGTCTTATATGGCCAATAGGCGCCAATTTAGAGGGTCCAATGTGGCCAAGATACAGTATTTAACAGTGTATTTTCAATGGGGGAATTATAGCATGCACTCCAAAAGTCTTAAATGGAGCATAAAACTGATAATTTGACTGAATTCTAAGCTGAATTTTGGGTAATTAAGTTAAACAAAATAGGTAGGATATATAGTATGGCCATATCAAACATTCTGGTAATTTTTAGCCAAATACATTTTTGAGCCCTAATCATCGGACTATGCTACTTTAAATTTTACTTAGCCTGCTTACAACAGCTAAACACATGTGGTTCGGATCCGAAGGATCAGTAAACAAGATGACATAGGCGAAAAGTGGTTTGTTACTGGTTCGGACCAACTCGGGGGACTAGATGTTTCGGGAAGGGAAGTGGTTCGGGGCCGTTCCGAGACTAGTGGAGGCACCACTCAGTCTGTTTGAGCCGGGACTGAACCTCACGCGGAACAGGGGGAACGAGCGCCGAAGCCTCTAAGGGATGCTATGGTCAGAGGCCACCACTCAGGGCAACAGTGGGGCATAACCCAGGTAGGGACGAGGGGGAAGGGGGAACGCGAAGCGTCATTGTCCAAACGGGGCTTGGACCAGGACAGGACCCCGTTCAGGTAAAGTGGGCCGCCTTATATAGGGTAAGGCGACCAGTGCTGAACCCTGGGACGCGCACCAGTACCACAGGTAGGTGGGAAAAGGCTGCCTGGATCCCCATACGGAATGGAGGGTACGGGCAATCCCCAAACCACCACGTGGCTGACGGAACGCAATCCCCAGACAACAGCTGACACAATACCTGGTCATGACAGGCAAGGTCAAGGACACCCAGACCCTGATGGGGTGATTAGTAGCACGTGTTGAGCCAGGTGTCCTGAACCATGCCCAAAGTGTTTGGTAAAGGTGTATTAGACACCGAACCCGACCCGAAGGGGATGAATTAGTAAATGAGATGTATGTAAACCGAAGAATACCAATGACACTCGAGGGTTCCAGTTTATAGTATATCCTGGCAATATAATTTTAATTATAATAGCTTAAGGGTTTATACATGAGTATTTGTCAACAAATGTGGTAGATCTAGAATTACATACACGTGACCACATGTATATAGGTTCTTGGAATATAGATTGGACGGAGTGTTATATGGATGAACACGATATTAATGAATCAATGTCAATGCTTGACTACCTAGACTGGATGTCGGATTTACAACCTTTAGAAGACCAAACACCTGACGAGAATACCCCCAGCTTCCGTACCCTGGGGACGGGCGCAAGCCTATCTCCCCTGGTCACCAAAACCATGAGCATCCCGCGTCATAGGAAAACACGTTATCACCTTATAGCAACCGTGATTGGTTATTGACCAACCGAGGGTGTCCTTATGACACCATCCCTAACCAGCGGCCTAGCCTAGACTGGGTTGGGTAACTCAGATTCGGTGGTCACTACAAACCTGTAATATCGCGTTCATCCGTGGCCAGGGGGGGGGGGGGACCGGGGCTGGGGGGGGGGGGGACCGGGGTTGGGGGCAGGGGGTGACCGGGGCCAGGGGGGCGACCTGGGCTGGGGGGTCTGGGGGGCGCATAGGGCCAGGGGCTGGGGGGATCGCTGGCGGGGGGACCGGGGCGGGGGGACCGGGGCCATGTTGCGACGGGGGCCGAGGGGGCGGGGGGCAGAGGGGGCGGGGGGCAGGGGGGGCAGGGGGCAGGGGGCAGGGGGGCCAGGAGTGGGTGTGTATACTCAAGTCCCCCCCTCCAGCAACAAACCTTTTTTTTTTGTCTTTTTTTTACGTCTTTTTAAAGTGCACTGGACCGCACTGTGGTTTGAATTTTTGGGGGCGGAGGGACCGGGGGCTGGGGGATCGGGGTAGGGGGGACGTGGGGATAAACGCGATATTTATGAATCAATGTCAATGCTTGACTACCTAGACTGGATGTCGGATTTACAACCTTGAGAAGACCAAACACCTGAGGAGAATACCCCCAGCTTCCGTACCCTGGGGACGGGCGCAGGCCTATCTCCCCTGGTCACCAAAGCCATGAGCATCCCGCTTCATAGGAAAACACGTTATCACCTTATAGCAACCGTGATTGGTTATTGACCCACCGAGGGTGTCCTTATGACACCATCCCTAACCAGCGGCCTAGCCTAGACTGGGTTGGGTATCTCAGATTCGGTGGTCACTACAAACCTGTAATATCACGTTCATCCATGTGGATAACACTCCGTCCAATCTATGTTCCAAAAAACTATACACTTGTGGTCACGTGTATGTAATTCCACATATATCGTATTCGACGTAATTAGCGCACACCCCCTAATAAGCGCACTTCCCCCGTTTTGGGCCGATTTTTATACTAGAAATAACCAAAAATGTCTCCATTTTTTTACCCCAATTAAACTCTTAACTACTAAAAGGTGTCCATAATAATTTTTTAAGCGCACTGTGCGCTTATTACGTTGAATACGGTACCTCATTTTGTTTGTTGAGAAATACTCATGTATAAACCCCTAAGGTATTATAATTAGATTATATTACCAGCATATACTTAAACTGGAAGTGTCTTGGGTATCCTTTGGTAAACATTTTACAAATGTATACCCAATAAGTTAAAGGGGGTTGTGTAGGGGCTTATTATTCATACAACTTCATACATCTCATTTACTACCTAATTCATCCCCTTCAGACTGGGTTCTGTGTCTAATACACCTTCATCAATCACTTTGGGCATGGTTTGGGACACCTGGCTCAACATGTGCTACTAATCACTCCATTGGGGTCCGGGTGTCCTTGACCTTGCCTGTCACAACAAGGTATTGGGTCAGCCATCGTCTGAGGATCGCGTTCCGCTTACTACGTGGTGGTTTGGGGTTTGCCTGTACCCTCCATTCCGTATGGGGATCCAGGCAGCCTTTTCCCACCTACCTGTGATACCTGTGCGCGGCCCAGGGGTCAGCACTGGTCACCTTACCTTACTATATAAGGCGGCCCGCTTTACCTGATTGGGGTTCTGTCTTGGTCCAAGCCCCACTTGGACAATGACGCTTCGCGTTCCCCCTTCCCCCTCGTCCCTACCTGGGTTATGCCCCACTGTTGCCCTGAGTGGTGGCCTCTGACCATAGCATCTCTTAGAGGCTTTGGCACTTGCTCCCCTTGTCCCTCGCGAGGTTCACTCCTGGCTCGAACAGACTGAGTGGTGCCTCCATTAGTCTCGGAACGGCCCCGAACCACTTCCCTTCCCAAAACACCTAGTCCCCTTAGTTGGTTCGAACTGGCAACAAACCACTCTTCGCGTATGTCATCTTGTTTAGTGATCCTTTGAGTCCAAACCTACACCGTATTCGACGTTATAAGCGCCCTGGGCGCTTAAAAGATTATTTTAAGTCGAAAAATCAGTCTCAAATATTCTTTCCAATAAGTGCCCCCCGTGGCTGTTATATAATCTTATTGTACAGACTGTATGAGCCTCTAGAAGGCTTCTACACTCCCCTATTACTTCACACTTCACACGTGGCTTGACCTTAAAGATGGGTTGGGAGCTAATTTGGCGTCAATTTTTATTTAGATTTTTTAAACGTATTTGTGTTCATAGAAATCCATAAAAAGTAGAGCAAATAATGGTCAGAATAGGTCATGTGACCCGATTACAGAAAGGTATCCCCTGACCTGGTTTTCTCCATTTTTATGCATTTACAAGTATCAGAATGATTTAAAAGGCTACACACGAATTTTGATGGACATTATGAGCACAGATATGTTGAAAAACTGAAAAATAAAAAGCAATCCCAAATTAGCTCCTAACCTATCTTTAACACTGGCACAGGTGTGGAGTGCTCCATGTTACACACAGGTGTGGATATCAGTGACAAAATTGGAGAAATACATTTTGAAAAATCTGGGAAAAATTATGAAAAGAGGATGGGGGGGGGGTCTGAACCCTACTTTCACAGCCATCTAAACCCTACTTTCACGGTGATCTAAACCCTACTTTCATGGGACTTTCACCCTTTTTATACCGGGATCTTAACCATACTTTCACAGGGATCTAAACCCTACTCTCATGGCGATCTAAACCCTTCTTTCATGGCTATCTAAACCCTACTTCCAAGGGGATCTAAACCCTATTTTCTCGGCTATCAAAACCCTACTTTCATGGCGATTTAAACCCTACTTTCACGGGGACTTAAACGCTATTTTTACCTGGATCTAAACCCTACGTTCACAGCGATCTAAACCCTACTTTCATGAAGACTTTCATCTGTGTTATACTGGGATCTAAACCATACTTTCACAGGGATCTAAACCCTACTTTCACTGTGATGTAAACCCCATTTTCACGTCCATCTAAACCCTACTTTCCCGGCTATCTTAATCCTACTTTCATGGTGATCTAAACCCTATTTACACGGCTATCTAAACCCTTCCTTCATGGAGACTTAAACCCTACTTTCACAGGGATCTAAACCCTACTGTGACGGTGATCTGAGCCCTACTTTCTCGGCTATCTGAACCCTAATTTCACGGCAATCTAAACCCTACTTTCACCCTTCTTATACCAGGATCTAAACCACACTTTCAAAGGGGATTTAAACCCTACTATCATGGCGATCTAAACCCTTCTTTCATGGCTATCTAAACCCTACTTCCAAGGGGATCTACTGCCTACTTTCACGGGGACTTAAACCCTACTTAAACCCTACATTCACTGCGATGTAAACCCCATTTTCACGTCCATCTTAACCCTACTTTCTCGGCTATCTAAATCCTACTTTCATGGTGATCTAAACCCTACTTTCATGGTGATCTAGGGATAAACGGATAAAGGACTTCTTGTCCCTACCTTTCACAACCACTGAATGCCTTGTTGACAAGGCTCACTATGCTGATGTGTACCATGGTTACCAGTGGCACTGACCAATCAGAGTCCAGGGATTTTAGTCTGTGACATCACTTCCTACAGTCACTCTCCTAGCAGAGTGTTGTGGGACTTCCTAATAAGGGAAACTATCTTAGAGCAGATGTTTAGGACTTAGGAAAATTTATGTGAATATCATCTAGGCCTAGTGAATGATGGGGGGGCCTTTATCTTTCACTGTAGTTAGTGCAGTGTGGGTGGTACAGTTAGTGGTTTCGACTTAAATGTCTCATCAGGTGTGAATCATTTGGTGAATGCTGAGATTGATAATTTCCTTATCAGATTACCAAGGTTTATATGTTAGGTGAACTTTTAGACATAGGTGGGACTAGGAGATGGGTATTAGGGCCAGATCAGTCCAGTTTTGTCTATTTTATTTTTTGATCTGGTGATTTGTCTGAACACTAGGTGTTAGAGATTTAGAATAGTCTAGTTTCTGAAGGAGATCATAAAATGAGAAGTTCAATAATGTGTTTAGTGTGACTTAGTTAGGTACACAAGGTTGAATGGCACTAGAGAAACAGGGCTTAGTTTGTTTTTCTGGGCACCCAAACAAAATCAGAATTGAGGGTGGAGACCACAAAATTAGCTAGTGGTCTATAGATGTGACAACAGTGAAGCATAGGGTGTTTTGGTTGGACAATGTCCGCATGGCATAAGTGACATGTAATTTCTGTGCCTAGGTATGTGGGACTCTCTTGGTTTGTATCTTGTTGGGAAGACGGATTATTGAGAGTCTTAGGCCTAGGCCTAGATTAGTCTAGTAAATTTAACCCATTTGGTGTGATGCTACAGAGGCGGTGCATCCACCGTCGTTCATGGTGATCTAAACCCTACTGTCAAGGGGTCTTAAACCCAACTTTTTACGGTGATCTAAACCCTACTTTCTCAGCTTTCTAAACCCTACTTTCATGGCGATCTAAATCCTACTTTCATTGCGACTTAAACCCTACTTTCAAAGCTATCTAAACGCTACTTTCACTTGGACTTAAACGCTACTTTCACGGGTATCTAAACCCTACTTTCACGGTGATCTGAACCCTACTTTCACAGTGATCTAAACCCTACTTTTACGGCCATCTAAATTCATGCAATTTTAGAAATATAAATCACGTGGCTATGTATGCTTAAAATACTTTATCGATATAATGGTTTTGTCGATGTGATAACCAAAATATAAGAAATGTTGGTGTATCGATTGTGGGAGTATCGATGACATCCCTAGTCACCCGTGATTAGGGAATATTTCTTGCTAAGGCCAGACCACAAAAAGGAATTTATCAATGGATTTCCCTCGCCTCACTTAAAAAAAAAAAAAATTTAAACTTTGTTTCTGTTGATTCCTGCAGATCAACCAATTAAAAAGATTTTTTAAAGAATTTTTGTCAGAAACTTGGTAAAAGAAAACTAGAAGCACATCAGCAGTTTGGAACATTTGTAAAAAAATGAAAAAGATTGCATACATGCATGTCATCATACTTTAAATTCAGGAGGCCTCACCAATCTAAATGCATGCCAAAATACATTTGCTTCACCGGATGTATACTGTGTATAGGTTGTGGCTAGTACCCGAGTCAGATCGCCAGTGCAGCTTATAGGATCGGCCCAAAGTCTGAGTGTGGCTTATATGCAAGTTATTCCAAATTTGAATTTCAAATAGCACTATAAAATTACCCAGGAGCTACATGGAGGGGGAGGGGCTAGAAGCCTGGCAGGTGAGTGAGCACTATCAATGCATCATATCAGCACCTCGGCCTTAAGACAATGTATGCCGCAGCTAATCCCTGCCAGCATCCTAACAGCGCCAATGGGGGGAGGTGGGGGGGCAGGGAACCCCACATAGTTGTACTACCGTAAATTCCCAAACCAAACCTCAAGTGCGGGTTATACAATGTTCTCAAAGTCTAGGTGCGGGTAATGCGAGGGTTTTTAAAATATAGTACAGTACTAAAACAGTGATTTTCCGACCCCAGATGCAGGTTATATGATTATCCCAAAGTTGGGGTGTGTGTTATACACGAGGTGCCAGTTATATGTGGCAATTTACGGCACTTT